>JADLZK010005668.1:0-1200000 GCA_015847255.1 Hyparrhenia diplandra | reverse complement strand
GCAACGGCCGGCTTCTCATCATGTCTCTTAGTATTTGGCCCAGTCGAAGAGAGCTCGCTTGGTTGTTATAGGATAAGGTCCACAAGTAGAACCTTGCATGGATTCAGAGATAGAACTGTGCTGTCTTGGTTTACAATTTGATCGTGGCACAGATGAATAAACAAACAAATTGTTTAGGCTCCGTCCCTTCCCATGAGATGGCTAGATAACAGACCAAGCATTATGGTGGCGTCAGGCTGGCTGCTAAGTGTTTGAAATATATAAATGGCATGTAGATAGACATGGCATCCTTGGAAACCACTTGTTGTGTAACACCTGGCCCAATTTGGATGTGGCCCGGTAGGGGCCTATGAGTGCAGAGTGCACATGTTTAGTACCACCTTGCTGGTTAAGCAAGGGTGGAGCCAACTTATAAGCCTTTGCCTTCCAGCTATATCACCTTCGGGTTAACCCTTTAACACGACGATGTGTGTAGTGTAAGCAAGGTGTTATGTGTATGCGTGCGCGCCCCTTGGAAGGGTTGTGTGGTGCGGCTTTGGAGGGCAGGGTGTTACTTGTTGTAACTGAATTTTCCTGGATACCACCTTCCCAAAATCATGCTTTCCTCCCACCCCTAACAGTATTCGATCGAAAAAATTTATATCATGCTTTCAATCTAATAATTTTGAGACAGACGTTTGACAGGTGGGTATATAAAGGAAGTTAGACGGCATGGACATCTAGCTATGAATAAATGAGTAAACAGCTATTGTAGACTACAAAGGAAACTGTTTCCCCTTTGCATTATAAAATACAAAACAACTGTTCCTACTCTCTGCTATATAGGCTGGCGAACTGATACTAACCAATGTAATTGTCTAGCACGAATACATAGTAACTACTAGTATAGTGCCCGTGCTAACGCCACGGTTCATCTCAGAAAGAGATAAAAAAAAGAATCAAACGATAACATATTTTCATAGTTTCATTTCCTTCTAGGTGGTCCTGCTATCTTAAATGAAGCATATCTCAGGTATACATAGCGTTTGCCACTGAACATCATTTCAAAATAAATTCAGCTCAAAGTACAAAGTGTTCCCAAAGGGTGTTTCGCCTCTTCTCGGCATTTCAAAATCACACCAACTCGTTTCGGAGTTAGGTCCTGCAAAAGAAGTAGAATAAGGCCACTTGAGAGCTACTATTAGCCATTGAGTCCTGCTGCTAAAGAGCTACTGAAAGTCATACGCAGGTAAATTATGTGAAAACAAACTGACCCATTATCTGCTTGCAAGTGCAATTGTAGATCCCCTGCTGCAAAGAAAAAAAAATGTATATTAGACCCCTGCTGGATATTTGCATGTTGATCTGAAAACCAAAATAAAGCTGCTGAACCAAAAGAGAAAGCAAATCACAGAAATTGTAGTTACTGTAGTTCAGAGAAGGCAAATAGAAAAGCAAGGATCTGAACTCAAAAAAACAAGCTAACTGCTACCTCAGTTGTGCTGCTACTAAAATACAGAGGACCTATTGAATGAAGTTCTGAAATTGAAAGTAAGGCCATATGAACACAGTTTTGTCAGATAAATGAAGCCCCTTGATTATTTCTTATTTAGATCAGTGTAACTGATTAATTGGATAATAGTCCAAAGCTCTAAACATCCATCCAATTCCTCTCCGATAATAACCCAAATCAACTAACAAACAAACAGGCATCCATCTTTTTATATGTGTTTATACACATGCATGATGCATCTATACTCCCTTTCCATGCAGCAAAAAAGTCATTTATCTATTATGTTGAGAGATGCATGATCAATTGTAACCTGCAAATAGGTAGGAACAAAATGAAAAAAAATAAACAATTAATATTTGCTCAGAAAGATGTTCCGGCCATACATATATTGATGGAGACTCTTCACTGCAATCAAAGGGAATAATGAAATAAAATGTTGCAGTGAACATGGTCGTACAATACCTGGTATGCCAGCTTGCTCCTAGCCAAGTCTAATGGGTATGTGCATAGAACTGCAGTACCACCTTACCTGGTATGCCAGCTTGCTCCTAGCCAAGTCTAATGGGTATGTGCACAGAACTGCAGTACCACCAGCAACAGAGCCAGCTAAAAGATCAACGAAAGGCCCTGTACCTGTTGGTCATGTAATGTAATGCTGCATATGGAACAATCCGAAGCATGCTTGTTCCCTCTGCATGGATAATAACAGTGGATTCAGATCAACAGTGTACCTAATTCAGCAGTAAAAAAGTCAGATGCATTTCTGCAATGGTACTCACTTGTAGAAGCCTCGAATTCCCTCGTATTGCAACAACTTCCTCAATGACTGGAGGATCCCAAGGGACTGAAAACCTTTAGTTCTTGTTTACAAAGCAAACAACAAATATGCAACCAGTGAGCTAAACATCAACACAATCACCACAAAATTTGAAATTGATAGAATGGACAGTTTGGGACTTGCAATAAGATCTTGACCCTCTCCAGTGGTGCTACCCAAGGAGCCCCCATCTTCTGCACCTCCACAAATGTCGCGCAGCAAGAGTTCATTACAATCTGCATTGAACACGAATGCAATTACCAAACTCCAGAGCTATAATTATATGATCACTCAAAATAGTAGGTCAATAGCACCCACCTCCTGATCAGCCAAATGAAATTCATATCTCATATACCAATTTCAAATGGATGAAACTCACCTCCATATTGTGCTCTACTGAGACATCTCCCTTCCGTGAGTGGGATTGGCTTGAGGGTATGTGCAAGCAAGGTTCATCCTGCATCTGGTCCCGCTGCAACACCAGGATCATCCGCTGCAACTCGTTCTGCGTGCGCCGGAGTAAACCAAATAAATCCCACGGATCAGACACAAACCCTAACGCCCGAGCGAACAAGAATTACGAAGCCTCTAGAACAGACCGCAGGGGATCTGATCTAGCACTGGCTTGCTCACCTTGAGCACGCTGATCTCGAAAAAACATATCGGAGTTAAAGAAAAAGAATATGGACCCTGAACCTAAATACAACGCAAGGCGAGACGAAGCATATCCCGTTTTTAGATCAAAAGACCATTGAACGCAAAGTAGATCGATGAATACGTAATTAGATCATCCAATCCCAAGGGCGTGGGCGCCGGCGGCAAGAATTACGCGATTTGGATGGCGCCGATCCTGGGGACATTGACGCCGCGATCACGGGGCGGATACATACCGGGGAGCATGCCGGCGGGCGAAGGTGGCGCTCTAGGCGGCGAACGTCTCGGGGGCAGCGGCAGCGTCGATGGCCGATGGCGGCGGCATTGAAGGATCTAGTTACTCCCATTGTGACCCGGTGGCGGCGAATCGAAGCGTTCCGTCGTGGCGCTTCCCCAGGCCGCGTGAGAAACAAATGCATGCATTGTATTTCTATTTTTAGTTTTTATTTTTTGCGGTGAGGAGGCTTGAACGCTGTTTTGCGTGAAGTGAAACAAATATTCGACGCGATGAGAATTTGCGGTGGGAGGTGAGGGTGTCCGACCCTGCATCAAACTTCCAATCTAAGCCCTCCAATCAGATGGCGTGGTTTTAGTGAGCCGTTGATTTCGTGAGCCCTCAAGTGGGACACTATAGTAGAGATTCTGGCGACACGTACTGCCGGAAGGTATCAGTATATGCTGAGTTGTAATACAAATTAGCACATACACTATGAAACTTCATGGTTTTTTTATACCCCTGCAGACAACCATTATTAGTTTTTTAACAAATAGGGAGTATTTTGTCAATTCACTATCATTATAGTTTCAAAATGAGATTAAAAAGATTATTTGTTATCAAAATATTTTTCAAAAAAAAATAAATAGGAACTGACACAAGCCTGGAAGAATCCACTCCCACCCGCGGCCCGCTTCATCTAGTCTACATGTTTACGTTCACTGTTGCTTCAGTAGAAATCCCAACCCTCCCTTTGAGCTCTGTATTGCAATAGGCCACGTCACGGAGATGAGAACCATGTCTTTGATTTTGGAGGCTCCGGAGCGACCTTCACCTGTAGATCACACAACATTTGTGGCTCTGGAATCTCTAGCCTGATGAACCTCGCTCTATTGAAAAGCCTGAGTTCTTAGCAATGGTGTTTGCGGTCGGAACATTGAGCCGGGCATGACTTAAGATTAAACCTCCCAACCACCTTCATCCGTTTGTCCCTTGTTCTATGGCCATATCCTATACCCCTTCAACATATGTACATCTGCTCGCTCTAGCGCTGAGAAAGATCCTGGACTCTACTTAGTTGTGGTATGTCTAAAACAGTAAAATCCTACTGGAAAACATCCATCTTTCGATTAGCCATTGGAGCCTCAGCACCATATAAATCGGGGGCTCTAGGGTCCTGTTTCTTTACTGCCACCATATGCATTCACGGTTCCATATAAGCACTGTAACTCATCTCAAATTCAGAAAATGAATCGATCCATCCACAAGGAACTTTAATATACACACAGGCTTGACATTATTGAAGTCATTTAATATCTTCATCGTCCGAGGAAACATGTTGTGAGAATTGCCCCTACCCTGGTGCCGCACGACTGACACATTCAATTGCTGGTTCGTGTTCCCATCCAAGCTACTTTGTGCCTCCATAGACATTGATCTTCTTCATTCCTCTTCCTACCCTCCTAGTAGACAATGTTGTTTGCAGAACTACTCCTTGGAGCGCGGAAGATTTTTGATATGATTGAAAATACTTTGCAGTAGCATGTCACTTTGTCTAAATGACCAAAACCCAAGACAACATATTTCCTGTGAAGGCTGGAACATGATCTCTGTTGATGGCTATGCTATGCATTTCCTCCGGACTCGAGTTAGACGTTCCTTATATGTTTTTTGACCATCTCGACAAGAGGAACGCTATGGTGAAGTTCGCTCCACATTTTGACAACTTCACAAAAGGACAAGTCAACATGTTGACCTGCAAGTGCTACTAGTAGTACAGTATTATACTGTTGGAGCACAAGTAATAGTAATAGTAATAGTACAAAGCACAGTAGTTTTTGCATATGGTCGAAGAGTTTCTCACGTGTAAATAGGAAGGGTTAAGAATAAATCAATTAATCTAGTGAAGAACTAATTTTCAACGTGTAATATATACCCTATGAATTACAGCTGATAACGTAAGACTAACAAAGTATCTTATATTGAAGATAAGACATGGCCACTTCACGTTATGATTTATAAATTTGTGGGTATTCTATTTTTTTGCTAAATGTCACTATAAAAAATTATAATTACAGAATGCTTGGTAAGATAGTGGAATGACATTCGGAGAATACGATTGGATCAGTGTCAACATTTTAAAGGGCAGGCAAATCATGTAGATTTTATAAAACAAACCTATTTCTAAATTAATTTTCTAAAATAAACTAAATGGACATTATGATTATGATGTGTAATGGATGATAATTGACTTTGTAGGTGGAATGACTATTCAGTTTTATAACGAGTGAAATACTAGCGAAGAGTACATTTTGCTTGCTGAACCCTGAATTTACAAGAATTTATTATACGGTTCTACTGAGCAACTGTACTAACAACTTGTCAATGTTCTCTCCTTATATATACCACTCCAGCTTTACTTTCCTGCATCACCTTTAGCCACTACCGATATTAACTGTTGGGCACATACTGCTACTATGTCTCAAAGCTGTATCAACATTATCCATGCATTTGGTCTTTGTCTGGCTCTATTTACCACTGGTGCTGCAGCGAGATGGTGTTGTTGATTTGTGGAGACCCATGACAAGTGAAATGAAGATTAAGAATAGGTGACATCAGGGAAAAATAAATTGAGGATCCAAAACACATTTGAGGTTTTGCATTTGTTGGATGAACAATTGCGGAGTGTGTGACTGCTAGAAGAATGAGGAAATGGCATTTGTGCATGGTGGACTGAATCATTCACTTAGTAGCCATAGCCCATGGGTGGTCACCCTCATGCCTAGTCCACCTGCCCTGCGGGATTCACCACCCTTGCTCCTCTTTGTTGGCGTTCTCATCAAAGCCCCACGACCACATCATACACACCCCTCCCTACCAGATCAGGGCGCAACCTGATAGATCTAACACTTGGACTCATGCATCATTCCTTACGTTCGAGGCACAAGAAGACTTCAGGACAAGAACGTGCTACTCACGTGGGCTAGGCGCAAATGAGAAAGACACATGGGGACCCTCTGCTCCGGTTTGCTGAGCACATACAGATTTGCCATTGGCAGATGGGAGCAATGGAGTGAGTTTGTGTGGGCATTGCACGTTGATCTTGGCCTTGCAGTACCTTGTGCACTTTCTTGCTAGTGTGAACTCTAAAATCATTTCATATAAATATTGCTTTCGATACCATTTTAGTACAATAATAGTATAATATTTGAAGACATAGTTCTTTTATAAGAAGGGCATCCCATTATATTTAGGCCTTATCCTTCAAAGTTGGTGCAGTAGCTATACAGCATTTGTTCTTAGATAAGTGGCTTTAAAAATGTTGTAACTAGTGTGAGAGGACACCATTTTTTTAATTCACTGCACCCTGATTTTTTCAGTGATTTATCATATTGCTCTGTCGCTAGCAGCTTGCCAGAGACTCCTTGTCAGCATACAACAGTTTCCTCTATGCATCACCGTTTGCCTGAGTTAGACAGTAATAGAGTGTTGATGTAGCTTGGTATACGTAGAATTGATACACACGTATCTCAACACTCACATGAGCAGATGCTTTTGGTCTGTCTGGCCGTAGCTATCCCAGATTCCTAGCTGCTCTGGTAGCTGGTGTTCTTGGACTGCACATCAGGACTGGGTGGCATCAGCAAAAATGAACTGAAATCCCAAGTCTTTTACGGGCTTAGTACTGATAAAGCCTCCTGCTGGCCCAGGAAAATCTGGTAGACAGGAGCCCCGATCCTAATGGCTAGTTGTAACACCCGTGGCTCGCCGGTGGCCGCCGGGAGCATGAGCAATCACTCGGTGAATATCGCGGACAACAACAACGAGCAGAGGACACCTCTGTCTCTCGTGTTCTAATCGATAACAAAACTGATCTGTTCTTACACGGCGCTGTGGCCAAGCTTAAAAGGAAAGGAAACTGGTCCCAGGGACCCACTCGTCATACTCTATTACAAAACGATTAAATAGAATATGTCTTCAACTCAGGTTCATGCCTCCAGCTTCTGGCCGTCACTCCTGTGCTGGTGCCTTCAACCCCCACCCCCCACCCCCCCGAAAAACTGCTTCACTACAAGAAACTGGTTCTTTGCCGAGCACTTGGCACGCACGGCAAAGACCACCGGGCTGTCGGCGAAGGCCGCCGAGCACAGTTCTCGGCATAGGATTAATGGGAAAAATTTTCACGGGCAGAGGTCCAATGCCGAGAATCCTTGAAGGTAGTTCTCGGCGAAGGATTCACCGAGAACCCAGCGGATTGTGAAGAAAAGCGGCCGTTAACCTCCGTTGTAAATCGGCGACATTTGCCTCCACACTTCGCGAGCACCTGTCAAGCCGGTTCTCGGCAAACTCGAAAAACTTTGCCGAGAACCGAGCATTCTAGCTCTCGGCAAAGATCTTTTTTTTTTTTGGCCAATTCTTCATCGACAACTAGTCGGTTGAGTTCACGGCAAAAAAAACCCTTTTCTTCGTTGAAATTCTTCGCCGAGCACCTGTCGCCAGAGTGCTCGGCAAACATTTTTTTTTTTTGGAAATTTTTTCCCGATAGCCTCCTGCGGCGGGCCGTCGGCAAAGGTTCGGTCTTTGCCGACCGCGTCATTCCACTCAGCGAATCTAGGAACTGGCCGTCGGTCGCCAAAATCTCCCGTTGGCCGAGTATGTTGGCAAAAACTGTTGGCGAAGCATTCTTTATCGAGCTCCTCTCGGCAAAGTGTAAAAAATTGCCATTTTTTTTTTTTGCTTTCGTCCTTGACAAACAAACACATAAATAGTCACTACACCACAACCCAATTGGACGCCCGACCAATGGTCGGTAAAAAAATATCGAAATAGCGTTGGGCCGGTCGGTCGGTATATCTGAATAACAGACGGTCGGTCGCCATATCTTACTATTGCGGCTGAAGGTTGGTCGCTATTTTTATTTCAGTTTAGCGTTGGACGGTCGGTCGGTATAACTCATTTATTGAGTCCGACGATCGGTCGGTATACTGAATTGGGCCTCCTGCCCATAATTTGGCCCATTTGTGCCTAAAATTGCAGCATTGGGTTTGAACTCCCTCAAGCCCATATAATTCAATGGACGATCTGAACTGTCCATTTGGATTGAACGGCGCATGGTGCTCCTCGGCAAACAAAATAGTCACGGTTGGCTGCAGCCTCCAACCCTAACTCACTTCTCCTTCGCACACCGTACATCCGCCGCCACTCTCAAGATTCCTCCTCCATGCCGTGCCCCCATCCGAGATTTCCACCAATGGCGAGCACGGACACTCATCTCCCTCTCCCAGTGCGAGCCCATCTCCCCATCGGATGGTCGCCGGCCTCTCCCTAGCAGCACCGCCCACTTCCCTTCCATGGGCGAGATCCGGTCCTCCTCACCGGATTCATCGATTGTGGGGACGGACTCCGTTGAGCACGACCTAAATCCGTGCATCCGAGAATGGTGATGGCGGCGCGGCGGGCAGGCCGCGCCCCCTCCGCGGCAGCCGAGCAGGGGAGGCCGAAGGTGCTCACGGGGAGGCTACAGCGGCACCACCTCGCCACGCTGTGCGACGGCGGGCGCCGCGGAGATGCATAGCCGAGCTCCAAGAAACAGTCATCTGCGTTGACGGAGCCTTCGCGCTATACTCCTCCGACCCGACCTACATCTGCCCTCTTCGTGTTCCAGGTCACCTCCATCTCCTCTATTTTCCCTTGCTATTCCAACTACATCCAGAAGATGGATTTACCATGATGTCTATAGTTCTGTTACCACTTGCCATAGAAACAGTTTGCCACACATCTTCTAAATATGTTTTTCAGCAATATGACATAGGCAGTAGCATTCAGTGATTTATGTTCACTCGCGGATGGATGACAGAGGGCTAAATGAAAGTGCAGTCCGCACTAGATGTCACATGTTGTCATTTTTGAATGCTCACTTCGGAGGCTTGCATTGCTTCAGCTTAATATGAGCAACAATGATTTGCTTAATCAGCTCAGAAATATAACAATGTTGTTAGTCATTTTTCTTTCTTGAACTATTTGCATTCGGATCTGCTCTAATCACAGTTGCATATATATGTATCTTCTGCATTTCAATGTCTTGCAGTTGGACAGAGCTGCCTTCACTCGTTTTGCTGGTTCAGTGAGCTGCAAAGTGCTGCAAATTCATGAGTGCAAATAACTGTAGAGTGCAAATACTGCATCTAGCAGCAGCTCTGACGAGCTCACACAGGTATTAATTCCCTCCTTTCCCGAGTGGATTTGTTATGGCAGACTAGATCTGGAGCGTTCCTCGGTTTGTCCAGATGATATGCGGATCTTGATCCAGTATATATGCAGTCATATGTGAATAGCAGTGCTATAGAGCCTTCTAAATTTTAATTCTAAATTCTATATGCAGTATAGTTCAGGCTAGTGTCAGGCCACCAATCACCAATCACATCGAGATAGCAGTAGTAATAACTGTTTGCAAAAGTAATCGCTATATGGATTGGTTCTTCGATTGAGATAAAGTTTGCAGACCTGTCAAATTGAACAAATCATTGTGAGGTAATTTTTACCAATTAATGGAATGAACTGAATAGAACAAAGCTGCAATCTCCCTATCATATATGTCATATGGCCCTGTCCTTACACGAACAACTTATTGACGGTTTACATTATGCAGGCACTATGTATGAGGGAGGAGCCACAAGCTGGGGACAAGATCACGACTTTAGTAGCTAGTCTCACTATATGGCAGGGTAATGACCTGCAGCTATTTGCTTTGTGTGCTGATTGTTATCTGTCATTATAGAAAGTACAATCCATTGCTGAAAACTGAAATGTAGTGAATTTCTTTTTACAGAGAATATTTGTCACTGCTCAATAATATTCTGCAACTTTTTAGTAGCTGGAGGCGTGCAGAAACTTAAATAAGCATATTGAGCTAGAAACTTAAATTAGCATGTGTAATATAGCTGTGATTTTGTCACATAGAATGGGAAATTGGAGTAGTATGTAGTATAGCTATCATGATCTTGATTGTGGCTTTCCTTATCAAAAAAAAATGAATAGGCTGAAACAATAAACTCAAGTATTGAAGTCTTTAATTGCATAAAATAAAACACAAAAACATAGCACTGTAACTTTTGGAAGTGGTACTTCGTTAAGATCACTCATTCTGTCAATTTTTTCAGGAACTTTTGGATGCTTGGATGCTGCTACCACTTGTCAATATTCAATAAGAAGTTAATCATAGTGTTAATGGATGTGCAACCAAACTGTGTGGGTGTTAAGCTAGGTTTATAGTTGCTTGTTGCTTTTGAACATCAGCTGTATGCATATATACGTTTGAACAAGGACTAGTTCCATGTCAAGTGTCAATGTACTTGTTTGATACATGAGTCTGTATGCCTAATGTAATGACTTTCGTATGACAGATGCTTATGGCTATAAAATAATTGTGAGATATGATGAGCTCGTGTCATGTGATTGTTTCAAAATGGAATTGTTAATTGAATGTTTCATCGATCGTATGATTAGTATTGATCCTAAGATTAATGTATAAACTAATTTCCTTCTATGCAGAGTGTCTGACTGTTGGTCGCTATATAATATATAGCGTCAAACCATTGGTCGCTATAAGTTTGTTGCTACCGTTGGATGGTCGGTCGCTATATGTTTGACGTTTACCGTCGAGCGATTACGGTCGCTATAAGTAAGTTGGTCGCTATAAACTTATAGCGGCGCCCAGTTATTTCGACCGACTACATTGGTCGCTATATGTTTATAGCGACCGATGCGTATGTCGTTATCTTGACTTATAGCGACCATCCGTGGCTCGCTATAGATAGGTTGTGGTATAGTGAGTATATATCACATTCCTCACATCCGGCACATAAAACACATCGATATATCACAAAACACATATATTAAACACGCATTATCACAAGATCAAGTCCACATCACCACCACAAGTTGATCACAAGTCTAACAAGTCAACAAGTTCACCACAAGTCTAAAAAGTCGATAAGTTCATCACCACCACAAGTCTAACAAGTCCACAAGTTCATCACCACGAGGGCAAAGCATCTCAAAAGTCCACAATTTCATTCTTGAGGCGGGAATGGTCGGAAGGTTGATCTTGAGCTGCCGGGCGACGGGAAGGCTTGCTCACCAAAATTTTGAGGCGGGCCGATTCGAACCCACGATGCGGGGCTGCGCAAAGAAGACAGGGGAAAGCTTGCTCACCCGGCTTGAGGCGACTGATTTGAACCAGCTTAAGAGCTAAGAACTCTTTCTCATAAATTAACAAATGTCCGCGTGTTTTCTCCCGGTGCCTTCTTTGAGGTAGGCTATAGGGCTGGCCACACTACATCAATACGGCTCCAATACCCTCTTCACAGGCATCAGTCTCACTGAGGGATCTGTTGCCACCCCTTTGTCTGAAATGATGTGGCCTAAGTACTCCAAGCTGGTCTGGGCAAATGTACATTTAGACCTTTGAGACACAACTTGTTTGCTCTCAAGACTTGAAATACTTGTTGGACATCTTTGCAAATGGTCTTGTGGATTTGTCTTTGTAAACTAAGATGTCATCCAAAAAGACCCGATTACAAACTTCCTAAGGAATGGCTAGAGCAAGCGGTTCACGAGACATTGGAAAGTTGCGGAGTGCATTAGTCGGGCCAAATAGCATGACCTCGAACTCATAATGCCCTTGATGAGTTTTGAGAGTAGTCTTGTGCTCATCTTGGGGTAACATCCTAATCTACTCATACCCAGATCTCATGTCTAACTTGGTGAATAACTTAGCACCAGCTAGTTCATCCAATACTTCCTCCACAATAGGCATAGGAAACCTATTTTTAATTGTCACAACATTCAGCTTTCTATATAATCCACACAGAATCTCCCTTGTCCATCCTTCTTCTTAAACAAGAGGACTGGTGAAGCAAAGGGACTATGACTGTGAGCAATCAAACTTGCTTCTAGCATTTGTTTCACCTACTGTTCAATCTTTGTTTTGTGTTGTGGTGAATAATGATAGGGCCTTGCATTAACAGCACAGTTTGAGGAATCAGGGGAACAACATGGTCAAAGCTTCGTTGAGGAGGGAGCTATTTAGGATCCTAGAAAATATCAGCATATTGAGCTAGTAAATGCTAGACACCATCTTCCATATATTTCTATACAGCCTTGGGTGGATCCTGATGGTCTGGAACACTATGTGCCATAGCACAAGCCCAGACATCATTTCCTTTGAGGGACTTGAACACCTGTTTGGCTGTCATGATATTTAGGGTAGGTTCTTTGGCTTGAATCCCCTGTAGTCATATAGATCATCCCTGGTATGTGAACTGCAGTTTCTTACACTCTCAATCACAATTGATAGGACTCCATTGTTTGATCCAATCACATCCCAGAATGGCATCATAAGGTAGAACATCCAACACTACCATGTTTGTCTGGAATGTATTACCCTGAATATACCATTTAAGATTTGCCACCTTCTTGTTAGTGGACACATAGGAATCATTTGCTAGCTTTAGCCTTAATGGTTTTGGGGTTTCCATGGGTAGATTAGTGAGCTTTACAAAATCCTTGCTCACAAATGTATGACTACTGCCACTGTCAACCAATATCAACATGGTTTTGTTTTGGACTGTAGCTTTCAATTGAATGGAGTCTATAGAATCAGTGCCAGCCATGGCATTAATTGATAGCTGCCCAAACTCTTCCTGTAAGACTTCATCAATAGCTATGTCATTGAGAATTTCCTCATCAATCTCCCTGTCCAGATCATTTGCCACTAAGCCATTCAACTGTGGTTTGTTCCTTTTTGCAGAGTGCTCAGCATGGCCTGGTTCATATTTCTCACCACATTGAAAACACAGATTATCGGCCTTTCTGTAGTCTCTGAGTTGTTTGTCCCTCCACAAATTCCCATAATTTGTAGTAGGCTTACTCTGATGTTTAGGAATAGCTTGCTTGAGATGCTGATTCTTCTATTGGTATTTCCATTTTTGCCTGTCCACCACTTTTTGTTGTATCTTGGCAATCATTGTAGCTCTCTTCACTGTAGTAGGTACTTGAGGTTCTACCACAGCTCTGATGTCATTTTTGAGGCCTCTAACATACTATGTTGCAGAGAACAGTTGATCATACTGAGCTCCATTCATAGTGATATCATATTGCAGGGATTGAAAGGTTGTTGTGTACTCCTCCACAACTTCAAGTCCAGCAAGTCATTTATGGCTGATCTATAATCATCACGTCAAAATGCTCATGAATATCTTCGGGTAGCTTCTTCCAGGTTGTCTTCTTTTTGCCCAGCTTGTAAGTTTGCCAACATTTTGCAGCATTGTCCTACAAGTTCATAGTTGTTGCCTCAACCCACAATTCCTCAAGAATCAGATAGATGGAGAAGTAGTTAGTGCACTTGTCCAACCAGATCTTGGGTTGTTCCCCATCAAAGAAGGGAAACTGCATCTTTGGTATAGTATGGTGAGGTAGTGATCTCCTTGAGTGAGATCGACGTCTGAATTGCCTTGGGTCCCTGCTGTTGCCTATCTTGAGCAAAGACATTGTCAAACTCTCCCGCTTGTTCCTCCGCCACAGACTCACTGCTGGATGACCCTTCCATACGCTCAAATTGCTGAATTGTTAGGTTTGCAACTGCTTGGCCATTGGCTCGATCTTGCTGAGAGATAAACTGTTGATCAGCTTAGCTATGCAGTAGGCAACCTTGGCATTAGTATCTTGTATCTGTTTCTTAACCTCCTGCTGCGTGACGCCCATATCATTGATACGCTGGAAGAGGAGGTCAAAATTGTCCTGCATCTCAGTCCAACGGGCCCTCTCACATCCACGCTGACCGACATCTCATCAAGCAGAATCTTTTTCTGAATTGATGGTTTAGGATGCGCTAATTCTTTGTAGGAGCCATGATGTGATCTGGGGACTAAAGACTGAAAAAAATCGAATGGTGGAGCAACAGGTTTGGCTGTAACCTCCCCTATCTCGTGCTCAACTGTCACCGCCACCTGGAGCTGTGGATGGACCTCGGAATTGTATCGCGGAAACAGAGTTCGGAACCTGGATCTAGACCAGCTCCCCGCCAAACACCACCACATGAATTACACAATCAACGACTCAGGAGATTTAACACAAGGACCACGCCTTGCAGCCCTTATCGGCTATGTAATCTAGCTAACAGAGAATGATTCTGATGAACAAAACCGGTGAGGAACAGGTGGCCAGAGTACGTGATCCGGTGGACGAATTTACGGTAGCTTCAACTAGACATGCGCGGATTACTCAGACCGCACGTCTTGTCGAAGTGAACCCTATCGGAGCCTTGTGGATTCGACGTACTGAGGACCAAAATTGGAAGAAAACACGAGTAATGATCCGGTAATTCTATTGAACAACTAGTGTGCAAACCACTTCTTGTACCCAGATGAGATCCAAATTCGCTACAAAACCGAGATACGGGAGGCATAGTGGTACCACTTGGTGTAGAAGGTACGCAGCCGATCGGAAATGGTCGCCTATGCTAAAGCTGACGACGCGTTGGCGAACTTGTAGATGGGAACGAGATCCGCCACCGCACCCGGAAGAAGCTGGGGTAGCCGAGGTAGCCGAGGAACGATAGGTCGTTGATACCACCTGTAACACCCGTGGCTCACCGGCGGCTACCGGGGCGTGAGCAATCACTCGGTGAATATCACGGATGACGACGACGAGGACGAGCAGAGGACACCTCTGTCTCTCGTGCTCTATTCGATAACAGAACTAATTTGTTCTTACACGGCGCTGTGGCCAAGCTTAAAAGGAAATGAAACTGGTCCCAGGGACCCACTCGTCATAGTTCGTTACAAAACGACTAAATAGAATACGTCTTAAACTCAGGTTCACGCCTCCAGCTTCTAGCCGTCACTCCTGTGCTGGTGCCTTCCCAGGTGTGACACTAGTACTGATAGAATTGCCATACTCGCTAGATTCAAGTAGTGCTATATGCCAACCCAGTTATTTTTATATTTTAAGGCCAATTGCTCAATTTACCGTGTTGTGTTCTAGGTCATAATTCCACCTTCAGTGTCGCTAAGCAGGGAGGAGGACAGGAGGATGGAAAGTACACAAGTCAGGTTGGTGTGAACAGGGGCACCCATCTTGAAAGTGGGCGAGAAGAGCTGTATCAGACACATTCATTCATCATCATGAGAAGGTTTCAGGTAGAGGCTGTCCCTGCAGGAACGCTCTGAAGAGCACGGCGACCGCTCCGGCTGCGAGAAGGGCGCCTCATGGGAGGCGCCTCTGATGGTGGCGAACGACAGCGCGCCGCCACACCGTACACTTGAGTCCATCCTCCAACCTGCATATAGGGGAAGGAGAAGAACATAACCCGATGCGGCGTTCTTTGCAAGTGGTATGGCCCCTCGCCGCGATATGGCCCCTCGCCGCGCTCTAGTCTAGTGGCCGGACGCCACGCCGCCGGTGGCCCTCACGGCCATCGGTGCCTCTTCCCCCTCCCCATTCGTGGTTCTCTGCCTAAGTGATGCCGAGGGTCGCTGTTGCGCCGTCCATCAAGAATGCTTTGCGGCGAATTACTGCCAAAGAGCCTGATCGCCGACTCGACTTGGAAGCAGTGAAGAATCGCCTCATCCTTGGTGATCTCCGGCCTCCTCCCTTGATGAAGCTGCGGCCGACGTCCGGCAAGTTCTGGGATGACTCAGATTCGAGTCGAGGTGGAGTTCCTTGGCGATGCTGATTCCTTGGCCAGTTGCCATGCTATCAATGTGCTGGCCACGAGCACCTCGGCAGCGGCATCGAGACCTACAGCTGGTACGCATCCGGTAGCCGGAACACATCCGGTAGCCGGTGGTGGATCGGCCTCGCGCGAGGGGAGATCCAATACGGTGATTCCTCGGCCGGTGAGGCCTCCTTGGAAATCACTTTGGAAGGGACCCCTTCCACCGCATCGAATTTCACCGCCGGTAACGCTCAGTGATGTCCTACCGGCGACAATGAAGTTGCAGTCGCGCCCCTCTGATCCTGATTCAGCGGGTGTTCAATTTTTGAAAAAAACGGATTCAAAGTCTGCATCACAAATCTCGGTCATGTTTGAACCAGTCCAATTTCCACGGTTGGGTTCGACCATGGTTAGGCCCCAAAGTTATTCAGGGGGTCCGACTCAGGCTAACACACGAGACCAGCGATTCAGCTTTGGAAACCCTACGCGCCCGTCTCGTCAAACCTGCTGAGCCGCCGTCGTACCGCGCTGTCCTCATGGCAGGTGGGCAGGGCCGCCCGTTTTCGTCGTCGAGCCCAGTATGTCGCGGGTCGTGGAGGGCCAGTGGGAGATCATGACATCGCAGCACCCGATCGCGGCCCGGCTGGTGGCGGCGATGCTTCTGCGATTGGCGTGGTCGCGGTGATGTCGATCGTGGCAGCGGCGATGCGATTGGGGTCGCGGTGGCGCCGCTGACCGTGGTCGCGGTGATGCCGTTCGTGGTCGCGCGGTGGAGGAGGTGCTGATCGCGAGGGCGTGTGGAGGTGCTGATCGGCGGGCGTGCTGACCGTGGCGGCGACACTGCTCCCGCCGCGGGCATGGTGTTGCCATGAATCGTGGCCATGGCTTGGCGGATCATGGGCGTGTGATTCAGGAGGCTACTGAGGGCGATGCTGCTATCAGTGGCGGGACTACCTCGGCTCATGTCTCCGTTGCTGCAGCTTCCCAAGGTAACGGTGATGATATTCCCAATGCTAGCAAGGCCACTGCCGTGGATCATTCCGGCGAAGACTTGGGCAGACAAAAGAGGAAGAAACCAGGAAACTTGGAATGTGTTATCTGTTTGCAGGATCATTACACAAACCAATGCCCTTTGTTGCGTGGTCCAAAACCAACGGTTGCATATTGCGGTGCTGCTGAAGATGGAATGGGTTTTTTCCAAATCCAGGCGGCTAATTTCAATGACATTGTCTCATTTTCCCAGAAGTCAGTAGCCGCCCAAATTTCAGTGCAGTCAGGTGAGGTCCCTCCTCGTTTATTGTTGTCTGAGTTGTCTAGGATCATCCCCGTCCACTGGCAGTGGGAGGTGCTGGAGAGGAGAGGACATACTTACATTGTCCCTTTCCCGAGCAAGGAAGAGTTGAATTGGATGGTTGCTATTAAAACAATCACGACGAAGAACAAGGAAGGTACCCTCCTATTTAAAGAATACATCGATGATGTTAAGCCTATCAAAGTGCTAGAAAAGATTTGGGTGACAGTCACAAATGTTCCTCATCCTCTTCGGTCCTTCCTTCAGTTATGGGCTGTTGGCACAATGATTGGGTCAACCCAAAAGGTGGATATGTACCACCTTAGGCAGACAGGAGACATCCGAATTTTGGTGGCGGTTGTTGATTTGAAAAAAATCCCACCGTTCGGTGATGTTTGTGTCAAGGGAGAACTCTTTCGCCTTTTTTTCACGCCTGATGAAGAAGAGCCTCAAATTAACCCGGATGATGACGATCTCCTTGGAGACGATGATAAAGATCTTGATGGTGATCGGGAGATGGAAGAAGCGGACGATGATGGTGCGCCTAAACCTCCAGAAAAGGGTAGTTCTTCTTCAGCTACCGGTGCATTCCCTTCGCTTTCGAGTGGTGGGACCTCCAATCAAGCTACCATGGATGCAGACACTTTTTACGAAGAAATAAGCAATTTTTTGGCAGATAATGGGTTGGGAAATCAGTTGTGGTTGACCCCAGCCTTGTCTTCTCCTTTGGTGGGGTGTGCACCTTTACTCTCATATGGGCCGAGTGGAGCTGGTACTGCACTTGAGTTGGAGGAGGTGCTTGCGCAGGCTGCTGCAGTGGTGGATGTTGGTGAAGCCGGTGGTGGGTTGGTGACTGAAGCCGACAAGGAGGTACCAAGCGCTGTTGTGGCACTTGCTGACGATGGCGCCCTTGAGTTTCCTGCTACCCTCGACGATGTGACCTTTGCTGCTGTCGGGGGACGCTGCCCTTGCAGCCGTTGAGGAAAATATGGCAGAAAAATCGGTGTTTGAGCCGGCTGCAGTGACGTCTGTTGATAGGCCAGCAGCTCCGGTGTCTGTTTCGAACACTACTCACGCTGGGACCGTCATCGAGATGCAGTTCTATGAAGGTGTCGACCATGGAGAGTCCCTCGCGTCGACGGGTGCTGCTCTCATGCAGCACGCTGTTGGTGCCGTCCTCGGCACTATGATTCCTGCTGATGTGCATGCTGATGTTGGGCAATGGTTGCCTGAGTCGGCTGCTCTTGAGCAGCTGCCCACCTTGGTGACAGAAGCCGACGATGGTGTGATTGAGCAGGCGGCAGTGGGCGATGCTACTGCTGAGCTATCGCCGTTAGATGCCGAAGGTGAGCTGCCGCGTAACGCTGCTGCTACTGCCCCTGTTGGGAAGTGGCTGCCCGAGCCGGTTCCTGCTGTTGTGCAGCTGCCCGACTTGGTGACAACGCAAGCCACCGGCGTCGTGGAGCAGCTGGTTGGCGCGGCTGTTTATGCTGACGGAGTGGACGTGGACAAGCCGGCCATTTCTGGTTCAGGTGGTGAAGTTGTGTTGCTGGGAGCTATCACTAGCGCCAACCCCATTGATGAACAGGTACCCAAGCCGGTTGATGCTCCTGCTGAGGATCAGATGCCAGTTTTCCCCACGGCCCGCGGAGGAAACTGGAGCAGCTGTCGAGGTGCCAACAAAGACTGCCCTGGCGCCGACCATGCTGCGGTTGGGGCCGGGTGGTGGTCCCTACTCCACAACTTCGCCGGAGCCAAAGAAATGCGACAAGGGCAGACGAAAGCACACCCTATGCAAGACAGAACGGATGGCACGAGAAAAGAACCTCGAATTTTCAGGTACTTCTTTCTCTAGCTTTTCAGATTCTGTTATTATTTCAAAAACTTGGTAGGGTAGGCATAGACCTTTCTTCTTCGATGTTGTTGCTATTAAAAATCTAGAGGTTGATAGATTGGTTCTTTCAGCTAATTCTAAGAAATCAAAACCTAGAGTTAATAATTTAAATAGCGATGATGAAAAAAAAAGAACGCCTGGATGCAGTTCTCGACCACTTCGTGGAAATTTTAATGAGAACTTCGCTGATCGCGGAGAATGGTCATATTATAGATCTATCTCCCTGTCGGCGCGCGGGAAAAAATATAATAAGACCAAAACTCCTAAAAAGCCAAAAACTCCTTCCAAAATAGTTTTAAAATGAAAGGAGTTTTTACGAATAGCGAGGTCTTGCCGACTTGGCTAAACACAGATTTTTTTGGCTGAATTAGTTAGAGAGGAGCGAGATAAATTTTATTGCCCTTTTTACGAGATCGGGTCGTGACGATTTCCCGGATCATGTCCTCAAAAATCTATGTGGAGGGCGTGACTTCCTTTGGCATGCTATGGCTCCTCATGGTAGCTCTGGGGGTATTTTACTTGGAGCTGACTTGTCAATTTTTGACATTGGAGCCATTGACGAAGGGGATTTCTATGTGAAATTCACTTTGCGATATAAAACAAATGACTTCAAATTTGTCCTTTATTCTATTTATGGACCAGCACAACATCAAAACAAGAGTGCTTTTCTTGCCGAAATGGCTAACACATGCTCCAAAGAAAGTCTCCCTTATATTATAGGCGGGGATTTTAATATAATGCGAAGCCCCGACGATAAAAAGCGAGGGACTTTGACCCTAAATGGCCGAACCTTTTTAATGCGGTCATTGAATCTCTGGATCTTAGAGAAATTACAATGTCAGGCCGCCAATATACTTGGGCGGGACCCGGGGTTAACCCAACTTTTGAAAAACTTGATCGAGTCTTAGTTAGCACGGATTGGGAGCATCAATTCCCTCTAACCGTTGTGGAACCGAGAGATCGGAATATATCGGACCACACTCCCACGGTTTTTTAAGCGGTGCTTCTACCCACCGCACCAGGTTTAGACCCTTTAGATTTGAAAGAGGGTGGCTAATAAGGAAAGGGTTTTATGAAATGGTTGCAAATGTCCGCAATCTGAAAATTCGGATCCAACCCTTTAGAGCGATGGCAAGCTAAAATCCGCAAACTAAGACAATATCTTAGAGGGTGGGCTGCAAATACTGCAGGAACCTATAAGAAAGAAAAGAAGACCCTTTTAGAACTCTTACACGATTTAGATAAAAAGGCTGACACTGATTGTCTATCGATCAAGAGATCAATCTCAAGCATTACTTAAAAGGGCGTTTAGTTTCTCTTTTGAGAGAAGAGGAACTTAAATGGTATGAAAGAGCCAAAGTGAAATCCTTATTAGAGGGTGATGCAAACACCAGGTTCTTTCATTTAGTGGCCAATGGGAAACACCGAAAACAACATATTTTTAGACTTGAAGATAATCAAGGTGTTGTTATTGGTGATGATTGTCTCAAAAGCCACATTACAAACTATTATAAAAATCTGTTCGGTCCTCCTGAGCAAACCGAAATAACCTTGTTGGAAGATCATATTATAGATATTCCACAAGTGACCCAAGAGGAAAATGATATTCTTATAGCTGACTTCACTGAATCTGAAGTGAGGGAAGCCATTTTCCAAATGGAACACAACAAAGCTCCTGGACCTGATGGTTTTCCTGCCGAATTCTATCAGGTTTTTTGGGAGGTGATTAAGGACGATCTTATGTCCATCTTCCAGGAATTCCATAAGGAGAGTCTTGATCTTTTTAGTCTCAACTTTGGAATAATCTCCCTAATCCCTAAAACACAAAACGCTACTACTATTCAGCAATATCGACCAATTTGTGTCCTTAATGTTAGTTTCAAAATTTTCACAAAAGTTGGAACTAACAATGACCTGAATAAAGTAGCTAAGACAAAGGGTAAGTCCGACACAAAAAGCGGCTTTCATGCCGGGGAGAAATATCATGGAGGGAGTAGTTATTCTACACGAAACTATCCATGAACTACATACTAAGAAAAGGAATGGCATCATTCTCAAAATCGATTTTGAGATGGCCTATGATAAGGTCAAATGGTCCTTCCTACAACAATCTCTACGCATGAAAGGGTTCTCCCCTAAATGGTGTAGATGGGTTCAAAATATGGTCACTGGAGGTAGTGTTGGGGTTAAAGTCAATGATGACATAGGCCCATACTTCCGGACCAAGCGGGGCCTTAGACAAGGCGATCCTATGTCTCCAATTTTGTTTAACATCGTTCTTTGATATGCTAGCTCTTCTCATCAATAGAGCAAAAGCCGATGTACAAATAGGAGGGATTATCCCACACCTAATTGATGATGGTTTATCCATTTTACAATATGCCGATGATACCATTATCTTTTTAGACCACGACCCGGAGCAAGCAAAAATTTGAAACTCTTACTCTGTGTTTTTGAACATTTATCAGGTCTAAAAATTAATTTCCACAAAAGTGAAATCTTCTGCTATGGTGCTGCCAAAGAGATGGAACATTATTATACAACACTCTTTGGTTGCAATACAGGGGTTTATCCTTTCAGATATTTAGGTATCCCTATGCACCATAGACAACTCCTAAATTCGAATGGAGAAAAGTAGAAGAACGTTTTGAACAAAAACTTTCTTGTTGGAAAGCAAAATACCTATCCTATGGGGAAGACTTGTATTGTTAAACTCTGTTTTTGAGTAGTCTTCCTATGTTCATGATGTCCTTTTTGAGATCCCAAAAAGGGTACCTCAAAAATCTTGATAAATTCGAGATCAAGATTCTTACGGCAAGGGTCTACTTGAAAAACATAAATATAGACTCGCTAAGTGGGACATCCTATGTCGCCCTAAGGATCAAGGTGGTCTTGGAATTATAGATTTATACCTACATAACAAATGCTTATTGGCCAAATGGATTGTCAATCTTATAAATACGGATGGTACATGGCAATCCTTGTTAAGGAATAAATATTTAAATTCCAAGACCCTAACCCAAGTGTCGACCAAACCTCTCGACTCTCATTTTCGGAGAGGCCTCATGCATATTAAAGATGAGGTACTTGATAAAGGTTGGTTCCAAATTAAAGATGGAACCAATACAAGGTTCTGGGAAGATACTTGGTTAAGTGATAAGCCCCTCAAACTTAGATACCCAAGCTTATTTAATATAGCAAGGGATCGTCATGCAACGGTTTCAAAAGTTTTATCCTCTAACCCTCCTAATATTTTATTTAGGAGATCCTTGGTGGATAATAATCTTTCTGAGTGGCTAACTCTGGTAGCTCTGGTTTCTAATGTGGCTCTGGTGGATGGTAAAGACTATTTTAGATGGTCTTTATCCAGGTATGGTATTTTCTCCGTCCGGTCTATGTATCTTGATGCTATAGATACAGATCCACCATTCCAACATAAGAGAATCTGGAGATGGAAAATTCCTCTAAAAATTAAAATTTTCCTCTGGTTTATCCAAAGAGGTGTCATTTTGACAAAGGACAACCTTGCGAGGAAAAATTGGAAAGGGAGTCAGAAATGCGAGTGTTGTAATACGAATGAAACTATCCAACACCTCTTTTTTGATTGCCCTTTTGCCAAGATGATTTGGAGGATTATTTTCTACGCTACTAACCTTACCCAACCTGTTTCTGTTAACCATATGTTTGGTAGTTGGCTTCATAATCAATATAAACAGTCTAAGCCTCTGATTTGTGTTGGTGTGGCAGCATTATTCTGGGCCATTTGGAGATGTCGTAATGACACGATTTTTAAAAAAATGAAATCTAACTCCATTATGCAGGTTATCTTCAGGGGAGCTTATTGGATGCGCTTACGGGCCCGATTGCCAGGCGTCTTGAGCAAGCAAAGGACACCCTCGTTGCATTGAGCAAACAATTGGAGATAGTTGCTTTAGAGATTTCCAATAGAGGGTGGAAGCATATTTTCCGTTTGCTTTAGTTCCATTGTCTATGTTTGAGACACTCGGCTTGCAAAATGTTTTTTACCTTTTCCAAACTCTGTAATAATTGGCTGTGTACATCCTTGGATGTAGAGGCCGGATTTTTATCCATTATCTAAAAAAAATCTTGAAAGTGGGCCCCTAATCAGGGAGGAGAACTAAGGGCCACCTGTTGTACGGCAGTGGTGACAGCGCCATTGATGTGTAGTGTGAAACCGGTGGCACAGGGAGTGGTGGCCAAAGAGAAGGCCATTAATCCCTAACAATTGTTTGCATTTTCGTTAATGGTTAGGGGCACTCCTAGAATAATTGCCGTCATTCATCAAAAAAATAATTGCCGTCCCACGAAAATTATTTATGGAGGCAAGCGTCTTAAGGCGACCACCTCTATAAACCATCAATTAACACAAGCGGTCATCTTTGAATGCCTGTCTCTGTAAATTGATTTTCACAGCCACCTCTCTTAACATGCTCATATAAAAAATTGTTACTAACCGAAGGTCATTCTAAGAGACCCTGTTTGTAAATCGATTTGCATTGTGGAGGCTGATGTCCTAAGGTGCCCGTCTATATAAACAACATAAACCAATTCATAAATCATTCATTTGAACTCAGATAATAAACATCCGCTTTTTATCAGTTGTTGCAATGTTAATATCCTAAAAAAAAAGTATATTTTTTTGCAACTGTGTGAGTACTGAGGGTTATTTTTGTAAGGTCAGTCTCAATGGAGGGTATCATCTTCCGATTTCCAAAAACTAGAAACTTTGAAATGAAATAGGATTCTCTCTCAATGCATAGTTTCATGCACAGTTTCACAGACTATTTTTAGTCTTGTGGGTCCCACAACCTCTCCTTCCCTCTCTTTCCTTCATGGAGACGGCCCGGCTACGCAAGGAGGCCCAAACGATTCCAGCGATTTCCCCATCCCGCATCCAAATTAAAATGCCGAAAGATTGCAGCGGCCAGCGATTCCCCCACTCGCCGCCACGGCGGAGTTCTACATGGCGCACGGCGGAGTTCTACGCGGCGCAAGGCAGAGTTCTACCCAGCGGTTCTTTACTCGCACGTGGAGGCCCAGTCTTCCACGGTCCACGGCGTCTTCCTCCGCATGCTTCGGAAGAGTGGACGGGGCAGTCCTCGTCGCACCCATGTGCTGGATCTCCAACTGGATCCGCCCGCCGAGGCCGCTACAGGAGATCCTCACCTCGCTCACGGCGGCCGGAGCCACGCCCATGCTCAGTCGCAGGTAGAAGACGGCAACACACGGATGAAACAAACAGAGGTTCTCATTGCGAGTTTCATACGGTTGGAAACAACGCTGAAACATTTCACCAAGTTGAAACTTTTCCCTTCTCTCCCTCCCAATTTCATGCAAAAACTGATGTGGCACCCTATTTAATGTGCAAAAAACTGATGTGGCACCCCATTGAGACTGACCTAACAGTTCAAATGGGTAGAAAAATGGTCTCTTGGAACCCATGTGGTCTCGTGCATGGACCTCTTAATTAACCTTGACATCAGCAGTCGGGTGGTTACCTCATTTATATATCATTGACTCATTTACTGATAATAAAAAAAGTTGTCATTGCAGTGTAGCTCCCTTTATATACCATCCCTTCACATAGAGATGTTTCAAAATTAGCTGGGAATGACAATAGGGTGTACCAATGCTATTTAGGGGGAGTGAAACACAATTGGGGAATAGGTGGTATGCAGGAAAATCGAACTACCAGTGGACAGGATCTTACTGTCATGCTCATCGACGGATGGCAAATTTACCTAGTTTCTTCTGACATCGAGCATTATGCTGCAGCAAAAAGGTTGAACTGGAGGATGCAGACAAATCTGACGACCTTGATCTTCGCTACAAGCAGAACACAGTCGATGGTGCTTTCTCCCATGCTCTGATGAACTGCTATAACGCTCCATAGAGAAGTCCCAATATGTTCTTGTGATGGACCACACCACACACCTTTCCCTCTCAACAGTTATAGCTAGTTCCTGCAGGAGAACTAATAAAAGTGTTCTGAGCTAAAAGCGGCCAAGAGCGACATGACCTAACCTGAATGTAAAGTGATTTGAGTGAGTCTTACTTGGTGTAGGATTGTACTTAATGGCACGGCTATGTTAGAGATTATAATGACTGCTTGCGTTTTATGTATATTATTGTTATGCCTGCTTCTTTGATCGTGTGTACTGCATATATGTATTCTTCTACATGAGACAACCATTGGTACCAACTTAATTATTTTTGTTAGTCATCATCTCAAACAATTTTTCTACATGAAAACAGAACTTACATGCGATGGGCCATTTCGGTGCCCTTGAGGTTTGCATTACTGAAACGACGGCGACTAAATGTTGTAGGCTCAGGTAGAAGAGGAAAGGCGGCTATGTCATGAGCAAGCCCAGCAGCTAGCGGGAGGAAAAGAGGCGCCGTGAGGTGGTGGAGGCCACGAGCAGCAATGTCGGCCAAGTTCGAGGAACTTACTAGGTTCCTTTCCACGATAGGTGGTTTGACTCTGCCACCGGGCTCCGAGCTCCGGTCACTCCACAACTGTTTCAGACTCAGGGGCCGTTACGGGTAGTCCGGTGAGTATGATAGCAAAGTGTTTCGTTTTTCATTTTCATATATCAAGTAATCATGTCTAACACTTGCAACCTTGTCTTCTTTGTGCAGCCTGCATCGGCGGGTTCAAATCAGCCGGCTCAAGGTGGTGAGCAAATCTTCCCCGTCGCCGGCAGCTAACTATCAACCTTTCCCAGCCTTCCCGCCTCAAGAATGAGCGTGTGGACTTGTTAGACTTGTGGACTTATCTGGACAATTTGTGAACTTGATGTAGTGTAGTGATGCACTTATGGACTACATGTTTAATATATGTTTTTGTGATATATCGATGTGTTTTAAGTGCCAGATGTGTGGAATGTGATATATATGTGTTCTGTAATTGAATGGATGTGATATATATTATATATGTGTTTGGTTGTCAAGGTGGAAAGCAAAAACAAAAAAATGACAATTTTGAAGGCTTTGCCGATCGGGTCTGTCGGCAAAGCCTACCTTACCGAGCGCTTTTACAATTATACTCGGCAAACCTTGGAGAAAATGGTTGTCCGACGGTCACCTCCCCAGGTTTGTCGAGCCTTGTGGCACAGGCCCTTGGCAAAGACAGGGTCTTTGCCGAGAGGTCACCTAAAGGGTTCTCGGCAAAGCCGTGAACTTTGCCGAGAGGTCACCTAATTAGCGCTTGGCATAGAATTTTCCCAAAAAAAAAAAAAAAAAGAATTCCTTTCTTTGCCAAGAGGTCACCTAACGGGCACTCCACATAAAATTTTCCAAAAAAAAAAAAAGAATTCCTTTCTTTGCCGAGAGCTGACCTAGATGGTGCTTGACGAAGAATTTCAATTAAAAAGGCAAAATGTTTGTCGAGAGCTGTCTCGGCGGCCGGATGTAACTGACGTCAGTTACAACGGTCCTTAACTCTGTGAAAATTTCCCTGTCAGTCCTATGCGAGCACTGTGCTCGGCAAAGACTTCGTTGACGGCCAAAGGGCCTTTGCCATGCGCTCCAAGTGCTTAGCAAAGAACCGATTTCCTGTAGTGGATGTAGGCATTTGTGACGCGAATAAACATCACTATGAAAGGGGATAGACATATGTGTCTCCAATTACCAATGCAACTGATGATGCCCGACAACACCTGGATTCCTCATCCCTGTTCACCTGGCTCGGGTAATCAAGTAACCGTGGAAAGCATAAGTTTTTCTTCTGGTTATTGCTCCGGGATAAATTGTGTACAAGAAACATGCTCGAAAGGAAGAACATGCTTCTTCCTGACTACTCTTGCGTGCTCTGAAATGCAAACATTGAAGAGGATATTATACCTCTCTTCTTTCAGTGCCCTCTCAGTCAACTTTGTTGGGACTCAATTCCCATACATTGGAATCTCTCTCTCCATGTAACACCCGGAAATTTGCATGTTTTTAAAATAGGCAATTTGATTTATTTTTGCAATTATGTGATGCATTGAACCTAGTAAAATAACATTTTTCTGGAATTAAAATCCATCATAAGGTTAGATACATATTTGAGCATTGCATGCTGGAGCATTTATTTCTGTCATGTCTTGTTTTTGCTGAAACTGGATTCGATTTGAATTGTTTTACAAATGATATTGGAAACCTGTTTTTGGATAAAGAAATTACATTCCATTTTTCTTTCTCTCGTTCTCTGGATCGGCCTGATGGCCTGTTCACGTTGCTGCAGGCCGAGGGGCATTTTCTTTGGCCGCTGGCCTGATTATCTTGCACCATGGCCTGAGTGGCTATTTTCTTTCCTTGGCCTGTTCTACTTGGGAAATCTTGGCCAGCTCCGGAGCAAAGCAGCAGCGCTGCCATCCTTTCTTTTCTTCCGTGGCTGACACCTGGCCCCCCTGGTCACCGTCGCCCTCATCCTTGGTCGTTCTCAGGTCGGACCGAGCCCGACTCTGTATCCAGCGCAGCACCGATTCCGCGTCGATTTTTGTCGACCGAAAGCAAATCCGTCTCCGCGCGAGCTTATTCTATAAATAGGTATCTGCATGTTGCGCGCCGCCTTTTTCCCATCTATTCGCGGGAGCCGTCCTTGCTCAAGCTGGTAGCACAGCCGCACGCCCTAGCGCCGCCGCCGAAGCGATTTTGCCGCGGTTGTTGCCTTGTTCCCGTGGTAAGCACCTAAATCAGCGTCGCCACTGATTAGAGAACCCGCCTGCACTATCTTCTCCGTTCAATCTTGCATACTGTGACTCGTCGTCAGTTGCAGTTCAAGGACGTCCGCTGTTCCGTGCCGATTGCCGTCGTCGAGTTGTTCCTGTCCTCGATTTTGCCCTAGGTGAGACCGGTTCTTCCCACTCTACCATTTGGTACTGGTCCCGTGGTTTTTGGTGAACTCTATGGCCAGCTTCTATTCTCGTCGGTGAGTTCGCTGTTGCCGGCAATGGCCGCCGTCGTGCCTATCGTTCTTCTCGGGATGATCACACCAGGACTCTCCCTTGTTTAATCTGGTCCAACCAAATCGAATCCAATGTCCAGGAACGGCTCAGCTGTATTTCACTACAAAGAGCCCTCGTAATCTTGCTCGAGATCCTGGTTTATAGCAAAATCAGAAATTATTTATTTTATTTCGAAATTCCGGTTCCTGTTATTTACAGAATTGCCACTGTTTTCAAAAGCTAATAACTTGCACGTTTTAAGTCCGTTTTCGATGATCTTTATATCGATGTGATCGTAGTGACGTGTAGAATAGTTGTATAAACTTTTTAAGCTGTTTTCTTGCTGTTGGTGTACTGTTATCTTATAAGTTCTATGTTTGCTTTGTGTTTGACTGCATGATCGATTGTGTGATGTTGCTTGGCGATCGAGTATAGTCGGTGAGCAATTCGGGAGTGGCCAAGAGTACTTCTACGAGCAAGACCAGCAGGATCAACCGGACTTTGGGAATCAAGGCAAGTATAGCTTGGGAATTACTTATCGTATTTAAACATGATCATATAACTTAATGAATGTTTATGTCATAAACAAAAATATGCTTGTTAGTAACATGGGGATTTGTCTGCTTTAGCGAATCCGGGTATTACAGTACAGCTATGGGGGTTATATGCTTCTGACATTAGTTCCCTAGAGATCATTTTTCTAGCAACTTGGAGGAATTGCCGAATTGGGTATAGGATGCTCTCTATCCTGAAGATATGTGTATAGGCTGCGGTAATGTGCCATATTGGAAGGGGGGTTCTATGTCTGACGACTTAGCTGCCCCAACTTGTTAGACGAACCTTTAGGGGGCTTCTTAGTGGTTTCTGGTGCATGGACCTAATTAACCCATGCATTTGGGAATCGCGGCTCATAGTGAAAGTGTACACCTCTGCGTAGAGTTTGAGAAACTAGTATACTAGCCTTGCCCAAGGTCACGGGCGGCCCTGGAACCATAGCACTAAGGATAATGACTTGTGTATATTAACATTCATGTTTATTGTTATATGCTTTACATTACTTATGTTATGATGATCATGGTTTATGGGTTAGTAAGTGCCTTGCTATTCTTGCTAAGTACGTTTGTACTTACCCTTGCTAAATTACCATCAATAGATCAAGGCTGGAATGAGGACTACAGTGATGACTACCGCGATGAGTACTAGGCTTGGTGTCCACCAGTCAACCAGTCCCTGTGTTGGAGTTTCCGCTCGCGTGTCTTCATTAGCTACCATTATTGTTTGATTAAGACTTGTTATGATTATTTATTGGTTTTGTAATAAGCACTGAGATGATATATTATCGATTTGTCAGCTTATGTGTGTGACATTCCAGGGCGCACATAAGATTTTTTTACATCCATATTTGTTCTTAAATTTTGGGTGTGACACTCCAACCCTTGGATATGGTGATTGATGCTCGTGAAAAGGTTTGAAAGCAGCATTTTTAGAGAGATTTTTATTATAGTGTGTTGGTCCGTCTGTGTTATGGGAAACGGGGTCATCTTCGACAATGCTCAAGCAAGCTTGGGGTCTTGGCTGTGCAGGTTTAAGGTGGAAATGAGCCTGGTGTGTATCAAGGCTAAGCCTCCAAGGCAGCAACAACTAATTAGCTGGAGAGATAGCTTCTTTATGTAACTTTTATATTTCTTTCTCTTTGGGCCCAGTTGTCTTGTAATTCCTCTTGTACAGTCATTCTTTCATTTAATTTTAAAAAGAGATAGGTGGGGCTTCCCCTTCGACCCAATCGGGTCAAAAAAGATTTCTTTTAATAATGTTATAATTAGTGAGCACATAGCAAATTAAGGCCAGTACTTTTTTGGTCCTTTTACCATAAATTTTCAATATTTTTATATTGTCCTGTAGCAGATTTTCCAGTAGCAGCTTCCCATGATCCTCTTGCTATATATACGTCTCCGCTATCATAGCTTACTGTGGTTTCCTGTGTCACCATTAGCTTACTCCTATATCAGCCGTTGTTGTTTGAGTGGCGCTGACAGCATGCTGAGTTACAGGTTAGGACTGGGTGTCATCAGGATAAAGGAATGGAAACCATGAATCATATTTGGGAGCTTCATACATAATTTGAGATCGGAGAGGATGAAGCCTCTCTCTGATTCAGGCACCTCTCGTAGACAAGAGCCCCGAATCTGATTGCCATTTGTGGAATCGGCCAACCTTTTCGCTGACAATTGCCCCGAACTAGATGTCAGTGGTTCCATGAGAGGAACGGGCTGGTGGCGCTCACCTACTCATGGCCACTGTAACTAGAATCTTGTTGATGCGTGCAAGCAGCCCGTTAGAAATAACTAGTGCCAAATGTCCATAAGAAGGATCAGTCAAGGATGGCTTGGTTTCCTGAGGGTGCAATGTAGATGAACATGAAGTCATTGAAGACTTATGCTTACTATCATTATTCTTTGGAATTGTGAAGATTTATCCTGTCACAAAAAGTAGATGGTAGGGCACTGTGTGAAGCCAGTATAGAATTCTGCATAATAATCTTATTCTTTGTAATTGTGTTGTTCAAATCAGTAAGACATGTGTAAGGAAATGAGTAAAGAGAAGCTATGTCTTGGACGACTAATCCATTATTCATTAGTATGTATGTTTATTATACCATTTCACCAAATTTAGTTTTGGTCGATACCTAATACATACTAAGCAACTAGTACAATTTAGTTATGTCTGCAGCAAGCATTTACTGTATGAATGCATCCATTTGCATTGAGCAATATAATGGGAGTACCCTATGCCCATGTGCCTGCACAAATGAACAGTTTTATTTGCTGCACGCAGCACATTTTTGCTGGTGAAGTTTCTTGGTCTTTTAATTGGAGATTTCTAGTGGAAGCCTGCAAATCCAGCCCGTATCATTATATATACCACCCGAGCAGCAGACCCCAGTTTCCAGCATGTGTAAAGGGAGTGTTGATGGTGTTTGCCACGTAGTAACAGCATTAGCCATACCTATCTGGCTATCCTAACTGCTGTTCTAGCCGGTGTTGTTTTAGTGGCCTAGACAATGAGTGAAATATGGAAGAGGACTGTGCGGCATCAGGAAAGATGAACCAAAACCTCGAATCAGTTTTATGTGCTTAGTGCCTAACTTGATATCTGAAGGGATAAGGCCTTTTCTGTAAGCATGAAAGACTACTAGACAGAAGGCTCAAACATGATTTCCGTCGATGGAATTCCCCAACACTTACCTCAACCACTGCACTCACACATGGATTAGTTGGGCTTGATTGATACTAGATGCCATTTGTTCAGATAGTGGATACAAGGCACAACGACAGGTATGAGGTGGGAGAAATGAATCCGCAGCACAAAGCTTGGCACCTACTCATGGCCAACGGCCACTCAAGGCTACCGATGGCTACAATCTAGCATATGAAAGACAACAGTGCTGAAGGGCTGTTCATGATCAATTGCTTTGTAATGCTGATTTGGAGTGTTCCTGCAACTGTCACTACTTTGGCACATGTTTGATGGAGCTATATCTGATCAAACCTTTGTGTAATATCCTGTAACAGAATGTGACACCACCACATCTCGTTTAGAGAAGTAGATTTATGAAGGTTTTTCAGAATATCCAACTCGATGTATGCAACAAATCAAATGTAGATGAAGACAAAGCCATGGTTGACATATGCTTACTACAATTTGCAATCTTTATGGAAATAAATCATCTTCAGGTTTGCAGGGTAGATGATTATTGCGAACTATCTAATGGTCACATAGTCGAATAAAATCCTGGACCAGAGGACTCAGATTGTTGAAGTATCAATAATTGTTGAAGTATCAATAATGTTTTCTAAAAAGTGGCACTATGCATCCCATCATACATACTGAAATGTCAAGAGTCTACAAAATAAGTTGCTAGCGTTCTAGTTTTGAAATAATGAAACAAAACTAACCCCTTTCATGATATGTAGGCGTTGGTGACAGAAATGAACATCATTATGAAAAGGGATAGGCACATATATGTCTCCAATTACCAATGCAACTGATGATGCATCAGATTAAATTTCAGATATAAGCTTTTGGCTTGACAATATTTCGGCAGGGCAATCTTTACATCACTGCCATAATTATCAAAATGAGAAGGCCACATGGGAATTATCTTCTTGGATCTGCTGAAGAGATACAGATCTAACAATGGCAGACGACACGGAGAGGAAGAGGTGACAACTTGTGAGGGCATCACACACTGATCTTGGTGGCTCTATTTTGGTTTCGCATAAAGGGATGTTACGATACCTTTGTAACGTTTTGTCTAGTTTTCATTTTTTAAAATTACTTCACACAAATATTGCTTTGGACACAATTTATATATAGTATAGTATTAGTATAGTATTTTTCTCAATTATGTTGAGATATGATTCTTATATATTTATATGAAGGGCCCCCAATTTTAGTTTCATCCTTGTCCACAATAACCTCTAGATGCACCGTGCTTGTTTTGATAATCATTGGACACTTTTTAATAAAATCGAAGTTTGGTACCTACATGGCTCTAATAGTGTCATAACTAGTGTGCTCCTACCGTGGTTGTCATATTGCTTTGTTGTTGATTTCTAGTAGCACCTTCCCAGTGTCCTCAAACCACATATACCACTGCACCAGCATACTACAGTTCCGTCATCTAACAGTGTAATAGAGTGTTGACATTGCTTGCCACGTAATATGACTGTGTAAGTAACTATATCTCTCACTCCTGTATCACTCTCGTGACACTCAGATAAGGATATGCTTTTAGTCTCTGTTTGGTATCTGAATGAATGAAATGAATCAGAGTTAAACCTTCATATATATCAGCATAACGAGAGAGAGGGCTGAAACCATCCAGTATCGATCTCACTGAAAGGAATGAGAGCTAAACCCGGAGAACCCCATACGCCTTGAGAATGAGTGACATACAGGAATACCCGAAAGCCTCACTGTTTCAGTTAATGTCTCCAACAAGTAGACGTACCTATGATGTAGCTGGTTTAGGGGTCGACTGGAGTGATATGTGATAGTGCCATCTCTGGCCAGCGGCAGCACCCCCTGTTGGTTTTTGCTTCTCATGGTTGCTGCTCCACCATTCCTTCCGGATGGCCATCCTCCAATGGTAGCTATGGCTCTGGTTCATGCACTGGCTCTCGCAACACAACGTTTTTTCAATCTGTGGACTCATGCAGTTGTCGGCCGGCCCAAGTAAATGCGGCAAACTGGAATGCAGCATCACCATGATGCCCGATGACATATCCCTGCCTCCTCCTTTTCTGTTAGGCACAATGTCATAAATGATGGGCATATGCTTTTGAATGATATTTATAATATATATGCCTTATACCAGAAGCTTAATTTTGTAATATTTGTTGGATCTAAGTCACTGAAAGGAATTGAAAGTAGAGCCCCTCAGCGGGCAGTGTACTGGTCATGCTTAAGCAAAGCCATGCTAAGAGTATTGTCATGGTACCAAGGGTTGTTCTTGGAATAAAGCGCCGCCGTTGTCCGGCTTGCCCAAAAGTAGATCCCTTAGTGGAACAGTGTGCTGGTGATGCAAGTGTTGATATATGGAATCTTCAACGAGATATGAGAAATAGAGACGGCACTAGAAAAACAGATAAGGATTGGTAACTCTAGGAGAAATGCACTAAAAAGCTACAACGAGATTGAGTTTAGTATTTAATTTCAGATATGAGAGGATACAATTTCTTCCAAATATACATCCTCTCATAGACATGAGTTCGAACCTACCTTCCACGGGTGGAATTAACAAACATCCATGATTTGGACACCACAAAAATAGACAGGTTCAAAAGGTTTGGAATATATTTCAAATGTTTTCAATTATGCATGAAATTCACACTTCAATGACATTTTCACTCAAATTTGATCAACATCTATACTATAAAAGAGCGAAGGAATTAGGTGGCACCACGTCGCGATCTCATCCGTCGGATCAAACTGATCATCCCATCCAATGGTCCCTAGATATGGACCGACCTTAGGCTACAGGGTGTTTCGCTCTCTTTTAAACTTCTCCGATCTATGTCGCGCGCCTCTGCAGCAATCGCGCCTCCCAAACGTCGCCCGGACATCCCGATCTGACGCGAAACACCCCTCCCCGAGAACCCACGACGTCCCGCACTCGCCTCCTCGTGAGGCCGGGCGCCCTGCACGCGGCAACCGCCGGCTCGATCATGTATCCAGGAGCGAACCGCGACTCCCTACCCCTCCCGTGGCAGGCAGGCCTGCGTATCCCTCCTGCCGCGGCGTTTCTCTCTCCCCTGCCAACATGATGGAGTCGCCGGGCGCCGGTTGAGGTGAGGGCTGAAGGATGTCATGGCCACCTCCAGGATCGGAGAACTGTCCAGGTACGATTGTGCCGTCATGTCGCATCTCCGAAACGCCATGACCCTCTGCCTTCGATGACGCTGCCCACTGCCCTCCCTCGCCAGGACAGAAACCGTCTCTCGCTGCTGCTCCAGGGCGGCCCCTTCCCATGAAGTTTTCCTGGTGGGCTGCGACCTCGAGGCGGCCGTGCCCGCTGGAATTTGCAGCGGCGGCAGAGCCCCAAGACGGTGTCGCAGCAGCAGCAGCCCCACATGACGAAGAAAGTTGAGGAGGAGGATCTGCGCCTGCACTGGGGCCTTCGTGCGGAACTTGCATGCCATCCTCTTCCTCCAGTCCACGCTCACGACAACCATCCATGCCACCGCCTGCTTTGTCCACCCCAATACTCATACCACCCGCGTGCAGCGTGCTACCATGGATGGTGTATGTTTGCAGGATTCTTTCTAATATTTATTATTCCTAATATTCAGTCACGGTTGTTTGATTTCTCCTATCCTTCGACATCAGTGATAGATCCGACCATAGCCCTGGCCTCAGTCGGTCCGCCTTGACTACGTGGAAGAACGTCTTCCGGAAGTTGGACGCTCTTAGCGTGGGCGACAAGATCAGGAGGCAACACGTCCACGGTGCTCGCATTGCAGTTAGTTTCCCTGCCGAATAATATTGCTCAATATGTTTTCTACGTACATGTCATGGCTTCTTCACAGGAAGGGATCTTGAGGAGGCCGAGTGCACAATGAAGGAGTAATACTCAATCTCATCTTTGTCTGCTATTTTAAATCCCAAAACCTCTAATTCTTTTGTACCGGCGGCAGATGACTTTGATTGTGATGCTTCGTTGAAGATCCTACTGTTTTTGGTGGCAGATCTTGCGGCTCACGGGTAGTTTCTTCTGAGCCCTCTCCACGTTCGAGAAAGACCTAGCCATTACAGGCCCATCTGGTGGCAATGGTCCGTTTTCTTAGTAACAGTGATGTGGCAGCGACAATACATCCCCTTCCGATGTCTGTGTACGTACCTTGCAGCATCGCTGGTGTCACTTGCCTGTGCGGTAATGGCTCCTTCCTCCAATCCTCCTATTGTCATTTGGTTTTGAAAAAAGAAAGTAAAAAAAATAATACATGATTTGAGTGCAGGGCGGCAAGCTGCTGGAGGTCTCATTATTTGGAAATTTTGCCTCTGCGCTACTACTTTTAAGCCTTTTGCTTTTTTTATTAATATCTTTTTACTTCATGTTTTTTTTTTTTGCGAAAGCTTTTACTTCATGTTCGGATAACTGGCAGAGCATAACCAGTTTAAGCTTCGATGGTTCTAGGTACTCTATATTTAGAGTGGATAGCAATGCGCCATAAGCCAAAGGCATAATTTGATTAAGGAAGGTATTCAGAGTTCTTTAACTTTATTTTCATTGCGTTTGTTGCTTGATTATATTTTTGTACTGTTCAGATCTGGACATTGTACAGAGGTTCAAAAAAGAATTTGTTCCCCTTTTTTTTTTTGAATGAACAACAATTGTTCACATAAACCACGAATTTGGGCCTTTCTAATTAGTGCGGCCGCATTTCTCACTTCTTTAAATCTGTTGAGGCTATCACATGTTCCTGGTTTTGGGGAAAAGATTTCCCCCTTCAAATCTGTAATGTGTATGTCAGATCAGTAAGTTGTTTCTACCGTGTATGCCATGTAGAGTTGGGTCTTCTAAAATTTGAAGGTTTAAATAATATAATTATTACTGCCACATTGTGTGAACGCGCTGCCTTTTTTCTGCCTATATTTAGTTTAAGGTATCGTGTATAGAAAAAGTGAAATGTAATCTGAGATCAGATGCTTCCCATTTGGCAGCACACTGGTATATGCTCCATGATTTGAGTGTATCTTTGCTTTCTTTTCATTTACCATGAATGTTAACTACACAATTATATCCTCTTTCTTAATTTTTGCCGTGCCTGGATGTTTCAAAGATACATCTTTCGGTGTTCACAGATCAGGTTGGATGGAAATTTGGTGCTGACTAATTGGTTTGATAGGTCGGATAAAGAGCAAAGGCACAAAAAAAAATATGATTTTATATCATGTCTTGTTTATTTGCTTGTTAAATGGCACCTTATTTGGGAGATTTACTTCCAAAACCTGCTCCTCTTTCTGCTGCAACATCGTGGTTCCATATTCCTATTTTCTCCAAAATATTCAGTTTTGCGGATTCATACTTTATTATGTTATCACTTTCCAATTTAGAAAATGAAACAACCTTGATCTGATTGATTCTTTGCAGTTCTTGGTCAACTTGATTATTAATTAGTTTGAGCGAATTTTGATAGCACTTACTTCGTGCACAATTTTTTCCCTTCCAATTTACATTTTTAGTCTTAATCTTTAATTGACTAAAGTTGTGTGCTGTGAGGGCTACCTATCTGTCTTCAAGTCAGTTTTAGACTTGCTTGTGGTATGTCCTAACTCCTGTATGGTGTTGTTGAGCATTATTACAAACTAGTAAATGTGCCCGTGCGTTGCAACGGGAGAAAACAAACTATCAAACATTTATAAAAAATAACGACAAGCATGGTACATATAAGTTTGTGCACCATATGCACCTTTGTTAGCCAGAATGGCATGTCGCTCAGATTTGTGCAGACGGGACAGGGGGGGAAGATGGGGGTGACTTGCTGTTCAAGAACAACGCATTCACGCTTGTGTGACCATTGGCATCATAATCCATAATACGTGGTGGACTGGAATATATATATATCAAATGAACCGACATCTCTGCTTAGATTTAACAGTAAACGCAGGTTTGGCTAGAAATAAAGCTGGACTGCTATTAGTGAAGTGTATTTTCCTATCTAATAAGTTCCCATCATGAAGGAGCTTGAACAGGGAGTGCCAATGTCACAATGTGGAACATGGGGTTCAATGTCACAAACCTTCAGTTAATGAATGCGCACTGTACCCGTGAAATCACGTCAAAAATGAACTACAGAAACGTTTCGCCTAATCCTTTTTCTCTGAATTACTCCACTTGGACGGATTGGCACAACTCCGAAGAGAAGAGAGTGAACGTCAGAGAACGAACCTAACAAATGAACGCGAAGATGCAGGCTACTTGGACATCGATCCCTGCAGCGACCGGTCCGGCGAGCCCAAATCTTCCGCAGATTCTGCCGGAGCTGCTGCGCTGCGCGCCCTTCACGCCACGTGAATAGGGGACATCATCACCGACGCCACGCGACAGATCGGTACCAAGCCCGGGCGGGCGGCGAAGCAGTTCCCCTTCCCAAGAGACCAGCCGCCAGGCGCTTGCGGTGGACAGGAAGGAGGGAATAGAGGCGTACATGCATCGGACTCGTGGTGGACAGATTTTTGACGGACGGGTATCTCTTTTTTTCCTTCGCAGGCAGACGGAAAAGGCTAGGTAGGCAGACGGAAATTTTGGGGTTTGACCGAGGAAGGAGCTGAGCTGCGGTACCGCACGGGAAGCGGAGACACAAGGGCGGAGCGACGGCAGACAGAAAGTTTGGCAGATTGGCAGAAATTTTCGTGTTTTATTATTAGGTATAGATAATAACTTGCTTTATTGATCTTATTCAAGTAACTTATGTGTCAAATTCTGCAGGCGCTAATTCGGTTGATATGGCCACATCAGAAAAGTGAAATCAACAAATTAAACTTCGGTTCAGATGATATAAGACATTTTATTTCAGCGTTGTCCCATATGTCTCATTTTTAACTAATAATGTTTAAAATACTTGTAAAATGATTTTGCTACCAGCTGGTTGACTATGACAATAGTGATGACTTTGAGACTATTTCCATGCATTACAAAAATCAGGCTTTATGGTTAAGATCTATGCATTTGTTTTTTTTTCCCATGAAACTGTTTCAGTAGTTATACTAATTGGATTTATAAGTTTATTTTTAATATTAATTATTATTCTATTGTGCAAGATTTTTAATAGACACGTGCGTGCTGCACGTGCGTCTCCACTATAAATATAATGACATGATCCAATTACAGGCACACATTATGATCATTGGAATAGAATTTTACTAACTGATTTACATGTCGTTGGATAATATTGAAAGATAGGCACACATCCTTTTTTTCTGATAGATTTAATTAGGGTGATTGTAATTACAAGATACACTTTTTCATAAACTTTAGAGCTTGAATTTGTAATCTTATGTGTGAATCCGTCAATCTAATTGATATTTGCAGGTTTTATCTGTATGTCATTATTAAATAGCAGTTTATTGATATATTCAAATTTTTAACTAGAGGTGTTTTTTAACCCGTTATTTACCCTTTCAAAAAAAAAAAAAAAAAAACAAGACTCATGGAACTAACAAGGAGGTCAATTTGGAACTAACAAGTGTCACATGTTTTTCTCTAGGTACCATTCATTAGAGTACCACAATGGTATATCAGGATAACTTGACAATTTTCAGGTTGAACTCTATCTTATATTCTATTTTGTAAGGCAGATAGTGCTTGAACCTAGCTTTATATCCAAATCCATACGAGCCTGACAAGGATTAATGGGTAGTGAACAAATCTAACCAAGGAGACTACCTTGAGGTTATCTCATTTATTGTACCTTCATATTTGATATAGTACAATAACAACATCTACTTTTCTTATAGGAATAATATATACTTTTTATCATAATATATGTAACAAGCAAACAGTGACCCCAGGGTGATCATTGAAACAGAAATTGTTCACCTATGTTGTAATTGCCATATAATTATATACATATATACCAAATATTGTACCTTGTTCAATGTAATTAATTAATTAGGTTGAAGTTTGCAAGATTGTATATAAATTGACGTATGTGTAGTTTTTATAGACATGCGTTTAATTTTTCGCTTGCCCACATCAATACGAGAGGGAAGAAGTGTTAGAAGACGGGAGAAGCTCATGAGAAGCGAGAGGCTTATAGAAGTTAGAATTATTTACACGTCACAATAATGAATAATCACTAGCGCATTAATCTGTAGCTCCATCATGCCACCTGAAGCAGAAATTGGCAAATTCTTGTAATCTTGTTCAGAATTTAAGAGAGAGCGTAGCATCTTCAACCAGAATCATCCATTATGAAAGTTTTTTTTATGTCGCACGTGCGTGTCGCACGCGGCATTTCCACTAGTTTGACTAAAAGTCTGAATAAAGAAATGAAATAGAGTTGTCCCAAGTTTAACAAAACTTTCTCAAATTTGACCAAAATGTGACAAATGTATCATGGGAAGTTGGAGGAGAAGAACACAGGGTGGGTGAATCCAGAGGTAGGATTGAATTGGTCAGTAGAGTTCTGTTAGTGAGAACTCCAATATCTCTACATCTGTAGAAAAAAAAAACTTCACTACAACTTTTCAATCCAAGCCCTTCTAGGTCCACACATATCCATCATATAGCACCTCCATGAAATCCATGGTGGTGACAGTGTGACATATGATTATATTAAGTCACGGTGAAAAGAGGTAGCCAACCGATGGATGGCCTGATGAGTCCCATGGATCGCTTGGGGGCTATACCCATCGAGTATGCCGACATGCACCTTCTGGTAGGAACCAGGGCAAGCCCAAGCACCCCAACAACACCTATGCTCAAGGACATCGGTTAAGGTGTGTCATGATTTTGTCCCTACATGTGTTTTTTTTCTCTTTTTTTTATAAACACTTCACTTGGAATAAAAAATTGTATTAAAACAGAAGTTTGCACTGTACATGTAGTTTTCTTTTTAAAATGTTGTACTTGTATATGTATCAATGCTACCAATGTGGCTTTAGGTTTTATTTGTAGGGAACTTCTAGAAAATTATAGACTACTACTTTATCAGTAATTTAATAAATTGCTCCCTTATTTTTTAGTAATTTAATAAATTGCTCCATTAATTGTAGATTTCTAGAAGCAGTTTACCAAAGTCCTCGCCCTTTTTATACCACTTTAGTGTGCCATGGGCCATTGTTGAAATTTGCATCACTACTCTTACTTGTCACAGCTATATCACTATCGTGACAATGAAGAGGCTATGTTTCTAACTTCATCTGTGTGTTGCTGCTGTGGCGAGAGCAGAGAGCTAGCTGGTTTTGTTCATCTGTTGATGAATGAGGAGTGAAAATTGTGATTAGGACTGGGTGACACGAGGAAAAATGTACTGAAGTCCTCAATAACATTTTAGTTGGACCTCGATCTGAGAGCATATGGTTTCTTACCCATATAAAAAACTATCGTAGGCTCTAGGGAAGATCCAGGAATTGCATTGCCTATTTCATATCGGCCACACACAGGTGGAGTGAGATCCAGGGAACAGTAGTAATGATCTAGCCCACTCAAGCATGAAGTCAGGGGAACCAGTCTATGACAACATAGTTGGTAGTGGCAGCCAAAATTAGCTCCCAACAACAATAATACCATGAGCTACACTGGGCATATTAAAGAAGATCTACATCATCAGGCACTAATTGATAATATCTGGCTGGTTTAGCTGCTTGTATATATGCCTTAGCATCTGAGTTTTCCTACAAATACCCTCATTAGCGTCATAATTGCATGACAAATAGCCTGTCCTTTCTCTTCAAATAAACCTCAATTTGATCATAATATTTCCGAAAATAACCATTGTTTCGTCAAACGAAAAAAATATTGGACCCAACTAAAATGTGCGGTGTTTGAAAAATTTGGGTTGGGATTCAATTGTTTTCACCAGTCCATCAAATTCACGCTTTGATTAAATTTTTTTGCTGTATCTTGACCACAGCCTGATTTGAAGGCAAGAACAATTAACAAATTCACGCTTTGATTAAATGAACTTTGGCCAATATTTGATCAATAATGAAGCGTGATACAAAGTAGGATGGTAAGAACAGGACTTTTTAATCTGGAGGTAGGATTCGATTCATGCGTGAGTATCAAGTTCAATTGCATTTGTCCCAACTCTCTCTCCTGTTTCTCTCAGCCTTATATTTCTGAGCAAAGTATTGTTGACGGCACGGCACCCATGTTCTCTAGTTGGTCTTGTTCTCCAAAATCTCTAGACCAGCTGTGGTTGTTTTGTCTATATATGGACTCTTTTTTCAAACATAAAGTTGGCGCAGTGCGGCAGTACCTGTACTACCTTTTGTACTGAGCTAAATGCCTTTAATAATGATATAGCTAGTGACCTCTAGCAAATTAATTTCTAGTAGCAGGTTGCCACAGCGTGCTCTCACTATATATACCACCGGTAAGCAGACAACAGTTTCCTGTATGCATCACCACATATCATTACTAAATTTCCAGCTTGTTTGCTAGCCGGTGCTGTTTGAGTGGCTCATACGAGTGAAGTGCATATTAGAACTGTGAGGCATCAGGAAAAATGAGCCAAAATCCCAAGTCAACTGGGCCAGGCTTGAGTGAAGCTAGATGCTTGTAGTTCCAATTGCCCCATGAAAAACCAAAGAAGCAAGCTCGGGCAGCGAGCAGGCTAGAAGACACAAAGAGATGGCGTGTGGTACTAGCAGTAATATACTCCATGCTTAGTTCCACGCATACCCTTTCGCAGCATGGTGTCATAGGACAAGACGAAAGTTTGCTTACTTCTCAATGTTAGCTTGCTGCACTATGATCACCAGCCGGTGACAGGGCCACATGCAAATACACCACTGTTCTTTTCCTGATGAAGGACCAGTGCAGCCCAAATCTGGGGCCCATATCAACCTATATCCATGTCCAGAGCAGCCTGATAGAATTGATGTTAGACAGGTGACCCGTTTACTGTTTTTTTTTGTTTCTATATTAATAGATTCAAGCATAAAGCTGGCTTTTGCAAGTTGTGCATGATTCACCTGTTGTGTCCTGACCCTCTCTGATTAGTTGAGGCTTACTTGTTGCATGTTGATCCGGTTCACTCATCCGCCTCTTGGTCAAATATGTTAGAAAGGGGTGATGACCCACGTCGCAGATCATGATCGAGTAAAAAGCTCTTCAATTTAGGCGGTAGATTCATGATTCATGATTATTGTATAATCTCGAATTAATCAGGTCTTTCATATTTATTAAAAAATTTGTAGATGTCAACAGGGCCATAAATAAGCATCAAGTTTTATGACTCAGCATATGTATTGAAACCATCTGGCAATTCCTTCCTTCTGCCGAGATAGTTCCCAACATGTATCCCTGCTTGACAATAAATTTGGATGGGTTATGGTTATCTCTTAATATTTTCCGGCGAATATACTTTATTAATGTTGGTGTGAGTTAGCCAGCTCAGCAAAGACTTTAGGAATAGCATCTCCCTCGCCATGAAAACCATGTGCACCACAAAATGTTCATTCACTTAACTTTTCATCATTACTCACATTAAAGATAGCTATCTGTCGATGCCAGCGAGCTCCGTTTATATATCTGCATCTTCATCCCAGATGGGCTTTTTTTAAAAATGAGTGGACTAAAAACATGATATATAATTTTGGATGCAATGCTTTTAGGGCCAGGAGGGAAGAAATAAGGTTTGGGAATATGTGGCATGCAGGAAAATTCAACTACATGATGGAATCCTCGTGTATGCAGTGTCTTGCTAGATGTCATCTATATATGCAAACAATTATCAGGAATATGTTGATGCTGGCAACGAATCCATTCAACAAATACCAATGTCCACAGCTTAGGTAAGCCTGTTGTATGTTTATTATTTCCACGATCCGTGTATATTCTCATACTGTGCATGAGGCCGTGAAAGGATATGTTTCATATTCTGCTTGATTTTTCATGATATAGATTTTTCTTGCTCATTGTAGATCATCTGTTAGCCAAGAACAGCGATCGTGTTCCAGCCTTTAAGGAGATATCTTGGACATTCTATCATTTAGACAAAGTGACGTGCTACTGCAGAGTATTTCAATCGTAACAGAATTTGCCACACAACATGGAGTCCATGTGCAAGGAAAACTATCTACTAGGAGGGTAGGGGAACGAGGAACACCAATATCTGTGGAGGCATTTTCAGTGGCTTGGATGACAAAAACACAAAGCAACAATTAAATAAGTTGGTGCAGCACCACACACCAGTTACTGAGATGTTCTAACAACATTTTGCCTCAGAAGATAAATATTTTCATATGACTAAAATTGTGCCAATCTTGCCTCAGAAGATAAAGATTATTTGAACATTTTGCCTTATATAGAAGTTCCTCGTGCATGGATTATCGATTCATTATCAGAACATGCGATGAGTTACGGTGCTTCCAAGGAACCGTGGTTTGCCCGTGCCAAAAAGTTTTGTCAGCCATTGACCTTACAACAGAATAATTAATCATATGAAATTATGAATGCATACTTCAGTAAATGCTTCTTAATTCGTATGGTGGCACCACACAGAACAGGAAGCTAAGCACTCCAACCTACTTCACTCCCTATGACTAGTGCACACCTGTATATATAGCACAGTTTTTGCGGACAGTCTCCAGATGTTTTGGCATGTCTTTAATTTTGTACAGAGGGACTTGCAAGCAAATACCGCTAATATTTGTTTGTTGCTCCCTCTGTTTGCAACAACTTTAAAAGTTGCTGCATTATAGATTCGCGTACTAGCTAACAGCCCCCAGCCTATATATAGCACTCCAGCCTATGGCAACCCCTGCATCACCACTAGCTATTGTTGATACTGTTTGCCAGTCTCATGACATAGATGAGGATATGATTCTAGACATCATTTGGATGTATCCATCGCTGTTGTAAGCTGGCCCTGTTTATTTACTGATGGTTCAAACAACGATTAAAATGGAGGTTAGGACTGGGTGACAACAGGAAAAATGCACTGAGAGTTAGAAGCTGATGTAGGGGTTTTGATACTTGTTTTGAGAACTGACGGGATGAAGCCATATACCTTCAGTTCGTGCAATTGCCGAACTGTAGCCTCCACCAGTGCACAGGAGAATGCGGATGTGACAACCCTGCGCAAAGGTGAGCACCGGCCAACAGCGACTCATGAGCACAGGTGTGTACGTGCTGGCAGACTCAGGCATCCAGCGGTAGGAAAAGCTTTGGAAGTGTGCTTGGTCGGGATCTACAGGAGGAAAATGTATTGTATGCATGAACAACCCTTACCAATCGCAATGACTTAAGCTACACCAGCTATAGAGAAGACATTGTGCATCAATTAGTCGTTTATATGGAATTTCATGACATATATAAGATAGACACCATGTTGATTTTTAGCAATTGGTGACATTTATATGAGAAATTAAAGGTCCAAATGTACTGCCCATGATTTCTCCTTTTTGTGAATAACATGTATAGTTTCTGGACAGAATAATTGTAAATGACACCTCATCTCAAAAAACAAAAAGTATATAGTTCCTCATGTTATAAGACATGTCAGTTTTTCTTGATCCACCACCTGGTGAATCACTATCCCCCGTAGGGGATTGTCCGGTCCCACAGATCCAATGCCGTGGCGTTGACTACTATGCAAAATCTTATTTAACGGAGGTTTTGAACGGCCAGGACATATTGAAAACAGTCTCGGCGGCGGCTAGGCAGGATTTAATTTCAACTGCCTCGGTTAATGACTCGAACTAACCGAGGCAGTCATTTTTTATTAACTGAGGCAGTCGTGGAAACCACCAAGCAAAATCGATTTATAGAGGCAGTTAAAAAATAAGTGTCACCTAAAATCCATTAACCAAGGCGAGCTTTATAAAAAGACAGCCTCTAAAATTAGCCATATTAATCGTGGCCAAACCTTGCAATGATAAGAGCCCAAATAGCCCAATACCATGCCCACACTATATGTTGAACATGCCTAAGCCCAGTAGCAGTGAAAATGAGGCGATTTCAGCTCTCTCACCTCCTCTCCCTCACCCCTCATTCAGTGGCACGACATGACCCCCACTCCCTACACTTGTTTCTCACTACTCACTCCACCAGTCTCTCCCTCACCTAGCTCGCACTCCTCACTACTCACTCCCTCCACTCTCCCTGTGGCATGGTGGAGCGGCCTTGTGGGCAAAGCGCGGTGTGGCAGTGGGAGCTCTATCCCTCGCTGGCGCTTAGATCCACAACAACAGCTGTAGTGAAGGCGTCCATGATCAATAACCCCCTCGTCTTGGAATTGGTGGTGGTGGCCTCGGAGTGAAGGTTGTGGTTTGAAAAAGAAAGACGTGTATAACAAGGTGATATTAAAGCTCATCCTATTAATAATATACAGATGGGTACTGATGTAGTAAATTGTCAAAGCATCTTTGTCAAAAAGCAAAGGCAAAGAATAGATGATGCAGATTATGATGGGGCAAACAATATAAAAAGGTGTATAATCTTGAGTGGTCAAAAGAAAAGAAAACAATAACAGCTTGTCCTCTTCACTAACATCTAGAAACTATCCTTTTTCTTGATCAATATGATGAAAACTAAGAAGAAAATGATGACTTCTTCTGGAAGAAATTTGAGGTGGTCAAAATTGTTTTCAGAGGACGAAATCTAGATTTTCCTATGACTTTGTTTCACAAAACTCCATGGAGACTACTCCTTATGGAATCCAGAACATTCCTGTTTGTAGGATGGGTCAAGTGATGCTTCGTGTTCACATTCAAATTACGCTTAGGCTGGTTTTGGGCTCATTAACAAATACGACCTCAGTCTCTTAAATAATCAATTGTATGCAACTTTAGATAGATTAGCAAAGAAGATGAAAGAACATAGTAGTGTTGCTTCGATTACGTATCCAATAGCATGGCAGAAAGAGAGGTTGTACTTGTAAAATGCAAGCCGACTACGTGAGAGATTAATGTGGATCAGTGGACAAATTTTGGAGACAAATTTTTAACACACAAAACTCAAAGGAAACCACTCCTTATGGAATCCGAACATTCCTGTAAGTATGATGGGCCAAGTGATGCTTCGTGTTGACATTCAAATTAGACTTAGGCTGGTCTTGGGCTCATTAACAAATAAGACCTCAGTCCCTGAAAGAATCAATTGCAAGCAACATTAGATAGATTAGCAAAGAAGATTAAAGACCATAGTAGTGTTGCTTAGTGCAACACCCGGTAGTAAATAGGCAATTTCGGATTAATTCCATAAAATAAATCATGATTAAAAGATCTACTAGGTAGAGCAAGTAAAGCATACTAGCATAGCATGAACACATAACACAGATCATAGCATAGCATAATCGCATATCATAGATCATGGCAACAAAAAACGTAACTAGCACACCAGATAGATTGAATTGACTGAACATTACTAACATAAAGATTAGATCTGAAGAATACCGACCGGGCGTTGATGACAACTTAATGGAGAGGTTCCCCGAAAAGCGAAGCCGAGTTCCTCCAGTCACCGCCGCCGTCGTCGATCGGTTGTTGTTGAAGACGTTGTCGGCGAAGACGGCCGATGGTCCTCCGTGTCCTTCTCTTGAGACGAGCCGTGGCGAAGATTGGGGCGGTCGGCGCAAAAGCGCTTCCCAAAAACCTTATTCGCCTTCTCCCGGTGCGGGATCGTGAAGACGATGGTTCCGGTGACCTGCTCGCCCGGTCGCTGGTGCACGCAAACGATCGGGCTGGAGACTTGGCGACGGCGGCGCAGCAGCGAGAAGAGGCAAAAGCTCTGAGCTTTGGATTGGATGCGTTTTAGCGTGGCCGGTAGTCTGCTTATATAGTCCGGTGAACCGACCTCGTGACACAATCCGCGATCTAAACCGGTTAGGACTCTGCTGTTCGTATTTGATTAGAACTCGCAAACCAAAAGACCAAAAACGGAACTGCAAAAGGAGACCGTGTCCCCGCAAGGCGAGGAGCTGGATTTCGGAAGAGCATTCACGCGCCTTTCGCCACGCCACGCCACGCCCGGCCCGGCGAGGCGAGGCGAGCGCGCGTGTGGAGTTCCCTTTCTCCTACTCACACTAGACTTGAGAAGGTAGGAACAACTTCCGTATATAAGTTGGTCCTCTCCACCTTCCATAAGCAATGTGGTACTAAAGGATTCCACCACTCCCTCCTTTCCATATTCATGAATGGGCCTTTGAGATTTCTTTAGGAATTTCAGAATTTGTTATTGGGCCAAGCCCACTTAACATCTAAATTCCAACAATCCCCCGCCAGATCTCAAATACCCATTAAGAGATTTTGCCTGTTCTCGCTACCGTTTGATATACTAGTGTTTCAGCAGAGACTGTTAAGTTGAACTTCCGCCTAGAACTTCAAGCTACACCTATCCACAACTTGAACAATGGACTACGCCTTGAATTGCAAGTTTTGTGCGAATAAGCTTTGCTCAAAGCCAAACTAGTACTTGGCTGCCAGTAGCCTTTCCCCGTGGGTGGAGCATATACGTCATACTCCTCAGTCTCTTCATGAGCTTACTAGAGATCACCCAAGTCTCATAGACTGCGACGTTTAACAGTCGAACTCATATAGGTATGCCCTTTCAAGAATGCTCTGTAGGACAGCATCTTTACTTACAAAGTCAATAGGACATATTAAGGCATTCTTGCCAACCTACCATACAGAGCCTCTTTGCTCTTGAGATTATTGCATCTTCACATAGAGAGGGTTTATTAGTTTACACTCCTCGGTTTACCAATAACTTGTTCTTCTCAGGTCCTTAGTCACGGGATCTCCGATCAAAAAGGTTGGGTTACTACTACGAAAAACTCATATGGGTCTCATACCCATCTCTCTAGATGCAATTTCTATCACATTACGTGATAGCCCTTTAGTAAAGGGATCTGCGCGGGTTTTTGTCCTGTCGTATATAGGATACTGATTATTACTCCGGAGTTTCTCAATTTCCCGACAATCTTCAAACGCGTCTTTTTAATGTGTCTTGTTGACTTTGAATTATTCTTTGCACTATTCACTTTAGTGATCACTGTTTGATTATCACAGTTCATAAGGATAGCGGTGCTGGTTTTCAACCACCGGCAAGTCGGACAAGAGCTCACGCAGCCACTCGCCTCTGCCGATCTTTGTTTCTAAAGCAATAAGTTCTGCTTCCATGGTTGACTTAGTCAAAATAGTCTGTTTACAAAACCTTCATGACACTGCGCCACCTCCAAGAGTAAATACATACCCAATTGTAGCATAGATTTGAGCAATATCAGAAATCCAGTTCGCATCACTATATCCCTCTAGCACAGCTGGGTGCCCAGAATAGTGAATTCCATAGCTCATTGTACCTTTAAGATAGCACAAGACCCTTTCTAGTACATGCCAATGATCATCACCCGGGTTGGACATATACCTACTCAACTTGCTCACAAAGCAAAAGAGAGATATCTGTCTGGTTGCATTCGCTAGATACATGAGTGAACCAACAATCTGAGAGTGCTTGAGTTGATCTCTAGTACCCTTCTTATTCTTTCGTAATGTCACACTAGGATCATAAGGTGTTGGAGAAGGCTTTCTATCCATAAAGCCAAAACGACTCAGGACCTTCTCAACATAGTGAGATTGCGATAAAGTAATCTCACTCTCTTCCTTAATTAGCTTAATGTTTAGAATTACATCAGCCTCTCCTAGATCTTTCATATCAAAATTCTTTGACAAGAAAGACTTGACCTCATTTATAACATCCATGTTTGTACCAAAGATTAGAATATCATCAACATATAAACATAATATAACAGATTAAGCCCCCACCATGTCGATAATACACACACCTATCAGCTTCATTAACAATATAGCCGGCATTAGTTAACGTAGTGTCAAACTTCTCATGCCATTGTTTAGGTGCTTGTTTCAAGCCATACAAAGACTTCAATAATTTACACACCTTCTGCTCTTCACTTTTACTACAAACCCATCAGGCTGATCCATATAGATCTCCTCATCCAACTCTCCATTAAGAAAAGCTGTCTTTACATCCATTTGATGAATGATCAGACCATATGAGGCAGCCAAGGATAGTAGTGTTCGAATAGTGGTCATTCTAGCAACAGGCGAGTAAGTATCAAAGAATTCTTCTCCTTCCTTTTGAGTATAGCCCTTAGCTACAAGCCGAGCCTTGTACTTGTCAATAGTACCATCAGGTCTAAGCTTTTTCTTAAACACCCACTTACAACCGATTGGTTTGTAACCAAAAGGTAGTTCAGAAAGCTCCCAAGTTCCATTAGAAAGAATCGAGTCCATCTCACTACGAACAGCTTCTTTCCAATCATCTGCATCTGGAGATGCATATGCCTCTGAAATAGAGGTGGGAGTATCATCCACAAGGTACACAATGAAATCATCACCAAAAGATTTGGCAATCCTTTGTCTCTTGTTGCTCACAAGTAACTTCATTGTCATCCTTCTCAAGTGGTTGCTCAAACGACTCAATAGGAGACTCGATAGGTATAGTAATATCAGGAGCTAATTCAGTAGAAAAGTTAGCATTGCTACGCATATCTTTTATAGGAAATATATTGTCAAAAAATGTAGCATCACGAGATTCAAAGATAGTATCAACATGCATATCAGAAACTTCAGATTTTACTACTAAAAATAGATAGGCAATGCTGTTGTGAGCATATCCAAGAAAGATACAATCTACCGTCTTTTGGTCCAAGCTTACGCTTCTTATTGATTGGAACATTGACTTTCACCAAGCATCCCCACGTGCGCAAGTATGAAAGTGATGGTTTCCTCCCAACCCGGATCTCATATGGTGTTGTCTCTTTATTTCTGTTTGGAATTTATTCGTGGACATGACTCGCAAATCAATATAGCTTCCCCACCATGCCTTAGATAAACCAAAGAAGTGTCTAACATGGCGTTAACCAAGTCGGTCCAGCGTAAGCGATTTTTCCTCTCGCAACCCCCGTTGGATTCGGGCGAATAGGGAGGTGTCCTCTCATGAATAATACCATGTTCCGCACAAAACTCATCAAATGTTATAGGAAAATATTCACCACCACGATCTGACCTTAGACGTTTAATTTTTCTTTCTAGTTGATTTTCAACTTCAGCCTTAAAGATTTTAAAGTAGTCTAATGCCTCATCTTTAGTTTTCAGCAAGTAAATATAGCAATATCTAGAAGCATCATCAATTAACGTCATGAAATATCTCTTTCCACCTTTAGTCAACACACCATTCATCTCGCATAGATCAGAATGTATGAGCTCTAGAGGTGCCAAGTGTCTCTCCTCCTCCTGCCTTTGTGAGGCTTTCGAGGTTGCTTAGATTGCACACAACTATGACACTTAGAACCTTTGGCAATGGTGAAATCTGGAATTAACCACCAAGCTAGATAAATGTGACATCAAAACCAAAATTCACATGACATAAACGAAATGCCATACACTAGAATTATCATCAATTGTGCCACAAATATGATTGACTGACTTATTATTAAAATCTGACAAACTTAGGCGGAACAAGCCTCCGCAATCATAGCCTTTACCAATAAATTGTCCATGCTTAGACATAACTACTTTATTGGACTCTAACACTACTTTAAGACCATCTCTTAACAAAAAGAGAAAACGCTAACAAGGTTCTTAAGTGAATAGTAGGGACATGCTGCGTTCTTCACCGCACGATCTTCCCGAAGTAAACTTCAGATCTACCGTGCCAACACCACGAACGAAGCATGTGATCCATTCCCCATCGGGACGGAGGAACCTTGGAGCCCCCGATAAGAAGAGAACATAGAGATGTTAGCACATACGTGAATATTAGCACCGTATCAAGCCACCAACTAGGTGATTGAAATACTAAAAGTACAGTAGGGAAGATTACCATACCTGTCATCAGCATTGGTTGCAGTCACGAGGTTGACCTTCTTCTCTTTACGGTCCGCACGCTGAGGACACTCCTTAGCAAAATGGCCAAGATCACCACAAGTGAAACAAGGCATCTCGTGACTTGTCCTTCTTCTTCTTCTTGAAGGTAGTAGTAGCTTTGGCATTGAAAAGGTCGCTATTTCCCCTTTCCTTTGTTCTTGCCTTTGAAGTTTCTCTGGACAAAGTGGGCGCTACTTTCCTCGTTCCCTTCTCGCATGATCTTTAGCCCGAAGCTTTCTCCTCAACATCTAGAGATTGAATCGGGTTTTCAACCGATATCTTCACTCTCTTATGCTTGAGGCTTGTGGCAAAGTTCCTCCATGAAGGAGGTAATTTGGCAATAATAATACCAGCCACAACTTCATCGGGTATAACATACTCAAGGAGTTCAAGTTCATTAGCCAAAGGCAGTATCTCATGAGCTTGAATGACTATAGATTTGTTTACAACCATCTTATAGTCATGAAAACTCTCCATGATGTACAATTGTTTGCCTCGCATCCGAAAGCACCATAGGTAGTGTTCGGGATAATCCCACATAGCTTTAGCGCTTTATAGTGCATCACAAAGATCATAGATATGATCCGATATCACATTACGCACAGCTCCCACAAAAGATTTCGGTGGCTTTTCCGAATTTATTCTGATCTTCATCGAAAGGTCTCCCTCGTAAGCCATCTTTGACCCGTAAAACATCCATGGCAAGAAGCCAATCTGTGACCTTCTGCACCACCTCTTAAAGTGCTCACCGAGAGAATTTCTCCGCCTCGAGCATCAACAAAACTAGCCATTGGAACTGGAAAAAGACCTATAATAAGGTTTTGGATTGTTAAGTAAATAGGCAATTTCCAGATTAATTCCATGAAATAAATCATGATTAAAAGATCTACTAGATAGAGCAAGTAAAGCATACTAGCATAGCATGAACACATAACACGCATCATAGCATAGCATAATCGCATATCATAGATCATGGCAACAAAAAAACGAACTAGCACACCGATAGATTGGATTGGCCTCGAACATGACTAACATAAAGATTAGATCCGAGAAGAATACGGCCGACGTTGATGACAACTTGATGGAGAGGTTCCCGAAAAGCGAAAACCGAGTTCCTCCAATGTTGCCGCCGTCGTCGATCGGTTGTTGTTGAAGACGTTGTCGGCGAAAACGGCGCGACGGTCCTTCGCGTGTCCTTCTCGGTAGACGCGAGCCGTGACGGCGATTGGGGCGGTCGCGCGAGCGCTTCCCAAAAACCTTATTCGCCTTCACCCGGTGCGGGATCGCGAAGACGATGGTTCCGGTGACTGCTGCTCGCAACGGCGTGCACGCAAACGATCGGGTCGAGACTTGGCGACGGCGACGCACGGCGAATGAAGAGGCAAAAGCTCGAGCTTTGGATTGGATGCGTTTTTTAGCGTGGCGGTGGTCCGCTTATATAGTCCGGTGAACCGACCTCGTGACACAATCACGATCTAAACCGGTTAGGACTCTGGCTGTTCAGTATTTGATTAGAACTCTACAAACCAAAAGACCAAAAAGCTGGAACTGCAAAAGGAGACCGTGTCCCCGCAAGGCGAGGAGCCGGATTTCGGAAGAGCATTCACGCTGCGCCTTTACGCCACGCCCGCCCGCGAGGCGAGGCCAAGTGCGTGGAGTTCCTTTCTCCTACTCACACTAGACTTGAGAAGGTAGGAACAACTTCCGTATATAAGTTGGTCCTCTCCACCTTCCATAAGCAATGTGGTACTAAAGGATTCCACCACTCCCTCCTTTCCATATTCATGAATGGGCCTTTGAGATTTCTTTAGGAATTTCAGAATTTGTTATTGGGCCAAGCCCACTTAACATCTAAATTCCAACAACACCCGGTTTTAAGAACAAACCGAATGTACAATAAAAGATAAAATGGGTTAATGGGTCTCTCTTGTTGTGAAATATACTTATATATTCGAAACTATAATTGCAAATGACACAACATCTCATGAAAGGAAGCATAGTTACTCAAGTAAATATTGTGTTTTCCACATCAAGGAAATCCTCTCTCTCCTTTCAAAATTATCACGTGTCTTGGCTTTTACAGATCCACTGCCTTGGCAAACCATCCTCCCCATAGGGATCAACTGATACCTTAGATCCACTGCCTTTGTGCGGATGGCTTGGATGGGAGCGCCTCCAGCCTGGCCCTGAGTCCTGAAACTGCATCACGTGAAAGAGATAGGCAAGCACAAGCATTTCACACTACTATAATTTATACATAGAGGATTCAAGAATGACCATGTCGCTGCCATGTGCAAATATGTGGTGCAAACATGTAAAGCATTTTTAAAGTTGCAGTTCAGTCACTCCGACTGCCAAGTTTAATGTGTGGGGATATGTGGGCACGTGCCTACTCTGGAGTAGGTACTATATTTTTTTGTCTTCTATTCATAAGTGGAAAAAGTCTAGTTCACCCCCTGAGCTTTGGCACCCTCGCTGATCCACCCCCTAAAGTTTAAAACAGTCTAAGCAACACCTTAAACTATCCAAAACCGTTTAACTTACCCCCTGGCTGGTTTTGGGGCCGGTTTTGTCAACGTGGCACCCCGACCTGGCAGACTTGGCCACCGTGGCATCCCAATTGTTTGGTCGAAAACCGAGCGAAGACATGTATAAAATAATGTAATGCAGGGGAGACACATGCACACATATTCGAGAACCACATATTTCATTAATTCTTTCTTGAATATACAAAATACATGATCAACGAAAAATGTCTTCTTCCGTCTTCTGCGTCATGCTTAAGGAGAGGTCTGACTTGTAGGAAAATTGCATAGTTCGCCGATTCCCCGGGCCTGTTGGGCACGGCCGTTTAATTACATCCACAAGACGAGCTTGCGAAAAAAAACTCCGATTAAGCCGCACATGGTCGTCTTGTATTTGATTGATCGTCAGCCATATGCGCGGTGTATGGCGTAGTAATAATATGGGTGGCTTTGTGTCGCCGAAGCTTGGTCGTGACATTGCCAACGCCACGTCGGCGTAAGCGGAATGTATTTTCGATGAAGGGGATGACTATCGCCTCGTCGGTGCCCATCTTGTATGCCGACCTTCATTAACACGGACATGTGTGAGATGCTTTCGCCTCGTCGGTGCCTAGCAACGGTGTATCCGATCCTGTTAATTAGGACGTGTCGGTGGAGTAGTGACCTCGCCTCATCAGCACTCGGCCATGATTCTGTCTAGCCTCGTCGGCACTAGACGTGTGATGGTACGGCAGTAATGTAGGAAAACCCGCAATAACGAAGCAGGTATATATTGCTTGAATGATGCTTTCTCATGAGATTAAGTCGACAACCTCCCGGCGTCACTTGCATTACTTCGCGCGCTACACCAAACATGGTTGCAACGACTTACTCAATCTGGCCAATACGACCTTTCGAGTGCCAATACGACCTTCTCTGCTATCATAAGAAATAATACGGATCAGGCCAATACGACCTATCCGGCATAGATGAAAATGATAGAGATAACCCAATGCGAGCTTCTCCACCATCGTAGGAAGTAGTAAGGAGCAGGCCAATGCGACCTTTCCGCTGTAGTAGAAAATAATAGCAATCCGACAACAGCCTCGCGCGGCGAGGGTTCTGATGTTGTCAAGCTGTTGTCAAGCTGCAGGAAACGAGACAGTCCGCATGCTAAAGATGTCCGCAAGAACTAGCAGACTTCGAGTCGCGGTAACTCAGCATGGACGTAGAATTGCTTGCTTGGCCTGCTTATCGACGACTTGATGTGCAGCAGCGACTTGCATAGAGACTTGCACGGCGTCGGGTAGGACTGCAGCGACTAGCGTGATCATGAAGAGGTATATGCATGGCAGGTGCTGCCATCTATCCTGATACGGCATCCTCCTAGAGGAGCAGCTAAGGTCCTCGGCGTATGTACGTGTATATGCATCGGTGTGACAGGATTGCCATCCGGCGAGACTTGCACGGCGTCAGGTAGTAGTGCCGCGATCATGGGGCAGCTTTTGTCCTCCGTGTGTATGCAAGGCATCCTCTCGAACAGCAGGCCATCGGCATATGTGTGCGTATCTCGAACAACAAGCCGCGCCAGTATGTATATGTGTATGCCGAAGAGTTCTCATAGCAACGAGTAAAGCAATCCTGAGTCTTGTATCTTGATTTTTGTGAGCACGACGAGTGGAGATTCCTCGCCTCATGCATGTTATCTTCATCATCGCGACGAGCGGGAACTCCTGTCTCGAGCGGTCTTCAATGACTTAGATTGATCATCATCAACTGGACAACGACCTCGCGCGGCGAGGGTTCTGATGTTGTCAAGTCGGTAGGTTGAACTAGTCGGCATGATGTATATATGACGATGCAGCTGCACGAACCAGCGAAGTTGTCTGCTCGGTTCGATCCTGATGCTTGCTTGTTGTTTAAGATCGAATCACATGCGACAATCTTCACTTGTGCGGTCTTGATTTTCTTCATGACTCAGATCGATCATTGACAACTCGACAACAACCTCGCGTGGCGAGGGTTCTGACGTTGTCAAGTTGCTAGACCTCGCGCGGCGAGGGTTCTAACGATGGGTGTATAGTAGATTAGAAGAGCCAGCAGGTTGAACTCTTGCCATATGATCATTGACAACTTGACAAACGACCTCGCTCGCGGGATCTATCTAACGTTGTCAAATTGCTAGAGCCTTTTCATGATGCATGTACAGTAGATCGGAAGAGCCATCAACTTGAACTCTTGCCATATTATACTTCTTAGATGAATATACTAATGCATCAGAACTGGGAACTTACCAAGCAACATGACCGCCGGCGACCGTAAAGAGCACGACGCTCTGGACGCTGTGCTTGTGTAGATGATGGTGCAAACGGATGCTTCCGTCTTCGGCGTGTAGAGCAGCAAGTCGACGCGGCGTATGCGTGCAGCTTCTCGGCGAGTTGAGAGCAGCAAGGGGTCTCCGTGTTGCGTGGCAACATATATGTGTATAGATGCGTGAGAACGGGGGCCAGCAAGGAGGACCTCTCACGTCGACTAGGTGCCGATTTATATAGGGCAGGTATGAGGTCCGGATGAACTCCTTGGCCAAGCAAGGAGCGTACGTGGGTTGGAAGGAGTCTCCTCGACTAATATCTCCGGACTCTAATAATAAACCTGTCCACATACGTATATATCCATATCTCGATCATGCATGCACTTGAGTCACATACGTAATGAAGCATTGTTTAATATTCCATCCAGCCAACTGGCACCTAGCCGGGCAAATGTTGTATATATACGCGTATAGAGATCAAAGCCCCATGACGTGCATTTTACCTTAATGTATATCAGAACCAAGTATATGTTCCAATATCAAATACAACTCTTATTCTCTCGTCAAGAGAACTATAACCTTGTAGAAATATTTCAGAGGTGAGGCCCATGCGTCATAGGCTCAGCCATGGCAAATCTCGTACGCCTGTAAACGCGTCAATAAGTAGTATGAACCGAGAAATATATTCTTGTATAAAGCTTGCCTCACATGATTATTTTATAAAAAATGATCAAAATAATCAACAAACAAATGCCACCCGCCGAGTTAAGTTTATGCGCGAAGCGACAGAGACTTGCTCGGGGAAATATAACTTCGATAAACCTGGCCGCATGGTCGTAACCTGGCTCTTCACTTGTCCTATACTTTGTCGTCTTGAGATAACAACTCTCGCAAGTATATTTAGAAAATATGGCGAAAAATCATGCCATCTTTATCCGAGTAGCAACAATAAGCAGGATATAGCGAAGGTCATACCATATCCTTAATAAATCTTCTATTTCCTTTGCGACCATAGATATTGGTGCCAGCCAATGGAATGTCAAATTCTTGAAGAAATTTATCATGGTGTGGATGCGACCATCACCCGCTACTTCACATGTCAAGGCATGCAGAAAAAATGTTTATTTGGGTACGTATGCTGTTAGTGAACAAGACAAGGAAATCCTGAAGAAGACTGGAATATCTCGTGGTGTGCTGGCCTCAATTGTCATTCTGATCCCTCATTGGTGTGACTGCCTTCTTGACATACTGGAATATTGACGGGCACACCTTGCTTACAAGCCAAGGGGAGATGGGATACCCATTGCATACAATTTCTGACGCCATGGGCATACCAATCACAGGCCGTTTATATGAGGAATTCATCCCACTTTCTTGTGCAGTTCGTGGTCACGTGAGGACTCTTCAAGCTATTTACGCTAGCTGTGCCCATCGACAATGAAGAAACCAGCAGCAGGACTAGTGACTATCTCTGATTGGACAGACCACATCGTTCTTTGATGAAAGCTAATCTTTATGTGAAAAGCTTAACACCAGATGGTTTTGCTAATCCTGAGGACCCTCTGCTTCATAAGCTAGGTTTCCGGGTTGAAATTCAAGATGGTCAACCCATTGCTATTTTGGGAGACCAAATATTGAGGTATTGTGTTACATACCCTCCGCTGGTATATTATGCAGCCTTCATAGCTGCCGATATCCATGCCTGCACTTGTGGACGATGATTCTATCACACTGCTTCAACTATGTTCGCATGGACGTATAGAGTTTCCCGAATTTAATCAAGCAGCGACCTTTTGATAAGGAAAGAGTGGTCTCAAAAATAGAGGCCTGGTGGGCGAAACTATTTGAGTCACCGCCGCCTGAAGTAACACAATTGATGGATGGTTTCAAGGCTTTAAAAGACGCCCTCACGATAATTCTCAATCTTTGGCTGGAATTTTATCTCCGACAACAGCTCAAACCACTATTAAAAGCTCTCAGGACAGAGTAGCGACAACTTGTGCCCTTATGGCTGAGATCACCAAACAACATTGTGAAGAACAGATCACATCCCATGGATTATGGCTTGAGAAATACTTATCCTATATTCAGGAACTGAGGTCACAAATTGAAAAGCTCAATATTCAGCTTATGATAGCCGAAGAGGCTCATGCTCAAGAGAGCCGTCTGAAAGAACGCACAGCTCAATGCTCGACTCATCACTGGGAGCGAAAAAGAGATAAGTGCGCTCCAATCTGAACTGGAGGTGATGTCCAGGAGGAACCATGACCAACTACAGTAGTTTGAACAAGCGACTGCCCGCTTTGCTGATCAGGACGACGCGGGACTTACAGAACATGCCCGATCTTTATTGCATTTCTTCGTGTCTTGCTTCCCTGAATAGTAGGTCACTCTATCCCATCAAAACATTTTGGAGTCTACTTGTAATAATAATTATATAATGCCTTGCAACATATCTTGCAACTCCTTTTTTATAGGCAAATATATGTGGTGTATCAACTGCGTACTTTTACTGTACCAAGTAATCACGTGCCCATGAAACTTGATGCTGTTTTTTTTTTTCTCTTGGCAAGCTTTGGGAGCGCAAGCATAGATTTCGGCTCACACTTCTGTTACAGGCAAGATGTATGGAACTGCATCACAAAAACATGGGTTACAGTTCTACATCATGGTCGTGGCCTCCAGGGGACTTTGTGATAGGGTGTGGCGAAAATCCATGCCATTAGATTAGTGATAGGGAATGCGGTTGAGTAATATACGTCGCATTCTGAGTTCTTCACAATACAAAGTCGTGGCATGTTCCCGTACCACAACTCACCAAGGTTTCAACAGTATTGCACTGTGAGAGATTTTACTGCCATCATCTTCATTTCCGGGATCAGCTCATTGCCTCTCGACCGTTTTTTTTTTAAATTTTGAGAGCATAGAACTGCAACCAGTTTTGCAAATTGCGACGAAATAACATGCCACCACACTATGCTCTTGTAGAGTCTTTGAGTCCCTTTTTGAGCCACCAGGCCAGCTTGCTGGATTGTGCTAAATAATATTTAGGCCCAACTCATAATATGCAGATGTAGTTGTACCCCAGACCAAGGGTACCATCCCAAGTGATCATTCGTTGCAATGATGCTAACTAGTATAGTCAAATGATTCATGGTTGCAGGTATGCCAATAGTGGCGCATTTCACTACTCCAGAACAGCTATTGATATCCGTCTGAATCCTCATAGACGTACCAAAGGTAATGGCCATATATCTGAATAATTTATTTGATGAAGGTCTTGCACACCCTTCTTTCGATTACACAAGCAATCACAGGGAATGCTCGAGCTGCTGAATTTTACCAAAGAGCCATCCAATTCTGCAGGGTAGAGATAATTCTTGATTCTTCTCAATGAAAACTTGAGAGAATCAACGCTGATTTTAAGAAAAATATATGATGCCAATGGTGGAGCAGCCACAGAGGCATGTTACTCATAAGATGGTCATAATCCAACACAACCAGCACGTGTGGTTCAGTTCCCTCGTGGCAATAGTGTAAAAAGGTTAACACTTCATTAGGACCTCTTGGGGTTTAGTGGAAATCTTTCCGAGCCTCCCTTCAGTCATGTGCTTCACGCTTCCTACCTTTTGTCCAGCAAGGAATGTAGGATACGGCTAAAATTTCATAGTTGGTTTGAGGAGAAATGGCTAAGATGATTCGTTGCCTTCACTTTTGCCGAGGATGATGAATAGCTACCCGTCATCCTTCACTGGCTGGACTTGATAACTTAACTTCTTTTAATTATTGAGAGCTTCGAGACAGCTGACTATGCCTCCTTTTTCTTTCTCTCTTTTGTTTCTTTTTGTTTCTTTGGTCCTTTGGACTTGTTTCTTGCAACTTGTCTTCAAAGAATTCAGAGGGTAGCTATCCATCTTTGTGTAGCTAAGTAATCCTCGCAGGCTATAATATTTTTTAGTCCCTTGTTGTCACCTCATGAGGGTGGCATGTGGCTGCACACATAACTTAGACTTGTGTCAAGTTAGGTAGCCCTTTGATGCTCTTTTCGCTATAGTCTCCCTCGAGGCTTGGCATTCCTTTTAAACTGGACAAATGGCAGAAGGCATGATAAACCCACGACTTCCAGGGTCAGTGCAGATTGAATTCCACCACCCGCTTTCATCCCTTGTCGATGTAAACCATGTGCTTTGTGTTTAGGTTACTTCACCACAATCTAGGTTAGTTCGAAAATCTTCATCCTAGAGCAACATGCCTGGTGACGGTCCACCAGTGGCACAACATATATATCGTACCATAAGGAAGGAATCAATTTAATTTTGAAATATCTTCGTTGAAATTCGCCACCAGTAACTCTTTTGTGATCTTGATGAAGCGAATAGCTCTTCCGTTGGCGAACTGGGTTAACTAGCTCTTGCATATTGCAGATACAATGATGTTCACTTTGTCTAAGAATCTTTGGGTCGCCATTCTTGGCATAATGATTAATTCCAATGGGCAGGCAGTGGAGCTTGCCTCGATTGGTAGTCATAAAAATAGACATGGAAGGGGAGTTCCGCCCATGGTGCCAACGTCCCTATATCGTTTTGGGGACATTGGTTAGCAACATATATAATGCTTGCCACCAGCTTGTAGGAGGATTCAGGCGAATGTCTGTAATGACTAGGGCCTTAATACTTGGACTGACCCTGCCACCGGCCTCCTGCCACCAGTTTATGAAAATAGCCTGCAGGGTTCTCAGAAGTTATAAAGATGAACCACATATATGGCTCATGTTGCCACCTGACCATGCATTTGATTGGCGATAATGCTTCTCCCATTCTTTATTTGGGCTGGCAGAAGCTGAACATGTTGCTGGAGCTGATCGGCAGGTGCACTTGCATGAGCTGCCGGCACTCATTCGGTAGTGCAGCGAAATCATTTTCTTCAGGGCTAGAATCAGCCATGACATGGTATGAGGCAACCATCATTGGGGAATGAAGACTGATATTATTAGTGCGGGTTATAGTTCTGCACCTAGGAAATTTGACCGCACGTTTTTAATGTGCGTGTCCAAAATTCATTCACAATATCTTGCCTAACAAGCTTCTTCAATTCAGCAGGCCTCTTGGTCTTTGCAGATAGCACGTAAGGCTCTTTGACGACATCAAGGAACTCAGGAATGCCTGACTTCGTTTTGGACAACCCGAGCACTTAACTCAGCATGCAATTTCTTTACGTTACTCCACCTCCGCCGATAGTTGCGAAGAGCGTTCTTGTTGCTCCTGGAGCGTGCAATGCGCATTGACCAGGACAAGGACTAAGAGGCATCATCAAGTGCCTCAAGAGTCATCTCGGGAGATTCCGAAATCCGAGTTGCGTTCTTGAACAGCTGGGAGCAGCTTAGGCTCTTTCAAAAGCCTGCGAGCATTAGCGACAGCAGCCCGTCTTGCTTGTTTAGCTTTGATGGAAGCGTGTTTGCGCGCCTTTTCTTCAGCTCCATGTCTTGAGTTTCCGGCACTTGCGTTGGGTGATAGTATTTCTTGTCTCCATGAGTGAAGACGGCGATGGGAGCACGAGCACCGAACTGAATCAGGCACGGGGCAGGGCAGAACTTCATCGCTTCGTCGATGGTGACGTACGGTAGGGAAGGACTCACCTGCGAGCGCCCGGAATCCTTCAATGAGTACGCCTTATAATCAAACCGTACGGATGCAAGCATAGCTGAAAGCTTCACGTGTATATACAATGAACGTATATAAGCACGGTGCACTTTTCTATATTTTGAAAACTCCGGCCTTTGATCAGCATGCCGTCCTCTTTTGTCTAGCCCTGCCCAGGCACTAATCGGCCCTGTTGTGTGAATACATACGAGTCTGCATGCGGCACATAAGCATGCAAAACTTGCATTTTTTTTTCAGAGCAACGTAATATGTTACGTCACTGCCTTTTTCTTCGTCCATCCAGCATATATATATGGGAACAAAAGACGAGCAATCATCATCTTCATTTTTTTTTAACGACCACTGAAGCGCAGCGAAGATGGGAGGAGAATCAGGTCCCACTAGGCGTGCCATTTTGTTTGGTCGAAAACCAAGCGAAGACATGTATAAAATAATGTAATGCAGGGAGACACATGCACACATATTCGAGAACCACATATTTCATTAATTCTTTCTTTAATATACAAAATACATGATCAACGAAAAAAATGTCTTCTTCCGTCTTCTGCGTCATGCTTAAGGAGAGGTCTGACTTGTAGGAAAATTGCATAGTTCGCCGATTCCCGGGGCCTGTTGGGCACGGCCGGTTAATTACATCCACAAGACGAGCTTGCGAAAAACCTCTGATTAAGCTGCGCTTTATGGTCGTCTTGTATTTGATTGATCGTCAGCCATATGCGGTGTATGGCGTAGTAATAATATGTGTGGCTTTGTGTCGCCGAAGCTTGATCGTGACATTGCCAACGCCACGTCGAAGTAAACGGAATGTATTGTCGATGACGGGGATGACTATCGTCTCGTCGGTGCCCAGTCATGTATGCCGACCTTCATTAACACGGACATGTGTGAGTTGCTTTCTCCTCGTCGGTGCCCAGCAACGGTGTATCCGATCCCGTAATTAGGACGTGTCGGTGGAGTAGTGACCTCGCCTCATCAGCACTCGGCCATGATTCTGTCTAGCCTCGTCGGCACTAGACGTGTGATGGTACGGCAGTAATGTAGGAAAACCCACAATAACGAAGCAGGTATATATTGCTTGAATGATGCTTTCTCATGAGATTAAGTCGACAACCTCCCGGCGTCAGTTGCATTACTTCGCGCGCTACACCAAACATGGTTGCAACGACTTACTCAATCTGGCCAATACGACCTTTCGAGTGTATAAAACAATAGGGATGGGCCAATACGACCTTCTCTGCTATCATAAAAATAATGGGATCAGGCCAATACGACCTATCCGGCATAGATGAAAATGATAGAGATAACCCAATGCGAGCTTCTCCACCATCGTAGGAAGTAGTAAGGAGCAGGCCAATGCGACCTTTCCGCTATAGTAGAAAATAATAGCAATTCGACAACAGCCTCGCGCGGCGGGTTCTGATGTTGTCAAACTGTTGTCAAGCTGCAGGAAACGAGACAGTCCGCATGCTAAAGATGTCCGCAAGAACTAGCAGACTTCGAGTCGCGGTAACTCAGCATGGACGTAGAATTGCTTGCTTGGCCTGCTTATCGACGACTTGATGTGCAGCAGCGACTTGCATAGAGACTTGCACGGCGTCGGGTAGGACTGCAGCGACTAGCGTGATCATGAAGAGGTATATGCATGGCAGGTGCTGCCATCTATCCTGATACGGCATCCTCCTGAAGGAGCAGCTCAGGTCCTCGGCGTATGTACGTGTATATGCATCGGTGTGACAGGATTGCCATCCGGCGAGACTTGCACGGCGTCAGGTAGTAGTGCCACGATCATGGGGCTGCTTTTGTCCTCCGTGTGTATGCAAGGCATCCTCTCGAACAGCAGGCCATCGGCATATGTGTGCGTATCTCGAACAACAAGCCGCGCCAGTATGTATATGTGTATGCCGAAGAGTTCTCATAGCAACGAGTAAAGCAATCCTGAGTCTTGTATCTTGATTTTTGTGAGCACGACGAGTGGAGATTCCTCGCCTCATGCGTGTTATCTTCATCATCGCGACGAGCGGGAACTCCTGTCTCGAGCGGTCTTCAGTGACTTAGATTGATCATCATCAACTGGACAACGACCTCACGCGGCGAGGGTTCTGACGTTGTCAAGTCGGTAGGTTGAACTAGTTGGCATGATGTATATATGATGATACAGCTGCACGAACCAGCGAGTTGTCTGCTCGGTTCGATCCTGATGCTTGCTTGTTGTTTAAGATCGAATCACATGGGACAATCTTCACTTGTGCGGTCTTGATTTTCTTCATGACTCAGATCGATCATTGACAACTCGACAACGACCTCGCGCGGCGAGGGTTCTGACGTTGTCAAGTTAATAGACCTCGCGCGGCGAGGGTTCTGACGATGGGTGTATAGTAGATTAGAAGAGCCAGCAGGTTGAACTCTTGCCATATGATCATTGACAACTTGACAACGACCTCGCGCGGCGAGGGATCTAACGTTGTCAAATTGCTAGAGCCTTTTTCATGATGCATGTACAGTAGATCGGAAGAGCCATCAACTTGAACTCTTGCCATATTATACTTCTTAGATGAATATACTAATGCATCAGAACTGGGAACTTACCAAGCAACATGACCGCCGGCGACCGTAAAGAGCACGACGCTCTGGACGCTGTGCTTGTGTAGATGATGGTGCAAACGGATGCTTCCGTCTTCTCGGCGTGTAGAGCAGCAAGTCGACGGCGTATGCGTGCAGCTTCTCGGCGAGTTGAGAGCAGCAAGGGGTCTCCGTGTTGCGTGGCAACATATATGTGTATAGATGCGTGAGAACGGGGGCCAGCAAGGAGGACCTCTCACGTCGACTAGGTGCCGATTTATATAGGGCAGGTATGAGGTCCGGATGAACTCCTTGGCCAAGCAAGGAGCGTACGTGGGTTGGAAGGAGTCTCCTCGACTAATATCTCCGGACTCTAATAATAAACCTGTCCACATACGTATATATCCATATCTCGATCATGCATGCCCTTGAGTCACATACGTAATGAAGCATTGTTTAATATTCCATCCAGCCAACTGGCACCTAGCCGGGCAAATGTTGTATATATACGCGTATAGAGATCAAAGCCCCATGACGTGCATTTTTACCTTAATGTATATCAGAACCAAGTATATGTTCCAATATCAAATACAACTCTTATTCTCTCGTCAAGAGAACTATAACCTTGTAGAAATATTTCAGAGGTGAGGCCCATGCGTCATAGGCTCAGCCATGGCAAATCTCGTACGCCTGTAAACGCGTCAATAAGTAGTATGAACCGGAGAAATATATTCTTGTATAAAGCTTGCCTCACATGATTATTTTATAAAAATGATCAAAATAATCAACAAACACCTATCTCGCCCGCCCTCTGCCCGGTCGCTCACAAAGACGTCACGCCAGGCGGGTCGCCGCGCGTTGCCGCCGCGCCAGGGCGCCGCTGCATCCACTCCTCGGTGCCGCGTCCACCACTCGGCGGCGTGTGGCCTCTATGACGGCGGCGGCGCCTCCTCCACTCTAGACCAGGCTGCGTCACCTCCACGCCGGGCGACGTCGCGCCGGGCGCTGCCTCCCTACACTCCTCGCCGGGCGGGCGCTGCCTCCTCCACGCTGGGCCTCCGCTTGGAAAGCTCCTTCACACGCTTAGCTGTAGCAGCAGTAAATATTGTTCTTTGCTTTCTTTTCTGCTGCTATCTTGTGTTCATGAACTGGCTTCTGAGGAGAAATATACTGCCTGCATTTCCTACTCTTAACTCCTCTTCTTCGTCAGCAGACCATAAAAACGATTCCAAGAATATGACCATAAAAATAATAGTTGAACATATACTCTTAAACTGCATTTCGATCCATATCCTTTCTTCGTTCGTGTGCTAGCACATACGTCCTCGCCGGCGTCATGGCACTCGGCCTCTGCTTTTCTTCACTTAGCTACTTCTCCACGGTAATGGAGTCGATCTCCTTGCTAAGCTCCTTGCACGGTGCATGCGTCCTGGTTGGCCGTAGGCCGTGGCGACGAGGACGAGTAGATGTACGTATTTCCATATTTTCGGTTTTGTTTGCAAGAGAGAAATGGAAGTATATGACATAGCCACGACGTCATGATGACGCATCAAGCTAACAGGACAAAGGCACGGAGCACGTGGCCGCTGCGGCTCAGCCGTGCTCGGCCAATGCTCCGGCGCTCTGCTGCGAGGGCACAGCCGCTCTATGACGAAGGTGACGACGATGGCCTGCAGCGTGCCGACGAAGCAGATGAGCGTGGTGAGCGACAGCTGCGACGAATAGACGAATACTGCTTCATGGTGTGGTCTGCAGGACGAAGAGGGAGGCCCAGCCGCCCAGGCGATGGTGGCCACGATGACGAACACTGAGCCGAGGAACCATTTCCGGGCGCTCATCTCCGAGGCGGCGGCGGGGGGCCGTGGCGTCGGCTCCGTGGACGGATGCGTGCCTGGTCCACGGCAGCTGGCAGCTGCATCATCGGGCCCTTGTCGAGCGTCATCAGCATCGCGCCGACCACGGTGACCAACTCATGAAGGCACTTGCGAACGAGCGGATACAGACTTTCGTTTTTGTTCTCAAGTCGGTCAATAACGGCAAGGTGGACTGCCAGCTGAGCAAAACCACCCAAAAAAACCAGCCTAGGGGGTAAGTTAAACGGTTTACAAAAGTTTAAGGTGTTGCTTACACGGTTTTAAACTTCAGGGGATGGTTCAACCACGGTGCTAAAGTTCAGGGGTGTTCTAGACTTTTCCATTCATAAGTCAGCTAGAAAGTAGCAACAAAGGGCAGTGAAGGCATGTGCCTGACTACACAGCAGATTTGTTGGTATTGTCTCAAGTTGAGAGGCAACTGTTTTTCAACACCATGGATTGCAATCTGCTTCGACTAGCCATGCGAGGCACCAGTATTAAAACAAGAGTAAAATGCATGAATAGACCATTAACTTGTGTGGCTATGTCGATTTGGGCCATCAACTTCGAAAGTGCATTTTTAGGTCCAAAAACTTTACTTGTGGTGCACCAATAGGCCATAACCCTTTGTTTCATGTTTTTCACCTACGTGGACGGTGTTCTTTTAGCAAAATACCCCCTCCAATCCTTCGTCCTCTCATTCCCAGACCTATTTTCAACATATGGCTGGTTGCAGCCCCATGTTGCGCAGTTGGACACCAACCAGCCGTGGAGCAGCAACACGACCATCCTGAACACCTGCTCCGGGAGGGACGCCAGCCTGTTTGGTGGCAGCGTGGCCGTCATGCACTCTTGGAGCAGCGCCGCGCGCGCACTGGGCGTGAGGACGCGGTCGACGTTGGCGGCGGCGTGGAGCTTGCAGCACGAATGGATGAGGCGGCACAACGTGTGGCTGGGCAGGCACGGTGAGCTCCGGCAGCGAGCCCGTCCTCGTCCTCGACCTGCGGGGCCACCTCACCGGTTCAACGCCAACTTCGACACTCTCGTGGCCTCTGTTTCCATGATGCCTCCAACTCGTATACCTATGATTTCTGAATAACAGACCGCATAATGATTCCAGGATTGTAACATAGTCCAATATAATCCCAGATGAAGTGGTCGGGTGTAGGGTTGATATACAACGTCTGAGACTTCTATATATCTACTCTATCTGTCTGTACTCTGTTTTTAAGGAGCTGTTGAAAGTCTTACCAACTTCTACTACGTGCCCAGCCAAATATTTATATGTCAGTTCCAAATGCAAGAATGCATAACCCATTCAAGTCATGGCCAGATGAGAGAAAGGGGCCAGCATGCATTTGATTGAATGTGAGCAAGGCATTGAAAATGAAACACATTGTGTGTTTGTCTCTGTGTGTGTGTGTGTGTATGTGTGTGTGTGTGTGCTCGCACCATTTCTATGAATATTTATGTCTTTGAGAAGGAGAGGCGCCAGGAAAAGGCTGTAAACCTAGATCCATCAATTCGCAGTGCTCACAGCATGTGTGATTGTGTTGGTTTTCTTTCAATGCCAGCTGTGAGGAGACTGAAGCCGGTCAACCACTCTAGGCACATATAGCCAATGGGAGTGCAGCTCCAAGTCGACTGATGGAACCTGTCACTGCCGGGAGCAACGGATCACGTACTTCCTAATTCCTACTTCCATCAGGATCCATGCATAACCAACATAAGAATCTGGTGGAGTTCTGGCCGTAGATTGTCTTTTGCGACAGAAACTACTGACTGGAATTGGCTCGGTCAAAATTGGCTACCGCTTGAATCATACCAACTGTAAATTTCCATTGCGACCTAAAAGTCCAATCTTTATGTTCATATTCCCTGTAATGCATATTTTTGGGACTGATATTACCAACTGCAGTTGCTAGCATGCTAATCAATACGTTCACTTTCCTCGTACTTTGTCAACCACTCCTATATCAATGCTCCCTATTACGAGATATATTGACAGTCATTTTCTGTTGCCATCAGTTCGCTTCAACAAGATATATAGTTGGCATGGATTTGAACATTTTGATAATTCGCCAGGTAAAATTCAACTATATATGCAGCTGGGTAATTTCAATGAAAGAAACAATAGGCCCTATGTTGTCCCACTTGGGAGATAGTTTATTGCAATGCATGCGTAGGTACTGAGCACATTAAGAAGAGGGAGCATGGAACGAGTGTGCTCTTGCTCTGTTTTGAAGGAGGTATTGAATGTCTTACCAACATTGTTTTCGTCCACCATAGCAAAAATAATTAGCTTCTCCTGCTACGAGCATGTACTTCGTAATAAACCAAAAATATAATGCATGCATCGGTGCCTAGCCTATATATATATATATGTCAATTCCAAATGCAAGAATGCATAATCCATTCAAGTAATGGTTCGAAGAGAAAAAAAGGTATTGTGTGTGCACCAATTCTACCAAGAATATATTGCATTGAGAAGGAGAGGCACCAGGAAAACGCTAAAACCGTAGATCCATCCATTCGCAATGCACACAGCATGCGTGATTGTGTTTTATTTGTTTTAGTGCCAGCTTTGAGGGGGAGGTAGCCGGGCGGCCACTCCAGGCAGCAGTAGACAATGGGACTCTAGCTCCAAGTGGAAATATGAAACCTGCCACTGCTGGGAACGACGGATCAACGTATTTCCTAATTCCTACTTCCATCAGGATCGATACACAGCTGGTGACCACCGACACCATTGCCCTTCAACTTCAAACAATAATCACACCGTCCATTGTCCCACCATCTGGAGAAGTTCTGGCCGCAGTTTGTCTTTTGCGACAGAAACTATCGACAGGAGGAGTTGCTAACTTGCTATCTGGTTTCTGCACTGCAGTCCTGCAGATCGTTCTGGCTTAATTTGTTGGCTCCATCAAAATTGGCTGCCGCTTGAATCATACATACTTTAGATTGTCATTGTGATTTGAAGTCTATTCAGTATGTTCAATTTCCCTGTAATTTGACAATGCAAATTTTTTGGGACCGAAATTACCAACTGCAGTTGCTAACATGCTAATCCAGTATGTTCAGGTTCCTTGCAATTAATTTGTCAGGCAGGCTTATATCATTGCTCCCTATTAAAAGATATATTGACAGTCATATTATGTTGCCATCAGTTCGCTTCACCAGACATATAGTCGATGTAACGATATTTACTAAGATTGTTAACTTAGAATGAGCATATATAACCAGCCCACGGGGGCGATGACCCAACACGTGGACATACCCAAGCATGGAGGCATGGATCACATGGACTCCGGCGGGTGTGGGTGTGAACAGCAGTCTGGATGACTGCAGCAGCAAACAGGGATGGGAGCTGGTGCAGACGAATGAGGGGATTTTCAGTTTTTAATCCATTTCACCACAGGTTCCCTTACTGGTGGTGATGAAAATCATCATTACTGCCGATTTCCACTGCAAACGAGACACATGGCGTTGGGTGGTTTAGCCCAGTGGTGATGAAGATATTGTAGAGTACCTGGTGGTGAAGAGAAATATTTTGGTGCATCTATTATGTCCAATCTATATTCATGTAATATCATCTCGAATTCTGTATGTAATATTTCCCATTAGCGGCGCTAGTTTAGGTACACCCATTTTGGGTGTAGAAAGGAGTTAGTTTGAGATTTACAGGACTACCTAACCTGGAGAAACATGGATATGTCGTCTCAAGTTAACTAAATTATCAACATTGGTTATTAATATGTCGATTCATATGCACCAACCATCACTGTTTATTTTGTTTATGGCTGTTTCCACTACTTAAAAAAGAAGATCAATGTAAGAGTGGCACGCCGATTACTGTACATGGTGACAACCTTTGAATGACAGGGTTTGCAAAATCAAGATTTATTTAATTGTAACACACCTGTGAGTAGCCAGATTTGTTCTCTGAATTTTAAGAGAACAAAAAGTACTCTATTTAATTTCTAACATGCAACCCGCCATAACCAGCACAAAGAACTTGTCAAACAAACCTAAATAATGTTTCAGCACACATTGAAGTGGTCCATCAACTCAAGTTGAATAAATGCTGACCTGAATCTGACATAGTTTGTCCAAAAACTTTGGTCGTATTTATCATGATAATTTGGCTTGAACTGCAGTACTAGTGAACGCAACATGAAGGACCGAATAAACAATTGAACAATAATGCTGCTATGCAACCATGCATGCATCCGTGACTAGCATATATATTAGTTCCCATTGTATGGATCCATATGAGAAACACATGCAAATATGCATATGAAAGTATACTGCAGAGGATGGTTTTTAGCATGTAAGTTCAGTCTATAGTGTTGACATTGAGAATGAGAGGCACCGGGAGATGTTCAAGTACAAAGTCCCTGTCTGTCAGTCTCATGACCATTTCTTATCATTCACAAGCAAAATCCTATCTTGGATTACCACCAATGTTCGATAAGTGCCAAAACTTTTACTTCCAGTTATGTGACAGTCAGAGGTAATCTCTAGCTTGACCATGCCTGCTAGCCACTCAAATAATAAGACAGCCGCATGCGAGCACCCATCTACAATTAGGTCTTAAGACTACTGGGCTACAGTTATCAATTTATTATGTATGTATGTGTACTGTATATAGTTGCGACATGGATTTATGCTGTCTGTGTGAGTGCCTCTAGTTACATGAGTAGTGACAACAATTTTTGAGAAGTTACTTTGTGAGAACTATTTTGTACATTCATTTGTATTGTGACAGGGGAATACTACAATGTTGTTTTATGGGATATGAAGAAGTTTATACAAAAATAATAAAAAAAAAGGATATTTTTGAAGAAAACACATGTTTTTTTTTGTTTGAACAAACTTCTGCCAAGGTTTTAACTAAAACCATGGCTACTTTTGCTTGAAGTAATTTAGTTTCCACTATATTGAACTGTTAACGGCGCAATAAATTGCGCTGTGCATGCATCTGTTCAACTAGCGCTTGGATCAGAAAACACACAAATATGCACAGGAGAGTTAACCATGATTGCATTTTATTTTTGAGTCACTAAGGTTCATAATTACAATTTGTATTGTGTACGCCCTGAGCACGAGAGGCAAAAGGACAAAAAGGTGAACACATTTATTCGGGAAGGTCAGTTTCATCAATTCTGATTCCCACGAGCCACTGTGTGATGACACAGCTCCACAGGAATCTCCTTGGTCACCGATAGCTGTGACCAGGTAGTGGTCGAACAGTCGCTGGCAGCAGCTATCGAGATCAATGGTTTTATCATAAGATGACTCGAATCTTTCTCCAGTAAAACCTGGGATATTCCATAAGCCTCCACTGCTTCCGGTGCCTTTCATAGATCCGAGTGCCACGGCCCTCAAGACGTCATCAATATATCCCGCATTAGCTGCTTCTGCGAGGACTGGTTGACCTGAATGATCTGTAATTATAATGCTCATTCCAATAGATATTTTTTGACCAAGCTGGATAATCAACACATATATTTCGATTATTGTGAAACAAAGTGGTCAGATGTATACTTGTTGCCTTAACCACTTAGCCTGTTTAGTTGTTGAAATGAGATCGATTGTCCTGCTATAGTTTTGGTCACTGACTGGCAATGACCTCCATGGTGCACGTTCTTTATTAATAGTATTTCAGCCATATGACTGTTGTTTCTCTATCACTTAACAATTGTTGCTGGTAGATTGAGAAAGTGTTGCCATGTTGAGCATGCATAATTCATTTGTGCTATATGTTTGTTTAATAGCTGCACCCTACATTTATACATATCATTCTGTACTGCTATATATGTTTGCCCGCTCATTCTCAAACCACCTTTCAGAAAAAGAGGTATTTGACTATACGATGTTAATGAAGGATTGACACTTAGGTGTTGGAAATAGGTGACATGCGGAAAGGTGCCTCAAGTTTTCATTTGTAGTGCAGTGGCCTCGTCTGGTTAGCTTTTGTGTGCAGCTGTAGGTGGGCTAAAAATTGTTAGGAAATACGCTGGCCAACCGATCATCGTATTTCAGCGGGTGAACTTGGTGATTTGGCGATTGCGTGGATGATGCCCTAATTGGTATGGTCCTACCTGACAGCATGTGCTCTATCCTTGACGATGAAAGGGAAACGTTGCCCTTGGTAAAAGTCTGATTATTTATGTCTAACATCTGGTACGTCCCTACTAGATGGTCTCCCTTATGACATTTAACTTGTGTCTCCATTTTCAGTCATCCCAGCGCTAATAAAGCCATGCTATCTTAAAATTACTAAACTATGACCTACAAGATTCATCAAATCTGCCTGCTTGTTTTGCCCCCACTAGGTTACACCATGTTGTGGACAATGATCAGTCTTATATGAAGGAGAATCAAACATCGCGATCACAAACTAACCGGCTCGTCCAGTTCCTAGTATATTTGTCCTCCATTTTCAAACATGGATATATATTTAGTATCCACTGGGTGACCTGCTCTAACAAACTCATGCACAGCAATGTAAAACCAATACCGTAAATCCATTAGTTCCTATTTTTATAGTGTAAGGCTCATATATTAGAATAAATAAAATACAGACAAGTGGACATGGAGATCTGACAAATTCATCAACGGAAATGAATGGAAAAAAAGCAACTGGTCTATATACTGCATAGCTTTGTAGACAATTTAATTGCAACACGTACATGGGTGAGCACAAAGAAAAATAATAATTAAAGTAGAATCCACATTCTGATAAGACCTAGTGGTCCTCTAAAAAGCAGAGTAATTATTTGGATTGAGCAGTGCGGCGAAGCATAATGCATGCATGGATGAATCCGTTCTTGACCTATAAGTTTCCAACGCATGGATGTGGATTCATTCAACTAGTTAGATGAGTCAAACACACAAAAAATGTGGCCGTCGAGCTAGAAATATATGTACTGCTGTAATTCACAATATACTAATATATGTACTGCTCTAATTCTTCTGAGGATTCTTGATGAGGAGGAAAGGCACCAGGAGAAAACATATTATAGCTTGGAAATGCAAGGAACTACAGTGATGCATAGCTCGCCTAAAGGTCCTGAAATTGTGTGACACTGTGGCCATCCATGACAGTGCATACCAATCTTTTTCTGCTGTGTCCTCACCTCAACAAGTTTATGAGATGATACAACCAGATGTACAGAGATAATCGATGTGCACAATAAGGACATAGTTTTTTATTGTTTCAAAACGGAAAAAAATAGTATTACACTACAAGGAGCCCGATTTGGTGAAACGTTCAAAACTTTTTCTTCCTAATGGTTTGTCTAGGCCTACTGTAGATGTGTCTCTTGAAATTACGATCTGTAGAGGCGATAAATCTGACCACACCAAGTAACAAACTGATATATTAAGATAGTTTAGTCAAGAACAGCCTCTACCAATCGATAAATCTGATCGCACAGAAATCGATTTGCAGAAACAATCAGCTAATCATTAAAATTCAAGTATATATGCAGTGGGCAATTTATAGGAAAGAAACAACATGCCCTAGGTTTTCCTATATGGATGATAGGTCATTGTAATCCATGCGTGAGCACTGAGCACATTAAAAATGAGGGAGAGATGGATGGACTATACTTGTACGCTTTTTTTTCAATAACTATTGATAGTCTTACCAACTTTTTCTCTGGCTTTCATCTGCATTTGTAATAATTTGACATCTGCTGATATGAACAATTACTACCAAATTAATAAACTGGACAATAATGCATCATGGGTTCCCCAGCCTATATATATATATCAGTTCCAAATGCATGAATCCACTGAGCTGATGGTTAGATCGACACAAAGGGGCAAACATGCCTAAGATAGATAGCGCTAGTAGTAAAAAGAATACATGGCATTAGGACGAGAGGCACCAGGAAAAGCCTAAATCCGTGCATCACTCACATAGGAGCAGCAGCAGGAAATTCGACAAATTGGACAGCTGAACGACAGTGTTGCATATTCACTGTACATGTGTCTAGCTAATGTCAAAGATGTACTCACTCCATTCCAAAGGATGAATCAATATCAAACATGTACTCACTCGATTCCAGAGTATAACAGGTTTTAAGCCTGTTCCACATCCTAAAATTTACGGAGGAGGTAGTTATATTTTTTTTCAAACCGTTACTATCACTACCACAATCCTCAAATTTCTTGAGGGCTCGGAATTTTCTTGAAGGCCAAATTAAAACCGCCAAGAAATATGGCATTTCCTTGGCTGTGGTAGAAAACAGTCAAGAAAACATATTTTTCTTGATGGTCTTGTAGTGAACCATTGGATGTTGCATATTATGTATGATCTGTAAGACTATTGGATCATTAATGAATATTGTTTGTTCCATTCAATTTAATTGTTATGGTGAACCTAAATGTTTCTGCCTTTTGCTCGGTGAGATCCTATTTCCTTGGCTACCATATTTGTGCAAAATGTATAGGCTTAGCTGAGAGCGCAGCAAGGAAAATTAATTTTCTTGCCGGGACAACAGACAAAAACATGCTTTCTTGACGGACCTGGCTGTGAGTGGCAGTCAAGTAAATGTACTTACTTGGCGGTACATCACCCTCAAGAAAATGTATTCACTTGCCGGTGAGTCACCCCCAAGAAAATCAGTTTCCTTGACTGCCGACCCATTTTCTTGTCTCCTTGACAATTCAGTGTGCGTCCATGTTTTTCTTGGCGGGTTGGCAGTCAAGGAAATATTCCTTGAGGGCTAGCCTCCAAGGAAAATCTATTTTCCTTGCCATCCAAACTTGGCGGTTCATGCTTGACGGTTCACCGCCAACAAACGTTTCCTTGACTGTTTTTCCTATATTTCTTGGCGGTTTTGGGCCCCCAAGAAAATTCCATTCTGTGGTAGTGTATAGATGTTTTTGCGGTAGTCACCTACCCGTATGTTTGTGTCCGTACATGTATCCTGCATATTGTCGCGACACTTGTCTATTCTATTTAATGATGGTAGTTTTGATCAATGTTTTTTTACATTAATAACTATACTTGTGCGCTAAGCTAAATTCACTTCACAATTATTAGATAGAACCAAAGACTATCATGGCAACAAGTGTGAGTTTTGTTCACTTAGAGACAATTTGGTTGAGATTATTGGACAGCTATCAGAGTTGTTTTGTGTCTTTCTCTACCAAATGGGTCACGAGAAATGTGATATGAGGGGTGGCCGTTCCAGGCCCCGATAAATTGCCGGACTGCACATTGTTCTTGGATAATCCGTTGTATTGATAAAATTTGGTTGCCACTAAAATCATACCACCAGTTGGTTGCTTTCGCGGCATAAATTGTAATCACTACATTCACTTTCTGGATATTTAAAATTTTTTAATTTTTGGGAGGAAAATAACTAACAACAGTTGCTAAAACACTTCCCTGTAATTAGAAAATTTGAAATTTGTAAAAGCAGTTTTTATATCTTTTTATTGAGGCACTTCCATTTTATTGACCGTCGTGGTTTTTTAAAGACCGCCTTGGTAAATGCTTGATTTACCATGGTGGTTTTTTTAAAATTAACGATGGCGGTTTTTTTAAAATTAATGGTAGCGGTTAAAAAATTGCCACGCTAAATAGATTAAGCGTGCTAGTTTTTATAAATACCCGCCACGGGTTAGAGTCGCCAACACACTCGGTTACAAAAAGCTCATTCGACCCGGTAACACGTTCATGTATATACCATCCCCAAACCTTAACTCCACTTCAATCTATCCCCACACCAAATGCCTCCACTTCACCCATGTAGCGCCTAACGCCTCCACTTCACCCACCCAACGCTCGACGCCGCCTGCCTCCCAGCGCCCAATGGCTCCATCTCCCTTCCCCTCCTCTCCCTTAGATGGACACCGGCCATGCGGGCACGGAAGTGGTTGGTGGTCCGTTTTCGTGGAGGCGGGTTGAATCTGGTGGCAGCGGCCCAAACCAGGCCCGTTAGGGTTAGGTTTGAGCTTTTTTCTTTTTTATGTTTTTCTGGATTAACCCCGGCGGTTTTTTTGTTGTTCTAAAAAATGCCATGGTTAATCCATATATAACCGTGACCTTTCCTCGCTGGTAGTTTCAAAAACCTCCACGGTTAATGAAAGAAAAACGACCACAATTAATGTTTTATGTAGTAGTGTTTGTGCCATATTCGGACTACTCATTTAGAATTCACCTAAGATGGACAACATAGTAATATTAACCACAATGCATGCCTCCATAATAATAAAAATCTAAGCCATCAAGTGTGGATTAATTTGAGAGCACGTAAATATGTCTAGAAAGTTACACGGGTTTTGTATGATATGAAGAACTAGCCAGGAGGCCTAAATAGCATCTCCATCAAAGTGTGGGTGTTAGAGTAGGAGAAGGTGTCAGACATAAGAGTGCTTGAACAATTAGATTGATTGAACTACTTAGGTCATTTTTTGACCAAAATACTTAGGTCTGCTTCTGATGTGCTAAACCGTCATGACTGCATTGGTTATGGATTGGCTTTTGGGATGCTCGTTTCATAAGCGCTACATGCACATGCGGCAATCCGGGTTCAATTTGACAAGCCGCTCAGGTCACATATGTTAGGTTGGCTGGAACTGGATTTGGTCTTCCAACCGATACTGAGATCAACCAAGCCAAAATGGCTGGACGTGTGTTTGAAACTATTGTATTTTCTATGAGTTAATGATCATGAATTAATAAATTTCTTCCTATAATATGAAAAATTGTAGAACATGCATCTCACTCGAAGCAATATGGCCTATCACAGTGGGAGTTTCATGTGAGTTTAATGGGCATTAAAGAAGCTGACATGACAAACTTCAAAATTAAGGGTGTTGTTGAATGTTTCATCTTTGCCTACAGTACTGTTTCCAGTATGTCTTAGAAACTGGGATATTAAACTAAACCCAAATCTAAACGTCGCTAGGGCTGCAAATAACAATTATAGAAAGGTGAGTGGGCAAATTTGTGCTACGTAATGTTTTTTTCTCGAAAATGAAAAAGATTTATGTAATATGTGTTGCCCAAATAAACCCACTGTATCCCTAGCCTCCTTGAGATTTAACAGTTGGTGGCTCCAGTCCATCACGTGTTATTAATATCCGTCAGTTTGTCAGCACAGCTGACACTAAGAATAACTTATTTGTGACAAAGGGAAAAACGCTGCGCAGTTGCCTTGAAACCACATGCTATAGTGTCTACAGCACTGCTGGCTAACTCCCTCTATATATACGCAATAATACTTCCCCCCTTTTTATGTGTAGAAATATGATAGGAATTCAAATATAATATACACTGTAGAATGCTATTAGGCGTGTGAGGCACAGTTTAGAAATAGGAGACATGCAGGAAAATCCTACTACCCCTTGTTCTTGTTTGCCAGGGGAGTCTGGATGACAACATCACAATGTTTTCCTGTGCGGCGTGGTCACATCTGACGTGGAGGTGATGAGTGGCAAGACTAGACGCAGTGTAAATGAGTAGGGTAAACAAGAACCTAGCGTCTGAGTGAAACAAATAGTTCTTGCCTTCCTCTCTTCAAACTCAGCGAGAGCTTCCTTTTGCCCATGCCATTGAGCTTGATAGATTAGGCCATCTCAAATGACCAGGTAACAGAGATGGATCATCCTGCATGTACACAGGCAAAGTGAAACAAGCCACAGAAGAAGCATGCTACCAAAGCTTGTCCCTTGGCTACTGAGTTCTAACCATACAACTAAAGTACTTTTTCCCATTGTCAAAAAAAAAAAAACCAAAGTACTTTTTCCAAATGTGGTTGCTTCTCCAGCTAGATAAAACAGGTTGGTATTGTGTGTGACAGAGTTGTGTACTATGGTGATTTCTCCCGTTTAGGTGCTTTTTTTTTTCAAAAGTACGAACGGCAACGATAGTGAAACAAGTAAAGGGTGTACATTGTTAGCATGCTACTGAAGGAGCTATTTGTGTGGACTAGTATAGCGCCCGTGCTAGCGCTACGGCGATAAACCATATGACCTATTAGGAGAAAAAGCAACATGGCATGTGAATTACTTAATTACAATTAATGAATGCTTAATGCAAGCAGCAAAAGAATTTATCTACAGTTACAGTATGGCCATAATGAACAAATGGCCAGGAGCCCAGGATAAATTTTTGTCATCAATCTTCCACCACCTCAACACTTCTCATGGTGGCACAAAACAAACAGGTCACTCGTGTATGTTATGGTGAGATGTGGTAGGCTGACTGACCTCAGCAACAGACAAAAGAATGATTGAGAGCAAGGGGCAACACACCGCATATGCAAGACTTAATTAGAGATCATACAAACCTCAGGTTGCACCCCCAGATGCACAGTGCTCTAGTATAAAAGCCTCCCTAATGCTAATAGAAAGATTTCTGGTAGGTTTTGGCCACACCACAACTAAGAATAACTTATTTTTCACAAAAGGGAAAAACGCTGCGCAGTTGCCTTGATTGGAATTCAAATATACGCACTAATACTTCCTCTATATATACGCACTAATAACTCCCTCTATATATACGCACTAATACTTCCCCTTTTTCTGTGTAGAAATATGATTGGAATTCAAATATAATATACACTGTAGAATGCTAATAGGCATGTGATGCAGAGTTCAGAAATAGGAGACATGCAGGAAAATCCTACTACCCCATGTTCTTGTTTGCCAGGGAGTCTGGATGACAACGTCACGAAGTTTTCCTGTGCTGCGTGGTCACATCTGACGTGGAGGTGACGAGTGGCAAGACTAGACGCAGTGTAGATGAGTAGGGTAACCAAGAACCTAGCATTTGAATGAAACAAATAGTTCTTGCCTTCCTCTCTTCAAACTCAGCGAGAGCTTCCTTTTTGGCCATGCCATTGAGCTTGATAGATTAGGCCATCTCAAATGACCAGGTAACTGAGATGGATCATCGTGCATGTACACATGCAAAGTGAATCAAGCCACTGAAGAAGCATGCTACCAAAGCTGGTCCCTTGGCTACTGAGTTCTAACCATACAACTAAAGTACTTTTTCCCATTGTCAAAAAAAAAAAAAAACTAAAGTACTTTTTCCAAATGTGCTTGCCTCTCCTGCTAGATAAAACGGGGTAGTATTGTGTGTGACAGAGTGTGCACTATGGTGGTTTCTCTCGTTTAGGTGCTATTTTTTTTGCGTTGCAAACTAGGTGAGTGCCCATTGTACATGGTGATATATTCAACTGAGAACAAAATCAATTCAACCATAAAATTTATTAAACTACATTGTACATGGTCATCATACACTTGTGTGCATTTGTTCAAATATAATTGTAGCACCACTTGCCCGATTCCTTGATACCATAGTACAAGAGACCCAATGAAAACTCTAAACATGTTGTAGTGCTACATCAAACCAAAAATGGCCCGACAAATAGTTACCGTAGTCAAGAGCACCCTAATTATGTCTAACAAAACACCCATAGTTAATACAAATATGGAGTTATTACATGAAGTTTTGTGCTAGCTACAATTCTTTTTTACATGAAGAACCCTCATTGTTCTGCTATGGCAGCAAGCAAACAAGAGAAGGGCTCCGAGAATATTGTTCAAGGCTGCCCAAATTTTGAGCCTAAAGCCTATGCTATGTGAGCAAAACTGGCACCATCAGTTGGTAGCAAGAATTCAGAATAGGAGAACTCTGAATATCCAAGTTCTATACCATCCATCAGATTAGCGGCACTTCTGAATTTTTGAACATTGAACAAAAATATGCAATCCTCCATGTTTGGAGCAAGGTAGGCATCTATCAATATAAGGCAAAGCTAAAATCAAAGATTGCGAGCATGTGTCTTGGTAATGCAGACCAACATGTGTCCTGCAGGATGCATGAAGGATACACATTGTTTGCATGCTCATGAGTTTGCTATTGTATATCAATATGAAACATCTGTGTGATAAAAATTAAACAGTTATGCTTTTCATGGATGATCAAATTAAGCTCAAATAATGGAACACATCAGATGCAAAGGAAAAGGCTTTCCTTGATCCAGAAAATAGCATATGGCAGTCCTCATCGAACTGTTTGCTGAAACCCAGTGCATACACAAGCTGGAAGCCACAATCAGAATTAAAACATTTTTGGAATAGAACTATGCTGTAACAGAAACCATTTTATGAACCTTTGGTCCATTCAACAGTATTTTTCCACACCGCTTAATATTTGTCCACACTCTTGATTACCAGTGCATACTGTTGTCAATATACCAAAATTTGTAGGTTGGAAACTGAATGCTACAGATTTTGCTTTAAAGGCACAACGCAGTTCTTAGTTTTGATTTGAAATAATCATGACCCACTGGATTGAAGAAGTTAATTATCTAGTAATATACAACAGAGTAGCAAGGTAAGCTTACCAAAACTTTTTTGGCCCGTTAAATTGGCAGCAGCAGGACCTGCAAACACAAATATCAGAAGATACACAATCAACTAAGGAAATCCAGCTAGCTATATCTGAAACTCATGCTATAGATAACTATGCCTGAACAGAATGAGAAAAAGTTTACATGTGCTCAATCATAATTTAGTAGCAACATTGGTAAGATAAGATAGTGTTTTTTTTTTATGGAAACAAAATTACATAGTTTCAACAAGAGAACAATGGACAATTGCTTCCTCGCCATAGTGTTCTGCTTGTGCTTCTCTGAAAATACTCCCAAACCACAACAGTATCGGAGCATTATGAAAATCTATTTTGGTATCTGAATAATCATAAAAACTATCGAACCGTCCTGATTCTCAACCCTAATCCCTAATTCTAGCAATTGAAAATGCATAAATAATAGCCTATTCCATTATCGATGCCCATTAACATAGCTGTGAACCATTCTATGTCATATCAAAGAGCACTGACCTTCAAAAACAATATCAAAGTGTACCAGTACAATATTCAATCAATCGATTCCACCACACTCAATTCCCCAAAGCAAAGACCCAGCGGCATTGTAAGCACACGCAAGTAGCATGGCCTATCAGTATCCCACATTTAAGTGCATTGTAAGTAAGCCACGCCCGCCACACCAGCAGCTGACCATGTCATGGCATCGGCGCAGCAGGTCGCCCGTACACCAGCAGCTGACCGGAATGCTGGTACGTGTCAACACTATGTTTTTCCTTTAAATCTTATCATAGAGCCATCGCCCCAGCCTGCGTCAGACCATTGAAACAGGCACTACCCATCTTTCTTAACTTCAGTTGTTGCCTATTTCCATGATGCGTCCCATTCCCACAATGTTCAAACTTGTACAGCCCAGCCTTCCTGACTTCTATAAATGAAATATTTGTCCTGGCTAGTTCTTTAAACAATGATGTATGATTGATGCTTAAGGCAGGGCATGAGGCTCTTATATGTAGGCAAAGGGCCGGGATGTTATCAAAAGACGACAGAGTAGCGAAGGGCGAACCTCGGCCTACCAATAAATAAATACATTGTGTTTTAGGTCCGTGTATATCCAATGTATAAATTTTATTTATGATGTCCGTCCAAACCGGCTCAGCAGAGGTAGAGTAAGTCCTCACCATATGTATTGAATATATACAAGGTCAAGAATACATGCAAAAACAGAGTAACTTTATATATAGTGAAAATATTGAATAGTATCATTTATATGTAGTAACAGACGACTCTATTATGTAGTAGTAAAGAAGTGTTATGATTGACCATTAAGTTGCCAGTTCAATATAATGTCTCCAAGACACAATATTTTTGGTTTTCTAGGTTTTCTCAAGACCATTTACAAAGGCAGGCACTGTTACTCGTTACAGTAGTAGTGTATATTGACCACGTGATGTTCTTCTGTAGCAAGTACTTTATTTTTATATATACATGAATGTATTAGTTTCTACATTCAGCTTTTTTTATATTCTAATCAATCTTGCTTGTGCCGATGTAGATGATCTCTATCCGTTCTGGAAACATTTCAATTCATTTCATCAATGACAGCTCCAGCTGGGCATCGTGTGTAGCTTTCAGGCCCTGCGTCCATGTGATCTAAGGCAGCACTGACATTGGGGTCTTTGCTCCAAGTCAATACCTTGTGTCCTTGACCATCTCGATGCCACATGAATTGTCGCTGAGACCATAGGTCCTCATGCCAATGCCATCAAACTGGAGATAGCTGTAGCGGTTGATTGATGTCATACAGGACAACGATTTTCTGGGATGCTAATACAATTGAACATCGTGGCTGTCATTGTAATCTCTTGGTCCAGTACCTACTCCCACTAGACCAATAAAACAAGGGTAAAACAGTTTTCAAGGATTAATATGTGGCTTCTATCCATGATGCATCTCATTCCCATAACAATAAAATTTGAACAACTGAGCATAGGTGGTGTCTTGGATGAATTGTCTAGATAAATTAGTAAGGCGAATGGTCGATGCAAAACACAAATGCTGAGGCTCCTATATATAGGAAAAGGGTCGGGCTTTAGTGAGAACAGACAAGCTCATGCTTACAATGTAACTCATGCCGGAGCCAGAGAGACGTAATGAAAAAGGTCTGCTTTGGAATAAATAAACATTTTGTGTTTTAGATGTCAATATATCCAGTACTCAATTTTCATGTACAAGGTCATGAATGGAACCATAATTTTTTTTGTATCGCCTCAGCAACATATAAGTTATAATATGTGAACTAATTCACTAAAATAAACCACGCTACATGCGCACATACTAGATCTACAACCTATACACAGGATAGAAGCCCCATCTGTGCGAGGTCCTGTAGAAACCCCAGAAAAATCCTGGGAATAGAGAGCATGCTTACTAAGTTAAGAATGTCCACAAATCATGTTACATCAGTTATCTGAAGAATTGTCATGGATTACAGAGCAATGATTTGAAGCAGCCGATGACAATCACGCTACCTCTCTGATCATCAACTCAGCTGTATGTAGATGTTTTGCGCATCAATTATATGGCTTTAGTCTTTTCGCAGTGCCTCTCCTTCACATTGCCATATATTTTGGAATCTACTGGAAATATAATGGCTTACTCTCTACCTATTGCATGCTGGCTTCTTCCGTTCCCCGATCGAACCATCAGTTTTATGCAAATATGCAGTCATGAATTTCGAACGAAAATATATAAATTGGGACCGATTTATGCATCATTGTTCAGTTTGGTATGCAATAAATGTTGACAACAGACAAAGCAAAACTATTACTAAAGCGGAACAAAACCACAGCAGAAGCTGGTAGCCTTTCAAAACCTCTGGTAAAACAGAGCACAGGTCAGCTTCTTCCATCTCGTCATCTTTTAATGTGCTCAGTGCTCATGCATGTGTTGCAATAATCTGTCTCCCAACAACTTCAACTTAGGGCTTGTTGTAAATTTCTTCCAAATTGGCCACATTCAATGTACTTGTATTTTACCTATCTGGTTTTAGAAATGTTCAAATTCATGCAAACATCAATTTTACATGCCTCTCCTATAAACAGACATGGAAACAGGTCTATTCCGAATGTAATGGAATCAGACATGGTTCGACAAACTATTTAATCTAACAAGATCATTTACAAAACAAAATTTTTAAAGTAGATCATTTCAATGGAATGAACAAATATGTATAAATACAATTTTATTTGAAATTTTGGCATAACAAATATCCAAGTTGTTTGTCGACCATTTTTCATGAGTTGACATTTTAGAGATATATTTATCTTGTGGAAAATTGACAAGAAAATTATTGTCACAAAAAATGACAAAACCCTGGCTAGGCACATCCCGAAGGTTCCACATGCAATGTAGAAACACGGTCATCTTGTTGTTGCCTGACTCAGACTTGGCAGGAGTGTATCTATAGCTTGTTTGATCTGAACATTAAGTCTTTGAGCATTACTTAGGCATCATTTTGCCCACTCTATCTCATCCAACGTGTTTTCTAGAAACATTACCTCACCAAGTGAACCATCATTTTCCCACTCTATTTTCCTTACGCCACTCGTACCCAACTATTTATTTTGAACCATAATGTCATCTGTAGTGGTTGATGAGGCACTGTATATATTTGCAAAGATACCAAGGTTTTCACGTGAGTAGAAGTGATGCTGCAGTAGGCAACTCATGCGCTATTAATTTGCCTAAAGGACTAGTTTATTAGAACCAAATGCTTACAGGGTGTTTAAGCGTTTCCTGTTGCCCAAATCAGACCTTAAGATCAGTTGCATATACACACTTTCTCTGCTTTCCTGATTCCTCTCATTCTCATCTATTTGCACCACAATTTTATTTGCAGCGATTGATGAGATGAGAACTGTGTGATTGTAATGTACAGCAACTATGCAACGATCAACACTAGCTACTAACTGGGACTGCAACTAGTTAACTTGAACCAAGAGGTTACAGGTAGTTAATATGATGACCTAAAAACCTCACCTCCACTGTATTCCTGAGATAGAGAACCACAGCGTTGTATGTATATATATAGTCCTTCATTTGTTGAATGGTCTGTGCCTGAAGCAAACATTTTGTGGCTTGAGCGTTTACGTACCCATCATAAAGAGTAGTACTGAGGTTCCAGACCTTGGTATTGAGGTCTGACCGCCTTTGTTTATACTGTACGCATGTATAGCACAGCTCTAGGCCAATGCGGTCACACTCTCGTGCACATCCGTTTTCCTGGTCACATTGATGCTACGCCTGCACCTCCGCTAGCTAGCTCTATAACACTGACCGCTATATTGATAGACCCGTTTCTTATCATTTGCTCTTTGTTAGCTTCACGTATTCCCACCTGTATAAACATTCTTGTGGCAAACAAATTCATTAATTTCTCTCTAGATTTATTTGAAATTCAGGCATTTTCATGTTATTTTAATTAGGAAAATAATGGTACCAGATTTTTCATGTATATATGCTCACGCGAATTAAATATTTTCACAATAGTTGCAAGGTCACATGCCCAATACGGGCCGTATCCTTCGGTGGAGAAAACAGGCCCACAAGGGCCCAAGGAGGGGGCGCCGCCACCCCAACCTGTGCACCAAACAGATCGAGCAAACTGCCAAAGCCGTAGGCACCCTAGGCCGCGCATGGGAGGCGTCCACACCACCGCTTCCCGAACCATCGCTGCCACCGTCGTTGTCTTCAGTTACCTTGTTAAGTCCTAGTTGGATTTGGAATGAGTCGGTTAAGAATAAGATGTTGAGTTTCTTAAGATAGGAGGAAAATCTGAAACCAAAAAGGGTCTTCTAGTTTGTTTAGGAGTCAACTTCAGTGAGGACTACAAATAAAAATGGAGATGTAATGGATTGAGTTACGTAATAGAAAGAGCAAAAGCTCCTCTTATCTCTGTCTCTCTCTCTCGCTATCATCCTCAGCCTAGCCCTAGGTGACCCTGTGCCTCCTCCAGCGCCATGGGCACCTCCCATGCCGCCCCAGCCCTGAAAACCACTTTCAGTAGTGAATACAACTGTTCTCTTGACCCTGACCAATGTATTGAAAGCTCGTTACCCCTGCCCTCCAGCTCCCTCTATATATGTTGGGAATTGAAATACCATATATGTGGCTGAGTGTTATTAGGGAGTGAAGCACATTATTCAATACGAGGCATGCTGGTGAGGATGGCCAGGGAGTTTGATCAACGTCACTTTTGGGGTTTCCATATCTGAATTCAGTTGGCGAGCATATGTGGCATCACTCAATGTGGTAACCAAGAGCAGTGAGAGCGAATGATGGAGGTGCTGGTCCCGGGTCTAAGTGAAATAGATGGTTCTTTTTTCCTTCCTCCAAACTCAGTGAGCTAATGTTCTTGCCTGCTGTGTGCTAACCCTAAAACTGTGGTCTTGTCAGGGAAAACTGGACAACATTGTGCGAGTTAGAATGGGAACTGTACTCTGTTGCTGGTTCTCCTTTCGTTTTCACGATTTTTACTTTTTATGTGGTTTCCTGTATAGTATAGTGACAATTTGTTACTAAGTTGCCTGATCGCTGGATTGAAGGGACATGTTGTGAACGAATAGCATTATTATCCTTTTGCATCAACATAAACGAATACAATATTGAATAATGTTGGCTAGAAAAAAATTGGCCCGTAATTGCTAAACCAAATTGAATACTAGATAAAAGGTATATGATGTGATTATGATTTATGAGTATTACACCATATGTCAACATGACTCCACGGAGCTAATGGACTCGGTTTGGCCAGTTGTTCCTCTGTGTAAATTTTCTATACATGCCAGGGACCAGGGCAATAACCCCAGCATGCATCTGGCCACCAGAGCAACCTTGGGCATGCCCATGACGATGAGACATATGGTGAGTCTTAATCCGGGAGCACGCGTTTCTGGCACTTGATGATGTGCAAGCACAGCTTCACATGCTTTTCACAGGTCATTCATGACGTTTGTTTGTTAAAACAGCAGTACAATAAAAAAGAACTAACAACAGTAAAGATGTTTTTTGTACTAGTGTCTTGAGCATTTGAAGTTATGCAGATGCATCACGTATGTGACCATGAACATATTCTGATATTATTTCTATGCCACTTGAGTAATCATCGATCTTCTGGTGTGAATCAGGCTATAGGTTGGTACTCATCACACAATGTTGTAACTACCGTCGGCGAAGACCGTTGTAACTACCGTCATGTTACAACGGCCGTTAACGGTCACTTTTCTTCGCCGACGGCTGCGGTTGCTGCTCGGCGAATGCTTCGCCGAGAGCTGGTGGCCAGGGTGCTCGGCATAGGACCTGTGCCATGAAAATTTTTCCCGTCCGTCCTTCGCCGAGCACTTTCCTTGGCGAAGACGTCGCCGACAGCGAAAGGGCCTTTGCCGTGCATTCCTGGTGCTCGGCGATGAACCAGTCTCCTGTAGTGAATAGTGTATCCGGCTGGGCCAACCCCTTGCCAATCAACAATGGCCCGAAGCCCATATTGAATCCTACAGACCAGCATATATAGTAGTACTCGCTTGAACAGAGAGCCACTATATATGCTTCTTGCCAAATGTATGCATCTGCGCCAAACTAATATATAGCAGCAGGGTTCATGGATCCATTCAACTGGTTAATGGCACTGATTCCACACCAGACTGATGTTAGGAAGGAGAGGCACCAGGAGGAGGCTCGAGTCCCACCTTGATATGCTGCTCACAGTGCTCCTTAGATAGCTGTGTAGGTCGCAAATAAAGGAAACAACAATCCACTGTGGGATTTGACTGCCACATATAACTCGGGAGCAAAAAATAGAAGATATAGAAAGTAATAAAAGCGTTGGATGATAGCACCACGGGGAGGATGACATAGTACGTGTGTGGTAGCATGTTCGTCCATGCAGTGATATCAAGGTACGTGTTCAGGACGTGTTCAAGAAGGCACCAGGAGGAGGCTCAAGTCCCACCTTGATATGCTGCTCACGGTGCTCCTTATAGACCTATGTGTGTTATTGCACATTGTGCTGATCCTCGTAGCAATTCAACTCTTTAGCTTTCCATTGATTAAGTGAGTCATTGATGGATACTTAGTTCTGTTGGGATAGGAATGAGTCATTATCCCAGCTGGTCGCACATGTCCAAGCCATTATCTCACTCGTATTGTTGTTTGCCCAGCTAGGGTTTCCATAAAAAAAAGAATGGACTGTCAGTTTCTCAGCAGCTAAAAGTGCTGGTCCACTAGCTGCTAATGTAATAAGAACTCACCCACCCCCTATTACTCGCACACCGCTATATATATGGCCACAGACCTCCCAGCTAGTGTATTAAGCGCTCTGTCTCTCCAGCTATATATTGTTCTACAACATCTCTATATGGACTTGTGATGCTGCAGAGCAGCTCAACGTACAATGGGAATGAGTGGCATCAGGAGAACAACATTTAGCTTAACAGTTGAATTATGGATATTTGTGGCACAACTCTGTCCTACACTCAGCTCAAAATTATTTGTGCCATGGGATTGTGCCATGTTTGTACCCACCTCAAAATACAATGCATGTCAAAATGCTTTGAGGGCTCGAGCCTCAGTGTAAATTTAGATTTATGACTTGTGAGACATGTAATGGAGAGAGCCCATTAATATATCCATTTCCTTTCTCCATGTGTTCCTTCCTCGCTTACCCTACTACAAAGCTCAAAAGTGTTAGCTGGCCGCATGGTTTGACATGTTCAATCTTCTATGCCCACGGTCTGCTTTCCCTGCACACTAGAGCTGCCCTTTCATGCTTCATTTGTCAGGACACCGGCTTTAGCTTCTTGCGCCTTCTCTCAAGAAGCCCTGTCAGATAGACACCTAAAAAAGGGCGCATTGCATGGTGCCTGAAAGAGTAGAGCTAGTTTTTTGTATAGAGGAGCCAGAACATTGAGCATGATGTTCCCATCCTTGTTGGATTAGCAACTACGTATGAAGGAAAATAACATGCTCACATCATCGTCCCTGTTCATATCATTCAATATGCACATGAGAGAACAATCAGAGAACAATCTGAAGCCCATAAATGTGTCCCGTACTGTGTACCAGTCTTGAACCGTCAGTTTCTGCCGGAATTAAAGCACCTTCTTCTCTATTCTATTTTCCAGATGGCACTAATTCTTATCTACTTGGGCCATATTATCTGCAGTGTTTGATGCCATGGATATCTTGGAGTTTATATGGTGTTGTTACCATAAAAACTATGCAATGATCAAAATTACAATTAGATTGAAGGGACATAAGACTAATTATGATGAACTCAGAGCCTCAATTCTCTTTCAATATATATGAGAACTCAACATGCCATCTAAATGCTTTATATATACCATGGTTGAAAGGTTCAGCTGGCCAAAACCATGCAAATTTATGCTGGCTGAGTCCACACTGAAAACAGCCCTATGGGACCATCCGACTAGACTACTTTGAAATGGTTACATAAATATACTACTAAAGATGTCAGCCAGCAACAGCGCAACTGCCTATATTAACACCGATAATGTTACTAGTATGAATTACATTCTCAACAACTTTTGTCGGGTCTTCGTCTTCCTTTCTCTCATGTATACTCACCTCACCTCAACCACACATTTTGGGTTCTTCAAAGAGCAGTTCTCCATTCACTATTCTTCCATGTTTCCACACTGTATTTCAGTATTCTTGATGCTGCTACATTGTGAATATTAACATAAAAGAAGTTAGGCGTGGGCTGTGTTAGAATATATTACTCATGCAGTCATGCTCACATGTTCCCTGATATAAAACTGTTCAAGATAGTACTGAGGGATCCAACGTGCAGGGGTGCATGAAAGAACTGATGTTGGCAGATACTTAATTTGGTGCTGGCATAACTCTATGGTTTTGTGTAAGTCTCATGTGCCTATAGTTCGCTGCAATGACTGGTTAAGTTTGTGTTTTTCAGTTTACTCTATTTGTGCTTTTCAGTTCACTCTGTTTCATTATATTATTCTATTTGGTCTAAACCCTATCCCTTTTCACCCAAACTATGATGTTGTCGTCAAGCTATTTTCTTGGACTCTCACAACTAGGATACACTGTTACAGTTTTAAATGAGTTTGAAAATTTAATGACAGCTTAGTTTATATGAAAATGGTGTATAGATAAAGGTCTGTAATCAATGATATGTCTTTCATTCTCATCTTGCATTGGTCATCAAAATTCCATCGTGTAAGATTGTTTGTCCACACTGTTTAGACTAGGTGATCATTGCATTTGAACATTATTAGAACCTTTGTGCTCTACAATATGAGATTTTATAATTCAGGGCGGTGTCATGTGATCAACCATCAATATATTAGGTTATGCACAATGATTCCAATTGTTTGTCGACTTGCAACCGTGTCAGCACCCTCATATTATTGTTGAAAACACGTTGAACCACTTTAAGTAGAAAACCATTTTTTAGATGAGCGGGTAAAGTAGACTACCGGACCCGCCAAAACCAAGCGGAGTTAACTCATGGCTAAAAATGTGATAACTATTATGGCCAAAAGTTAGTAGTATTCTACTAGGATCTTGCAACGTGCTACAGTGCTAGTTTTGTTTGAGCAGACTACAGTGATGGTATTGTCCGTACTGGGCAGAAATGGTCTGCCTTGGGCCCCCATACCTTTATGGCCCATCACTTCACAAAATTTCATGCTTGTGACTTTTTCAGTCTCAAGGTTAAAGAAATGTTCAGGCATATATTCAACATGCATAACATCATGTACTAGACTGCAAGTATTTTGGTTGCATTTTGCTTTATACATATCTCGCTTGTGTTTACTTGTAAATGGAATTTGCCTTGTGTGACTCGCTACATGTGCAAGTGCACGCAATGTGATGCATGTGGTTCACTAAGCTCGGTTCACGAGCTTGTCAAGCCATCATATCAGTTAATTCACATTCGAACTCACTCTTTTCAATTTGGGTATCAACTTTTAAGTGCAGCATGTGCCACCAAAAGTGCGCTGGTCCACATAGCTGTAAACATATTAGGAAGTCACCCACCCACCATTCTCCCCACACCGTTATATATATAGCCTCAAGCCACTCAGCTTATTTACCTCCGGTGTCTCTAAATGTATTCTTCTACAAATAGCCATACCAATTTGCGACAATGTGAATCAGGGGTATTAGGAGAAGATTATTTTTGCGAAAGGGTTGTTGGCGGACATCCAGCTGAATTTGTGATGCTGGATACTTCACAACAGCTTTACAATGTCAATGAATGGTGAGAAGAACTTTTCTATTGTGGAAGATTGTCTGTTGCACAACTCTGTCCACTTCTATTGTGTCCAGCTGTTGTTTCATCTTTGCTTCCATCTCAAGGTCAACCTGCGGTGTGGCCAGACTTAATGGTACCAGATTACAATGCAACACCCTTTGTGGAATGTGCATCTTTTGTTGACTATGGTAAAGCTGTAAAGGCATGAGCAACGTAGACTGCTATGTACTTTCTCCGTCCCATTGAGTTTGTCACCCTAAACTCCGTGCCATCTTACTAGATCATTCGTATTATTTAAATTTTCTATATAAATATAATTTATTTTGTTATGACTTATTTTATCAATAAAAATACTTGAATATTGATTAATTTATTTTATTGAGCAAAATTTAAACTATTGCTTTAAAGTTCCAATACAATTAGAAGCTTATGGATCCAATACATGATAACTACATGTGTTAAGTTAGATGTCATATGTTGAGCTAAGTACAGTGGCAACATATTGTGTGGGGGTTCGCACCTGCCCCCTTGACCTTCGCAGCCAAGCGCTGCGGGAGAGGGGGCGAGGGCTTCCCACAGCAAAGGGAACGAGGCAAAACAGGAATGAGAAAGTGGGGGAAGAGTCCCCTTCCCCGTGGCCTTGGGGTTCTATTTATAGAGGGGTGGAGGGGTACATTTTCCATCCGCCCCTTGGATCAGAGACTTACAAGCGAGCCCTCACACTAGTTGAGTATTGGGCCTTTTACAAGGGGAAGGGTGGTGCACCGGCACCCCTACCCCCAATAGCAGGCCCTTAGCTACTAGGGTTTGGTAGGATACAACAAGACCTAGTCGCTAAACAGGGAAAGGCCCACGAATACAAGCTTCCACTAGATGGCGAAGGCCGGAGGCTATAGTACAATGATGAAGTGTTCGTTCATTGCGGAGGTCCCACGCCTGGCCTCCGCCTTTCTTAGTTGTTGCGAGGGTCTTTGTCAGTTCGAGGGTGGCTCTTCGTTGATTGGGTAGTCGCGGTTGCGGAGGTCGCCGCCTCCAAAGCTTCCGGTCGTTGGACGCAGATGAACTGGTGAGTTGCCGCAAGAGGCCGATGATGGTGCGAAGGTTGAGGCGGAGGTCGATGCCGTCGGTCCGAGTCGATTCGGCCATAAGCGGTGATGTCGAAGTCACCGCGATCGATGGCGAGCCCCACGTCGAAGTGTAGGCGAGGGTGGGGTCGGTGTTGAAGTCAAGGCGAGGCCCTCGCCGAAGTCGAGGCGAGGGTACGAATATCATCGACGGTGCCGAGGCGAGGCCCTTGCCGAAGTTGAGGCGAAGGTGGGGATGTCATCGTTGGTGCTGAGGCGAGGCCCTTGCCGAAGTCGAGGCGAAGGTGCGTATGTCGTCGTTGGTGCCGAGGCGAGGCCCATGTCGAAGTCGAGGCGAGGGTGCGGATGTCGTCGACGGTGCCGTCCTTGCCGGCCGAGGCGAGCGTGTGGATGTCGTTGCTGGTGCCGAGGCGAGGCCCTTGTCGAGGTCGAGGCGAGGGTGCGGATGTCGTCGTTAGCGTAGTTGAAGTTCCCGAGGTCGTCGAATGTAGGTAGACACCGGAGTTGCCTGTCTTTCCTACTCCGACTCATGAGTAGTGGGCAAGACGTTTTTGGGTAGAATTGGCCTCCAATGCTATCCCCTTGCCCCTTCTTGGACGGTGCTTATGAGTAGGAGGTGAAGACATGCTGGGAATCGCTGAAGCCGAGGGCGAGCGGACCCCTTGTCGATGTTCTTGGCGAAGGCTGCGGTTGGGGGCGGGGGGGGCGCTGAAGTGAAGGCGCTCAGATCCACAACAGCAGCTGTAGTGAAGGCGGCCAAGATCAATAACCCCCTCCTCCTAGACTCAGTGGTGGTGGCATCGTGAGTGAAGGTTGTGGTTTGAAAACGAAAGATGTGTATAACAAGGTGATATTAACGCTCATCCTATTAACAATTTACAGGTGGGTACTGATGTAGTAAATTGTCAAAGCTTTTTGTCAAAACTCAAAGCCAAAGACTAGATGATGCAGATTATGATGGGGTGAGAAGTATAAAAAGGTGTATAATCTTGAATGGTCAAAAGAAAAGAGAACAAGAACAGCTTGCCCTCTTCAGTAACATCTAGATACTATCCTTTTTCTTGATCAATATGTTGAAAACTAAGAAGAAAATGATGACTTCTTCTGGAAGAAATTTGAGGTGGTCAAAATTGTTTTGATAGGACGAAATTTGGATTTTCCTATGACTTTGTTTCCCAAAACTCCAAGGAGACTACTCCTTATGGAATCCAGAACATTCCTGTAAGTACGATGGGTCATCTCTAAAAATTATTCTTTTGAAGACAAAGTTTTAACACACAAATGGATTCTTTTAAAGATGGAGGGAGTACCTCTAGGAATGACAGGGCTGTGTAGCACATTGGGTTTGTGGTTTTGTAGCACGATGGTCCAACTAAGGCCTTGTTTAGTTGCTCTGGAACCAATCCAGATGGATTGAGCCAGGATACATGTGGAGTATGACGCCATCCTGGGTTCTCCGATCCGCATGCATGCATCGTATAATCTGTCGTGTCTGCAGCCATTGTGCTCGCTTTCGCAGGAATGCACACATCGTACACTCCAGACCAGCGGTTTGATTCCGGGTGGTGCCATCGTATAATCCATGTGGAAGGATGTGGCCAGCCGCGCATCCAGCGTTACAGACCCAGGATTTGTGCTTTCGTATAGGCAAACTGAACATCTACTTTTAGGAAACAACTGGAACGGATCCAACCAGGATTTATTTGTAACCAAACGGGCCCTAATGCTTCGTGTTGACAGTCAAATCTATGAACTACCATCCACGTAATAACAGTATGACCAAATACTTTTGGTTTTGTTCCCTCCTCATCACAGATCATCTGTTAGCCGGATGATTTCTACATGCATAGCCTAGCCATTGACAGACATCGTGTACTAGCGTTCACAGGATATTTGTCATTCTGCCTGCATTCCCTCTGCTTACTTATATATAACACTGTTTTTATGGATAGTCCGCTGATGTGTCCGCATGGCTTTAATTTTGTACGGAAGGAAGTCACAGCAAAGACCACTATTTTTTGTTTTTTGCTCCCAACAAAGTGTGTCCGCATTGCAGATTCGAGAAATGCCCCCTCCCTCAGCCTATATATAGCACTCCGGCATATGACACCTCTCCGTGCATCAACACTAGACATTGTTGATATTGTTTGGCAGTCTCATAAGAAAGACGAGGAGATGTTTTATACGCTATATATTTGGCTGGATCCATTGTTTTTTCGAAGCTGGCTTGTTTATTTATTTGTTGATGGTTCATACAACTGATTAAAACAGAGGTCAGGACTGGGTGACAGAAAAATGAACTGAAAGCTAGAATCTGATTTAGGGTTTCTAATTGTTTTGAGATCTGACAGGTTGTAATCATGTAACCTCAGTTTGTACAATTGCCAAACTCTAGGTCCACAACAGCATGCCCGCTTGAATGCAGTGTTAAAAACATGAGAAGAGGTGAGCACAGGCCATTTTCAAATGCAGCTCGGCAGCAACTCGTGAGCACAGGTCATTGCCCAATGCAGCTCAGTAGCGAGGCGTCAAGGGGGTGCAAAAGCAATAGCCATTTACTTGGCCGCAATCTACAAGAGGAAAATGTAGTGGAAGAATGAACAAGCATAGACCAATAGCAATGAATACTCGGCCTACAGAAGCTATGGAGAAGATTCAGGTGCATCAATTAGTCCATTTATATCCAACATGACATTAAGATGGCAACAACAGACTTGTGGTCAAACTGCGTATAACTTCAAATTCATTTTTAGCCAATGATGACATATTATAAGAGAAATGGAATGTCAAAATGTACTGCACATGGTTTCTCCTGTTGTGAAATATAGTTATATATTCGAAAATATAATTGCAAATGACACAACAATGAAAGGAAGCATAGTTACTCAAGTAAATATTGTGGTTTCCTCATCAAGCAAATACTCTCCATTCAAAATTATAAGACGTCTCGGCTTTTACTAATCCATAGCCTTGGCGAACCACCCTCCCCATAGGGATCGACTGATACCTAAGATTCACAGCCTTTGTGCCAATGGCTAGGCTGGCTTAGGGGTTTGGGAGCACCTCCTGCCTGGACCAGAATCCTGGTATGGCCTGCCATGTTGATTGGCTCCTTTCTATTCATAAGTTCTGAAACTTCATCACGTGAAAGAGATAGGCAAGCACAAGCATTTCACACTACAATAATTTATATATAGAGGATTCGAGAGGATGCTAGGAGATACAAAAAAAATGTAAAAATAGCTTTAATAAGAATGACCATGTCACTGACATGTGTAAATATGTGGTGCAAACATGTAAAGCATTTTTAAAGTTGCAGTTCAGTCACCCGACTGCCAAGTTTAATGTGTGGGCATATGTGGGCACGTGCCTACTCTGGAGTAGGGACTATATTTTTTGTCTTCTATTCATAAGTCAGCCAGAAAGTAGCAAGAAAGGGCAGTGAAGGCATGTGCCTGACTACACAGCAGGTTTGTTGGTATTGTCTCAAGCTGAGAGGCAACTGTTTTTCAACACCATGGATTGCAATCTGCTTCGACTAGCCATGCGAGGCACCAGTATTAAAACAAGAGTAAAATGCATAAATAGGCCACTAACTTGTGCGGCTATGTCAATTTGGGCCATCAACTTCGAAAGTGCATTTTTAGGTCCAAAAATCTTTACTTGTGGTGCACTAATAGGCCATAACCCTTTGTTTCATGTTTTTCGCCTATGTGGACAGTGTCCTTTAGCAAAATACCCCCCTCCAATCCTTCGTTCTCTCATTCCCAATCCTATTTTCAACCTATGGCTGGCCGTGGGAGCAGCCGCACGACCTTCCTAAACACCTGCTCTGGGTAGGACGCCAGCCTGTTTGGCGGCAGCGCGGCCGTGATGCGCTCCAGGAGCAGCCAAGACGCGCCCTGGACGTGAGGACGCGGGTCGACGCCGGGCGGCGGCATGGAGCTTGCACCAGGACTGGATGTGGTGGCACAACGTGTGACTGAGCAGGTGCGGTGAGATCCACATGGGCAGCGATCCCGTCCTCATTCTCGACCTGCGTGGCCGCCTCGCCGGTTCAACACCAACTTCGACACTCTCGTGTCCTCTGTTTCCATGATGCCTCCCACTCGTATACCTACGATATCTGAATAACAGACCGCATAATGATTCCAGGATTGTAACATAGTCCAATATAATCCCAGATGAAGTGGTTGGATGTAGGGTTGATACACAACGGCTGAGACTTCGAAGTAGTGTTCTATATATATACTCAATCTGTTTGTACTCTGTTTTCAAGGAGCTGTTAAAAGTCTTACCAACTTCCACTACGTGCCCAGCCTATATTTATATGTCAGTTCCAAATGCAAGAATGCATAACCCATTCAAGTCATGGCCTGATGAGAGAATGGTGCAAGCATGCATTTGATTGATTGTGAGCAAGGCATTGAAAATGAAACACATTGTCTCTCTCTCTCTCTCTCTCTGTGCATGCGCGCGCGCGCACGCTCGCACCATTTCTATGAAGATTTATGTCATTGAGAAGGAGACGCACCAGGAAAAGGCTGTAAACGTAGATCCATCAATTCGCAGTGCTCACAGCATGTGTGATTGTGTTGGTATCGTTTTACTGCCAGCTGTGAGGAGACTGAAGCCGGTCAACCACTCTAGGCACATATAGCCAATGGGAGTGCGGCTCCAAGTCGACTGATGGAACCTGTCACTGCCGGGAGCGACGGATCACGTACTTCCTAATTCCTACTTCCATCAGGATCCATGCATAACCAACATAAGAATCTGGTGGAGTTCTGGCCATAGATTGTCTTTTGCGACAGAAACTACTGACTGGAGTTGGCTCGGTCAAAATTGGCTACCTCTTGAATCATACCAACTGTAAATTTCCATTGCGACCTAAAAGTCCAATCTTTTTGTTCATATTCCCTGTAATGCATATTTTTGGGACTGAAATTACCAACTGCAGTTGCTAGCATGCTAATCAATACGTTCACTTTCCTCGTAATTTGTCAATCACTCCTATATCAATGCTCCCTATTATGAGATATATTGACAGTCATTTTCTATTGCCATCAGTTCGCTTCAACAAGATATATAATTGGCATGGATTTGAACATTTTGATAATTCGCCAGGTAAAATTCAACTATATATGCAGCTGGGTAATTTCAATGAAAGAAACAATAGGCCCTTTGTTGCCCCACTTGAGAGATAGTTTATTGCAATGCATGCGTAGGTACTGAGCACATTAAGAAGAGGGAGACATGGAACGAGTGTGCTTGTGCTCTGTTTTCAAGGAGGTATTGAATGTCTTACCAACATTGTTTTCGACCACCTTAGCAATAATTTCGCTTCTGTTGCTACGAGCATGTACTTCCTAATAAATATATATATGTCAATTCCAAATGCAAGAATGCATAATCCATTCAAGTGATGGTTCGAAGAGAGAAAGGGGTAAGCATGCATGTGATTGATAGCTAGCAAGGCATTGTGTGTGCACCATTTCTACGAAGAATATATTTCATTGAGAAGGAGAGGCGCCAGGAAAAGGCTAAAACCATAGATCCATCAATTTGCAGTGCACACGACATGTGTGATTGTGTTTTATTTGTTTTAGTGCCAGCTTTGAGGGGGAGGTAGCCGGGCGGCCACTCCAGGCAGCAGTAGACAATGGGACTCTAGCTCCAAGTGGAAATATGAAACCTGCCACTGCTGGGACCGATAGATCAACGTATTTCCTAATTCCTACTCAGGATCGATACACAGCTGGTGACCACCGACACCATTGCCCTTCAACTTCAAACAATAATCACACCGTCCATTGTCCCACCATCTGGAGAAGTTCTGGCCGCAGTTTGTCTTTTGCGACAGAAACTATCGAACTATCGACTGGAGTTGCTAACTTGCTATCCGGTGTCTGCAGTCCATCAAGGCCCGAGGAAACCTTTGCACGCCTCCGTTACCTTTTGGGAGGCCTACGCCCCATAGAAACTGTCTACCTGAGACTGTCCCTTGGCCCACGGGTCTGACATAAGGTTAGAATCCGAGCTCTTCCAGAGTGGTATCTCACTGATGGCTCGGGCCCCCCCGGAAGGGGGCCTTCTTCGCCTTCCACCTAAGCTGCGCAGGAAAAGCCCAAAGCCAATCCCAGGGAAACTATCGAACTATCGACTGGAGTTGCTAACTTGCTATCCGGTGTCTGCAGTCCTGCAGATCGTTCTGGCTTAAGTCGTTGGCTCCATCAAAATTGGCTGCCGCTTGAATCATTCCAACTTTAGATTGTCATTGTGATTTGAAATCTATTCGGTATCGTTCAATTTCCATGTAATTTGACAATGCAAATTTATTGGACCGAAATTACATGCTAAATCCAGTATGTTCACTTTCCTTGTAATTTGTCCGGCAGTCTTATATCATTGCTCCCTATTAAAAGATATATTGAATCATACCATCAGTTCGCTTCAACAGATATATATAGTCGATGTAACGATATTTACCAAGATGCTTAACTTATTATGAGCATATATAACCAGCCCACGTGGGCGACGACCCAACACATGGACATACCCAAGCATGGAGGCATGGATGACATGGACTCCGGCGGGTCTGGGTGTGAACAACAGTCTAGATGATAGCAACAGCAAACAATGATCGGAGCTGGTGCGGATGAAGGTGGGGATTTTCAGTTTTTAATCCATTTCACCACTGGTTCCCATACTGGTGGTGATGAAAATCATCATTAGTGCTGATTTCCACTGCCAACGAGACACATGGCGTTGGGTGGTTTAGCCCAGCAGTGATGAAGATATTGTAGAGTACCGGGTGAAGAGATTTATTGTGGTGGATCTATTATGTCCAATCCATAATCATCTCGAATTCTATAACGGATGTAATATTTACCATTAGCGGCGCTTAGTTTATATACATCCATTTTGGATGTAGAGAGGAGGTAGTTTGAGATCTACATGACTACCTAACCCGGAGAAACATGGATATAATCGTCTCAAGTTAATTAATATTGGGTTCATAGAGCTGTTGTCTATATTATCAACATTGGTTATTAATATGTCGATTCATGTGCACCAACCATCACTGTTTGTTTTGTTTACTGAATTCTTGGCTGTTTCCACTACTTTAAAAAAAAAAAAAGATCAATGTAAGAGTAGCACACCAATTACTGTACATGGTGACAATATTTGAATGACAGGGTTTGCAAGATCAAGATTTAGTTAATTGTGACACACCTGTGAGTAGCCAGATTTGTTCTCTGAATTTTGATAGAACAAAAAGTACTCTATTTAATTTCTAACATGCAACCCGCCATAACCAGCACAAAGAACTTGTCAAACAAACCTAAATAATGTTTCAGCACACATTGAAGTGGTCCATCAACACAAGTTGAATAAATGCTGACCTGAATCTGACATGGTTTGTCCAAAAACTTTGGTCGTATTTATCATGATAATTTGCTTGAACTGCAGTACTAGTGAACGCGGCATGAAGGACTGAATAATCAATTGAACAATAATGCTGCTCTGCACCCATGCAACCGTGACTAGCATATATATCAGTTCTCATTGTATGGATCCATGTTTGAAATTATGCATACGAGAGTATACTGCAGAGGATGTTTTGTTTTTTGCGTGAAGTTCAGTCTGTAGTGTTGACATTGAGAATGAGAGGCACCGGGAGATGTTCAAGTACATGGTCCCTACCTACCAGTCTCATGACAATTCCATATCATTCACAAGCAAGATCCTATCTCCCATTACCACCAATGTTTGATATGTGACATAACTTTTACTTCCAGTTATGACATTCAGAGGAGATTTTCCCGTGGTGGTGATCAACTTTAATCTCCTAGTTTGACCATGCCTGCTAGCCACTGCTGTGGTAATGAGTGCCATTTTCTTTCAGTCTGGAAGACTCAAATACATAAGACAGCCGCGTGCGAGCACCCATCTACAATTAGGTCTTAAGACTACTGGGCTACAGTTATCATTTTATTGTGTATGCATGTGTACCGTATATAGTTGCGATATGGATTTATCCTGTCTGTGCGAGTGCGTGTAGTTACATGAGTAGTGACAACAATTTTTTGAGAAGTTACCTTGTGAGAACTATTTGGTTACATCCATTTGTTTTGTGACAGGGGAATACTACAATGTAGTTTTATGGCATATGAAGAAGTTTATACAAAATAGATAAAGATGTTTTTGAAGAAAACACATGTTTTTTTTTTTGTTTGAACAAGGTTCTGCCATGGTTTTAACTAAAACCATGGCTACTTTTGCTTGAAGTAATTTAGTTTCACTATACTGAACTGCTGAGGGCGCAATAAATAGCACTCTAGTGCATGTATCTGTTCGACTAACGCTTCGATCAGAAAACACACATATATGCACAGGAGTGTCAAACTAAATTGCATTTTGTCTTTGAGCCATTAAGCTTCGTAATTACAATTTGTATTGTGTTGGCCCTGGGCACGAGAGGCACAAGGACAGGGGGGTGAACACTCTTATTTCGGCAGGTCGGTTTCTTCCAGTTGTCACAGCTCCCACAGGGATCACCTTGGTCACCAATAGCTGTGACCTGGTAGTGGTCGAACAGTCGCTGGCAGGAGCTATCGAGATCCTTTTTTTTTTGTCATAAGATGACTGGAGTCCTTCTCTAGTAAAACCCAGGATATTCCATAAGCCTCCGCTGCTTCCAGTGCCTTTCATACATCCGAGTGCCACAGCCATCAAGACGTCATGAATATATCCCACATTAGATGCTTCTGCAAGGACTAGTTTTTGACCAAGCTGGATATCCCTCATTCCAATAGAAATTTTGACCAAGCTGGATAATCAACACACGTATTTCACTTATTGTAAAACAAATTGGTCAGATTTACATTCGTTGCCTTAATACCTTAGCCTGTTTAATTAGTTTTGGTCACTGACTGACAATGACCTCCATGGTGCACGTTCTTTATTAATAGCATTTCAGCCGTTATGACTCTTCTTTCTCTATCACTTACCAATTGTCGCTGGTAGATTGAGAACGTGCTGCCATGCTAAGCATGCGTAATTCAATTGTCCTATATTTGTTTAATAGCTGCACTGTACATTTATCCATGTATATATATCACAACGTAATGCTATATTTGTTTGACGCTCATTCCCAAATCGCCTTTTAGAAAAAAAAGAGGTGGAAATAGGCGACATGCAGAAAGATGTCTCAAGTTTTCATTTGGAGTGCAGTGGCCTCGTCTAGTTAGCATTTGTATGCAGCTGTAGGGGTTAAAAATTTGTCAGCAATTGGAGATTTGCTAGCCAACCAACCATCATATTCCAGCGGATGAACTTGGTGATTTGGCGATTGCGTGGATGATACCCAAATTGGTCTTACCCTACCTGACAGAATGTGCTCTATCATTGATGATGAAAGGGAAACGTTGCCCGTGGTATGAGTCTGATTATTTATGTGTACCATTTGCTAGGTCCCTACTAGATGGTCTCCCGAGTTATGACAATTAGCTTGTGTCTCCATTGTCAGTCACCCGAGTTCTAATAAAGACAGGCCATCTTAAAATTTAAAAAGTATGACCTAAAAAAAGATTCATCATATCTGCCTGTTTGTTTTGCCCCCGCTAGGTTACACCATGTTGCGGACAATGATGAGTCTTATATAAACGAGATCGCGACCACAAACTGACTGGCTCGTGCAATTCCTAGTATATTTCTCCTCCATTTTCAAACATGGATATATATTTAGTATCCACTGGGTGACCTGCTCTAACAAACTCATGCACACCAATGTAAAACCAATACCGTAAATCCATTAGTTCCTATTGTTATAGTGTAAGGCTGATATATTAGGATAAATAAAATACATACAAGTGGACATGGAGATCTGACAAATTCATCAACGGAAATGAATGGAAAAAAGCAACTGGTCTATATACTGCATAGCTTTGTAGACAATTTAATTGCAACACGTACATGAGTGAGCACAGAGAAAAATAATAATTCGTACAACCCACATTCTGATAAGACCTAGTGGTCTTCTAAAGCAGAGTAATTATTTGGATTGAGCAGTGTGGCGAAGCATAATGCATGCATGGATGAATCCGTTCTTGACCTATAAGTTGCCAATGCATGGATGTGGATTCATTCAACTAGTTAGATGAGTCAAACACACAAAAATGTGGGCGCTGAGCTAGAAAAATATATGTACTTCTGTAATTCACAATATACTAATATATGTACTGCTCTAATTCTTTTGAGGATTCTTGATGAGGAGGAAAGGCACCAGGAGAAACATATTATACCTTCGAAATGCAAGGAACTACAGTGACACTGTGGCCATCCATGACAGTGCATACCAATCTTTTTTCTGCTATGTCCTCACTTCACCAAGTTTGTAAGATGATACAACCAGATGTACAGAGATAATCGATGTGCACAATAAGGACATAGTTTTTTATTATTTCAAAACAGAAAAAGAATATTACACTACAAGGAGCCCGATTTGGTGAAACGTTCAAAACTTTTTCTTCCTAGTGGTTTGTCTAGGCCTACTGTACATGTGTGTCTCTTGAAATTAGGATCTGTAGAGACCATAAATCTGACCACACCAAGTAATTAACTGATATATTAAGATAGTTGAGTCAAGAACAGCCTCTACCAATCGATAAATCTGATCGCACAGAAATTGATTTGCAGAAACAATCAGCTAATCATTAAAATTCATGTATATATGCAATGGGCCATTTAAAGGAAAGAAACAACATGCCCTAGGTTCGCCTATATGGATGATAGGTCACTGTAATCCATGCGTGAGCACTGAGCACATTAAGAATGAGGGAGAGATGGATGGACTGTACTTGTACGCTTTTTTTCAATAACTATTGATAGTCTTACCAACTTCTTCTCTGGTTTTCATCCGCATTTGTAATAATTTGACATCTGCTGACATGAACAAGTACTGCCAAATTAATAAACTGGACACTAATGCATCATGGGTTCCCAGCCTAAATATATATCAGTTCCAAATGCATGAATCCATTGAGTTGATGGTTAGACGACAGAAAGGGGCAAACATGCATGAGATAGATAGCGCTACTAGTAAAAAAAAATACATGGCATTAAAGAGGAGAGGCACCACGAAAAGCATAAATCGGTGCATCCATAGACAGCTCACATAGCATTTGGGTTGATGATTAGAACTTGTTTTATCAGTACTTACTTGATTAATTCGAGTTGTCTCGGTTAAAATACTCACATAGCAGCAGCGGCAGGAAATTCCACGAATTGGACAGCTGGACGACACCATTGCATATTCACTGTACTTGTGTCTAGCTATTTCGAAAGAAGCAGCCAATGTCAAAGATGTACTCACTCCATTCCAAAGGAAGCAGCCAATGTCAAAAATGTACTCACTGATTTCAGAGTATAACAGGTTTAAAGCCTGTTCCATATCCTAAAATTTACGGAGGAGGCGGTTATATATATATTTTTTTCAAACCGTTACTATAGATGTTTTGCGGTAGTCACCTACCCGTATGTTTGTGTCTGTACATGTATCATGCATATTGTGCGACACTTGTCCATTTCTGTTTAAGGCGCCATCATGCGTGGAATGGAAGTAGGACCAAGTCATTGTTCATAACTTTAGTGGATGTGTAGCACCTGACTTAGTATAGTGTATGTTTGTACACATGACAATGACATTATCCTTTTAATGTCACATGGAAATTACTAATGGATGTGTTGGAATGAGATTTGGCTTTATATATGTGCAAAATTTATTCCTCAGCTCCATGGGTAATTTTCATGGTGGTTTATACTCATGGAATAACTTGTTTTCGTGGTGTTGTTTTCTCACGAAATAATATCTTCATTGTGTGTTTGATACTCTCACGAAATAATTTCATGACGAGCTCCTACTTAAATGGCCCAACTCTCACAAATTAACTTCATGACGGTGAGCTCTCATGAAATACCATTCCTCTCAGAAATAGTTTCGTGACGGTGAGCTCTCACGAAATACCCTTCCTCTCACGAAATGATTTCATGATGGTGAACTGTCAGGAAACACAACTAAAAACCGTCATGAAAATACTGATGCAAATCTGGTGGCAACATTATTCTCATGAGAGTCACCGCCACGGAGAACTCTCATGAAAATAATCCGTGGCGGTGAACTCTCATGAAAATGTATATTTCGTGAGTCTAATACCGTGAGAGGTGATGCGTGACGGGTACTCTCACGCATTGTTTTCGTGAGAGTAAGACCGTTTTTCGTGACTTTTTGCACTCTCATGAAATGTCCAGTTTCTGGTAGTGTATGTACCCAATATTGGCATTGCAGCCCTCCACCTTCTTAGTGAGCCCAGCACCGATGAGTTCTGTGCAACCCGACAGCGTGTCTCCGATGCCTTGCCCTCAAACTTGGCAAGCCAACAAATCTCTTCTCTGATGGCGGACTCAAGTCATCTGAACCACGAATTCTCAAGGATATCAGCACGAGTGGGCATGACTGTTGTCCGTGTAATTCTCCAGGATATCAGCACGAGTGGGACAAGAGTTATAACTGCAGTAGACCATTGAATCAGGAACATACCAGGATTTCTACATTTCACTGTCCCCTTTTTCCGTGATGCATCCCATTCCCATAATGAGCAAACTTGTACAGACAAGGCTACTGGATGTAATGGTAAACAATGGCGTATGATCGATTCACAGGGCAGGGGATGAGTCTCCTATATATATCTGCAAAGGGACGGGCAATAGTGAGAAGAGAAAGGACTAATACTAGCTAATGTGACTACATAAAACACATGCAGGTGATGCGGAAAGAGGACACAAGCTCTGCTTACAAAAAAAAATAAACACTTTGAATTTAGGGTGTGCGTATATCCAATGTATAAATTCTATTTATTGATGTCTGGCCACCCCGAGCAGAGTATGTCATCCGCACTTCCTATATATTGTGAATATATACAAGGAAGCAGAGATGATAGATTAATGTCCTAGGTGCTGAACCAAACATGCTTTGTCTTCAGGGTATTGGTGTTCCTTATCCTATCCACATTGATGGCTTCTGTGTTATTATCTTGTAGTTGAATCATTTAATTTTATGCTTCGCATATCTGCAGCAAAGTTGTGCAGTAGAGGAGATTCAAAGAAGTCTTTATATAATGCCCTATAACAAATTTGAATCGTCCATTTAGAGTAACCGTGTGATCGCCATCCCCATTTAGAGTAATAATTTGGTTCCAAATGAAGTGAATGATGTGAAGAACACTACAAAATAAAAAATAAATCGAAATGCTAGAACACATGCATAACTATAGCCTATGCATCAGTTCCCAGTGGATAGAATCCGTCCAGCCAAAAGTGGATGAGAGAAATATGCAAATGGAAGATGCCGAAGGTTCATGAAAGGTTCAAGTGCTATGTGTAGTATGCGGGTCTCTCTCTTCCCACGTTCTTAGTTGACTATGTCCTTAAGCTGCTGCTGCGCGGCCTCCGAGGATTATCCTCTCATCTTCTGGTGATCCGGCCAAAGTGGCACACAGAATTGATATCTAAAGTGTTGCACCGACACATAACATATGTTTGCTTTAGGTTTTGATAGGGAAAATGCGCCAGTGCTCGAATCCGCAGAGATGACACAAGATTCAGGCTTGAGCACCCATCTACAATTAGGACTTAAGGCTGTTGGGCCACAGTGCACCATCACTACTGGAGGATACCTCGCTGCCGAAAGCGCTGTGCCTTTGCCGAGCGCCAAAACATAGAAGCTCGGCAAAGGTCAAATTTTCCAAGTGTCTTGATCCCGGCGCCGGCATAGACCTGTGTCCGGCAAAGGGAGCACATTGTCGAAAGTGCTGGTGCTCGGTGAACAAACCACTCGGCAAATTGCCCCAGCCAGCATCAGACCATTGAAACTAGTGTTGACACCTGTTATAGCATAAAATTACTAGTCAATTAAACATGAATAAGAGCTTAATTTGAATATCAACATAAGTCTAGGGGTTTAACTAACATAATTCCATGAGTTTTGGTGATTTATATATTTTTAGGTACTTAATAGGAAAATGCAGAGAATAATGGAGAAAGTTCCGAATATACAAGACCTATGACGACAAGATTTGACCGTGAATCAACTCAACCCGAAAAGTGAACTAAAACATTCTAGAAGATACCGAGGGCACCGAGAAGGAACCGGAGGCCGAGGTGGAATGCCACCTTGGCGGCCGCCAAAGCCACCTTATGCGGCGCCAGTGGGTCCCACCTGTCATCCTCACCTTCCTAGGTCGGTTTACTACCGACTTTGAGGTTGTATCTACACCGCTGCCAAGGTCGGTTTGATCCAAGGGTTCACGCTCATCGCCAAGGCCTATATAAGAAGACCCCCCCCCTTGTGGCTAAACCCTAATTCATTACTATCTTATTCTATCTCATTAACTCTTAGTAGTAGAGGGGTCCCTAGAAAGGATCAACTCTCTCTAAGGGATTAGTGAAGTAGAATTAGACATGTAATTAGAGCTTAATTAGACATATCATTAGAACTAGAATTAGATGAGTGATTATCAAGTTGAGAGATTAGATCAAAGAACTTAATTAGAGTTCTAGATCTATTCTTGAGAGCAAAAGAGTGAAGTGGAGGAGAAGATGGGGAAGCACCGGACATGTCGGTGACTCCTCTACACTTGTACCTCTGGGATCAAAGGCTTTATGGCACCTGATCCTAAGACTTCTATGGTGGATCAACTTCTTAATTGAGTAAGTATCATATTATCTTCAGTGTTAGTATTTATCTTAATGATTCATAACTCTTTGAGTACTCTAATTTATGGGAATCTATAGATTAGAGGTGTATACTTAGGTGTAGGCGTGGTGCCTAGATCAAAGTTACTTATGAATGCACCCTACCTTCCGGATTGTGGTAGATCGCGGGGGTGACAGCCCTGTTGAGTCCTTTGGATTCCACATCCCGTTGGATAGGACACGTTGGATGCAAGTGCTGGGGGATAGTAAGTTTCGCCCTTACCTTCCCTTGAGTACGTCCCTTTAAGATCAATATCAACATAACTTACAAGAAGGAGAACTAGACAACCATAGGAATCTTCTTACCTCTTGATCCTTTCCCGTCCTTGATTGACACTCAGGGATTAGTTATATGCCTCAGGTTATTCCTCACACCATCCTCCCCGTGGATTCGATATTTAAAACCCCCGCCTCGGGTGAAATGCTCACCAAGATCCGCTCGCTTGCGGACTATACAAATTATAAATATTTCTGTAGGCTTAACAAATACCAACAAGCATTTCTGCGCCGTTGTCGGGAGGAATGGTTTGCTTGAGAAAACATTGAACATAACTAATCTTGTATCATATCTTAGTGTAGTCTTTCTTTTTATTTTTCTTTTCTTTTTATATCTTTTTGGGATCCTGATTCCACATCTATCTTTATACTGCATCCTTAAACACAAGTTCAGGCCACTAGAATCTTTAGAACCTATCTCATCACTTGGCCATGAGCTGTGTCTACGGTTGAGCTAAATGATCATGAAACAACCTTTTATAGGGGGGAATTCTGAAGTTAACCTCAGGCCAAATCGTATCCTTTACAAAGGATTATGTATTTGGGACTCATCCTAGAAAAGTTGTTCGCATGACCATCATGCGCTTTCTGAGGAACTTTTCTTTCCTTTTCAAAGCAAGGTTTGTCCTTGACAAACTCAGCGGGTATGATCTTTTCCTTAGAATTTTTCCATGAACACCCAAAGGAAGAAAAAGAATCATCCTCTAGATCATAGAAGAAGTTTTTGATAGCCAGATCATAATCTTTCCAATCCCATTCAGCTACTAATCCTAAATCATCCATACTCTAAACCTTTCCAAGGGAAGAAGTAATTCTACCCTTGATTCTTTTATGGTGATGATTTTGGAGACAAACTTCTAGCTTCACAGAGAGACCTTTGAGTACCTATAAACCAAATCCTCTTAAGGAAAGAGTCTCTTAGAAAGCATCCTTATTTGTACAAAGGACATTGGGAGCCCAAGGATGGCATATCTAATAATGCCATAGAAGGAGAGCAAAACTATCTAGAATCCATTCATATCTTCTCCCCTTCTATTCCAGATTAGATAACTTATCTAAACCCATCTTCAACCTCATCCTTGACCCCAATGAATCCTCTAGTGTTCTTTTCTTGAGTCTACCTACGATCTTAGAAAGCCCAAATATAGACATCATAAAGGATCTAAGGAAGATCAAAAAGAGCATTATCCATAGTTGGAGAACATCCATGAGCATAGGAGTTATATCCTAAATTTTCTATCCAATCCTTGCCCATGTGAGCAAACTCCTGAATTAATTACCATCTCTAATCTTGCCACTTACAAGATCTCAAACCCCCTTGAGATGATTGTTCATAATATTTTAGAAAGGGTGGTTGATGATCTTATTGGCTTGAAAGTTGAGATTGGTAATTTAAGGGAAAACCTCTTCATCATCTTGAATCATATTTGAAGGTTTTCCAAGGACAAGCTTTTTGTCCTAAAACAAGCACTTTAGGGGAAGTAATTTAAGTATAGAACTTTTGCTATAACACCCCTTTGTGTAGTGAGCATAGAGATATAATTATGAGAATATTCCTTTGGGTATTTTTGCTACTAACCATTTCAGGTCTAGAACAAAGAAAACAAAGGATGACAATGTAAAGGTATGTCTAAACCAATTATTGAGCAACATTGAATCATTCATATATATCTTGCCATGTTGCTACCTTATCTTGGTTGTCTTTACCTTTAATACATGCTCTAGTTACTACACTATTTCATCTCCATTTAAGGAAATCTCTATAATGCTTTCATGCTAACCTTTGTTTATCATAGTATGCTTTAGTTCGAAATTACTCTATAGGCCCATAGGGTATTTTCAAAGGCTTTTAAATTAAGCGTGGTGCTTAGGTTAAAATGCCTTCCTTAATTAAATTAGACATGGAGTCTAGTTTGGTTATTGAACTGAATATTACTTGTGTAGACATTGGTATATTTTGTTAAACTAACCCTGCAGAAAGAAAGCTCTTAAAACAAGCTTTGGGGAAGTCCGAGATGAACTCAGATCAGAGATAAAGCAAGGCATATGATGAACTTCCACCTTATGCAAAAAGACATGGTTCATTCATCATTAATAGAAGAACTGTAAGTCTTAAATTATTCACTCAGTCTTTTTGCCACAATTCAGCTTTGCCTTGATCCTTATGCTAAAAAATGTAACAACAAACAAAAATGAGTTATAAGATATGATAATTAAAATCTGTGCTAAGAATAATTAAAGGACCATCTTTTCATTAGCATAGATGAGATCTTATGAATTTTGGATAACAACCCCTGTTTCAATCATGTTGTCTACTCCCTCGGGTATGTGTCCACTAATATTTTGCAGAAAAAGAATCTATGCTATGTCTATTCTATAAAGAAGAGTGCCATATACCACGATCATGAAAAGTAAACACTTTCAGAAGTAGATGGACAAAGCAATGGGCCACAAGAACATCAAAGTCGGCCCATAGAAAACAACAACATGATCCTAGGACAAGTTCCCTTCGGATATTCTTGGTCACTAACCTTGCAGGAACAAAAAAGGACGAACAACATCTAAGGACATGGTGATTGCAACACACAAATAGGGATGGTTCAGCATTCACACTTAAAGTGCCAAGTGACAGGAAGGCTCGAGCATGGGGAGGAAGGTCCACTCCTCTAAAGATCCGACATTACTCTTCCTCTTCTCAAGCTACCGTCACTCGACATGCCGGGTTTGCAATCCCTCTACTCAATATTACTTTATCTCTCTAAGATTGAATGTCTATAAATGTCATACATCAAAATCAATCTTAAGATTTCCCATTAGAGAAAAAGTAATAGTGAGCACATGTTAAAATAAACATCTAAAACCCTTTGTAGAATAGAAGATACCTTTAGCTCCATGACAAATCTACCCTTGTTTAAAACTACTTGTATATTCCTTCGGGTATGTGCTAATACTGTAGGAATAAAATCTTGAGAAGAGCAAAAAGTGTTCTAGCACAATTCAAAGGAGAGGAAAGAAAGGATGATGCAATAAAGGAGACAAGTTAGGAACAAGATGTACAAAAGGCCAAATGAGGAAAGCTCAAGCAAAAGGTAATAACTACCACAAGTTGTTACGGTGTTTGTCACACTCTAATAAAAGGTAACATCTTGAGGTAAGTTATCATTCACTAAGTTATTCCCTAATTATGGCATGATCATAAATAAAGAATCAAACATGTTAGAGTTAATCTTATCCATCCTGCTTAGTTTCACATGTTTAGTTCTTTGTTTCTAAGCACGCTCTCTTGATCTCATAACCCCCATTCATGTGAATTAAAATGTTGCTCATCCTGCTTTGCAAGATAGTCATAAATGATGTTCTATCTTGTGATCTTATCACCCTCATCATAAATAAATAAAACTGTTAAACATTAACTCTGCCTTGTTTAATGTGCTTAAGGTTAGAGAAGAACGAAATAAAGTTATGGTTCTCGTTGGTGTTTTCCCACCAACAGAGCCCATGCACTTGATCTCTACCTTGTCTTTATAAACAGGACATACTTCGAGCACAACGTGGAGGAGTATCTTACTCTCTCAAAATTCTACAAGGAAACGTCCCCGACCACAAAGCATGCACACTAAACAAGATGTTGCTGCTCGCTTCCACTGTCAAAGCTTCACTTCAAACCATGAGACAAGCAAGCAACATGGGTGATGCCATCCTTAGAGATCATTATCTCAGAGACGCAGCACCAAAGATCGATGATAAGCTTGAGGAGTGAGTAAGGTAAGAAGTCTTGTTCAAGGGACTTAAAACATTGAACCCTCGCCAAAAGGTAACTCGGTAGTTATCCATATTTAATTTCTAGCATTGCATATCATATTTATCTATTTGCATCTTGCATTAGCATATTTATTTTCTTGCATTGCATGATTATTTTCCTTTAGCATATTTACATTTTTGCATTAGCATTGCATTAAAAAATCAAAGCCCCATGTGAATAATCTTGAGGTGTGTAACAACCCATAAGGATATTCACTGTGGTGGTATAAAAATAATTATACATTCATCTAGTTGCATTTGCATTATAGTTCTTTGCATGCATATGAAATTATAAAACTCCAAAAATATTTAGAAGAGAAGTCTTGCTGAAGTTTTACATATAATCATGATCCATCTTGACAATCTTTAGACACATGGAGCCTATGTGGCAGAACCACTAACACTTAATCAAGTTCCACTAGCTTTGTTGTCTATTCAAGTTCAGCAGGATTTCAAGGAAGAGAAACATGATAGGCTGACTTCATCGTCACCGCTCTACCTCAACTTCCACATCAATAAACCCGACACGTCAATCCAGCTTGGGGAGTGCACCCCGCTATCACGATAAGTATCTCTACTACTATATTTATATTATTAGTTAATATTTTGGATTGCTTAGTTTGCTAAGAGTCTAGTTCATAAAAATCGTTTAAGGAGTCTTTGTTAGAAGTGTGATCTTATAGTATAAATAAATAAATAAATAGGAGTGTGCAAGAAGTTTTCTTTTCCACCTACAATAATCTCTCGAAGCTAGATCTCATACATGGAAATGATGAATAGTTGCTCTGTTTTTAAACTTTTCTAGTACCTAGCTTTCAAGCTTAATTTTCTCTCGAGCTCCATTTGCAAAATTAATTTTTACTTTGAAACCTGAAACATATGGGTTGCAAATGCTTGCTCTAAAGTCTAGGTAATTGACGGATATGATATATGATAGTCCGAGTTGCTATTTGATCTTACTCCTAGTGACACTAGATTTCTGAGATTTATATTTTTGAAAATTGAAAATGCACATGATAAGTTCCTGTGTGACAAGAGTGTGAACCTCCTACCACAGCCATATATACATGCTACTTAGAATAGGAAAACCTTTTGAAAAAATATAGATATATATATATATATATAGGCTGCTTGCTTTGCATTGAGTTTGTTCAATCTTTGCCGACCCTTAGAAACTTGTCATGCTGATCATGTACACTCCACTCATTCCACTTACTTTATTATCATCCACTCACTCTAGCCAACAAAAATGTTCTACTCCTATCCTAGGGGAGAGCAATCAAAAATATTTATATATACCCATCCAACCATTCATTGCTAGCCAATATCTTACAAAAGCTCCATCATTTATACCTCTCAAAAAAGTTATTGCAAAAAGAGATCTGGGTTGTGTATCTTTAAAAGAAAGGGAGATGAAAAATGGACAAAAGTCCTACGGGCGAGTAGAGCCTACCTCCCTAAATAAAAAGAGATGAATAATGAACAAGTGTTCGAGGGCGAGTAGAGCCCACATCTCTAAAAATAAAGATGAATAATGGACAAGTGTCCGAGGGTCAGTAGAACCCACATCTTTATAAGAGAGGAAATAATGGACACAAGTCCGAGGGCCAGCAGAGTCCACCTCTCTTGAAAAAAAAAAAAAAGAAAAGAGAAGAAGAAAAAGAAAAGAAAGAGATACAACCCAGGTTCTCTACAAAAGGTTTATAAAAAGAGAGAAGATTCCAAAAAGGAGCAAAAGTAAGATTCCCTATTCTATTCACTTCATTACTACATTCCATATCATATATATATATATATATATATATATATATATTCTATCCACCATACACATGCACCACTTGATCGAGTGTGACTTGTATCTTTGGATCCATTGCTTGAATTTCACGATATATGCTTAGTAAGAAAAAATTATTTTATTTTCTCCCTACCTATGAGCTCCACATTTATAAGCCTTAGATATTAGGTGAGAGAGAAGAAGGCATAGTATATTATTGCCTTAGTTAAAGATGTTACATATTATGAGAGTAAGGCAAACATTATATTATTGCCTAAGAGAGGATCCACAAGAACCACAAATGAGAGATTAGAGAGAGTCATATTGAGGAACTTTGAGTTTATTTTAAAATCAGCAAAAACTCCGAAGGACAGCTTGATCAAAAGAGTTTGAGATTTAGTACTTGACTTGACTGTTCTATCTTTCAATTACCCAAGATTGCAGAAAAAGATATAAAGCCCCACAAAGGTAAGAGGTAATTGAATAAAGTTTACAAGTTTATCTTTATCCGAGAGAAAATTTTTGAAAGCATGTGTACTTTAAAAAGTGTGATAGCGTTGCAAAAACTCCTGATCCAAGTAAGAAGTTTAATATTATATTTTGTGTCTTGCTAAGAGACTAGCAAGAGGTAAGCTTGGGGAGCTTGTTGACACCTGTTATAGCATAAAATTACTAGTCAATTAAACATGAATAAGAGCTTAATTTGAATATCAACATAAGTCTAGGGGTTTAACTAACATAATTCCACAAGTTTTGGTGATTTATATATTTTTAGGGACTTAATAGGAAAATGCAGAGAATAATGGAGAAAGTTCCGGAATATACAAGACCTATGACGACAAGATTTGACCGTGAATCAACTCAACCCGAAAAGTGAACTAAAACATTCTAGAAGATACCAGAGGGCACCAGAAGGAACCGAGGCCGAGGTGGAATGCCACCTTGGCGGCCGCCAGTGCCACCTTGGCGGCCGCCAGGTGGGTCCCACCTGTCATCCTCACCTTCCTAGGTCGGTTTACTACCGACTTTGAGGTTGTATCTACACTGTTGCCAAGGTCGGTTTGATCCAAGGGTTCACGTTCATCGCCAAGGCCTATATAAGAAGACCCCCTGCCCCCAGGGCTAAACCCTAATTCATTACGATCTTATTCTATCTCATTAACTCTTAGTAGTAGAGGGGTCCCTAGAAAGGATCAACTCTCTCTAAGGGATTAGTGAAGTAGAATTAGACATGTAATTAGAGCTTAATTAGACATATCATTAGAACTAGAATTAGATGAGTGATTATCAAGTTGAGAGATTAGATCAAAGAACTTAATTAGAGTTCTAGATCTATTCTTGAGAGCAAAAGAGTGAAGTGGAGGAGAAGATGGGAAGCACCTCGGACATGTCGGTGACTCCTCTACACTTGTACCTCTGGGATCAAAGGCTTTATGGCACCTGATCCTAAGACTTCTATATGGATCAACTTCTTAATTGAGTAAGTATCATATTATCTTCAGTGTTAGTATTTATCTTAATGATTCATAACTCTTTGAGTACTCTAATTTATGGGAATCTATAGATTAGAGGTGTATACTTAGGTGTAGGCGTGGTGCCTAGATCAAAGTTACTTATGAATGCACCCTACCTTCCGGATTGTGGTAGATCGCGGGGGTGACAGCCCTGTTGAGTCCTTTGGATTCCACATCCCGTTGGATAGGACACGTTGGATGCAAGTGCTGGGGATAGTAAGTTTAAGCCCTTACCTTCCCTTGAGTACGCCCCTTTAAGATCAATATCAACATAACTTACAAGAAGGAGAACTAGACAACCATAGGAATCTTCTTACCTCTTGATCCTTTCCCGTCCTTGATTGACACTCAGGGATTAGTTATATGCCTCAGTTATTCCTCACACCATCCTCCCTGTGGATTCGATATTTAAAACCCTGCCCTGGGTGAAATGCTCACCAGTATCCGTTCGCTTGCGGACTATACAAATTATAAATATTTCTGTAGGCTTAACAAATACCAACAACTAGCACTACCCATCTTTCCTAGCTTCAGTTGTTGCCTATTTCCGTGATGCATCCCATTCCCACAATGTCCAAACTTGTACAGCTCAGCCTTCCTGACTTCTATAAATGTAATATTTGTCCTGCCTAGTTCTCACCGAACTGGTAAGCAAGGGTGTATGATCGATGCATGAGGCAGGAGCTAAGGCTCCTATATAGGCAATAGGCTGGGCTATTGTCAAAAGAAGACAAACTCATGAAGGACGAAAGTGCTGCTTACAAATAAATAAACACTTTGAGTTTTAGGTCTGTGTATATCCAATGCATAAATTTTATTTATAATGTCCGTCCAACCCCACCTGATGCAGAGTAAGTCCTCGCATATGTATTGAATAATACAAGCACATGTTAACAGAGGTACAAAAAACAGAGAAACATATACAGTGAAAATATTCAATAGTTATCATTTATATGTAGTAACAAGTGTCTCTATTATGTAGTAGAGAGGTTTCATGATTGACCATGAGGTTGCAGGTTCAATACAATCAATGTCTCCAAGGCAGTAGTAATGTATATTGACCACATGATGTTCTTTGGTAGCCAATACTTTATTTTTTATATATACATGAATGTATTAGTTTCTAGTTCCAGCTTTTTATATTCTATTGAATCCTGCTTGTGCCGATGTCCATCACCTTTATCCGCCCTGCAAACTCTTTTCTACACAACATCAGAGGCAGCACCAGCCCGGCATAGCTTTCAGGCCTTGTGGCTTGTGTTCTTAGGCAGGACAGCACTGAGATTGATGTCTTCACCCAATTCACTACATTGTGTTCTCTACCACCTCTATGACACACCATCTTGCGCTGAGACCGTACGTCCTCATGCCAACAAATAAAATGGAGAGAGAGCTGTAGGGGTTGATTGATGTCATATAGACCACGGATTTTTTGGGATTAATACGTTGGAACACCGTGGGTGTCTTTGTTATTTCTTAATCCAGCACCTACTCCCATCAGACCATTAAAACATTGACAAATCTGTTTTCAAGTAATATTGTGCTTCTATTCAAGACAGATATCCAAGTTGTTTGCTGAGCATTTCTCATGAGTTCTTGAAATTTTAAAGATATATTTATCTTCTGGAAAATTGAAAAGAAAAATGTTGTCACAAAGTATAACGTCTTGGCTAGGCGTATCGTGAGGGGTCCACATGCAAGGTTGAAAGATCATCATCTTGTTCCTGACTCAGACTTGGCAGGAGTGTGTCTTGCATTAACAAATGTAATTTATTTATAACTAAAATATTCATCTTGTCTGATCAGAACATTACGGCTTTGAGCATTACTGCACCATCATTTGCCCACGCTATCTTGTCTGATGTGTTTTCCAGAAACATGACCTCGATCACCAAGTGAACCATTATTTTACCCTCTATTTTCCTTATGCCAACCGCACCCAACTATTTATTTTGAACCATAATCTCATCTGTTGTGTTTGTTGAGGCAACTGTATATATTTGCAAAGGTATACCAGGGTTTTCACTTAGCACTAGCAGTACATGTGAGTAGAAGCAACAGGAAACTTACGTGCTGTTAATTGGCCCAAAGGACTAGCTTATTAGAACAAAGTGCTTACAGGGTGTTTGCAGCATATCTCGTTGCCCGAATCAGACCTCAAGATCAGTTGCATATACACACTTCCTATGATCAGCAAGTCATCTTATCGAATTTTGTTTTCAGGGAAATATGACCTCGCGTGGTGACTAAGATGGCCTACTCTCTGCTTTCCTGACTCCTCTCATTCTCATCTGTTTGAAACACAATGTTATTTTTAGCGATTGATGACAGGAGAATATATGTGATTGTACAATATCACATACAACAACTGTTCCACGATCAACACTAGCTACTAACAGGGTCAGGAACTAGTTAAGTTGAACCAAGAGGTCGCAGGCAGCATATATGGATGACCTACAAACCTCACCTCCACTGTATTCCTGACATAGATCGAGAACCACAGCATAGTGTATATATAGTCCTACATTTGTTGGATGGTCTATGCCTGAAGCAAACGTTTTGTGGCTTGAGCATTAATTTACACACCCATCATAAATAGTAGCACTGAGGTTCCAGACGTTGGCATTCACGTCTGACCCCTTTGTTTCCACTGTACCCATGAGTAGCACAGCTCTGGGCCAATGCGGCCACACTCTGGTCTGCCACGTACATGATGCTACACCTACACCTCCGCTAGCTATTTCTATAACACTGAGTGCCATATTGATGGACCGGTTTCTTATCATTCGCTGTTTGCTAGCTTCATGTGTTCCCACCTGTATAAACATTCTTGTGGTAATCAAATTCATTAATTTCTCTCAAGTTTTGTTTGAAATTCATGCATTGTCATATTATTTTAACTCAGAAAATATCGGTAGCAGATTATTATGATATATAGGTATGCTTACGCGACCTAAAATTGTTCACAATAGTTGGAATATCACATGCCCAACAGAGGTCGTATCCTTCGGTGGAGAAAACGGGCCAACAAGGGCCCAAGCAGTATGCCCAAGACATAGGCGCCCTAGGCCGCACATAGGAGGCGTCGATCCTGCCACTGCGCCTACCATCGCCCCCGGCGTTGTTGTCTTCAGTTACCTTGTTAGGTCCTAGTAGCTTTTGGAATAAGTCGGTTAAGAATAGGATGTTGAGTTTGTTAAGATAGCAAGGGAAATATGAATTCGATAAGGGGTTTTTAGTTTTCATAAGAGTAAGTCCCTTGAGGACTATAAATACAAATGGAGATCTAACGAATTGAGTTAAGTAATAGAAAGAGCGAAAGCTCTTGTTATCTCTCTCTCTCTCTCTCTCTATCACCCTCAGTCTAGCCCTAGCTGACTCTGTGCTTCCTCCAGCGCCAAGGCACCACTCACGCCGCCCTGGCCCTGCCGTGAGCACGGGGCCATTTAATACAACAAAATGGTCTCGGTAGTAGTGATTTTTAACTTGTATCATTAATTTCATTACAGTCTAGTCGTAAAACATAGGTAAGCATATATAATCGCTGCAGCAAAAGATTACTTGACATGTATATGTATATGTGTACTAGGGCTGAACTAGGCCAGACCCACAAAAATGTACTGCTACCAAAGCCAATTCCAATATCCTGGCCACATAGTCATGCTGCTCATCGAGTTGAAGGCTGCGTTCTCGCGACAAGCAGCCCTTTGGTTGTGAACCATCGTCTGTCTCTCTACTCAGTTTTCCTGCTGCCACTCAGTCTCATCTATCTGACCACAATACCCACATTGCTAAATGACACAGATTGAGGACAGAGGTGTATACATATTTGGCAAAGGTCCGGATATAGTCAGCTAGCAGTATCTTTGATATGACGGTACAGTAGCAACTATTGCAATGAAAACTACTAGTATTGCCACAACACGAACTAGTTAATTGAACAGTAGCTACTGGCTGCTTATATCAGGAGCTCAGAAACTGCATCTCTTTCAAGCAACTTGCGATGGGAATGCATCCTGCCATCTGAATGCCCTATATATACTCTCTCCATTTGACTTTTTGGTACAACCATTTACTACATATAATAATATCTCTAGATACATAGCAAAATGAATTAACAAAAAAACTCAAAGCAACATATAAGTTAGAATGGAGAATAATGGACTCAGTTGGGCCCAAGCCCCTCAAATCTACAACGGCCTAAAGCCCACACTGAATTAGATGATCTGTGAAGAACTCCTATGTCGAGTGTACAAAAGCCTGGAACCTGGCTCGATATGATTTGTAGAGCCAATATGCTTTCTTGCTGGATTAAAAGCAATGCAAGTATGCTTATAAGCATGCTGCATTCTGCGCAGATCAACATCATCATGGTTACCACGAATGCCATCGCACAAGCATCATGCATGTAGGAACTAATAGGTGCTCTCCGTCAATTAGTTGTTCAGTTCGTCAGTTCCAGTGTTCCATACATTCTTCACTGGAGATTTGGTAGCAGCAGCAAGTAGCAAAAAAATGGTACTGTGAAGAGAGACATGGATTCATTTAAGCATATATCAGTACACAATTAGACATGGAAAGCAGGTTTTATGAAACAGAACTGTAAAAAATATGGGCTCGTATGTGACCATGTGAATAGATCAACACACAATTGAACTTGGACTGCAACCGTCGTTAACGCTTGAATTCACGTCCCACTTGCAGGCTACCCATTGTCAGTACAGCGTTGAGTTCTGAGGTCAAAGTCGTCACTTAGTGTCAAAAAGTTGCATGCTCCTCTGCTATCTCTTTGACCCTAGCATCGTGTTTAACCTATTGATATTCTAACCAAAGATGACTACTGTTGATTACAAGTCCTATCGGAACCGTAGCTGATGACAAATTCTCCAGAAATGCGTGCTCCACGGCAGTCCTTGAATTCTTACAATCATCTCATCTAGCCACGCACCTGCATGCAGCAGACCCTATACAACAGCAACAAAACACATTTCCTTTGATCTGTCTGTCCAGTCTTTGTGTGCGTGTCCCCAATTTCTAGGACACCAAAATCACACGTAATGAGGAAGTTGTACAATGCAAGCAGGGCAGACAGACGGTCACTCAGACCTCAGGTAGGATGCATCTACAGCTTATCTGAGAGCATCAAGGACAACTCGCCAAACCAGTATCCCTTTGAAAATGACCTCACCATGTGAACCATCAATGTGCCCACTCTGTTTTCCGGATACAACTCATTCTCATCTACTTAATTTTGAACATAATGTCACCCATATTGTTTGATGATACATAATTAGGTAATGGTCTGAACTACTTATTGGGACAAACGCATGCAGCTAGAGTGATGCAGTATTTTGTTTTGCTAGCTATAGCTACCCAACAGAACTAAAGGAATCCTATGAACAAGAGTTACTACCAGAAATTTGGTATATACAGATGATAAATCTAATTGCACCAAGAAATAGATTGATAGGATTTATTGAACTAAGGAAAACCTCTTCAAATTCATAAAAAGTGTGAATTGAAGTCGTTGTTGGCTTCAATTTTGAACATTTTGATAATAGGCATGTAAAGTTCAATTATATTTGCAGCTGGGCAATTTGAAGGATGAAAACTAGCGTCCGTTGGTTGGCCTATCTGCCAAATAGTTTATAGTTCGTTGTAAGGCTTGTGTGAGCACCGAGCAGATTAAGAAGAGGAAGAATGGAAGGATTCCACTTGTGGTCTGCTTTTTTAGAGCTATTGAAAGGCTTACCAACTTCGGTTATGGATTTGGTCCGATTAGTAATAATTTGCCTTTCGCTGCTGTGAACAAATACAGTATAATAGACTGAACAATGATACATCCATAAGTGCAGTGCCCGAGCCTATATATCACCAAGGTATCCTAGTTTTTGTAGATTCATGAATATATATGCAGGGGCAAAGGTACTTTATATCCTAGGGGTGCAAATGCACCACCCAAAATTTATGAAAACAGTGTATTTTTCTAAAATTTCACCCTATATGCACCCTCTAGAGTACAAGTATATGCACCCACAAGCTAAATGCACCACCCTCCATTCTTCTCTAGCCTATATATCACCAAGGTATCAAATAATTATCATTAATTACAAAATTTATTTATTTAATAATTAATTTTTGGTAATAAATGTGAATTATTCACAAATTTGGTAAACGTCAATCAATTGTATCCTTACACACCCGAAAGTTCATGTTTTCTTTGATACACGGAGTACATGCTATCCGGCAGAATATTCGTGTTTAATTCCTTGGATCTGTCAAAATTGATGCTGCAGAAATCATACCAACTGCCGAATGGCATCGTGACTTAAAGTTTAGTTTGTACGTTAACATTCCCTGTAATTCGGAAATTGGCATCGCCCTAGGGCCATACAGTAACTAGCAGCCCTGCTGTGGAGCTGATGGGCGGACATTGGGAGCAAGCCTGCTCCATTCCAGACGCCATGTTGGATCTTGCAGCACTGAGGTGCACAGCCAAGGATCAATGTCATATTGACACAGTGTTACTAATATGGTGCATTCCAGAAATTCATTATTGTACCACTCACTTCCATTCGGTCAATTTTTTCATCAAATATATAGGAAGGGATGTATACATGTTTGACTTCCACAGACGTGTGAGCATGAGGGTCAGCCCTTTGTTCTTGATGCCAAACCATAGCTACTAGAAGGATTCCAAGCCCATCCAAGCCCCATGTACGTCCTTTCATTGCTGTCCAGCCAAGGCACCTACGTACAAGCAGGAGACCACTCACTGCATACGTCCAGTCTGTATCTGTGCCCTGTTTCTCTGATGCTTCCCATTCTCACCATAGAAGATGTGTAAAGCCAGGCGAAAGAACACCAGGCTTTTTACTACAGGTGTCCAGTCTGGATTTGTGCCTCTGCTTGAGATGTCTGGATAAAATGGTTGGGTCTAGGACAGGTGTGAAGTCAGGGGCCACCATATATATATACACGCAGAGTGAGGGTGATCAACCCGTTATATATTTTTCTCTCTCTTGATCGCCCTGATATAATGTGGCATCTACTGCCTTGAACAAGTACTGCCTAATTAACTGAACAATAATGCATGCATTGGTGCCCAACCTATAAATATCAGTTCCAAATGCATAACTGCATCATGCATTCAACTGTAGGATGGATTTGTGAACGGACAACCATGCATACATGCAAGCAAGGCATTTTATATTTGGTAGATTTTTTTTTATAATATTTGGTAGATTCATGAACATATACTTTTGTGAATGTGATGACTGATCTATTTCTACAAATAATATGTGGCACTGAGAAGGAGAGGCACCAAAAAAGGACTAAAACAGTATCTTACGCAGTGCAGACGGGATGTCAATCGATGATGGGTGGCTGTGGGATACTGGATGATGGGTGGCTGTGGGATACTGGATCATTAGATGCTAGTTAGAGCAAGTATTATAATACAGCCGGCTGCTGGCTGTAAGCATTCTTACAGCCTACCTTTCAGCCCACCTTTACAGTGGTTGAGTCTTCGGCATTTAATAACGGGCCCAGCTTGTTCTGCTTCATAGAGTTTCTTGGTTCCTGTGCCCAAGCCGGCTGTAAGCTTATAGCCGGCTTCTGCTCTCTCTCTCCTCCCTTCTCTTCTCCACGTCAGCATTTAGCCGGCTTACAGCCTGCTATAATACTTACACACCATTAATATCAGAGGGTCAGTACCATTGTAAACATAGGAGGAGGCCATTTGTCGTTTGGAGCAAAGACTTGTGCCAGCATAATGCAGGGGTTGATGGAGTCTCTTCTCATAAGCGCTGTAGGGGCGCCACACCCTTGGTTACTGAATTAAACACATCCAAAATGACTTGCCGTTTTAAAAGATCATTGTTATTCTCCTTTGCATCTTGCATACATTCCTTTATCCATTTGGATACACATGGGTTATTCTCCAAAGGAATACATTGCTGGTTTTGGTGTATTGCACCATGGTTTTTGACAATTTGTGTAGGCAGTCAAGGTGTTTTTCTTCCAGAAATAGTTGACAATCAGGTCTTAGAGTTGATAACACTATAGTTCCAACTTTGTTTTTGTTTGGACTATGTGGTTTTGTGTAGAGACTGGATGTGCATTTGCAATTATTGTACTTTGTCTGTACACGTAAAGACTGTGACATGGTCTCCGTGCTCGAGGTGCAACCTAATGACAACGCTAACGATGACCCTAGTAGATACAAACCTAAGACCTAACAAAAAGCACTTTACATTTTGGCTTATTTTAGTAACCAGAAAAAATTGTAATCAGAACGAAGAGTGCATGGGTATAGAAGGGTGCACCGTATAGGCTCCTGGAATTAGTCGGGATCACGACCGACAAACACATGCTCGCGGCGGCCTGTTGTGGAAGGCAGTGGCACTAGGCCGTGCGTCCCCAACCAGTGACAAAGTGGAAACCGCATCCCCTACTGATGTTGCTCTAGAGTTTCACCGAGAGCAGAAACAAAAACATTCTCGTCCCTGAAGACAGGACCAGCGTGGTTGCTGGTGGTCGTCCGACCAAGCGAGGATGTGTCCCCCCTTTACCCTTTGCCGAGGTCGACTGTCATCTAGGCCACCTCCTGCCGCCGCATTCCTACAGACAGCGCCGACCACCACAGATACATGGCAAGCATCGACCGTGCAAGCACCTTCTTCTTCACGAGCTACAACGATGACTGGACGCCACCGCATGAAGATGGGCTGGGGCACTGCCATTTGGCCAGTTGTGGGATGGAGACGGGCGCAGAACTCGCAAGAAGGGACCATGGCATTGAGAAGTTCTCCAAATGACTGGAACCAGCGCGGAAAATGGTGGGATCTCAAACACCCCTAATTTTTCAGTCAGATTTTGCTAGAATCTTAAAGGCAAGGAAGCGATTGATACCCAGATTTTGCTAGTTTTTGTGACTTATAGAGGAATAAATTATGCCATATTCTTAAAACCTAGTGGATTCAAACACCTATAGTGTTTGCTCATAATCCATATTTTAGAAACTAGATGCAAAACTTGTTTTTAAAATTCCGACACTGATCCAAATAGGCTGCAAACTCAGTGTATCCTGTGTGTATTTACATCCAGCCGGCTGTAATATCTTAAGATGATAATAACACTCGGTGGCTTTTGTTCATCCCGTAATATTAATATCCAACAATAATTGTTTCTCCACATTCGTATTAGTTTGTCAGTGCAACGCGCTGATACTATGGATAATTCATTTTTCCATGAAAACCACGTCCAATAAAATATACAGATGGTCTCTTAACCCTGACAAATGTATTGAGAACTAGTTATTACTCCTGCCAACAAGCGCTCCCTCTATATTTTTGCACCACTACTTCTCCTCTTTCTGTGTCGTCGAAATATGTTGGGAATTCAAATACCATATATATAGCCGAAAATTATTAGGCGAGTGAAGCATATTTCAGAAATACCCTGCGCTTTTGCTGTGAAACCACGTGCAATAGTGTATGCAGCTGGTCTCTTATAATACCCCAGACTATTTCTGTGTTGTCAAACTATGTTGGGAATTCAAATACCATATATATGGCCGAATGCTATTAGGCGAGTGAAGCACATCTTGGAAATAGGAGGTATGCAGGAAAATCCCACTACCTCTTTGTGAGTCTGGCTAGGGAGGCTGGATGACAACGTCACCTCCAATGGTTTTTGTTGCTAGCTCTGGTCTCATCTGATAAGGAGATCTGTGAGGACTGGAAAGACTAAACACTAGCAAGGCATCCAATGGTCCGGCGTCTACGTGAAATAGACAGTTCCTTTGCCTTCCTCTCTTCAGCAGTCGCCAATGACCAGAAAACGGATGGATCATCCTCCATGCACGCATGCAAAGAGAATCAAACCACCGAAGATGCATGCATTCAACATGTTAACTGTACGACTCTAGTTTTTTCTATTTCGCAAATGTGCGTGCCACTGTTTGTGAGAGAAAAACTGGACAACATTGTGGGAGATAGAATGGGGAGTGTACTCTGTTGCTGGTTCTGCTTTTTAGTTTTTCACGATTTTTATTATTTCAAAAAAAAAAGAGTGACAGTTTTATTACTGCGTTGTCTGCTCGCTGGATTGAAGGGACATTTTGTAAACCAGTAGAATTATTATCCTTTTCTATCAACATAAACGAATTTATATTGAATAATTTAGCACATGAAGAGTTAGCCCTACAAATGTTCTGACAGACTTAAAAGTATGGTGTGATATATATATATATATATATATTTTTTTTGCGATGCTGGACCTTGTGATTTGTTTCGTACAAAACATTCCACTAATATAAGTGTTTAAATACAAAATAAGGGAAGGAGAAGGCTTATACACAAATGAAATAAATCATGCAACAATGCAAACAGTATATGTACTAAAAGAGAAAAAACGTTGCATTGTTGCCATGAAAACTACGTGCAGTAGTGTATATATATAGCTGTTGTCTTAACCCTGACTCATGTATTGAGAGCTAGTTACCCCTGCCGACAAATCGACCTCCCTTTTACATATATGCACCGCCACTACTCCATCTATTTCCTTGTCAAAATATGTTCGGAATTCAAATTACCATGTATATGACCGAACGCAATTAGCTTAGTGAAGCACAATATAGAAATACGAGGCATGCAGGAAAATCCTACTACCTCCTGGTGAGTTTGGCTAGGGAGTCCGGATGACGATGTCACCTTCATTGGCTTCTGTTGCTGGCATGATATCCTCGGACGTGAAGGGTGAGAAGGAGTGCAAAGACTAGACACTAGCAAGGCATATGTCGCGATTACTGAATGAGGTAACCAAGAGCCATGAGGGTGAATGATGGATAGTTCTTTTGCCTTTTGTTCATCAATAGCCTGGAGGATGAGGCCATCTCCAATGATTGGAAAATAGACGCATCATCGTCCCATGTACGCATGCAAAGTGAATCGAAACATTGAAGATGCATGCATGCAAAACTACCCACTGCTGATGGCCATGACTACTGTGTGATAACCATACAAATGTAGTTTTTTTTTATTTCCCACATCGGAGAAAACTGGACAACATTGTGCGTATTGAGCATATGTGTCTATACTTGTGTAATTCGCAAAAACGAAACAATTTCTTTGTATATATACTAAACAAGGAGAAAATGCATCTCTCGTAGTAAGAGCAGATTGTTACAAAGTTGAGCGTGCAAACTTGTGCTACGTAATATGTGTTGCGCAAATAAATCCAGTGTAACTGGCCTGCTTGAGATTATATGTGGTAGTTTCGTTCTGTCCATCTGGTGCGAAGTGACAACGCCACGTTCAATTAACTGTTGTGCCGTCTGGTGCGAGGTGGGAAGGAGTGGCAAGACTAGCTAGTGGCGAGTATATGCGGTGACATAAGCAGGAGCCTTGAGATTCGGAGATGAAGAGGGTGGTCGCATTTAGGTCGTGCGTCCGACTCTTCAAACTCTTAGCGTTCAGTATCGGCTAATATTTTTCATGATGTGTGGTAGGCTCAATTTTGTTTAAGTTATTTAACATATTTTTTATGAACATAGCTTCCAATTTTTTTAAAAAAATGTTTTGACTACATTGTGTTTATTAACTTGTTATTAGGACAAAATAGTTGTGTTCATATGGATTTAAGATATAAATATTTCAATAATCGATAAATAAAGATTCATAAATAGTAAGTAATGGTCATTAGCCATAGTCCATAAACACAGAAAGGAAGGTTGTGGCCACGAGCATGAACAAGGAAAGACTTGTTATTCGAACAACACACTACTGTCTACAAACTGTCTCTCAATACAATCCTCATCATCACCTGAAATGCACTCCTAGTTGTTAATGTGCCATGTGTCACCCATCCGTGGTCCATGTTCTCACATAATTATTACTAGCATGAAAAGTTGTTCCACTCCCTTGTCTCCCGATATAAGTCCATTTGACATGTTGAGAACCCGAATTTTCTCGCATTATGGATAGCTTTGTGATGTTTAAGCATTGCAGATGGACCTTAGGGTTGGCTTTTTCCCACACTAATGATTGCATGCCTTCTGTTCTCTGTAGTAATCTAGAAGGGAAATGATATCCTTTTGCTAACATATATAGTCAATATTTTTTTTTTTCTTAGGTCACCTAGTCCGAAAAAACAACCTTCAGGTAGAGTACACAGTGCCCTATTATGCATGCATAATTCACTTGTCCTATAATTCTTTTATAGCTTCACAAAGTACATTTGTTGGCACTAGTAACAAAATGATTTTGTGTGATGGGTTGTGTTCATTAACCGTGGCGGGCAATGCCGCCCGTCACACTTCAAAGGTCACGGTTAATCGCTGATTAACCATGGCCCGTCATGCAAATTAGATACACCGTGGTGGGCGTCTTACTTATAAGAATTTCCTTGGGTGTGGACCTCCAAGAAAAATATACTTGACGGTTTTGAATACATCCAAGGAAATGGGCATTTTTCCTTGGACAGCTTAAGAGCAACACTCATGAAAATAGTTATTTCCTTCATTATTTACAATTACTCTCAAGAAAATGAGTTCTTTTCATGGCGATGGTTCCATACCCCCAAGAAACAGCCATATTCCTAAGTGGTTTGCTTCAACATCCATGGGATATATGTTTCTTTGAGTGTACACTACAACCGCCAAAGGAAACAAACCTATCCTTGGTGGTTTGATATTGGCACCCAAGAAAATTCTGCGCCTCCCAAGTAAATCAGGATTCGGTAGTGCATGGATCCATTAAACTGTGGTTGTATGAGACAAAAAGCACAAATACAAGATCGAGCTCGTTAGACAAGGGATTTTCTATCTTATATACCAGCTGCCAATTCATGATTCCATTCAAATAGTTTTTTTAGAGTAAAAGGGACTTGCCCCCGTCTATTAACTTTCGCCAACAGACAAAGATTCAGTTTTACAGCACCAGCAGCATGGTTCTAACCATCTGCAAAGCTCTCAGCAGATTCGGAGAACGCATACACAACCATGCGACACTAGTTCAAAGTTCTACCAACTACTCGAAGGTCTTTAGAAAACACTCGCTTATTACAAGGACAGCTTATTATAGAAAATAACATTCGTCCACCGAAATCCTTCGCAACTCCTCGATACATCTTGTTTGAATCATCTACGTATTGTAGTATTGCAGACATCCACACCCTCTTCAGTTGCCAGTTGTTGAAATTCCACCAAGCTATGATTTGTAGTAACTCCTTTAACCTCCTTGTACCATCACCCCAACACCTTTAGCCAGTTGAGTTATTTCCACACCAGAGTCTTTCACACCAACCATAACACTTGCACAGCCTCCTGTTTCATCATTCTTGCCTTCAACAGGAGAGAAGATCGCTTGTCCTCCGGGCAGATGACAACCCAATTCTGGATAGTATTGGCTATTTTGTAGAAGAGTATAGCCATACTCTCCCACTGGTTTCTCTGAAAGCAAAGAGAATTTCTGAGTTTCCACAGACACCAAAACCCAGCAGATGTGACTATGTTAACAACACAGTTTCTTTTATTGCTAAGCCAATATTTACCAATTGCATCTAAAGAATATCCCAGCTCTACACCTAGGACTCTAGATAAGACATCCCACATATTCCTAGCTACTGCACACTCAAAAAAGAGATGTTGTACTGATTCTAACTCTGCACAAAAAAGGCAAGTTAAATCTTTGACCTTCTGCCTTTTATTTAGGTTGTCTCTAGTCAAGCATCTGTTATTGCTTAACAGCCAAAGGAAATTATGAACTCGGGGAGGAACTTTAATTGACCACAAAGCAGGAACTAATACAGAGTGAACACCCCTAAAATTAACAATCTTATACAAGGATTGTACAGCAGTACACTCCTTTAGAATTGAATTGCCATATCATTTCATCCTCTTCTTCACTCAGAATTATAGTAGAAGCTAATTGGTAAACTTCCTCCCACATAGCCATCATCTCTTCATCTCCCATCCTAGAGAAGGTACACCTCAGTTCCTCCCCATCCCATAGCTCAGCAATGGTTTTGTCTTTCTCATTAACTGATCTATAAAGCTTCCAATACTGAATAGCTAAATTTGAATCTCCTAACCAATTATCCTCCCAAAATTTCACTTTTCTACCATTTCCTATCTTCCACTTGTACCCTATTCTAGCTGCTTTGGTTGCCCACATGAATCCTTTGAAAAAGGATGATGCCCCAGCCACATTAGTGTGAAGGATATTTGGTTTGCTGGTTTTGTATTTGAAATCTACTAACTCAGCCCACAACTTATCTCTATCTCTATTATATCTTTTTAACCAGGCAGCTAAGAGACAAATATTGAGGTCTCTCAAATTTGTCAAACCCATGCCTCCATATTCTTTGGCTGTAGAGACCAGTTCCCAGTTGGCTAAGTGGTACCTATGTGCATCTTCTAGATCATTCCAGAGGCAGTTTCCCATCTGAGTATTTAACAGTTTAATAGCCCATTTAGGGAACTTTATAAAGGATAGCAAATACACAGGGATACTAGCTAGACAAGCTTTTATTAAAGTTGCTCTAGCAGCTAAATTTAGCAACTTTCCTCTCCAGCCTGCTATTCTACCTAGCAGTTTGTCTACCACTGGCTGCAATTCCTCCCTAGTTAGCTTTTCATAGTGCAAAGGGATCCCAAGATACTTAATTGGGAATTGGCCTCTAGGACAGTTAAAGATTCTATTTGCCACCTCTATTTCCTCTTCTACCATATTCATAGTAATGATCTCACTTTTGTGGAAGTTGACTCTCATGCCAGAGATCATCTCATACCACATGATTGTTTGCTTTAGATTCATCATATGTTCTACTGTTGAGCTACTGAATAGAATTGTATCATCAGCATATTGGAGGGAAATAATTCCCTGTAGTCAAAACTCCTCTAACTAATCCTTGTCTAGATGCTTTGTCCAACATCCTAGTAAAAGCATCTCCAACTAAATTAAAAAGTAAAGGAGAAAGTGGATCTCCTTGCCTGAGACCCTTTCCTGATTTAAAGAAAGAACTTTCCTCCCCATTTACTATGACACCTAAAGAGCCTCCTATTACTAAATTTTTTATCCAACTAACCCATTTTCCCTGAAAAGCCTCTAGACTGAGAACTTCAAACAAAAGTCCCAACCAACCCTATCATAGGCTTTCTCATAATCTAATTTTAAAATAATACCTTTTTCTCCTGTTTTATTCAGGCTATGGACAATTTCATGTGCTACCACTACACTTTCCAAAATATATCTACCCTTAATAAAAGCACTCTGGTTAGTATCCACTAACCTCTGTGCCACTACTCCTAATCTATTAGTTAATAACTTGGAAAACATTTTAAAAAGCGCAATTTAAAAGACTAATAGGCCTAAACTGTTTCATATTACTAGCATTCTCCACCTTAGGTACTAAAGTAATCAAGGCAAAATTTAATCTTTGTAAATCTAAATTGCCTTTAAAGAAATCATCAAACATAGCTATAACATCTTTCTTAATCACCTCCCAAAACTTCTGGTAGAAAAGAAAGGATAGACCATCTCGGCCAGAGCCCCCTCAAAGATAACTACCAAAGATAGCTTCCTTAATTTCTAGCTCGAAAAAGGAGCAATTAGCATGTCATTTTCCAACTCACTAACTAGTTGGGATTCATCCCAGAAATTATCATCTAATTTGATGTTCTGATTATTTTCTTTAGCAAACAAATTTTTATAGAAATCTACAGACTAGATCCATCATGCCCTTTTGATCGGACACATGGCCAGTTGGGCTTTCTAAATAATCAATCCTTTTTTTTCTACTCCTATAATTGGCAATAGCATGAAAAATAAGCTGTATTTCTATCTCCCTCCATAATATCCCTATCTCTAGACCTTTGTCTAATTTTTATCTCTTCTATTCTAAATATCTTATCTAACTCCTCTTCTAAATGTTTATATCTAGACCATTCCTGTTCATCTAGATCCCTATCTTCTAATGCTTTATCCAAAACATCATATTCCTGAGACAGTAACATTTTTGGTCTTATTAAGCAGAGCAACCTGATTGGCAGCCCAACCTCTAGCCAATCTTCCTGAAGGTCCTACTTCTAAACGCCAAATGTCAATGCTTTTGTCTCGTGGACAAGGCACCACCAAGCTTTTTTCAACTACTTTACTAAAACTTTCCTCCTGTAGCCACCATTTTTCAAACCCGAAATTTTTTTTCTTACCAAAGACATTGTTATCACCTAAGTCTACAAATAAAGGGTTGTGATCACTAGGAATCCTATCTAAGGCTTTAATTCTAGATAAAGGAAAAGCAAAGATCTAACTCAGTAGTAATAAAGACTCTCCTCTATTCTAGCCATAATAGGTCTCTCTTGATTGTTAGTCCAAGTATATTTTCTATTTCTCAACTCCAACTCAATAAGACCATGGTGATTAACCCAATCATTAAACAGATCCATCCATCTAAAATTAACTATACCATTACTTTTATCATTAATGGATCTGACCAGATTAAAATCACCCCCAATGATAGTGGGACCCTTCCAGGATCCCATTACCTTATGTAACTCATCTATAAAAAAGCTTGTTTCCTATTTTCATAGGGAGAGCCATACACAGTGACAACTTTAAAGGAAAAAACCAAGTGGATTTATTTGTGAGCATCACACTAGCAAAGAAAATCTAAAAGGTCACCTGGTGTTAAAATAAATAGATTCTCATTTGCTCCCACTAGTATCCCACCGGCCAGAACCTTTTAGCTCTTCACAGAACACCAAGAAAATTTTGCACTACCAGTTAAAGATCTAAGCATACCACTAGTGTACTCCCCCTTTTTGGTTTCAACTACTCCTACAAAATCTAAATGATTCTCTCTAATTTTATTTGCTAAAGCTAAAATCCTTCCATCCTGGCCTAAACCTCTAATATTCCAAAACAAACCTTTCATTTATATTTTTTCTTTTTCCTATCTACTTTACTCTTCCCGGCTTCCTGAAACTCAGGATCCTCTATATCATTGTCATCTAATATGGTTGAGTCACCACTCTCACATATCGAGAAACCTAAACTCTCTAATTCACTACTATTGGTGTTCTCACTAGACTTTACATTTGAAGCTTCATCTACTTTCTCGGCCTCTTTTTTTTTGTTTCTCTATTTCTAACTTTGTGTAATTCTCTACCCTTAGCTTCTCTAATTCTAACATCTGATCTACAACAGAGGCTTGAGAGGGATTGCCATCCCCAATCACAACTCAATATCTGGCGCTATATGTATTAAGGAAGATCGTAAAACAAACAACAGGGAATTATTTTTTTACCCGGTACTTCAAGGTTGTGCTTCTTCTTCACCTCCTGTGCTTTCTCCAGAGCTGGTCTTCCATCATCTAGGAATCTCTTACTTTTTCTTTGGGCAGGGATTGGTCCCCATTGCTTGGTTTTTCCTTTGTTCTTATCGGCAATTTTCTGCAGATCTTCCACACTAGGTCGTGATGAAGATATTTTCGTCTCCTCGGCTATAACAATATTGTCATTGCCATCCATTGACTTTTGTAATTTTCCCTGTGAGCCTATTAATGAAGCATTTTGTTCTTCAGTTATCTATTGAATCCATTCCACGTGTAATTCCATAGCTTCAACTTCCTCTCCCTCATCAGTTAGGTCTATGGTAAAATCCCCATTCTCTGAACCTTCAAGTTCCATGGCATATAATAGGCTAGCAAGTACATCGTGGATTCCATCATAGCTAAATTCCTCTTGCAGCCTGTAGAAATCTAGAGATCTCTTAGCAGTTTTACTTTTTCCTCCTTGCTTAGATGAGCTTCCCACTTCTTTTTGTCCCATTGTCTTCTTGGCAGATTTAACTCCACTCCCTCACTCTTGTTTCTATCCCCATCTTTACTTGTGCTATCTTTGTCCTTGATATTCTTGCCATTCTTGTCTCTGTCTTTATCTTCTTCTCCCCTGTAAGGTCATCATCATCTTGATCAAAATCCTGATCACCATCTTTTATCCTTGCTTTTTCCATCTTCATCTTTTCCTTTGTCACCATCCTCGGGATCGAGTCTTGTATTTGTTCCACTCCTTCCACTGTGAAGTTTATCAGGTAGCATGAACCCCCCATCTCAAAAACTCTGTCAAAAGGAATCTTGCTTGGTTTTTTACAGTTAACTCTCACTCTTGCCACAGAGAAAAAGGAAGAAAAAAGCTCAGTCCAATCTACTTCCATCAGAACACCCAAACTTGAGGTGACTTCCCTGATGGTCCACCAGTCTGCCCATCTAGGTGGAATGCCTTTGATTTGAACCGGACTTCTTCCAAATTGCTCACGGGTTCAACATCACCTGTCCCATGGCTTTAGAGATAAGACCACATTTGTTCCCTCCAAACAAAAGAGAGAAGCCTTGCCAATGACTATGTTCTCTACTCTTTTATGTGGAGGGAATCTGGTGACAAAGGTGTATTCATCTTCTGCTCTAAGTTTCCACTCCCACTTGTCATCAAACAGTCTCTTCAGGTGCTTGATAATGCTAGCCTCTTCCAAAGATATCTCCTTGCTCGATAGTGATGATCCCAAAGTTGTCAAGCCCCACCCAATGACTGAACCTTCCTTCCTTCTGTTCTACATTGATATGATAAAAGCCTAGACCATTAGCAGCACTCCCATAGTATTGAGCAGAACTTGCATTGGTTTTCCATTCAGGGCAAAATTCTACCACATGGTGTTCAGATCTGCAGATGAAACAACACTTGGCCTTTCTACATGCGATCTTTGTAGTGCCCTATCTCACCACACTTAAAGCAAACCACATCAATTGCCTTACTTTTCTGAGAGGAAACAGCATCATCTTTCCCTTCTATTTCCATGGATACAGTTTGTGTTGATTCTGAAGCCTGATCATGATCCCCCTTCTTCTGCTCTTGTACAGCCTTAGCCTTATTCTTTGCTGATTCTCGCTGTTGTTGCATCTGCCTTCCAGAGCTCCTCCTGCCCCCTACCGCTAGCCTGTCTCCCCCTCTTGGCCTTCCACCCCTGATACTGTTGCTGGCCAAAGTATGGAGGAGGACCTTGATTTGGGTAGAACCCATATGGTGGTGGTGGTGGGTGTCCAAAGAATGGAGGTGGCGGCCCCTCATTCTCGATGAAATGGATGAGAGGGGAACTGGTTCCATCCCCTCCACCCCAATCCCACTCTCCTTCGGGACTCCCGTGTCTAACACCTCTTCCACTGCCTCTATTCGCCATGGATCTCTTGAGCACACTCGTAAAAACTCTCCTTCTTACCTTCTCCCCTGGATCGACTCGGTAGTTGAGTTTGAGTGGTTCCTTCTCCCACACGCCCCTCCTTCCAACTGGAGCACAATCCTTTGGTTCAAACTTCTTACTCTCCCAGAGATCCTTCCTAATCCACACTAAATTTTCCCCATCTCGAACCCTAGATATCTGGACCTTCGGCGGCGGCGCTGGCTTCCAGAACTCGTGGATATTCTCTTCCTTCGCCGGGTCTCGGATCCCGTGCTCTGCGCGCCCGCCCCACCTAGTCCATGGACCGAAGTTGGTGCGCTGGTCCAGCTACGCGCCCAGCGCTTCCCCGACATCTCGGGCCCTTACCGTAGAATTTGAACTTGAAGTTGGTTTGCCGCCCCGCGGAGTTCCACTCCCCTTCACCGGAGTTGAGGCCAGTCGACGAGAGGTCCCCAACAATGGGGAATGGCGGAAGCCTCCGCCTCCCCCATCTCCTGGCACTCCCGACCTTTCCATTCAAATAGTTCACTGCACTAATTCCACAAAGGAATAATGTTGAAAAGGAGAGGCACCAGGAGACGGCTCAAGTCCAACTTTAATATGCTAGTCACTTCTCCAATCCATGTACGTCACAAATAATGGATCAAATTAACAACTGACTGCAGGTTCACTAAACTTAGTTATTCAAAGATCTAACTACTGGAAAGACAATGTCACCGCAATTTGTATATAGTTTTATTGACAACATACAGATGTTATATATGTTTCACAATAAAATGCCTAAATAAAATAAACATCTAGTCGATCTACTCGACTCAATGGCCGACACTTACAAAATTCAACACCCCGGACGTACATATATGATTGGAGTGATAATTGTGCATTTTCTGTGGCTGATGAGAAAATATCTTGTAGCTTTACCTTCTTGATCAGAAATCTAGAATTGTGATTTTTTTTTAAAGAAGGCAAATTTTGCTATGATTTTAGATATAGGTGTAATCGACAATTTCACACCTGAAATGGCTAAAGTACCTAACTACAACTACGAAAGCTTGATTGTTTAGCATGGGAGGCTGAAACAATTATAATATTTAGTTTTATGCTATGAGGGCCGAGGAAATAGGTGAAAGGACATTTTTCACGTCATATTCATCCTCTAATCCCATGCCACCCACATGTGCATCTGATCCCTGCTTCTCACTGTCTCCGGAGATGCACCAATCCGATTCAATCCATGTTTTCAAAGGGACCAGCTGCCTGTTGTTGCTGGAAAACTCGCTGGTAACAATGCCTACCTTCTGATTGGATCAGAAGTCCAAATAGTGTGGCTGCATTGTCGAGATGCGTAACCACTTGTTCAACCACACCACCATTGTGTATGACGTGAATAATCGATGATACCATGAATTGCAATATTCCAAGATTTAATTTGATAAACACATAAGCAAGATCCAAATATACAAAGAGTCAGGCTATTTGGAAGAAAAACAGCAGCTCTACGTTGGACTGTTCCAAAGACAATTTAATTGCAATACATGCTCTAATTTTGTTCGCAAAACAACAAAAAAGATCTTTGCTCTGTTCAACATGAAGTAGTACTCTGTATTACTTTCGTGCAACAAGATTGGCAATCGATGAAATGTAATGGTCTAAAAAATTGAATCATCTGTCGACAAGCCAGTCTGATATCCTGAAGCTTAAGAAAGGCCTGCCAGCAGATTCTGACAGTGTTTTCTTATCCTGGGTCTCCATGCAATGTAAACTTTGGGTTCTACTGTGGTGGGCTCCATGTGCAGTGTATGGTCATGAAACCAGGGCAGGTCCTCCCTTGCCATGGACTCCTGAAACCAATACCATGGATGGGGAAAGCCCACCAATGCCTTGCGTATATATCATGGCAGCGTGTGTCATGCGCACAACAGCGGGGTGCTGCGTCCAGTGCCCAGAAACTACTGCCTATTAAAACACATTAATTTGGCTTTCGTGTCTGCGAACAAGTACTGTCTATTAAACCACACAACAAGCAATGCATTGGTACACCCATCCTATCCTATATATATCATCAGTTAGCCAGCCCCTTGGGTTCATAATCCACTCAACAAATGGTTCGCTGAGGGAAGGGAGCATGCAAAGCATGTGACAGCTAGCAAGTGAGCAAGACATCTTTTTTCTGCAGATTCATGCATGCATGGGTGTGTGTGATGATTGCACAATTTCTCCTGAAAGAATAGATGGCATTGAGAAGGAGAGGCACCAGGAAAATGCTAGAACCGAGCTGCCATTGGTACACAATGCAGACAGCATATTGGTTGATGATCAGAGGTTATGCAATTTTGTTGGTTTTGTTTCAGTGCTGGCCCAAAGGGCGACGAAGCCGGGCGGCCGTGCCATGCCCCAGCAGCTGATGGGCCCCCACCTACATTAGGTCTGATCCCACCTGCCTGTGCTCGCTGTGCAGGGACTGATCAATGGATTTCCTAATTCCCACTTTCATTAGCATTACCGTCCCAGGCGATCACTGAGCCCTTCGCTCTTCAGCCTCAACTAGGAAATAAAGTTGCTAACTAGTTGCCCCGCATCTGCAGACCCGCAGATCGTTCGTTGGTTCATTATGGCTGCCACTCTAATAAAGTTTGCTGCCACTTGATCGTACCAAATCCTGATTGTCATTACGGCTTAAAGTGTAATCAAATTTCCATGTAATTTGAACAGATTTTTTATGACGGTAATTACCAATTGCATTTGCTAACTTCCTAATCACTAATTCACTTTCCTTGTAATTTATAACACAGTTTTGTGTCATTGCTTTGTATTCCAGGATATATTAACAGTCATTTTGTGTTGCCATCAGTTCACTTCACCACAATTAGAAATCTTGGGTGCAAAAAATAACCGTATAAAAACATCCCAAGGAGCATGTTGATAACATCAAATAATCTAATGATTTGAATTCTCTGTGATAGAGCAATCGACTGACGGCTGCAGGTCGCGACCTGTCTCCAATTCGATCAGAATTAACCCGGTATGTGGGCCTTCGCTTCACCACTTTTTGCTACAGTTTCTCACCAAAGGTCCATTTCGATTCCATCATTTTGGAGGAATATTTCAAATCTCGATAATAAATTAGGATATTTTGTTTGGAATTCAGAACTCCACCGCTTTCCAAATTTCACTTTTAACCCCACCTCAAATTCATAAGGCATAGGAGAAGGAAATTGAATGGAATAGATCACCATTGTATGTTTGTACTGTCAAACTCCATTCCAAGTATATAGCTAGCTCAAATATAATCCAAGCCACAATGCATGCACCCCTTCCAATTATTATTTGGACCATGGGTCATGTATGTTAGATTGCCCGCTTGTGGACTGATCAGCCCTCTAGCCGTTACTGGAATCAAACCAGCCAAAATGGTTGGCATTTAGAGACCAGTTGAATCCACCCTTTCCTGTTTCCGTCAATCTCTGCATCTGGGGACGTGCATTTGTAATTATTGTATTTGATTATGAGTTAAAGAATGTGAAATAGTGGTCTTCTTTCCTGCGAACTGAGCCTAGCTCAGTTGGTTATGTTTCTTGTTTTGGGAACATGTTCACCCGGGTTCAAGTCATCAACTTGTGAGTGGTGCTCGTAATTTCTTGGACACATTCCGGGATATATTAACAGTGTATTGCTTTTGCAGTGACTTCATAAATGGGTGATTGTGCATGCGTGTTGAGTATTTGTGTCTATACTTGTGTAATTCACAAAAAGAAACAATTTCTTTGTATATACTATAAAAGGGAGAAAATGCATCTCTCGTGGTAAGAGCAGACTGCTAAAGCTGAGCAGGCAAACTTGTGCTACATAATATGCTTGACATAACAATACATGGTGGTTTCGTTCTGTCCATCTGGTAATATTAATACCCGACAATTATAGCTTCTCCATGGTCGTGTCAGTTTGTCAGTGTAGTTGAGAATATGAATAATTGATTTCTTAGTACTGTAACGGGAAAAACGGAATGATGTTGCCATGAAAATCACGGTGCAGTCGGGCATGCATGACTACAGTTATCTTAACCCTAACTCATTTAGTAAGAGCAATAGTTGTCCATGGCGACAAGCTCCCTTTATATATAAGCACTACTGCTTCACCTATATCTCTTTGTCAAAATATGTAATGAAATCAAATATATGCTGTCAGATACTGTTAGGCGACTGAAGCACAATTTATAAATAGGAGGCATCTAGGAGAATCCTACTACCATTTTTGATGTTGACCTGGGAGTCTTGATGACAATGTCATGTTCAATTACCTGTTGTGCCGCTTGGTCTCCTTGAACGTGAAGGTGGAAAGGAGTGGCAAAAACTAGCCAGTGGCGAGCATATGCGGCGATGAAGGTGGTGGTCAAGCATTTAGTTCTTACATCCCTCTCTTCAAACTCTTAGTGTTTACACATCGGTGAGCATATGACTTAGTACCATCACGCTGGATGTGATGCACAATTGTAAAAGACAAATTGGATGTTATATGTTTTGATCTGATGTGATATATGTGTTTGTGTATCTTATGTGCTATCAATCTTTTTTTTTTTGGTGTATTATATTGTCCTATTGAACTGTCTGACGCTATAAAGGTATGAAGTGTCGGATGATCTAACACTAAATGCATGGTAACTGATTATCTAACGCTAAAGAGTAGCAACACTCTGTCCGGTACTAAAAATATTCACCACAACGCCAAAAGTCTGGTGTTTTTAGCGTCAGGACTTATGTGTCAGATGAAAACTGACTCTAAATATTTTTAGCGTCGGACTGCATTCCGTTGTAAGGCACTTTCAGTGTCAGATCATCCGGCGGTGAGTGTTGTGGAGTAGTCTCCTTGGATCTGTCAAAATTGGCTGCTAATGAAATCATATGAACTGCCGAGTGCATCATGACTTAAAGTTCAATTTGAAAGTTAACAGTCCCTTTAATTTGGAAATTGGCACTCGCCCTGGGCCATACAGTAACTACTGGCCCTGCTGTGGAGCGCGCTGATGGCCGGAGATAGGGAGCAAGGCAGCTCCCACCCAGATGCCATGTAGGATCTGGCAGCACTGAGGTGCAAAGCCAAGGATCAATGTCATATTGACACAATGTTACTAATGTGGTGCATTCAAAAAATTCATTATTCTGCTAGTCACTTCCATTCGGCCAATTAGTTTTGCAGCATTTTTGTAACAGCAGGTACCATGGCAAATGGATATCATCAGATAGACAGGAAGAGATGTATCAATACATGTTTGACTTCCACAGCAGTGGACCATGTGGAAGATACGTGGATGTGTTTTGATCATGACCATGCTGTGGCTTTATGACCCAGAGCGTGATGCTCAACCCTTTGTTCTTCATGCCAAACCACAGCGACTAGAAGGATTCCTTGCCCATCGAAGCCACATGCACATCCTTTAATTCTTCTTGTCCAGCAAAGGCACCTACGAGGCTCAGACCATTCACTACAGGCGTTCAGTCTGTATATGTTCCATGTTTCTCTAATGCTTCCCATTCTCACCATAGAATGTGTAAAGCCAGGCAAAAGAACATCAGACCATTCACTACAGGGTCCAGTCTGGATCTGTGCCTCAGCTTGACGTGTGCGGATAAAATAGTTGGGTCTAGGATAGGTGTGAAGTCAGGGCCACCATACATCTATATACATAGGTTGAGGGACATCAAAAAACAGAAAGATCGGGGGCGACAGGGGTCCCTGATATATTTTTTCTCTCTCTTGATCACCCTCACTCAGCATCTATAAACAGCCAAGGATCAATGTCATAATCTCATAGTGTTTCTAGGAACTGGCAATCACCTTTCACTCATGGACAGGACTGGAAAATCAATGTTTGCAACAATCTCAACATTTTGATAATCGGCTAAGTAAAATTCAAGTGTGTGTGTGTGTATATATATATAGTGCTAAACCCTAAACCTTGGTTACTGAGAATGGATTGGGTTAATGGAGTCTCTTTTCATAAGTGCTGTAGGTGTGACGTTTTAAAAGATCATTGTTATTCTCCTATGCATCGTGTATACATTCCTTTACCCTTCTGGATACACATGGGCTATTCTGTAAAGGCATACTTTGCAGGCTTTGGTGTATAGCACCATGGTTTTTTTGACAATTTCTGTGAGCAGTCAATGTGTTTTTCTTTCAGAAATAGTTGACAATCAGGTCTTAGGGTTGATAACATTATAGTGCCAACTTTGCTTTTGTTTGAACTATGTGCTTTTGTGTGGCTGGACGTGCATTTGCAATTATTGTATTCCATCTGTACACGAAAAAAGAAGTGATTTAGGATAGTGACATGGTCTCCATTCTCGAGTTGCAATCTAGTGATAATGCTAACGATTACCCCAGTAGATACAACCTAAGACCTGACAAAAACATTTTATATTTTGGCTTACTTTAGTAACCAGAAAAAAATTGTAATGGGAATGAGGGGTGCAAGGGTATAGCCTCCAGGAATTAGTCAGGATCGCGACCAACAAAGACATGCTTGCAGTGGCCCGTAGTGGAAAGCAGGGGCGTCCCCACTGGTGACAAACAGGAAACCACATCACCTAATGTTGTTGCTCCAGAGTCGGAGTTCGCCAAGAGCGGAAACAACAACATTCCTGCGCATGAAGACAGCAGCGGACTGGCGTGGTTGCTGGTGTGGTCGCCTGACGTGGCAAGGATGCGTCCCCCTTACCTTTTGCGGGTTAACCGCCATCTAGGCCACCTCCTGCCGGAGCATCCCTACAGCCGGCACCGCACTGCCACAGACACATGGCAGGCATCGCCCCGATGCAAGCACCTTCTTCACGAGGTGCAACGATAACTGGACGACACCGCTTGAAGATATGGCACTGCCACTTGGCTGGTTGTGGGAAGGAGATGGGTGCAGAACTCGCAAGAAGGACCGACGGCATGGAGAAGCTCTCCCGATGACCGGAACCACCGCGCGAAAATGGTGGGATCTCAAGCACCCCAAATTTTTCTGTCAGATTTTGCTAGAATCATAAAAACTAGGAAGCTATTGATACCCAGATTTTGCTAGTTTTTGTGACTTATAGAGCATAAATGATGCCAGATTCTTAAAACCTAGTGGATCCATACACCTATAGGTTTTGCTCAGAATCCTTGCATATTTTAGAAACTAGAGGCAAAACATTTGGTGTCTTTTCCTGTGTTATTTATATCCAAACAGACCCCGAACCCAGTGTATCCTGTATTATTTATATCCGGCTGTAATGTCTTGAGATAATAAAAACATTTGGTGGCTTTTGTTGATCTCGTATTGTTAATATCCGACAATAATTGCTTCTCCACTTTGGTTTTAGTTTGTCACCGCAGCTGATATATACTATGGATAATTCATTTTTCACTTAAGGGAAATTGCCGTGTTGTTGCCATGAAAATCACGTGCAGTTGTATATATATATACAGTTGTTGTCATAACCCTGATTCATGTATTGAGGACTAGTTACCCCTGCCGACAGCCTCCCTTTATATATATGCACCGCCACTACTTCAGCTATTTCTATGTCCTCGAAATATGTTGGGAATTCAAATACCTTATATATGGCCGAATAATGCTATTAGGCCAGTGAAGCACATTTTAGAAATTAGAGGCATGCAGGAAAATCCTACTACTGCTTTTTGAGGATTGCTAGGGAGTCTGGATGACAACGTCACGTTCTGTGGCTTTTGTTGCTGGCTGGTCTCATCTGACGTGCAGGGAGAGAAGGAGTGGAAAGATTAGACACTAGCAAGCATATGTGCGATCACTGAAACAGGGCGAATGATGGAGGATCTAAGTGCAATAGATAGTTCTTTTGCGTTCTGTTCAAAGCACCCCATGTCGATCCGCCATCATGCGGTTGGCCGTGGAGGATGAGGCCATCTCCAATGACCAGAAAATGGATGCATCATTCTCCATGTACGCATGCAAAGTGAGTCAAAGCACTGAAGATGCATGCATGCTTTTCTATCCATATCGTTAGGAGTTAGACGCAAGCTACAATGACGTCTTGACCGGATCCAATTCTTCCTCTCTCTCTCTCTCTCTCTCTCTCTCTCTCTCTCTCTCTGATTAGTTTCTAAATTGTTGAGGCATACCTTGTATTCATTACCATGAAACAGCTATGTTAAAAAATCACGAAGCAGCTAGCTCAATACTCAAAGAAGCATATTGTGGACAGTTGCTATAAATAAACATCATATCTAGATTTCGTACTATGAGCTTGTTGTCACAAAAGTGAGTATGTAAAAATTTGTGTAATGAGTGACACCAACGGAGACACGGGCAGTTTATAAATAGGAGGCATGCAGGAAAATCCAACTACCTCCTGGAAGGTTTGGCTAGGGAGTGATCCGGATGACAACTACCTCCTGGTGAGCATTTGTGGCATCACTGAATGATATAACCAAGAGCCATGAGGGCAAATGATGGAGATTTTCTTCCCCATGTCAGCCATCATGCTGTTGAGCATGGAGGATAAGACCATCTCCGATGATCAAAGTGAATGAAACCACTGATGATGGAGATTGTCTTCCCCATGTCAGCCATCATGCCCTCTGCTGGTGGCCTTGGCTATTATGTGCTAACTGTACAACTGTAGTTTTTTTTCTATTTCGCACATGTTGTGAAGGAATAGTATTATTATCCTTTTGTATCAACTTATTAAACGAACTTTATATTGAATAATTTAGCCAGTAAAAACTTTGGCCTGTAAATGTTCTAAGAAATTGAATCCTAGATTAAACATGCGTTGTGATTATGATTTATGACTATTACGACATATATCAACACGACTCCTAAGCTTTCATAGAGGAAGTATTTCCAATACTGTTAGTACTACTGCTTTACTATCGGTATCGTTAGGAGTTCATGTGAGTTCATGTGCAGCCTGTAAACTAGCTCATAGTTCCTAATATGTTGAGGCATACCTTCTATTCTTTGTGTTTTTCTTTCTTAGGGATCACGTATGTGCAGCCTTTTGTTTTGAAACTCATGAAGCAGCTATGTTAAAAAAAAAATACACGAAGCAGCTTGCTGATTACTCAAAGAAGCGTATTGTCGACAGCTGCTATAAATAACCAGCATCACATCTCGTGCTACGAGCTAGTTGTCCAAAAGTCAGTATGCAATTTATGTAACGAGTGACCATCTATAGGGACACGGGCAGGTAATTAATTACCCGGTGTATGGCCTGCAATAGTACGGTTAAGATGAAAAACCACATGGGGTCGACCACGCACCCTCGCTGTTGTCTTAAGACTGACACATTTACTGAGAGCTAGTTGTTCGTGCTGAGTAGATAGCTCCCGTTGCTTATATATACACGATCGGCTACATCACGTATTTCCGTGTGAAAATCACTAGTGAATTGAAAGGTAACAATAACTGCCAAATGCTATATGGCGAGTGAAGCACAGTTTGGAAATAGGCGGCATTCAGGGAAATTGCACTACCGCTTTTTGCAGATCTGCAAAGTCTGGATGATAATATCGTGCTCAGCAGCTAGTGTCGTCGCCTTGGATGGTCAGCAATGGAGGTGGGATGGAGAATGAAGACTGAATGATTGAGTACTCATGCAAAACCTCCAGTACTTTTATCATTATTTTATTATTTTCCACGTGTTCCTCTCCTACCTCTGCCTGCCTGTCAAAACATGATAATATTGTGCGAGACAGAATGTGATGCTTACTTTGTTGCTCGTTCTTAAAAAAAGTCGACCCGCAGCACCCTGGGCATTGTCATTAGGAAGAAGACCTTTTCACATATAGTCGAGAAAACCGCCGAACTTCTGCCTCACCATGACACAGGGGCATGGTTACCATGGTAAGAACTGGACCGTGCCTAGCTATCTTTATACTTTGGCAGTAGGACAGATGATGGGATCTTTTCGACCACAAGTCCGAAAATTCACTCCCATGGGGAGTCAAACTCGGTGATTTCTGCATAGCATAGCCTTAGAGATGGTATTCGTGGTGAAAGATGCGTCATGGACATCCTGAATAACGTGCAGCGTGGCCAGGGCCTGGTGCTGCGTACCTTAAAATTCACACGAAAAATCAAAATGTTCCCACTTTCTGTGCCATGACACTAGTGTTTCACCGTTTTCTATGCTCACTGGTCCAATGGATACGTGTAGTGAAAACAAACATAATATCGTTTTTGTATTAACCTAAGGGGATCTTATAATCAAATTAGGCCTGTAAAAAGATTATTGCCCCCATAAATGTTCAAACAGTTTGAACAACCCTAAACTAAAAGTATATGATGCAAGGCTCCTTTGGTCACTTATACCCTTGATGTTCCTAGTAGTAGTGATCACGGGATCAAGAGTAGCATTGGAAGTGTTGAGCTTGTACTGATAGATCAAAATGAAGAAGAGAAGGCAATGATGCAACAGGAAATGGGAGACGGTAGAGTAAGTCTCTTACAACAATCATATGGCCATAGCCTTGCACACATGCTACATGGACATACAAGACTGGCTACTAGAAGCCAACTGAGACCTATCTAGACAACAAACTGCTAATTGATGTCATTTGAAGCATGAGTTTTCTGACATCATAGTGCATCTGAACACAATGGGTGTCCTTGTAGTGTCTATGTCTCACCATGTTCTATACGTTTTCTAGATTGACAGATATCAAGGGTGTATGCTTAATGCATAAGGAATGGGATGCCGCTCCTATTTATAGACAAGGGATTGGCTAGACTAAAGAAGATAAAGGACCCATACTAGTGAAACCAACGACTTACTACACATGTAGGTAGAGATAGCTTTGCTTACAAATAAATAAATACATACATGTTTCTGGTGTCCGTATATACAATGCATAAATTTTATTCATTGATGTGTAAATCGTCCCTGACCTACGTTTTTAGAGGAGTCAATGGCCTATTGGGCCTTAGCCCATTAGGGTTAAATTAATGGCCTCACTATGCCAGAAAACTCTATCAGCGACACGTACTTTAGTGACATGTGAATAAAACGCGTCAATGGTGTGGAATCTGTGACTCATCTAGTTAACACACGTCGCTGACATTTTTGGTGGCGACACTTGGCCGAAGAAAACGAGTCACCGATACATGGTCAATCACTTGTATCTGCCAGAGGGGAGATATCAGTAACGCCGTAATGGGATGCCGCATCACATTTTAGCAATGGGTTTGAGTTTATTGGACTACTCGGGCCCGAATCTGGTCCGTCACCTCCCTCCGGGTTCGGACACACACACACAAAAATCCCCCTTTGTCTCGCGTCCGTCTCTCCTCTCTCTCTCGTTCTACCTCCTCAGGCGGAGCACCATGGTCCCTCGGTTTCCCTGTTCCTCCTCCACCTTTGTTGTCCCGCCATGGTTGCCGCCGGAGCTCTCCCCGACGCCGAAGCTCCTCGTTTCGGCTACAGCTCCATGTCGGCACTGGATTCATTAGGGTTTGGACCTCCCTCCTCTAGATCTGGCACCACCTCCCTCCTCCGGATCTGACCAGAGCCGCCACTTCCCTTACTTCAGTGCAGATCCATGGTGGCCATGGTCGGATCGAGGGGCCACATGCGAGTTGGAGTCACAAGAGCCATGATGGATCCTCCCTCACTCATGCTGGAATGATGTCGCCGCTGGAAGCCTGCACGTTCGTGGAGGTGTCCCCCGCAAACTCCACCCACGCCTGGTGAGAATTTCTCGTTGATCCCTCTTCACCTGAATTGAAATATTGCCCTGCTCGTGTTTCCTTTTCACTCTACTGGCCACAAGTGGGAGCCTCTGAGGACGTGCCTTTGGATCTCTAGGGAATACATGTGTGGCAGTGGCAAATGGATTCTATATTATGCACGACACAGAGAAAACTAAACTGTTTTGAATAATATAATATACTGTATGGCTGTAAATCTGTTAAACAATAATTAGTTAATACATTATAACTATTTGCAGGTATTAAAATGTGAAATTGCAGTCTGTTCATTTTCTCAAATAATTAGTTAATCACCACAATACAGTTGAACTGGACAATGTTCACCTACAGAGTGCTGTTAGACTGTTCAGTGTTGTAGCAATAGTAGTGCTTGGAAGTCTGAAGTTATGAACTGAGTTCTACATTGCAGTTCCTGGTATGCTACACTACTTGGTGACAATGATGGTTTGATTACAATGCTTATTGCTTTAAGTTACAATGGTTGTTGTATGGAAATCTCTACTTGATTCACTTACGCAGTCAAGAGTCTCTTTTCTCCTATGTTAAGTTGAATCAAGTATTCTGCATTTGTTTTAGCTCAATATTTCCTGGCTCCCCCTGTCACAGAGGTACATTCTGAGATTGTTAGAGACAAGGGCAAGGGACCATCTGTACCTTCAACAATGCCTTGGGTTCGGACTGCTTACTTATACTATTTGATAACTAATGATTTCATGAGAGGAGGTAGTTCCATTTCATGGTAAGGTCAAGAGATGAACCAGTGTGTCAAACTGCCTTTAGTTCCAGTTAATTCTTCGGCCAAAGCAAGTACTACTAAGTGTTCCTTTCTTTGTCAATTGACCATTGGGCTTTCATATCAGAAGGCAAACATTGATGGATGGAGAATGATATGCGCCAATTTTACACTCCAATCTGTAACAAAAAACATCGTGAACCTGACATTGCCTATAGTCGACTGTGAAAAGTGGTGCCAGCCATGTATGAACTCTAAACAGGCATGAGATTGGGGAAGGCTATACTACTACAACAATGACTTTTAATTTATTATGCACTCTTTTTTTTTCACTAGGAATTTACAATTGATAATTAACTCCAGCAACACGTAAAAATGATTTTTCATATGCAGCAACAGTGTCCTCTTGTGAATGATTTGTTCCGATTAATCACAGTCTAGATATTGGTGGGCTACAATTTCGGAATCTGTAAATCAAGAAAAAAAAAATTGGCATCCTTACAGACATCACAGCCATTCAGAATGGCTTCTGGCTTGGATTGTATCTCCATGGATAGCTATATGCATTTTTTATTTTAGCACAGCACTAGTGTGATGTGATGGCAGTCACGATCCTATACGGTTCACCATCTGACAACATGTTACATTAAACAATGAAATTTTTAAGAGGCGTACTGAGTTGGTGCTGCATGGTGGACTATCAAATAAATTCTTCAACAAAGCATTTGACTCCACCTAGACTATATGTATCGGTTCATCATTTGACAACGCAGCAGAGACCTTAGGAATAACTGTTTTTATAGTGCAAGTGAAATAAGCTGATCTCTTTGGAATCCAAAATATCAAGACTCCCGCCCTGGAAACCACGTCCAGTCCTTCATTCACGATGGACAGTACTATACATTGTTTAATACTCATTTATGTATACTCGTTGTCCATGACAGGTACCTCCATTTATATACATCCATCTCCTTCTCAAATGTCTCGTTCAAATTTAGCGGATTGAAAAGATTATACATAATTTCCTGGTGTGAAGGACGATTTAGGAAGAGGTGGTATCCAGCAAATTCCAGTTACAAACAGTTTCCGTCCTGGATAACGTGTCTAACTAGACTCAGCAGGCAGCCTGGCACCACAGTGATGCTCGGTATCTTGTCGAGCCAGTCTTCGTACATGTGCTAGTGCCTGTTGGATTATTTGTTAGTACCGCAATCCAATTGCAAGAAAGTCAGTTCTTGGCCACGGGAATCCATGATGAAGATGTATTGACTGCTGAAGATCACTGCCTAATTGCGAACCAGACACCTGTTGTAATTTTTTTTTATTTCCGCCGTGACTATGCTATTGTGTTTCACGCTCTGTTTCTCGTTCTCCTTTACCCTTTATGTTGTTAATTTCTTGTCTGCAGCGTTTTTCTTGCTGCCAACCCGCTGTGTATCAAAAATACTTGTAGTCTTGTTTTCTCCTCATTACAGATCCTATGCTAACCAGGTGACATGTGCATAGCATAGCAACAGAGTTCCAGATGCAGCCTATGCTAACCAGGTCACATCTGAATTTTCTGTTATTTGGACAGAGCAAAATGGTACTGCAAAGTACATTCAGTCAATAAGTTGCTGTGGTGTCCACCAGCTACTGAGTCACACACAATAACAATATTTCTCCCTACATGGATTTGTTTTGGAAACAAAAGAGTATATTAGGTGCAAATCCTAAGAAACGGGCGAAGTAGAGCACTAAATAGTAGAAGGGCACAAATCTTACAATATGTAAACATATAAGTATGAGAGATATAATAAACAAACAAAAATGGCGACATCAATTCAAATTGCTGAATCACTTTGTAGGGGTGTAACATAGTAACGGTGTGGCACAAATGATCTTATACATTTCACTGTCGAACAATATGTTGCATCTGGGAGTAATATTTTACTGAGGTTGTGCTTCATCATTAACAAAAAACTAATCAATAACTCTTGCATCTTTGCGTATCCTATTACACCTACCAGTTCCCGATCGTCAATCCATTCATCATAGAAACAAATGAAAGTATGCATCGGACAGATAGTCGATCAGTCGAAAGTGATTCTTTTTTGAGCCCATTGCTTTCTAAATATAGATGGCTAAAAGTATTGTTCAACGCACTCGACATGCTCATATGCTGCTCGAAACAACCAGACATACTTGAGTGGTCCAATGCATATCTGAGTGAGTTGTAAATGGAACAGTGGCTCAATTCATGTCGGCATTTGGAGCCAGCACCCTTAGTATGAAAGGAATTATACAATTAATGTTTCCGAGGAAGATAAATATATGTCCTTGAATTAGGTGCAAACAACTTCAACTTGAACCAACAAGATAAGCGCTTCCAACATTAGAGTCTAAAATAGAAACGCTGATCTCTTTGGAGTCTTCCATTGCTCATTTACTTATAGCTACATGTGCATGCCACGAGTTGGCTCCCTTCATATATATGCAGCTCCTTCGCAGATGGCTGGCTTCCTTTATAATATGTTGATTGAGAATGCTATTAGGGCAACCAAGAAAAATCTTGGAATAGACAGCATCGAGGAAAATCGTACTATCACTTGTCTTCACGCTTGCTGGACCTGGTAATCCTTGCTTCCCAAGCCAACATTTGATCGATGGTCCTCCTTCTGCGCAAGAGGTTCCACGCGTACCGTTTCGAGCATGGTGGCATAGGACAAGAGGAAAGTTTGCTTACTTCTCAATCTCGCTAGAAACCTTCGCATATAATCTCGAATTAATCAGGTCTTTCATATTTATTAAAAAAAATTGTCGATGTCAACAGGGCCATAAATAAGCAACAAGTTTCGTAGTGTGTTAACAGGTTTTATGACTCAGCATATATATAGAAACCTTCTGGCAATTCCTGCTGCCGAGATAGTTCCCAACATGTATCCCTGCTTGACAATAAATTTGGATGGGTTATGGTTATCTCTTAATATTTTCCGGCAAATATACTTTATTAATGTTGGTGTGAGTTAGCCAGCACAGCAAAGACTTTAGGAATAGCATCTCCCTCGCCATGAAAATGTTCGTTCACTTAACTTTTCATCATTACTCACATTAAAGATAGCTATCTGTCCATGCCAGCAAGCTCCGTTTATATATCTGCATCTTCTTCCCAGATGGGCTTTTTAAAATGAGTGGACTAAAAACATGATATATAATTGTGGATGCAATGCTTTCAGGGCCGGGAGGGAAGAAACAAGGTTTGGGAATATGTGGCATCCAGGAAAATTCAACTACTTGATAGAATCCTCACGTATGCAGTGTGTTGCTAGATGTCATCTATGTTTATAACAATTATCTAGAATATGTTGATGCTGGCAACGAATCCATGCAACTAATACTAATGCCCACAGCTTTGGTAAGCCTGTTGTATGTTTATTATTTCCGCGATCCGTGAATATTCTCATATTTTTCGTGATATTGATTTGTCTTGTGCGCCGTTGTCATACTGCCAAACGGCAGTGTCATACTTGTCGTGAGATCATCAGTCAATAACGTTCTGTCATTTAGACAAAGTGACGTGCTACTGCAGAGTATTTCAATCATAACAGAATATTCCTCACAAGATGGAGTCCATGTGCAAGAAAAACTGTCTACTAGCTAGGAGGGTAGGGGAACGAGGAACACAAATAGTTGTGGAGGCATTTGCAGTGGGTTGGATGACAAAACACGAAGAAACAATTAAATAAGTTGGCGCAGTGCGACGCACCAGGTAGCGAGATGTTCTAACAACATTTTGCCTCGGATGATAAAGATTTTCATACGACTAAAATCATGCCAATGTTGCCACAGAAGATAAAGATTATTCAAACATTTTGCCTTATATAAAAAAGTTCCTTGGCATGGATTATCGATACATTATCAGAACATGAGATGTGTAACAGTGCTTCCAATGAACCGGTGGTTTGCCCGTGCCAAAAGTTTTGTCAGCCATTGACCTTACAATAGAATAATTAATCATATGAAATTATGAATGCATACTTCAGTAAATGCTTCTTAATTCGTATGGTGGCACCACACAGAACAGGAAGCTAAGCAATCCAATCTACTGCACTCCCTATGACTAGTGCATACCTGTACGGACAGTCTCCAGATGTGTCGGCATGTCTTTAATTTTGTACAGAGGGATGTCCAAGCAAATACCGCTAATATTTGTTTGTTGCTCCCTCTGCTTGAACCAACTTTAAAGATTGTTGCATTGCAGATTCGCGTACCAGCTAACAGAAAGCCCCCCCCTCTTTCCTCGCATATAAATAGCACTCCAGCATATGGCATTCCCCTGCACCATTAGCCATTGTTAATACTGTGTGCTAGTCTCACGACATAGACGAGGAGAAGCTTGTAGGCATCATTTGGCTGTATCCATCACTGCTGTAAGCTGGCCGAGTTTATTTACTAATGGATCATACAACGTTTAAAACGGAGGTTAGGACTGGGTGACAACAGGAAAAATGCACTGAGTAGTAGATGCTGATTTAGGGGTTTGGATACTTGTTTTGAAACCTTATAGCTTCAGTTCATGCAATTGCCGAATTCTAGCCTGCACCAGTGCACAGATGAATTCGGCTGGGAGAACCATGAGCAAAGGTGAGCACAGGCCAATGCGAAGCCATCTCAGCAGCGACTCATGAGCACAGGTGTGCTGGCTGATTCATGTGAGGATCCAGCGGAAGGAAAAGCTTTGGCAGTGTGCTTGGCTGGGATCGACAGGAGGAAAATGTACTGTAATCATGAATAAGCATCACCAATCGCAATGACTTGAGCTACATCAGCTATAGAGAAGACATTGTGCATCAATTAGTCGTTTATATTTAATTTCATGACATATATAAAATAGACACCAACAGATTTGTGCTCAAACCGCATTTGACATCGTGTTGATTTTTAGCAATTGTTGGCATATTCAATGAGAAATTAAAGGTCAAAATGTACTGCCCATGATTTCTCCTTTTGTGAATAACACGTATAGTGTCTGGACGGAATAATTGCATATGACACCTCACCTCACAAAACCAAAAGTAGTTCCTCAAGGTATAAGACATGTCAGTTTTTTTTTTTATCCACCGCCTGGTGAATCACCGTCCCCCGTAGGGGATTGAACGGTCCCTCAGATCCAATGCCGTAGCGTTGACGGCTGGGTCAGTAGGCGAACCACCTCGAAACCTGGCTGACAAAAAGCACGACTACGCAAAAATCTTATGAATGGAGGTTTTGAACTGCCGTGACATATTGAAAACAGTCTCGGCGATGGCCATGCAGGATTTTCAACTGCCTCGGCTAATGACTTCGAACTAACCGAGGGGTCATTTTTTATTAACTGAGGCAGTAGTGGAAACTGCCTCAGAAAAATTGATTTATATAGGCAGTTAAAAAATAAGTGTCACCTAAAATCTACTAACAAAGGTGAGCTTTATAAGAAGACATCCTCTAAAATTAGCCATATTCATCGTGGCCAAACCTTGCAATGATAAGAGCCCAAACAGCCCAATACCATCCCCACACTATATGTTAAACGTGCCGGATCCCAAGTAGCAGTGAAAACGAGGCGGTTTCAGCTCTCTCACCTCCTCTCCCTCACCCCACATTCACTGGCACGACATGACCCCCGCTCCCTACACTTGTTTCTCACTACTCACTCCACTAGTCTCTCTGCCTCACCTGGCTCACACTGCTCACTACTCACTCCCTCCACTCTCCCTTTGGCATGGTGGAGCGGCCTTGCGGGCGAAGCGCGGTGTGGTAGTGGGAGCTCTATCCCTCGCTGGATCGATCCACAACAACAGCTGTACCGAAGGCGTCCATGACCAATAACCCCCTCCTCCTGGACTCAGTGTTGGTGGCCTCGGAGTGAAGATTGTGGTTTGACAAAGAAAGACGTGTATAACAAGGTGATATTAACGCTCATCGTATTAATAATATACAGATGGGTACTGATGCAGTAAATTGTCAAAGCATCTTTGTCGAAAAGCAAAGCCAAAGAATTGATGATGCAGATTATGATGGGGCAAGCCGTATAAAAAGGTGTATAATCTTGAGTGGTCAAAAAAGAAAAGAAAACAAGAACAGCTTGTCCTCTTCAGTAACATCTAGATACTATCCTTTTTCTTTATCCATATGCATGTTGAAAACTAAGAAGAAAATGATGACTTCTTCCTCGGAAGAAATTTGAGGTGGTCAAAATTGTTTTCAGAGGACAAAATCTAGATTTTCCTATGACTTTGTTTCATAAAACTCCAAGGAGACTACTCCTTATGGAATCCAGAACATTCCTGTTTGTAGGATGGGTCAAGTGATGCTTCGTGTTCACATTCAAATTATGCTTAGGCTGGTTATGGGCTCATTAACAAATACTACCTCAGTCCCTGAAAGAATCAATTGCAAGCAACATTAGATAGATTAGCAAAGAAGATTAAAGACCATAGTAGTGTTGCTTAGTGTAACCCCCGGTTCTAAGAACAAACCGAATGTACAATAAAGATAAAATGGGTTAATGGGTTTCTCTTGTTGTGAAATATACTTATATATTTGAAACTATAATTGCAAATGACACAACATCTCATGAAAAGAAGCATAGTTACTCAAGTAAATATTGTGTTTTCCACATCAAGGAAATACTCTCTCTCCTTTCAAAATTATCACGTGTCTTGGCTTTTACAGATCCACCGCCTTGGCAAACCACCCTCCCCATAGGGATCAACTGATACGTTGGATCCACTGCCTTTGTGCGGATGGCTAGGATGGGAGCACCTCCTGCCTGGCCCAGAGTCCTGGTCTAGACTGCCATGTTGGATTGGCTCCTTTCTATTCATATGTTCTGAAACTGCATCACGTGAAAGAGATAGGCAAGCACAAGCATTTCACACTACTATGATTCATATATAAAGGAATAGAGGATGCTAGGAGATACAGAAAAAAATGTAAAAATAGCTTTAATAAGAATGACCTTGTCACTGCCATGTGCAAATATGTGGTGCAAACATCTAAAGCATTTTTAAAATAGCAGTTCAGTCATTCCCACTGCCATGTTTAATGTGTGGACATATGTGAGCATGTGCCTACTTTGGAGTAGGGACTATATTTTTTTGTCTTCTATTCATAAGTCTGCCAGAAAGTCCAGCAAAGGAGCAGTGAAGGCATGTGCCTGACTGCACAACAGGTTTGCTGGTATTGTCTCAAGTTCAGAGGCAACTGTTTTTCAGCACCATGGATTGCAATCTGCTATGACAAGCCATGCGAGGCACCTTTTTCTACGAGACCAGTATTAGAACAATGTCCTCTGTTTCCATGATGCCTCTCATTCGTATACCTATGATTTCTGAATAACAGACCGCATAATGATTCCAGAATTGTAACATAGTCCAATATAATACCAAAATGAGGCGATCGGGTGTAGGGTTGATACACAACGGCTGAGACTTCTATATATATACTCAATCTGTCTGTACTCTGTTTTCAAGAAGCTATTGACAGTCTTACCAACTTCTACGTGCCCAGCCTATAGTTATATGTCAGTTCCAAATGCAAGAATGCATAACCCATTCAAGTAATGGCTCGATGAGAGAGTGGCAAGCATGCATTTCATTGATAGCGAGCAAGGTGAAAATGCAACAAATTGTGTGTGTGTGTGTGTGTGCACCATTTCTACGAAGAATTAATAGCATTGAGAAGGCGAGGCACCAGGAAAAGGCTATAAACGTAGATCCATCAATTCGCAGTGCTCACAGTATGTGTGATTGTGTCAGTTTCATTTTAATGCCAGCTGTGAGGAGAATGAAGCCGGTCAACCAGAGGCAGCTGTAGCCATTGGGAGTGCAGCTCTAAGTGGACTGATGGAACCTGTCACTGCCCGGAGCGATGGATCACGTATTTCTTAATTCCTACTTGCATCAGGATCCATGCATACCCAACATGCGACCGCCGTGGCCTTCGCCCTTCAATTTCAACCAATATTAGACCCTCCATAACGTCCCAATATCATAAAAATCTGGTGGAGTTCTGGCCGCAGATTGTCTTTTGCGTGACTGGATTTGCTAACTTGCTATATCAGGTATTCGCAGTCCTGCAGATTATTATTGTTTAATTCGTTGGCTTGGTCAAAATTGGCTACCGCTTGAATCATACCAACTGTAATTTTCCATTGCAACCTAAAAGTCTAATCAGTATGTTCATATTCCCTGTAATTTCACAATGCAAATTTTTGGGACTGAAATTACCAACTGCAGTCGCTAGCATGCTAATCAAAACATTCATGTAACACCCCAAATTTTTGCATTTTTGAAAATAGAATAAAATGATTTATTAATGTGTTTTTGTGCTCATGAAAATTATAGGAAACACAATATTTTCACTAAATTAAAATTTATTATAGGAAGTAGAAAGATGTTTGAGCATACTTGCTGGTGCATATGGTTTGTTGTGCTGAGTGGTTTTGATCCAAAACTCTAACTTATTCGAATTGCTTTTGAATGTGGCATGAAGGGCTGTAATCCAGTGGATACTCCAATTGAACAAAACAGTAAACTGTTGCCTAGGAAACCTGATGGTGCTAGAGATGTGACAAGGTTCATGAGCATAGTTGGGAGTCTAAGGTACTTAGTGAATACTAGACCTGACATCACTTTTGCAGTTGGCATGGTCAGTAGGTTCATGGAGTGCCCCACCACTGAACACTGGTCTGCAGTAAAGAGAATTGTCAGATACATTGCAGGCACTACTGAATATGGTTGCACCTACAAGAGTTCCTCAATTTTAGAGTTGAAACTGTTGGGCTTTTCTGACAGTGATCATGCCGGTGACCTCGAGAAGAGAAAGAGCACATCTGGTGTCTTGTTTTTCCTCAATGGCAATGTGGTGACATGGTCATCATAGAAACAAAAGGCTGTGTCCTTATCTAGATGTTAGGCTGAGTATATTGCTGCAGCTTCGGCTGCATGCCAGGGAGTTTGGCTGGTGAGACTGTTGGCAGATGTTACAGGAAGAAGCATTCAGAGTTTCAAACTTCTGATGGACAGCAAGTCAGCCATAGAGCTGAGCAAGAATACAGTATATCATGAGCGAACGAAGCACATTGACACTCGCTATCATTTCATCAGGGAATGTGTAGCTGATGGTTTCGCAGAGGTTGAGCACATTGGGACTGATGGCCAACTTGCAGACATTCTGACGAAGCCACTTGGGAGAATCAAGTTCGTCGAGATGAGGCAACAGCTTGGCGTCGGCAATGTGAGCCACGATTAGGGAGGTGAATTGTTGAGTTCAGTCTTCTGTAATCGTGTCGTGTCAAACATGTAATAGGTGCATTAGAAAGTTGTGTTTAGACTTGATCATGTTTTGTAACAAAGCGTAGAATCGAGGGTGACGTGGAGACTGCCCACGGCACGCCTTGACCGCTTCCTAAGGCCAGCCACCGCCACATGGTGCAAGCCGTGCATGTCGCACGGGCGACTGCAAATGACGGAGCATCGTGCAGCTGCTCGGTGTGGCGGGGCGATCAGAGGCCATGATAAGGTTGAAGATCAATGCATTAGAAAAGCTGCGTCCATTGCAGTGAAGAAACTGTCTCTCTATCGCTCTCTCTCGCAACCTCGCCACCGTTAGGATTTTAGTCACCGCGTCACCACCTGCCGGGGCCGCGACGTCGCCGCGTTCCTCGCCGGAGCTGCGGTTCCATCATTTTTTGTCTATATATGGACTCTTTTCAAACATAAAGTTGGTGCAGTGCGGCAGTACCTGTACTACCTTTTGTACTGAGCTATATAAATGCCTTTAATAATGATATACCTAGTGATCTCTAGCAAATTAATTTCTAGTAGCAGGTTGCCAGAGCGTGCTCTCACTATATATACCACTCCGTCAGCATACAACAGTTTCCTGTATGCATCACCTCATATCATTACTAAATTTCCAGCTTGTCTGCTAGCCGGAGCTGGTTGAGTGAAGTGCATATTAGAATTGTGAGGCATCAGGAAAAATGAGCCAAAATCCCAAGTCAACTGGGCCAGGCTTCAGTGAAGCTAGATGCTTGTAGTTCAAATTGCCCCATGAAAAAACAAAAAAGCAAGCTCGGGCAGCGAGCAGGCAAGAAGACACAAAGAGATGGCCCGTGGTACTAGCAGTAATATACTCCATGCTTAGTTCCACGCGTACCCATTCACAGAATGGTGGCATAGGACAAGACCAAAGTTTGCTTTCTTCTCAATGTCGCTTGCTGCACAATGATCACCCGCCGGTGACAGGGCCACTTGCAAATACATCAGTGTACTTTCCCTGATGAAGGACCAGTACAGCCCAAATCCTGGGGCTCAGATGAACCTATATGCATGTCCAAAGAAGCCTGATAGAGTTGATGTTAGACAGGTGACCAGTTTACTGTTTTTTTTTTGTTTCTATATTTATAGATTCAAGCATAAAGCAGGCTTTTTATAACTGAGACATCTGTGTGTGTGTACCTCTGTTAATTAGATATAGGGATTGCAAGTTGTGCATGGTTCAACTGCTGTGTCCTGACCTTCTCTGATTAGTTGAGGCTCACCTATTGCATGCTGATCCGGTTCACTCATTGGTCTCTTCGTCAAACCTGTTAGAAAGGGGTGATGACCCACGTACGCAGATCATGATCGAAGTAAAAGCTCTTCAATTTAGGCGGTACATTCATGATTGTTGTATAAACTTTGTGTATAATCTCGAATTAATCAGGTCTTTCCTATTTATTTAAAATTTATAGATGTCAACACAGGGCCATAAATAAGCATCAAGTTTTGTGACCCAGCATATATATAGAAACCTTCTGGCAATCCCTGCTTGACAATAAATTTGGATGGGCTATGGTTATCTCCGTCGCCAGGAAAATCATGTGCACCACAAAATGTCGTTCACTTAATTTTACATCATTACTCACATTAAAGATAGCTAGCTGTCCATGCCAGCGAGCTCCGTTTATATATCTGCATATTCTTCCCAGACGAGCGTTTTAAAATTAGTGGACTAAAAACATGATATATAATTGTGGATGCAATGTTTTTAGAGCCTGGAGGGAAGAAACAAAGTTTGGGAATAGGTGGCATGCAGGAAAATTCAACTACTTGCAGGAATCCTGGTCTTGCTAGATGTCATTTATATATGCAAACAATTATCTGGAATATGTTGATGCTGATGGGACACTGGTGCCTGAACATATCGTTTGTGTATTCATGTCTGGCAACGAATCCATGCAACTAATACTAATGGCTACATGCTTAGATTTATGTTTTTTAGTTACATGATCTGTGTATATTCTCATATTGTGCATGAGGCTGTGACATAATCTACTGCAGAGTATTTCAATCATAACAGAATCATCCTCACAAGATTGAGTCCATGTATTCGAAACTTATATATTCGAAACTATAATTGCAAATGACACAACATCTCATGAAAGGAAGCATAGTTACTCTAGTAAATATTGTGTTTTTCACATCAAGGAAATACTCTCTCTTCTTTTAAAATTATCATGTGTCTCGGCTTTTACAGATCCACCGCCTTGGCAAACCATCCTCCCCATAGGGATCAACTGATACCTTAGATCCACTGCCTTTGTGCGGATGGCTTGGATGGGAGCGCCTCCAGCCTGGCCCAGAGTCCTGGTCTAGACTGCCATGTTGGATTGGCTCCTTTCTATTCATATGTTCTGAAACTGCATCACGTGAAGGAGATAGGCAAGCACAAGCATTTCACACTACTATAATTTATACATAGAGGATTCAAGAGGATGCTACGAGATACATAAAAATGTAAAAATAGCTTTAATAAGAATGACCATGTCACTGCCATGTGCAAATATGTGGTGCAAACATGTAAAGCATTTTTAAAGTTGCAGTTCAGTCACTCCGACTGCCAAGTTTAATGTGTGGGGCATATGTGGGCACGTGCCTACTCTGGAGTAGGGACTATATTTTTTTTGTCTTCTATTCATAAGTCAGCCAGAAAGTAGCAACAAAGGGCAGTGAAGGCATGTGCCTGACTATTGTTGCTATTGTCTCAAGTTGAGAGGCAACTGTTTTTCAACACCATGCATTGCAATCTGCTTCGACTAGCCATGCGAGGCACCAGTATTAAAACAAGAGTAAAATGCATGAATAGACCATTAACTTGTGCGACTATGTCGATTTGGGCCATCAACTTCGAAAAGTGCATTTTTAGGTCCAAAAACTTTACTTGTGGTGCACCAATAGGCCATAACCCTTTGTTTCATGTTTTTTTTCGCCTACGTGGGCCGGTGTCCTTTTTAGCAAAATACCCCCCTCCAATTCTTCGTCCCCCTCTCATTCCCAGACCTATTTTCAACATATGGCTGGTTGCAGCCCCATGTTGCGCAGTTGGACACCAACCAGCCATGGAGCAGCAGCACGACCTTCCTGAACACCTGCTCCGGGAAGGACGCCAGCCTGTTTGGTGGCAGCGTGGCCGTCATGCGCTCCAGGAGCAGTGCCGCGCGTGCCCTGGACGCGAGGACGCGGTCGACGCCGGTGGCGGCGCCGGAGCTTGCAACACGAATGGATGAGGCGACACAACGTGTGGCTGGGCAGGCGCGGTGAGCTCCGGCAGCGAGCCCGTCCTCGTCCACGACCTGCGTGGCCACCTCACCGGTTTAACGCCAACTTCGACACTCTCGTGTCCTCTGTTTCCATGATGCCTCCCACTCGTATACCTATGATTTTTGAATAACAGACCGCATAATGATTCCAGGATTGTAACATAGTCCAATATAATCCCAGATGAAGTGGTCGGGTGTAGGGTTGATATACAACGTCTGAGACTTCTTTATATCTACTCTATGTGTCTGTACTCTGTTTTTAAGGAGCTGTTGAAAGTCTTACCAACTTCTACTACGTGCCCAGCCTATATTTATATGTCAGTTCCAAATGCAAGAATGCATAACCCATTCAAGTCATGGCCCGATGAGAGAAAGGGGCCAGCATGCATTTGATTGAATGTGAGCAAGGCATTGAAAATGAAACACATTGTGTGTCTCTCTCTCTCTCTCTCTGTGTGTGTATGTGTGTGTGTGTGTGCTCGCACCATTTCTATGAAGATTTATCTCATTGAGAAGGAGAGGCGCCAGGAAAAGGCTGTAAACCTAGATCCATCAATTCGCAGTGCTCACAGCATGTGTGATTGTGTTGGTTTCGTTTTAATGCCAGCTGTGAGGAGACTGAAGCCGGTCAACCACTCTAGGCACATATAGCCAATGGGAGTGCAGCTCCAAGTCGACTGATGGAACCTGTCACTGCCGGGAGCGTGGATCACGTATTCCTAATTCCTACTTCCATCAGGATCCATGCATAACCAACATAAGAATCTGGTGGAGTTCTGGCTGTAGATTGTCTTTTTAACGACAGAAACTACTGACTGGAATTGGCTTGGTCAAAATTGGCTACCGCTTGAATCATACCAGCTGTAAATTTCCATTGCGACCTAAAAAGTCCAATCTTTATGTTCATATTCCCTGTAATGCATATTTTTGGGACTGATATTACCAACTGCAGTTGCTATCATGCTAATCAATACGTTCACTTTCCTCGTAATTTGTCAACCACTCCTATATCAATGCTCCCTATTACGAGATATATTGACAGTCATTTTCTATTGCCATCAGTTCGCTTCAACAAGATATATAGTTGGCATGGATTTGAACATTTTGATAATTTGCCAGGTAAAATTCAACTATATATGCAGCTGGGTAATTTCAATGAAAGAAACAATAGGCCCTATGTTGCCCCACTTGGGAGATAGTTTATTGCAATGCATGCGTAGGGTACTGAGCACATTAAGAAGAGGGGAGCATGGAACGAGTGTGCTCTTGCTCTGTTTTGAAGGAGGTATTGAATGTCTTACCAACATTGTTTTTTAGTCCACCTTAGCAAAAAAAATAATTTAGCTTCTCCTGCTACAAGAATGTACTTCGTAATGAACCAAAAAATATAATGCATGCATCGGTGCCTAGCCTATATATATATATATATATACTGCATTGAGAAGGAGAGGCACCAGGAAAACGCTAAAACCGTAGATCCATCCATTCGCAATGCACACGGCATGCGTGATTGTGTTTTATTTGTTTTAGTGCCAGCTTTGAGGGGGAGGTAGCCGGGCGGCCACTCCAGGCAGCAGTAGACAATGGGACTCTAGCTCCAAGTGGAAATATGAAACCTCCAACTGCTGGGAATGACGGATCAACGTATTTCCTAATTCCAACTTCCATCAGGATCGATACACAGCTGGTGACCACCGACACCATTGCCCTTCAACTTCAAACAATAATCACACCGTCCATTGTCCCACCATCTGGAGAAGTTCTGGCCGCAGTTTGTCTTTTTTTGACAGAAACTATCGATTGGAGGAGTTGCTAACTTGCTATCTGGTTTCTGCACTGCAGTCCTGTAGATCGCTCTGGCTTAATTCGTTGGCTCCATCAAAATTGGCTGCCGCTTGAATCATACATACTTTAGATTGTCATTGTGATTTGAAGTCTATTCAGTATGTTCAATTTCCCTGTAATTTGACAATGCAAATTTTTTTGGGACCGAAATTACCAACTGCAGTTGCTAACATGCTAATCCAGTATGTTCACATTCCTTGCAATTAATTTGTCAGGCAGGCTTATATCATTGTCCCTATTAAAAGATATATTGACAGTCATATTATGTTGCCACCAGTTCGCTTCACCAGATACATAGTCGATGTAACGATATTTACTAAGATTGTTAACTTAGAATGAGCATATATAACCAGCCCACGCGGGCGATGACCCAACACGTGGACATACCCAAGCATGGAGGCATGGATCACATGGACTCCGGCGGGTGTGGGTGTGAACAACAGTCTGGATGACTGCAGCAGCAAATGGGGATGGGAGTGGGTGCGGACAAATGTGGGGATTTTCAGTTTTTAATCCATTTCACCACAGGTTCCCTTACTGGTGGTGATGAAAATCATCATTATTGCCGATTTCCACTGCAAACGAGACACATGGCGTTGGGTGGTTTAGCCCAGTGGTGATGAAGATATTGTAGAGTACCTACTGGTGGCTAAGCATGCATAATTCAATTGTCCTATCTTTGTTTAATAGCTGCACTGTACATTTATCCATCTATATATATCAGAATGTAATGCTATATTTGTTTGCCGCTCATTCTCAAACCGCCTTTTAGAAAAAAGAGGTGATCGACACTTAGGTGTTGGAAATAGGCGACATGCAGAAACATGTCTCAAGTTTTCATTTGGAGCGCAGTGGCCTCATCTAGTTAACTTTTGTATGCAGCTGTAGGGGTTAAAAAATTTTCAACAATTGGACATTTGCTAGCCAACCAGCCATCGTATTCCAGCGGATGAACTTGGTGATTTGGCGATTGCGTGGATGATACCCTAATTGGTCTGACCCTACCTGACAGCATGTGCTCTATCATTGATGATGAAAGGGAAACGTTGCCCGTGGTATGAGTCTGATTATTTATGTGTACCATTTGCTAGGTCGCTACTAGATGGTCTCCCCGAGTTATGACAATTAGCTTGTGTCTCCATTGTCAGTCACCCGAGTTCTAATAAAGACATGCCATCTTAAAATTGTCTCCATTGTCAGTCACCCGAGTATGACCTAAAACACGATTCATCATATTTGCCTGTTTGTTTTTCCCCCACTAGGTTACACCATGTTGTGGACAATGATCAGTCTTATATGAAGGAGAATCCATATATCGCGACCACAAACTGACTGGCTCGTCCAGTTCCTAGTATATTTGTCCTCCATTTTCAAACATGGATATATATTTAGTATCCACTGGGTGACCTGCTCTAACAAACTCATGCACAGCAATGTAAAACCAATACCGTAAATCCATTAGTTCCTATTTTTATAGTGTAAGGCTCATATATTAGAATAAATAAAATACATACGAGTGGACATGGAGATCTGACAAATTCATCAACGGAAATGAATGGAAAAAAGCAACTGGTCTATATACTGCATAGCTTTGTAGACAATTTAATTGCAACACGTACACGTGTGAGCACAGAGAAAATAATAATTCATACAACCCACATTCTGATAAGACCTAGTAGTCCTCTAAAGCAGAGTAATTATTTGGATTGAGCAGTGTGGCGAATCATAATGCATGCATGGATGAATCCGTTTTTTACCTATAAGTTGCCAACGCATGGATGTGGATTCATTCAACTAGTTTGGTGAGTGAAACACACAAAAATGTGGGCGTCGAGCTAGAAAATATATGTACTGCTGTAATTCACAATATACTAATATATGTACTGGTCTAATTCTTTTGAGGATTCTTGATGAGGAGGAAAGGCACCAGGAGAAACATATTATAGCTTCGAAATGCAAGGAACTACAGTGATGCATAGCTCGCCTGAAGGTCCTGAAATTGTGTGACACTGTGGCCATCCATGACAGTGCATACCAATCTTTTTTCTGCTATGTCCTCACTTCACCAAATTTGTAAGATGATACAACCAGATGTACAGAGATAATCAATGTGCACAATAAGGAAATAGTTTTTTATTGTTTCAAAACGGAAAAAGAATATTACACTACTAGGAGCCCGATTTGGTGAAACACTCAAAACTTTTTCTTCCTAATGGTTTGTCTAGGCCTACTGTACATGTGTCTCTTGAAATTAGGATCTGTAGAGACGATAAATCTGACCACACCAAGTGATTAACAGATATATTAAGATATTTGAGTTAAGAACAGCCTCTACCAATCGATAAATCTGATCACAAAAAAGTTGATTTGCAGAAACAATCAGCTAATCATTAAAATTCAAGTATATATGCAGTGGGCAATTTAAAGGAAAGAAACAACGTGCCCTCGGTTCACCTATGACCTCTATGGATGATAGGTCATTGTAATCCATGCGTGAGCACTGAGCACATTAAAAATAAGGGAGAGATGGATGGACTGTGGATGGACTGTACTTGTACGCTTTTTTTCAATAACTATTGATAGTCTTACCAACATCTTCTCTGGTTTTCATCTGCATTTGTAATAATTTGACATCTGCTGATATGAACAAGTACTGCCAAATTAATAAACTGGACAATAATGCATCAAGGGTTCCCAGCCTATATATAAATATCAGTTCCATATGCATGAATCCATTGAGCTGATGGTTCAACGACAGAAAGGGGCAAACAAGCATGAGATAGATAGCGCTACTAGTAAAAAGAATACATGGCATTAAGGAGGAGAGGCTCCAGGAAAAGCGTAAATCTGTGCATCCATAAACAGCTCTCGTAGCTTTGGGGTTGACGACTACAACTTGTTTTATCAGTACCTACTTGATTAATTCGTTGTCTCGGTTAAAATACTCACCTAGCAGCAGCGGCAGGAAATTCCACGGATTGGACAGCTGGACGACACTGTTGCATATTCACTGTAGTCTAGCTCTTTCGGAAGAAGCAGCCAATGTCAAAGATGTACTCACTCCATTCCAAAGGAAGCAGCCAATGTCAAACATGTACTCACTCGATTCCAGAGTATAGCAGTTTTAAAGCATGTTCCATATCCTAAAATTTAGGGAGGAGGCAGTTATATATTTTTTTTAAAACGTTACTATTGATGTTTTGCGGTAGTCACCTACCTGTATGTTTGTGTCCGTACATGTATCATGCATATTGTGGGACACTTATCCATTTCTGTTTAATGATGATAGTTTTGATCAATGTTTTTCAACATTAATAGGTATAGTTGTGCACTAAGCTATATTCACTTCACAGTTATTAGATAGAAGCGAAGACTGTATCATGGCAACAAGTGTGGGTTTTGTTTCACTCAGAGACAATTTGGTAGAGATTATTGGACAGCTCTCAGAGTTGTTTTGTGTCTTTCTCTACCAAATGGGTCACAAGAAATGTGATATGAGGGGTGGCGGCTCCAGGCACCGACAAATTGCCGGACTGCGCATTGTTCTTGGATAATTCTTTTTATAGATTAAATTTGGTTCCCACTAAAATCATACCACCTGTCGATTGCTTTCGCGGCATAAACTGTAATCACGACGTCCACTTTCCTGATATTTAAAAATTGTTAATTTTTGGGAGGAAAATAACTAACAACAGTTGCTAAAACACTTCCCCTGTAATTAGAAAATTTGAAATTTGTAAAGCAGTTTTATATCATTGCTATCTATTACAAGATATATTAAGGTACTCATTGTTTCTTGCCATCTGTTGCTTCACCGATAGTTTATGTAACTAGATTTGTCGAGATGCTTAACATAGTATAAGCATATATAACCAGCAAGAGCATATATATCATTTGAAATCAAAAGATTTAATTTATCGCATATAAACAGCCAAAAGAGCATGTTCACAAAATCAAATGGTCTAACGCTGACCTCATTTCTCTGTGGATGCACAAAAAAAAAAAAAAGGGTGTCGAGCAATCAACCGCAGGTCACGAAAAGGTCTCCGCTTCGTTGAAAACTGGATGGGTTTTGTATTCTCCATGTTCTGCTGCAGTTTTTCCCTATAACTTTCAACACTACATTAAATCTTTTGCGAGCACTTTCATTTTATTGACCATCATGGTTTTTAAAAGACCGCCATGGTAAATGCTCGTTTTACCATGGCGGTTTTTTTTAAAGTTAACGGTGGTGGTTTTTTTTTTAATTAACGGTAGCGATTAAAAGAATCGTCAGTAAATAGATTAACCGTTGTGTTTTTTATAAATACCCCGCCATGGTTTAGAGTCGCCAGCACACTCTGGTTATAAAAAGCTCATTCGACCCGTTAACAAGTTCATGTATATATACCATCCCCAAACCCTAACTCCACTTCACTCTATCCCGACACCCGATGCCTCCACTTCACCCAACCAGCGCCTGATGCCTCCATCTCCCTTCCCCTGCTCTCCCTTAGATGGAAACCAGCCATGCGGGCTCGGCAGTGGTTGATGGTCCGCTCATGGATGCGGGTCGAATCTGGTGGCAGCGCCCAAACCAGGCCCATTAGGTTTAGGTTTGGGATTTTTCTTTTTTTTTTTTTTTTGGATTAACCATGGTAGTTTATGGTTGTTCTAAAAACCGCCATGGTTAATCTATATATTAACCATGACCTTTCCTCGGTGGCAGTTTCAAAAACCGCCATGGTTAATGAAAAAAACGTCATGGTTAATGTTTCTTGTAGTAGTGCTTGCCCCATATTTGGAGTAGTCATTTAGAATTCAGCTAAGATGGACAACATAGTAATATTAACCAAAATGCATGCCTCCATAACAATAAAATTCTAAGCGTCAAGTGCGGATTAATTGGAGAGCACGTAAATATGTCTAGGATGTTACATGGGTTTTGTATGATATGTAGATCTAGCCAGGAGGCCTAAATAACATCTCCGTCAAAGTGTGGGTGTTAGAGTAGAAGAAGTTGTCAGGCAGAAGAGTGCTCGAACACTCACATAGATTGAACAACTTAGGTCAGGTTTTTTTTGACCAAACTACTTAGGTCTGGTTCTGATGTACTAAACCGTCATGACTGCATTGGTTATGGATTGGCTTTTGGGATGCTTAATAAGCGCTACATGCAGATGCGGCAATCATGGTTCAATTTGACAAGCCGCTCAAGTCACATATGTTAGGTTGCCTGGAAGTGGATTGGGTCTTCCAGCCGATACTGAGATCAACCAAGCCAAAATGGCTGGACACGTGTTTGAAATTATTGTATTTTCTATGAGTTAATCAACATGAATTAATAAACTTCTTCCTATAAAATTGTAGAACATGCATCTGACTGGAAGTAATATGGCCAATCACAGTGGGAGTTTCATTTGAGTTTAACGGGCATTAAAGAACCTGACATGGACATACTCCAAATTAAGGGTGTTGTTGAATGTTTCATCTTTGCCTACAGTAACGTTTTCAGTATGTCTTAGAAACTGGTATATTAAATTAAACCCATATCTAAGCGTCGCTAGGGCTGTAAATAACAATTATACAAAGGTGAGCCGGCAAATTTGTGCTACGTAATGCTTTTTTTCTCGAAAATGAAAAAAAAAAAGTATGTAATACGTGTTGCCCAAATAAACCCACTGTATCCCTAGCCTCCTTGAGATTTAACACATGGTGGCTCCAGTCCATCACGTGTTATTAATATTCGTCAGTTTGTCAGCACAGCTGACACTAAGAATAACTTATTTTTCACAAAAGGGAAAACCGCCGCGCAGATGCCGCCTAACTCCCTCGATATATATGCACCAATACCTCCCCTTTTTCTGTGTAGTAATATGTTAGGAATTCAAATATAATATACACTGTAGAATGCTATTAGGTGTGTGATGCACAGTTTAGAAATAGGAGACATGCAGGAAAATTCTACTACCCATTTTTCTTGTTGAGCTGGCAGTCTGGATGACAACATCACGTATGATTCCATTCGGGCTGGTCTCATCTAATGTGGAGGTGCAGAGTGGCAAGACTAGATGCGGCGTCAATTAGTGGGGTAACCAAGAACCATGACAGTGAATGATGCAGTTGGTCATATAGCATCTGAGTGAAACAAATAGTTCTTGCCTTGCTCTGTTCAAACACATTGAGCGCTCCCTTTCGGCCATGCCATTGAGCATGATGGATTAAGCCATCTCGAATGACCACAAAACACATATGGATGATACTGCATGTAAATGCAAAGTGAATCAAGCCACTTGAGATGCATGCTACCAAAGCTGGTCCCTTGGCTACTGAGTGCTAACAATACAACTAAAGTACTTCTTTCTAAATGCGCCTCTCCTGGCAAAGAAACAAGGCATAATTCTGCGTGACAGAATGTGTACTGTGGTGTGGTTTCTATCGTTTAGGTGCTGTTCGCTTCAGCAATACGAACCACAACATTAGTGGAGCAAGTAAAGGGTGTAATCTGTTAGCATGCAACTGAAAGAGCCATTTGTTTTGATGGGTAGTGTATTTGCATGTGGGCATGTCGGTAGGGGCAGCATCTGATAGTGCCCTGTCGAGACCTGTAACAGAATTACATGGAGGCGTATTAGTTCACGGTGTGATCGGTTGTGGCTATTTCGAACCAAACGCGGACCAACGAAATATACGGAAAAAATACGTGGGAACTGATTACCAGGCTATAACTTTACTATAGACCATGTCATCATTAAAGGTAGCCTGGTATTAAAAGTGAGCTTCAGAATGTCAGAATTTAGAACGCTTATTTGGCCACTACACATTCGAACGTAGAAACATGTTGCTAACTACAAAAGTTGTTGTTTCTATCGAGGGCTACAACTTTGGAATAAACCATATCCTCATTCTGGATCATCGCTCAAATTTGTTGTGCAGAAGGGATGTTCAAGTACTAGTTTTTATTACATCATTTGTTAAATTTTCAGTTCTATTTAGATAAAATAGATATACTCAACCCTATAGTACTCAATTAATTACTCAAGGCATAAACAATCATGCAAACCTACAACAGACTGGGCACACAAGATCTTGAATTTATTTGCAATATTGAAGAATTATTTGTTTATTAATAGTATTTATAAAAGTAAAAATATAATTAAAAGTAAATTTCAATAGTTATTATGTCAGAACATTTCAGCTAAAATAGATACTTAAAGTACAAAAATCAATTCAATGGGTATTAGAATAATTTCAAGTGATTGGTCCATGCGATTACTTTAGATTTGGTAAAAGGAACACTATTCAAATTTTGATAAAATATTAAAAACCTTTGTACCTAATATTAAAACTATATAATTTCTTCCATCCATTGTCCGATTCACCCAATGTCAGGTGAAATGAAGCCACTCCTGCAGCTCTCCCATAGCTCATAATGACCTGGTTTAGTCAAGTCCAGAATACCCACAACAAGTATGATACATTTCCATTGTGAGGGTTCATGCAGTGCAACCTTTGTAAACACATGATTGAGATGTCCCCAAGTGTGTGTGATAAATGATTGACACATGTGTTGTGTTGAGCTGTGGAGCCGTGTCTCATAATAAGAGAAGATAGTCAGAATGTTGACAGTGCACAATTGTGATACGTTATATGTGTGGCCCAAGTAATGCCCTGTTTGTATATGTTTATGGCGCACATGAAACCCAAACTGGCGGTGTGGTGGGCGAACTAGGACCCATCATGTCCGCCATAGTGGGGAACATGGCTGGCGAAGGATGGGGCATGATAGTGAAAATGGCGGCAGAGGCATGGCAGATCAACAAATGGTTTTGGATGCTATGAGAGAGAGAGAGAGAGAGAGAGGGTGGTGGCTAGGGGTTTCTCGCGCCGGCAGAGGCCAGCCGTGCAGCTTTGATCATAGTCGGCAAGAGAGAAGGGGACCCCTTCTAAGCTCTTGCTTGATTATTGAATGTTACATCCTTTCTGAGTATACAAAAAGGTTTTTATTGGCCCCATAGCAAGCTACTAATTAACCCTAATAGGCTAAGTCCCAATAGGCTCTTGACTCCTCTAACATTTTCTAGCATACATGTCTTAGAAACTGGGGCATTAAACACAAACTAAGACGTCAGCAGGGCTGAAAATAACCATTATATCTCATATTAAGAGCAGATGGTAAAAATGTTGACTGCACATAATTGTGATACGCTATATGTGCTGCCCAAGTAAAGCCCTATTTGGACTCGTTCAGTTTTTAATTGTTTTCAAGAAATTAGCCGTGAGAAATTGAGTGGAACGATCCAAACATCCTTAATTTTTACTGTCAGATTTTTCCATAATCTTAAAAACTAGGAAGCTATTCATTCCAGGTTTTGATAGTTCTCGTGAATTACAGAGCAATAAATAATGCCACAATCTTAAAAACAAGTGGATCCAAACACCTCTAGTTTTTGCTCAAAATCCATATTTTACAAACTAGAGGCAGAAACTTGTTTTTAAGAATCCAAAACTGACCCAAACAGGCCCTAAACCCAGTGTATCCCGTGTTATTTATATCCAGCTGTAGTACCTTGAGATAACAATAACACTCGGTGGCTTTTGTTCATGCTGCATTTGTATACAGCTGTAGTACCATCTCCACATTCGTGTTAGTTTTTGAGCGCAGCTGAGACTATGGATAATTCATTTTTCACTAAAGAGAAAAACACTGCGCTGTTGCCATAAAAACCACGTGCAGTAGTGTATACAACTGCCCACTTAACCCTGACTCATGTATTGAGAGCTAGTTAGTAGTTACCTCTACCGACAAGCTCCCAGTATAATGCACCAGCACCACTACTTTACCTATTTCTGTGTCATCAAAATATGTCGGGAATTCAAATACCATATATATGGCCGAACACTATTAGGGAGTGAAGCACATTTTAGAAATAGGAGGCATGCAGGAAAATGCTACTACAATTTTGTGAGGATGGTCAGGGAGTCTGGATGGCAACATCACTTCGAGTGCCAGTATGGCGGGGAGGTGGGAAGGAGTGGAAACACTGGAGATTGGCAAGCATCTTTGGCATCACTGAATGAGGCAACGAAGACCCATGAGGGCGAGTGATGGAGAGGTGATCTTCCCATGTCTAAGTGAAATAGATAGTTGTTTTTGCCTTCTTCTCATCAGATTCAGCGAGCACCCCATGTCAGCGAGCATCTTTGGCATCATTGAGCATGGAGGATGAGGCCATCTCCATTGATCAGAAAATGGATGCATCTTCTCATCAAACCACTGAAGATGCAAGCATATGCAACCACTGTCCTCTGCTGATGGTTTGGCTACTGTGTGCTAACTGTACAACTGTAGTTTTTTCTATTTAGCACATGTGCCTGCCTCTGTTTTTGTGCGTGAAAACTGGACAAAATTGTGCGAAGGTGTATTCTCTTGCTGTTTCTCCTTTAGTTTTCACGGTTTTTTTTTTCTGTAGTTTGCGGGACAGCAGAGTGACAATTTGTTACTGTGTTGTCTGCTCGCTGGATTGAACAGACATGTGGTGATTGAATAGTATAATTATCCTGCTGTATCAACTTAAATGAATCTTACAGCGAATAATTTAGTCCGCAAAATGTTCTAAACAAATTCAATCCTGGGAGTTGGACGTAAAAAGTTTGGCCTGTAAATGATTTATGAGTATTAGGGCATACATCAACATTACTGAAAAGCTTACATGAGGAAGTATTTCCAATATTGTTAGTACTATTGTTTTCCTATCAGTATCGTTAGGAGTTGGACACAAACTACAATGATATCTTGGATCCCATTCTTCCTTTGATTCTCCCTCCCTCCATCTTTCTCTCTCTCACACACTCTCTCTCTCTAGATCACTGATGAAGAATGATAGGACGTGGTAGATAGTTCCTAATTAGTTTGTAGCCTTTGGTTTTGAATTTCATGAAGCGGCTATGTTCAGAAAAGAAAATAACAAGAACCAGGTAGCTAAATATTACTCAAAGAAGCGTATTGTGGACAGTTGCTATAAATAACCATCATATCACGTGCTATAAATAACCATCATATCTTGTGACCATCTACAGAGACAAGGGCAGGTAATACTTAACCCTGACTCAAGAATTGAGAGCCAAATACGTACCCCTGCCACCACTGCTTCTCCTATTTTTATGTCGTCGAAATATGTTGGGAATTCTGTTACCATATATACGGCCGAGTGCTACTTGGCGAGTGACGCACAATTTAGAAATAGGATGCATGCAGGAAAATCCTACTACCTTGTCTGCGTGGTTGACAACGTCCTTGTTCACTGCAGGCTTCCATCGCTGGCTCTTCTCATCTTCCTATACTCTCTCAAGATGCATGCATGGAACCACTACGTTCCGCTGATGGCTTTGCCTATTGTGTGCTGACCGTATAACTGTAGTTTTTATTTCCCACGTGTGCCTGCCTCTGTTGGTGGTGCTCCAGTAGTTTCCATGATTTCTATTTTTTCTGTGGTTTGCCGGACAGCAGAGTGACAATATATTACTGCATTGTCTGTGCTCGCTGGATTCAAGGGACATGCTGTGAACCAATAGTATTATTATCCTTTTGTAACAACTAAAAAGAAAATCTAACAGAGTGAATCGATTGAAAGTATGGTGCGATTATTTATTTATTTTTGGTCGCGATGATGGACCTTTGTGACTTGTTTCGTAGAAACATTGACTAATATAAAAGTTCAGACACAAAATTAGGGAAGGAGAAGGTTTATACACACATGGAACAAATCATGCAATTTAATGAAGGAGGTCTCTATGTACTAAAGCTTTACACCAAATTTTTGACTCGTTCATGCATGAAGGTCATAATATAGCTTAGCCTCTCGCACCCTGCTGTCACCACTTCACCATCAGTTTTCATGAATGACAACTACTTAAAAACAGTACAACAAGAACGTCAGTACACGACTGTACCATGTGACTCAGTGCATCGTCCTTCCAAAAGTGCTGCAACCTGCAAACCAGAGGACTAGAGAAGCATGGCGATTATTGTTGCTAGCATGGCGATTATTGTTGCTCATCTCACGCCTCATCAATGGCAGGCTGATCCATAGTCTCGCAATACAGACTCTGTTTGTGTCTGGGTGTGTAAGCTCAATCGAGAGGTCAATTTTTACATGGAAAAAACAGAAATCATGTATGGTGATTGCTAAAAATAAGGAGACAGTGCTAGTATTTGAGGAAAAACAATACTAATTGCATAGATCCATGCTGTTGAAAAAAAGAAGAAAACAACTGCTCACAATGAAAAGACTGCTTTTACCAATACTGCTATATCAGTATATGAAATTAAATGAAGTCTATACAATTCTGATCCACACATTTCATAAACACCACACAGTGCACCTACCCTATCAAACTAACTCAGCTCATCATCTCATCAATTGGCTCAATATTTTTGTTTAGAATCTTTACATCCAAACCACCTAGCGATTCAAGTCCCTTTTATTGTCTAGACCTAGACAAGTTTGTCAGATGCGCCATGAATACACATTGTGCTCAACTGTGTTTTTCAAATGTGCTCAACTGTGAAAAAACAAGGAGCTAGCTGAAGCTCACTTCTTCATCGGTCTTACACTACTACGGGCATGCATGGCTAACTCTAACGATAAATACTACATGTGATGTAGTGTGCGCATGGGAATCAATTAAGCCAGTGCCAATCTTATCCCTTTTTTTTTACTTTGATCCTATCTTATCCACTCGTGCTAGCTATAATGTGCTGATGAACAGAAATAGTTAAGACAACTGTTCTCAGTGAGTAGGTAGTTTTGTGTGGGATCATAGCGAGCTAGGTCATCTGCAGGGACCGTAACCTTGTACGTCTTATTAGTGCCAAAAGCCTGTTTCAGTTTGGACCTTTGGGAACACCACAATATAAGTGACCACAGATATAGAGGGAGGACAGAGTGACTAAATACGAAGGGAGGAGAGAGTAGTGCATCATCCAGCCTATAAGTAGCTAGTTTCTCCGCTTGAAATTGTGAAGGCTGTGCGCCTACCATTCTGTTGCCAGAACGAGAATGAGATATATAAGTGGAGACAGTCATGGACATATAGATCTGAGGGTCACTTCTGTGTTTGTGGATCACGTTCTTGGCCTCTTGGGAGTGAGATGCATTAGGAATTCACGTCGAGAGCAGTCACGTTCACTTACCTCCTGTTCATCTCTGGCGTGATAGATGGCTATAATGTTTGGTGGGTGATCCGATCATGAAAGTTGTGTGCCTATGAGATAGTCCGAAACATATATAGATCTGAGGGGTGTTTCTGTGACGAGAATGAGGTACAATGGGAATTCTCATTGAGAGCGGTCCTGTTGGCTTACCTCTAGTCTTTTTTGTAGTCCTGTTCACTTTCCTCCAGTATTTCTTGTCCTAGGTTAATCTGTTGAAGTAGCTTCACTTGTGTTGTTCAAGCTACTTTCCATCTTGACTCGATCATGAAGATCATATTGTTTACCCGCTTTTCTTTTTGACTTTGTAGGAATGAAATCTTAGAAGTTTAATAATGTTTGAAGAAATATGGATCATTTATAGGAGAGATCACATAGTACAAAAATAAGATAATCATATGAATGTACTTAATTTGATGTACTGAATGGATGGGAATGGCACAAAAAAATGTGTGGCTAGGTTCAGCATTTTTCTTTATTAATATTTTCCAAGAAACAAAAATCAAAATGTGTAATTCAGTATGTTCATTATAGGGCAAACCTGGGATTCCCATCTCTATCTCAATTCAAACTTGTCACCCATTCTCCCTTTCTTCTCTCCACTACTGGGAGCTCTGCAACCGGTGCACCGACTAACGGATCCACGGCCCTTTGATATATTGCCAGGATGTTTGTGTAGACTCCAATCCAGCATGGCCCTTTGATTCCTGGAAATAGTTGAATGTCACATTCACAACAGCTTCCACAACTTACTGTGGCCCAAAGAAAGGCAGCTTAGGATCTTGACAAGGAGATGAAGCGGCCACAAAATGGCCGGCTGTCTATGCACACCAGCACCTCTATCGCACAATACAGATTGAGCCTCTGGGTTCATTGCTTCGACAGCAACATGCCGAGCTTCCCGTTGAGCAAAAATATGCCAAAGTTGCGAGATAGGAGCCACGTCCTAGTAGATGGGGATGCCAAACTCGAAGCCCCTCGATGAAACTGTTGGATCAAGGAATGATCCTGATGACGACATGCATGAGTGAGAGTGTGAGAGCCGACAGGAAGAACACTGAGTTTGTCTGGCCATTAGCACAGCAGCAGCCCTGCCAACAGGATCATCTCCTTTGATCACTATGTACGATGAGTAAAAGGCTTTTGTATCTAGCTCTTCTCGTCACTGGGAAAATCCAAGCTTAAGGTTCGTTTGCCATCTGGGAAAATCCAAGCTTAAGGTTCGTTTGCCATTTAATTTCTTTACTATGTTTTATACATTGATTGAACAGTAAACACCCCCTTATATGAGCACAAAGAAAAAGGGGGTGGATGTGTAAGGACTGTAAATATATGGTGCACATGTTCAGCTCCTTAACAAACCATGTGTATTTTAAAAAACGGAACATCTTAACAACCGGACGATGCATATGGGAACCAGCGATTACTTTTGAGTTATTGGGCTTGTAAAGCAACATTATGTTTTGTAATAAATCGGTTCACTATTTTATTATTTGAGACTCAACACAAGTAGATTGAATTCTTCTGGATGTAGTTTACATATAGTGAATGACAGAGATCAGGGGAAATTAAATAGAAGTGTACTCTGTTTTCACTACCGTACAGCAGAACTGCTCAAATCTGGACATTCCGGACATGAAAGAAATACCAGATGCCTAAAGCAACCTCAGTTCTACTCCCAACCACCCAACCATTCATTCTTGTCGACTGGTACAAGGCTAAGCTTCACATTTCCTACAAAATCTCTTCTACTTCCAGACTTTACTATCTGCATGCAGAACATGACTCTCGCTTCACATCTTCCAGACTTTACACCTGCCATCTCAAGACGAACCGATTGCCTATGATGAAGCCAGGAGGTGAGGGTTGTGACTCAATTATATGGTGTTGATGGCACTGCTTGTACAGACTACACAGGTGACATTGTGAAGGAGAGGCACCTGGAGAAGGCTGAAGTCCTACCTCCATATGTTTCTTACCGTTTGGAGCTCTGACTCATATATAGCAAATAATGGGATGTTGTAGTATTTTGTTTGGCTATCTATTATGACAGATGGGATAGATCATGTGGCTCTAATAAATTCTACACATCTCACTTTCGGATATCATTTGTTATTTGTCTTTACACTTCTGGTACGAATACAGAAACCTCCAATATAAACATTTACAATCACTGTTGTTAATTAACGCTAGTGGAATATGCTGCTTTTCACTAGTCATTCACAACATTGGGTTGTAAAAGCACCAATACAAATAAGATGAACTGCCAACAATAATGTTTTCTTTTGTACTAGTGTCTTGAGCATTTGAAGTTATGTGGATGTACGATGTATGTGACCGTGATGTTATTATTTCTATGCCACCTTTTCGAGTAATCGTCCCATCATCTGATGTTAATCAGACTACCGGGTGGTATTTGATCACACAATGTTCTCTATTAGTAGCAACTAGTTATCTTTGTATATAACAAGAATGGAATTAGTTACTTATTCAGGTTTTTTACACTTGTGCTGATGTGCATCCCCATTGTCCATCTTTCAGATTTCGCTGTAGCTACAGCATGGACACTGGAAAGTAGGTGTCACACACATAGTTGTGAACAGAAAGCAGCACCTGCTCATTGTCTGCTGCGCATCTCCTATGCCTTGCCCTCAAACCTGGCAAGCCAACAGATCTCTTCTTTGATGGCGTGTCTCCAGGATATCAGCACGAGTGGGCATGACCGTTGTCTGTGGAATTCTCGAGCACATCAGCACGAGTGGGACAAGAGTTATAACTGCAGTAGACCATTGAATCAGGAACAGACCAGCATTTCTACATTTCACTGTCCCCTTTTTCCGTGATGCATCCCATTCCCATAATGAGCAAACTTGTACAGACAAGGCTACTGGATGTAATGGTAAACAAATGCGTATGATGGATTCATAGGGCAGGGGATGAGTCCCGTATACATATCTGCAAAGGGACGGGCAATAGTGAGAAGAGAAAGGACCAATACTAGCTAATGCAGCTACATAAAAGTAAAAACACATGCAGGTAATGCGGAAGAGGACACAAGCTCTGCTTACGAATAAAATAAGCACTTCGAATTTAAGGTGTGCGTATATATCCAATGTATAAATTCTATTTATTGATGTCTGGCCACCCCGAGCAGAGTATGTCATCTGCACTTCCTATATATTGTGAATATATACAAGGAAGCAGAGATGATAGATTAATGTCCAAGGTGCTCAACCAAACATGCTTTGTCTTCTAAATATTGGTGTTCCTTATCCTATCCACATTGATGGCTTCTGTGTTATTATCCTTGTAGTTGAATAATTTAATTTGAAGTTTCGCATATCTGCAGCAAAGTTGTGCAGTAGAGGAGATTCAAAGAAGAAGTCTTTATATAATGCCCCATAACAAATTTGAATCGTCCATTTAGATTAACCGTGTGATCCCCATCCCCATTTAGACTAATAATTTGGTTCCAACTGAAGTGAACGATGTGAAGAACACTACAAAATAAAAAATAAATCAAAATGCTAGAACGCATGCATAATTGTAGCCTATACATCAGTTCCCAGTGGATAGAATCCGTCCAGCCAAATGCAAGATGCATATGAGATAAGTTAACCTGCAAATGCAAGATGCCAAAGGTTCATGAAAGGTTCAAGTGCTATGTGTAGTATGCGGCTCTCTCTCTTCCCACGTTCTTAGTGACTATGTCCTTAAGCTGCTGTTGCGCGGCCTCCGACGATTATCCTCTCATCTTCTGGCGATCCGGCCAGAGTGGCAGACAATGGATATCTAAAGTGTTGCACCGACGCATAACATATGTTTGCTTTCTGTTTTGATAGGGACAATGTGCCAGTGCTCGAATCTTCTCATCTTCAGGCTTGAGCACCCATCTACAATTAGGACTTAAGGCTGCTGGGCCGCAGTGCACCACCACTACTGGAGGATGCCTCGCTGCGAGGGCCGCGGCCTTTGCCGAGCGCCGTGGCCTTTGCCGAGCACCAAAACACGGGCTCTCGACAAAGGTCAAATTTTCCGAGTGTCTTGATCCTGCCGCTCGGCAAAGACTTGTGCTCGGCAAAGGGAGCACATTGTCGACTACTGGTGCTCGGTGAACAAGCCCACTCGGCAAATTGCCCCAGCCAGCATCAGACCATTGAAACTAGCACTACCCATCTTTCTTAGCTTCAGTTGTTGCCTATTTCCGTGATGCATCCCAATCCCACAATGTCCAAACTTGTACAGCCCAGCCTTCCTGACTTCTATAAATGTAATATTTGTTGTCCCTAGTTCTCACCCAACTGGTGAACAAGGGTGTATGATCGATGCATGAGGCAGGAGCCAAGGCTCCTACATAGGCAATAGGCTGGGCTATTGTCAAAAGAGGACAAACACATGAAAGATGAAACCTATACAAATAAATAAACACTTTGAGTTTTAGGTCCGTCTATATCCAACCCCACCTGATGCAGAGTAAGTCCTCACATACTGTATGTATTGAATATATACAAGCACATGTTATCAGAGGTACAAAAACAGACAAACATATACAGTGAAAATATTCAGTAGTTATCATTTATATGTGTAACAAATGACTCTATTATGTAGTAGAGAGGTTTCATGATTGACCATGAGGTTGCAGGTTCAATACAATGTCTCCAAGGCAGTAATAATATATATTGACCACGTGATGTTCTTCAGTAGCCAATACTTTATTTTTTATATATACATGAATGTATTAGTTTCTGCTTCCAGCTTTTTTATATTCTATTGCATCTTGCTTGTGCCGATGTCCATCACATTTATCCGTCCTGCAAACTTTTTTCTACACAACATCAGAGGCAGCACCAGCTCGGCATAGTGTAGCTTTCAGGCCTTGTGGCTTGTGTTCTTAGGCAGGACAGCACTGAGATTGATGTCTTCGCCCCAATTCACTACGTTGTGTTCTCTACCACCTCTATGACACACCATCTTGCGCTGAAACCGTAGGTCCTCATGCCAACAAATAAAATGGAGAGAGAGTTGTAGGGGTTGATTGATGTCATATAGACCACGGATTTTTTGGGATTAATACGTTGGAACACTGTGGCTGTCGTTGTTATTTCTTAATCCAGCACCTACTCCCATGAGACCATTAAAACATGGACAAGTTTGTTTTCAAGTAATATTGTGCTTCTAGTTCTACTCATGATGCATCGCACTCCCATAACAATGAAATTGTCCAGCTGAGCATATGTGGTGTCTCAGATGAGTTGCCTATAAATTAGTAAGGCGTATGATCGATGCAAAACATTGATGTTGAGGCTCCTATATATGGGAATGGCCGAGCTATAGTGAGAACAGACAAGCTCATGCTTACAATGTAACTCATGCAGGAGACGGATTGACATAATGAAAAGGTCTGTTTTGAAATAAATAAACGCCTTGTGTTTTAGATGTCAATGTAAATTCAATTTTCATTTACCCATGTTCGGACCACACCCACAAGTGTAAATCAGCTATACAGTGAATATGTACAAGGCCATGAATGCAACCTCAACTTTTTGTATCTCGTATAGTTAAGTACAAGTTATGACATGTGAACTAATGCACCAAAACCATGCTACATGCGGACACACTAGATCTACAACGTATAGGAAGCAGAGTACTAGGCCCTGAAGAAACCCCAAGAAAAAAATCCTTGTCACCGGTGAGGCGCATGAATTGAGCTGGATTAGAACGAACTCGGGTGGCTGCGAGCTCGGGCCCATCTGTGCTAGGCCCTGAAGAAACCCCAGAAATATCCTGGTCACTGGTGGGGCTCACGAATTGAGCTAGATGAGATGTCGGGTGGGTGCGAGCTCGGGTCCATCTGTGCTAGGCCCTAAAGAAACACCAGAGAAGTCCTGATCATCAGTGAGGTGCACAAATTGAGCTGGATTAGAACTCGGGTGGGCTGCTCGCACGTTTGTACAGCTTGCCAACCAAGCCTTCCCCTGTACTCGAGACAACTATAACTATAGAAAGCAGAGTCACTATGCATATTTTTTTAAGAGGTGCACGATAGATGGGTTTGGTCCCATCTGCCTTGCACGGATATCATGCGTGCCTACTAAGTTAAGAATGTCCATAAATCCTGTTACATCTATTATTTGAACAATTTTCATGGAATACAGAAGAATGATTTGAAACAGACGAAAACAATCACACAACCTCTCTAATGATCAACCCAGATGGCATGTGAGCTGCACATGTATGTGGCTTTAGTCTTTTTCCGTCGCCTCTCCATCTCAATGCCATATATACATGAATCTACTCGAAATAAAGTGCCTTACTCTCTAGCTATTGCATCCTGGCTTCTTTTGTTCCCCCATCGAACCAACAGTTTCATGGAATAATGTAGTCATCTATTTGGAGCTGAAATATATAGACTACTCACTGATGCATGCATCCATGTTCACTTCATTATGCAATACTTGTTGACCGCAGCCGAACCCAAACAATCAGAAGCTGGCATGCCTTTCAATAGCTCTAGAAAAACAGAGCACAAGTCCACTCCTTCCATCTCGCCCTCTTTTTAATGTGCTCGGTGCTCACGCATGTTTTGCAATAAACTATCTCCAAAAAACTTGAACCTAGGGCATCTTGTATCCTTCTTTCAAATTGTCCAGCTTGGTATGTTTTTGTACTAACAGTGATTGCCAGTTCCTAGAAAAAACACCATGTCACTCTAACAAATCTAAGAAAGATCAAAACAAAAATTCAATTCTTATTTGTTGACAAACAAAAACCAGAAAATAACCAGCACATGGAATTCTTAATTGTCATACTTGCGTAACCGAGGGCGAGCCATTCTGTTTTTGGGGAAGAGTGCACTTGTTTGGACAGTTCTTGCATGGAGCTAATGGACTTGTGTGGCCATTTGTTCCTCTGTGTGTCTCCAATGCCTTGCCCTAATCCTTGGCCAGCCAACAAACTTCTCTAATGGCTCACTCAAGTCTTCTAAACCATGAATTCTCCAAGATGTTAATACATATAGGCAATATGGGTGTCCATGTAATCTCATCCTCTAGCCAACACCCCAATCAGTAGTAGATCATTGAATCAAGAACAGACAAGCATTTCCACGTTACACTGTCGCCTACTTCCATGATGCATCCCATTCCCATAATAACCAAACTTTTAAAGCCAAGCCTATACCAGATGGAATGTTAAACAAAGGCCTATGATCCATGCATTGGATAGGGGATGAGTCTGCTATATATATGCATAGGGCCAGGCAATAGTCAGAAGAGAAAGGACTAACAGTAGCTAATGCAACTACCTAAAACACGTGCAGGTGATCTGGAAAGAGGACAAAAGCTCTGGTTATAAATAAATAGACACTTTGAATTTTAGGTGTGCGTATATCCAATGCATACATTTAATTTATTGATGTCTGGCAAACCCGAGCAGAGTATGTCATCCTCACCTCCTATACAAGGACATGAATACCCGCATAAGTCACAGGTATAGGAAGCAGAGAGGATAGATTAATGTCCTAGGTGCTCAACCAAAAATGCATTGGAGAGTTTGCAAAAAATGATTTTGGAGAGTATGCCAATCTCACCTCGTATATATAGTGAATATGCACTGGAGTGTTTGACAACAATGAATTTTTGTTTTTTAAAATCGGGCACCAATGATGCCGACATGGAAGATCAAATCTGTTGTAGTGTGTTGACGCTAGGAACGAGAGGCCCTAGGACAGGGTGAATTTAGACATTACTGCCCACATGCCTCGCATTCCATACAACTCTAACTCCCGTCAACCACTGTCACACAGCCTCCCCAGCAGACATGGAAGATTCTTAATTGTTCAGGCAAATGAAAATATTTTTTTATTGTTATGAAAACAAAATGGTGAGATTTATTCTTGTTGCCTTATCCACATATATAGCATGTTACAGTTAGTTGTGTGCATGAGATTGATTGCTCCGCTATATATGGTTTTGGATACCAACTGGTAATGGCCTCCGTTAGCTACATCTACTGTGTGTTTTAGGTGTAAATATATCCAATATGCAATATCTGCCAACCTCGGCACAGCACGTCAACCAATACCGACCTACTATATATATAGTGAACATATACTAGGACATGAACACAACCAAATTTTATTTTTTTTGGATCGCCTGAGCGGGGGACATTTATAATATCTAAAATTCATGCATGAACTCAGAAGACACCACAGACGAGCACTGGATCTATAATCTATAGCTAGGCCATGAGGAAAGACGGTGAGGCACGAGAATCAATCAGGGATCAAACTTGCGTGGACTGGCACAACTAGCCAACCGAGCCTAGCTTGGTACTCTATACGAAGCAGAGTCACTATGGACATTTTTGAAGATGGGACAGCATAGATTTTGGTCCCGATTGGATAGCCCATGGCCAGAGCTCCGCCTGGAGAAGATAGCACATCCATTGGTGTGCTATTTCAAACTCTTCCAGTGGCTAAGGTCACTGCCTGATGCATGAGGTACCATGCCGGCCATCTACCAATCATGATCTAAAGGCCTGTGTGCCGCCTATCTAGACGAAGCTTTCTTGCAAAGCACAGTTCAAACTCTTTCATGTATTTCTTATTATTGTTAAGTTTGAGTACTTCATTTTTAAGTGGCATGTCTATGCTGCAGTGTAGATGCAAACATATAGTATAGTAGGGCATGCAAGTGTTTTTTACCGTAACCATCTGAAAATGGATTCCTTTGGAACAACTAATGAATTGCATTTTACTGCAGACAATCTGAGGTAGTCAAAGAGATAAAGACATAGATGCAAATATAGATACAGATATGGATCAATCATGCTGCATCTTAAGGGACGTGTCGAAAACACATAAGTAGAGGCAGCCTCTATATATAGAGGCTTCTGAGTATAGCTTCTACAAATATTCTCAATAATAGTACTGGTGATTGTTGACTTAAATGTAACAACGTTTTGTATAAAGTATTCCTTGCTAAGATAGGTGTGTTTCAAATCATCTTTCATTCTGAAATATATGCATTTTTATGTAACATAGATATATGTGATGATGTTTCACCCAAAAAAAAATATGTCTTAATGTTTCGTCAAAGCATATGTAATTATTATTGTACAGAATAGGAACTCACATTGTTGGCGTGGCTGTAAATATAATACAAAATGAATTTTTACGGTAATTGGTAAATGAACTGTTAATTATAAGATCATTTTTCTTGAGTTCTGGAAAATATAGATACATTTTTTATGTTCATGCATACATCTGTACAGGAGTTCGGGATTGTAGACGAGAAAAAAGATTGTCAAAAAAAAAATTGATCACAGATTGGCCACCAGCTTCCAGAAGAACGGTCCACCAGCAGGTGCATTTGTTCTCATCCTATCTCCACGGTATCTAAAATTATCATCTTCATGTTGTCAACTCTGTTCTACCCAAGAGATAACATCACCAGGTGAACCCTCGTCTGATGTACTCCGTTTTGCTAATACCACTCATTCCACGACCATAAAATCTACTAACACAGCCGAAAAATTTTATATATGACAAATTGATTTATAACGACTACAGATATGGTGCATTCAAGCAATTCATTGTTCTGCCAGTCACTTCCATTCAATCTTTTGTTACCCAGCCCATGCCTACCCACCTTATATTGACAAGTGGACCCACGATGAGATTGACGGGTGGACCAGGAAGAAACACATGACTGGAACAAATGAAACACTCACGTGCACCCTGCACACGCCTAGATGGCTGGGGTTTTGTCACCGCGGCGGCCAAGATACCCACACCCACCGGCGTCCTCACTAGTCGCGAAGTCTCGCGACGCTTCCTGGCTTCAGAAGTTTTGAGTCGCCACAAACAGTCTGTGCTACGGTTCCAGGTCCCATGTCTCCGCCCGTCGGCCCACCACTGCACATCGCAGTCTTTCTAGGAAAGCCCATCGCCGCTCTCTCCGACGACATATCCACCGCGGGCATGCGCCCGGCGAGATGAATGAGAAGGCTGCCGCCGACCCGGTTGCTAGACGGCCAAGATCCGACCTTGATGCCTACTCCGCTTTCGCCATCCCATCCCGTGTGTATCCTCATCTTGTCAACTCTGTTCTACCCAAGAGATTACATCACCAGGTGAACCCTCGTCTCGTCTACTCTGTTTTGCTAATGCCACTCATTCCACGACCATAAAATCTACTAACACAGCCAAAAGATTTTATATATGATGAACTGATTTATAACAGCTACTAATATGGTGCATTGAAGCAGTTCATTGGTCTGCCAGTCACTTCCATGCGATCAATTAATTTTGCTAGATTTTTGTAACTACAGCAGGAACCATAACAAATGGAAATCATCAAATAGATAGGAAGATATGTATCAATACATGTTTGACTTCCACAGCCGTGGAGCATGTAGAAGATCGTTCTGTCATGCATTCGACACTCGCAACCATGCTGTGGATATATGACCCAGAGCGTGATGGTCAGCCATTTGTTCTTCATGCCATTGACAGTGAATCATGCCATCAGACCCATCCAAGCCCCATGTACTTCCCTTCATTCTTCTTGTCCTGCCAAGGCACCTACGACCAGCATAGCATAAACTACAGGCATCCAAACTGTATCTGTGCCATGTTTCTCTGATGCTTCCCATTCTCGCCATAGAAGAAGTGTAAAGCCACGAACACCAGGCTTTTTACTACAGGTGTCCAGCCTCTGCTTGAGATGTCTGGATAAAATGGTTGGGTCTAGGATAGATGTCAAGTCAGGGGACACCATATATATATATGCAGAGTGAGCGTGATAAAGAGAGAGAAAAGTATCTGTATATTATGTAACTAAATAAGCACTTGGTTTCCACAATACGTTTAAACAATAACCAAATTATATTTAGGTTTAACAAAAATTCAAATTATATTATCAAATAGAATAGAAAGTGATGTGGTGCTGACAGCCTACTGCCTAAAATTAAGGCCTCTATACATAACCACGTTCTCGACGCTCAATTTGGCATTGCATTCAATTCTAGATTATATATAGTATTTTGATACCACCGAAATAACTGCTTGCCCTGCGCGGCCTTGCGAGATACCATCGGGTCCAGGACCCCGCTTGCCACAACTGGGGCCAAGCTATTGCTACTGGGTGCCCCATATGTGTAACGTGTACTGCTTGCCTCAGAAGCACCACATAGTTTGTCAAAACCTTCGTTTTGCAGAGACCAGGGAACAGCTTTTCAACCTTCCTTCAACAGCTGGTGGCAAATCTCCCTTTCCCCTTATCACCTGGTGGCAAATCACACCTAAACTTTTACTCCGTGTATCCTGTAATATAGTGTATTCTAGAAATGCATGTGCCCTTATTTTATTTCCTAACCAGACGTTATCATGAACATGATTAGTGGTTATTGATTGATAAAACGAAAGTGTTTCATGCAAATTTTCAATCAGGACGGTGAGAGTAGCTGCGATAAAATTTCAATCAGCTTCATATGATACCAGTTTCCAAAATCCACATTAAAATCTACTTGCCTAGGTATGAAACATAAATCTAACTAAAATGAAAGCTAGCAGTGCATAGGTAGGTAGGGTGCGATGACAAATTAGCACTGAACGACTCCAGAAACTAACCACTTCAAATCTGTCACTATGGTTGACTGAGTGCATAGCACTAGAATTTGTCTTCTAGGAGCAGGCAGGCGGCTAGCGCTGGGAGGCCAGTTGGGCGGCGTCGTGCAGGTGACCGGAACTGGGAGGAGATGTATATGGAACTACTGAACAAATCATGTATAAATAATAAATACACATTCCCTTTCTTCAATGGTGTTTGGTTCCTTGAGTCACCCCTAAAGTTTAGACACTTATCTCCATGCCCTTGGCACTAAAGGGGACAAAACTACTTTAGTCACTTAGAGGGTGTTTGGCATTTTAAGGACTAAAAGTGACTAAACTTTCCCTTAAAAATCGTTTTTCAAAAAAAAAAAAAAAAAAAAACCCTTAAAATAAGAACACAAAATGCAAAACATTCCATGACCGCTACACATCTTTTCAGGCTGTTGACTTGTTAATTTAATAACTATTTTTATACAAGAGAAAAAGCTATGACCCTTAAAATAAGATATGTTAGGTTGCCTGGAAGTGGATTTGGTCATCCAACCGTTACTGAGATTAACCAAGCCAAAATAGTTGTACATCTATACTATAAAAGAGCGAAGTAATTGGAGGCCACGTGCCTCAATCACGTCCGTCTGATCTGCTTAGATTATGCATCCAACGGTCCTTAGATAGGGACGAACCTTGGGTTACAGGGGTGTTTCGCTACTTCTCCTCCTATGTGCGGCGTGAACCCAACAGCAATAGCGCCTCCGAACCGGCGCCGTCGACCCGCTTGTCGCGAGGATCGCTCCCTTCTCGCGGTACCCTCCACCACGGTCGCGTGCATCCTTCCCGCTGTAACCTCCACCACGGTCGCGTGCAGACCATCGGAATTCGCCGCCCCATCCCCATCGCCCTTGACGACGCCCTTCCACTCGCTACGCTGGTCATCGGGCCTCGCACACACGGCGACAGCGGCCGATGGTCGGGCTTCGCCAGCGTCCCGACTTTGGAATCCCAATCCCGCTCTTCTTGTACGTAGTACGCCGCCGAACTCCACTGGGCGCAATCGCTCGCCCGGCAACCGTCGTTGGTGTGGTTCCATCGAGCCCCTCGCACCCGCCCGAACTTCCGGTTCCGGCCGCTAGGCGGATGAGTCGACGTCTTTGCGTCCTTTGGCGGCACTTGACGCGGGCGTAACTCCCCGGCTGTCGGGGACAGGCAATGCGACGGCCACATCGCTACTATTTTGGTACTTCTTGCTGCTGCTAGCCTGCCTTCTTGCTGTTGTTTCAATTGAATAAGCAATCTATACCGATGAGAATAGCATATCTCCGGCTGAATAGAAGACCGACCAGGAGAAGGAATTGAAGAACCCGGTCTCCCGTAGGCCACTAGGTTCGATCGCTGGAGTCGGCGTATTGCATCCTTCACATACCGCATCCGAGAAGGAATTGAAGAACCAGGTCTCCTCCTGGCCATCGATCGCCGGAGTCGACGTGATTGCATCCTTCACGCACGTCGTCCCACAGCCTCACGACGCCTCTGAGGTCTCCTCCCGCCATTGATCGCCGGAGTCAACGTGTTGCATCCTTCACGCACGTACATCCGCAGCCCTCGACGCCTACAGCCAATAAGCCACAGCCGTTCGCCGCCGTCGTCGTCCCAGCAGAGCCCGACGGGCGACGCCGGCCTCGTGATCCGACATCAAACTGCCAGCAGTCATCGCTGCGGACAAGACCCTGCCCACGTAAACATTCGACGCGATGCTTTGTAGCAAGGCTGAATCCAGCGGCGACCAGTTCGCATGCATCGCTACGCGACGACGATAATGATAGACAGCACGTTGCAGAACTATCTATCTATCCGTGAAGTAGCAAAGCCGCCGGCAGCCACGCGTGTCTTCTATTCAGGTATGTTTGTTCCTTAGAATTAATGAATAGAAAGAGTTTACTTGCTACCTTGTTATCGATCGGAAGGATATACCAATTAAATAAAGTTTGGTTCAGTGTGTCTCATGGTTGTACTTTTGCATACTATAAAAATATACCTAGAATGACGTACATCCATGTTCTATCTGAATTGTTAATAAACATTTTAACACTATCTGAATGCTTGTTAACTCTTATATAAATTTTCTTGAATGTGTATTATTGTTTATTGAAACTTTCAAGAAGAACTTTTCTATCAGCATGTGTTGTATTGACTAGCATGTTGGGTTCAACATCTAATCCTTTCATACAGGTTATATGATACAGGCATAAAATCCATGGGGTGTACTCAAACAAATGTTGGCAAGCTAACTTTTGAACGAAGAAAAACAACAACGTAGAGAGGTACGCTGCATTAATTATCACCTAATAAGAAGGAAGAAGCCCGGGCCAAAAGACGTGATCGTCGTAGTCGTCTGACTTGTTTGAAGGACAAGGCTGGTTTATCAAAATTAGAGGAAGCTCATGCTAAAAGTCGTGAGTATCAACGAAATCATTTGGCCCGTTTGAAAGCTGAGGCTGATGCATCCAATGTATGTCAAGGTGGAGTCAATCCATGTCCACGACGATGCACCACCCCTGCCAATGCATTCAGGTATCTCTCGATATCAGTATATCACTCACCAGCCCTCAGGGACAAATCATCTGCAGCACTCTGGTACCCTTCGCATGCTTACGCTAATTACCCATATTGTCCAATTGTCCTGTTCTCATGGTATTATCTGATGCCCCATATTTGAACTGAAATGGTTTCCTCAGCCAATGCATTCTGTCTTTCTAGCAGAGATGATCGTCTGTTTACCTTGATAGAATTCTTTTGAAGAATTGGGCAACGACCAGACGAGAAGGTGCTAAGCCAGTTATATATGTTAGCATGTCACATATCAGGTAGGCACCATTAACCATTAACCAATCATTAAAAACTTTTATGTGTTCACACCATCATTTTTTTGTATTATTATGTGCCTGATTTCTACATGCAGAATTCGTATTGGATAATAATCATGTCATGCCTGATTATGAAATCTAGAATATTTTATCTTCAGTTTCTTAGCGTTGCTTTGGCTGATTGTTTTTGTCCATCCTTTGAAACATGCTCCAAAATTTATGTACCACGTGTAACCTAGGCCCTGAACATGCTCAAATTGAACCTGATCCGAAGAACAGTAAGGGCTTTTAAGTTTTATAAGTCAGGATATGTGTATATTCCTTAATTGTGGGTTAGTTTGTGGTTGTGCCCTTCACGAAGGTGCATTGTGGGAATTTCGGCCAAAGAAACTACATAGTGGTTTAGTGTAGATTTAAGTTCAATGTTGCATGGTCTGGATAGAAGAAAAAGTTAGAAGGTGTCCTCCAATTTCTGCAAGTAAATGATTAATGGTGATTTTAGAAAGTTTACTGAGATCAGGACATTAAGAACAACTCCATATACCTATAGCACTTGGCAGGTTTGATTTGTTTTGTTAAGAACAACATTACTGTTATTTTGTGACAATGCAGCGAAATGAAGTTTCGGCGGCTTGGAAAAACTCCTTAGGTAAATAAGTCTCATAGATTATCTTTAAGTTGTTGCTACCATTCAAGGATGGTGTGGTTTAATAGCTTTCAAGCATTCTATACACTTGGACTAAGATTATGTCTATTTTTGTAAAATTTAGTGAGTTTTATTGGAGAAGAAACCAACCAAATTAACATGCCCATATCAGCTGATAGTGAAATTTTACCTGTGGGTGAGATTGTGTTTTATGGTGCCGTGGCAAAAAAAGTGAGAACCCTTTCCAAATCAATGTGAAGACCGGTATAGAATCCTTGCTGACGAGGCGTGCTTGAACATGGAACTTTCCAAATTGCAGCCTTTGAATGAGGAAAGAATTTGGGCCTTGAGTCTTGAATGTCATCGTCTTAGATCACCTTGATTGGCCAACAACGCCAGTCGTACATAGGCAAGCGGGATTGATTGCCATCACATCATTTGAAGTGAGTTTTGAACGTTTGTTTAATTTAAATTTAATGAATACAGGATACTGAAACTACCGGTGAAAGAATGAAGAGAATAAATATTGGTGAAGCTCAAGAACGGTCTAATAAGGGAACTTTTAAGGTTGATCTTGCTGACATTCTTCGTAGTTGGCCAAAGGATACAAATGCGGACTTATATATGTGATAAGATATATATATATATCTATATATAATCTTGGAATTTGGATTTGTCAAAGTTTTGCCATGAATTTTATGGTAAATTGATAAATAGTGTGAAACTAATATGTCCTAGATATAAACACGTGCGTGTCGCACGTGCATTGCCACTAGTGTGTTTGAAATTGTTGTATTTTCTAAGAGTTAATGAACGTGAATTAATAAATTTCTTCCTAGAATACGAAAAATTGGAGAACATGCATCTCAGTAGAAGTAAGGCCAAACACAGTTGGAGTTTCATGTGAGTTCAATGGGCATTAAAGAAGCTTGCGTGACATTGTCCAAATAATGGTGTTGATGAAAGTTCCATCGGATGAAATATACCTACACTGTTTCCATCATACATGAGTATTAGAAACTGGGACGTCCGTGGGTTGAAAATTTAAACAAAAAATTATGCTCTTTGTAAGAGCAGATAGTAACAAAAGTCAGCCCGCAAGCTTGTGCTATGTAACGTGTTTTCCTCGAATATGCAAAGGTTTTAAAGTAACATGTGTTGCCCAACTAAACCCACAGTATCCCTAGCCTGCTTGAGATAATAACACTTGGTGGCTCCAGCAGTCCATCACCTGTTATTAATATACTACGTCAGTAATAACTTCTCCACGTTCATGCCAGTTTCTCAGCAGAGCTGACACTAACAATAATTTATTTTTCACTAAGGGCATACGCTGCGCAGTTGCCTTGAAGCCATATGCAGTAGTGTCTACAGCAATGTGTTCTCTTAATCCTGGCTTTTGTCATGAGCGCTAACTGTCAATGCCGGCTAGCTCCCTCTATATATACCCACAATTACTTCCCCTTTTTCTGTGTAGAAATATGTTAGGAATTCAAATATAATATATACTGTACAATGCTATTAGGCGTGTGATGCACAATTTAGAAATAGGAGACATACAGGAAAATCCTACTACTCCTTTTTCTTGTTGGTCAGGGAGTCTGGATGACAACGTCATATAGGCTTGAATTGCTGCCTAGTCTCATCTGACATGGAGGTGAGGAGTGGCAAGACTAGATGCAGGGTCAATGTGTGGGGTAACCAAAGTACCATGACTGTGAATGACGGAGCTGGTCGTCTAGCATCTGAGTGAAATAGATAGTTCTTGCCTTCCTCTCTTCAAATAGATGGATCATCCTGCATGTAGACACGCAAAGTGAATCAAACCACTGAAGAAGCATGCTACCAAACCTGCATGTGGGTTTGGTTTCACTTAGAGCACATTTGGTAGACATTATTGGACAGCTCGTGGAGTTGTTTTGTGTCTTTCTCTAACAAATGGGTCACAAGAAATGTGACATGAGGGGTGGCCGCACCAGGCCCCAACAAATTGCCAAACTGCCGGATTGCGCATTGTTCTTGGTTAATTCGTTGTCTTGATTAAAATTTGTTTCCACTAAAAATCATACCAACTGCTGATTGCTATCAGGGCATAAATTCTAATCACTAGGTTCACTTTCCCTATATTTAAAAAATTATTAATTTTTGGAGGAAAATAACTAACGGCAGTTGCTAAAACACTTCCCTTGTAATTGGAAAATTTGAAATTTGTCAAACAGTTTTATACCATTCCTATCTATTACGAGATATATTCAGGTAGCCGTTCTTTCTAGCCATCCGTTGCTTCACCAGATAGTTGATATAACTAGATTCGTCGAGATGCTTAACATAGTACAAGCATATATATAACCCGACCAAGGAGCATATATAATCGCTTCTCCACTTTTCTGTTTGTTTGTCACGGCAGCTGATACTATTCATAATTCATTTGTTGTTAATATCCATGCTATTTTTCAGCTGAAAAACGCTGCGTTGTTGCCATGAAAATCACGTGCAGTAGTATATACATACAGCTGTTGTTTTAATGTTTTGAGAACTAGCTACCCCTGCTGACAACCTCCCTTTATATATGCACAGCCACTACTTCACCTATTTCTATGTAGTTGAAATATGTTGGGAATTCAAATACCATATGTGGCCGAATTCTATTAGGTGGGGAAGCACAATTGAGAAATAGGAGGCATGCGGGAAAATCCTAATACCATATTTGCCTTCCGTAGATGGATGGTCTCATCTGACGTTGTGGTGGGAAGGATGCATTCATGTAACCCTGTACAACCAGGCGAGCATCTGGGAATGATATACCCAAAAGCCATGAGGATGGCCTTGGCTATTGTGTACTAACTGTACAACTGTAGTTTTTTTCTATTTCGCACATGTGCCTCACTCTGTTTGCCAGAGACAACTGGACCACATTGTGCAAGATTATGAGTGTACTCTGTTGCTTGTTCTTTTTTTAGCTTTCACGAACTTTATGTTTTTGTGGTTTGCCAGACAGCAAATCAGTGACAACATGTTACAGCGTTGTCTATGCACGTTGGATTGAACAGACCTGTTGTGAACCAATAGTATTATTATCCTTTTGTATCAACTTAAACAAATTTTATAATGAATAATTGAGCCCATAAAAAGTTTAGCCTACAATTGTTCTAACAAACCGACTCCTAGATTAAAAGTAAGGTGCGATTATGATTTATGAGTACTACATCATACATCAACATGACTTCTAAGTTCTAAGCTTGCTTGGAAGAAGTATTTCCATTACTGTTAGTAGTACTGCTTTTGTATCCGTATCATTAGGAGTTGGATGCAAGCTACAATGAGGTCTCGGATCCAATCCTTCCTTGGATCCTGTCTCTGGATCACTGAAGAACCATTGGACATGGTAGATGGTAACGACAGACAATCACATTTTTCTTAATAGTTCCTAACTTGTTGGAGCGATCTTCCATTCATTATCATGAAGCAGCTATGTTAAAAAAAATCACGAACCAACTAGTTGATTACTCAAAGAAGCGTGTTGTGGACAGTTGCTACAGATAAACATCATAACTCGTATAATGAGCTGGTTGTCGCAAAAACGAAATGTAATAATATTGTCGAATGTGGCCATCAAAAAATAATATTGTTAAATGCTATGTGGCGACTGGAGCAGTGAAGCACAATTAGGAAATGGATGGCATTCAGGGAAATCTTACTACCTCTTTTCCCTGATGCTATTCGGGAAACTGATTACAGAAAGACAAGACAGAGATGCTAGTTCTGTTCCGACTAAATCATGCTGCTCATCTACTCGATGAGTGTGTGGTATACCGGGATGATTGTTGGGGAGGGCGACCCTCGCCACCCTCGGCAGCCCCGCAGGCCTCGCTGCGGGGGGCCAAGGACTAACTTATTTCGAAAAACTTAAGTCTTGCAGGGCCAGAGAAGCGGAGGGCCCTTCGACGGTACGCAAGCGGCAAGGCCCCAACCCTCCGACAAGAGCGACCTCCGAATGTCTGGGATCAGGTCCAGGAAGCGAGGCAGCCCCCACGCCGCCGAGGGGAAGCGCCGGCGGAGGAGCTCTCCAAGCAGCGCCGGTCCAAGCGGCGCGAAGGTCTAGCGGAGGAGCCCCCTACGGGACCGTCCCCTCCGCAACTGCACGGCGCCGGCGGCCGTAGGTGGAAAACCCTACGCCCGCAGCTGAGAAGAAACTATAAGTGTATTTCCGCCGTACTAGCCCTGTGTATGAATAGTTACTAGCCTGCCCCTGAAGGGGCCCATCTGTAAGCGTGCATTCTCCCACCTACCATGTACCAATTTGTAAAGCAGCCCCTCTGACCCCCGGTATTCCTATAAATACCCAGGTGCGGGCTCAAGGAAAGGGATCGATTCTTTGGCCAGTTTAAGTGCCATTTACGCCGCGTTTTGTCACACCTGCGTCACGCCTCTTTCAGACGCCTCGTCACACCCGGGCGGAGGCCACCTGGCCCCCCGCCCGCGCTCCTTGCTCACCACTGTGGGAAGACCTCACCCCCTTCCCGTACCCTCCGGGTCCGAAGGCTAAGGGGGCAGGAGTGACCACCACAATGATGCTCTCTGAAAGTAAACAACACAATCCAATGCATCTCCATTCGGTTTTCCTAGTGCCACTCATTCTCATGTAGTTGGATCACATGATTGCGACGATCAAAACTAATAGCGTGGCCACAAGACTAGTGAATTAATCAAGAGCTACAGGCTCCTTATATCAGGAGCTGGGAACCTCACTTCTCTTGCATGAAGCATGAGATCGGGAACCCATCCTATCATCCCAATTGCGTATATATAGAAAATAGCTGTGTAATACGGATAAAGTATTCAGCTGGACAGTTGCTATAAATAAACATCATATCTCGTGCTATGAGCTGGACACAGGTAATAGCTGTCGCAAAAATAATTAATTACCCCGTGCATCCCTGACATGCCTGAGCTAAGTACACTCGGCTTAATGATGATCATCTTCTACTTTCCATATCTGGCAATTATGGCTTGTCTATGTCCAGCCCAGCGCGGCAGCTGAAATTGGCATGCACCCTCGCTGATGTCTTAAGAGTGACTCATTTACCAAGACCTAGATGTCCCTGCTGACAAGCTCCCTTTGCTTATATATACACAGACTACATCACCTATCTGTTGGAAAACCTCTAAGGAATTGAAATGCAAAAAATACTGTCGAAAGCTAAATGGCGAGTAAAGCACAATTTAGAAATAGGCGGCATTCATGGAAATCATACTACCTCTCGTTGCTGACCTCCAGTGTCTGATGGTAACATCATGCTCAGCAGCTGGCGTCATCGCCTAGGGTGGTCTGGCACGGATGTTCCTGCGTCTGCCAGGCTGACAAAACAAGACAATATTGTGCGAGGCATGAATCAAGATTGTACATGTTAATTCCAACGCAAGCATGCGCCCGGACATGTATCACAATTTATAAATATGACAAAATGTACTGCATGTTTACAACATGCCACCAATAATTACCAGCCAAAGGAACCTTTCAAATAAGAAGTCTATGCAATAGCCAAGAACATGTTTGAACAGACCATGGAAAAAAGCTTCTTAAGTTCTGACCTACTCTCCCTTGCCAAGGCTTGTCATATTAGCTAGTGGGTAAACTATGTGAAGTACATGATAAATTGACTATGTGAAGTACATGATAAATTGACTCAAAGTGCAAGCATGCATAACTAGCCTATATATATCAGTTCCGAGCGGAGGGATCCATCCAGCTAATAGTGGATGAGAGAAACGTGCAAATTCAAGATGCTTATCAGATCGGTTGCAAGGACATTTCCTGTTTAGCCTCGGTTCTTGAATCTCGAGTACTGTATAGTGTATACAACATTGTTGGCACTGAGAATGAGAGGCACTGGAACCTATTCTGCAGTCTGCGGGCCTCTCGCTTGCCACGTTCTTAGTAGACCATGCCCACAAACTGCTGCGCAGTGTGCAGCGATTGCATGGACGAGACAGCCTCCGTCATCGACTCTACTGTTTTTGCGACCGTGCTCCTCTGATGTGAACTCACTATGGTGCCATATTCAGAAGCCTACAGCCCTCTATTGATCACTGCAAAGTTATTTTCAGGAAGGAATTTGCTCAGATTATTCTTCGTACAAGAAGCAGAGATATCCAACAGCTAACTCAATGGATAGAAGCTTATGTGTAATAGATATAATTTTCTTTGTTTCTTGTGTTTTTCTTTGTAACGACTGTTCTTTTCATTTAATAAAAGCCCATTAGGGAGCCCCCCTCCTGTTCCCATCATAAAAATCCTTTTGTATTAGATTAGTTTGCTATCAACAAAAAAAGATCACCTGACTAAACTATGTGTGTTGATAATTTGTTTGATTCACTATTTAGAAAAGGGAACATGCAATCACTTTTGATGTCCAGAGAATAAGGACAACATTTTGCTGCTTCAATAGTGACAAGAATTGGGTTATATGTTTTAAGGTCTGTAGAGTAATAAAAATAATAATATGTTGCATAAATTCTTTATTGGTGTACAAAGTAATAACAATATTATATTGCGTAACTTTCTTTATGATAGTCATTTTTATTCTAATAGAATTGGTCTGGACCGCATTCCAAGTACTCATCTAGCTTATTTAGCTGTGGCAAATGAACCGATGTATAGAGCGAGCCACTGGAAAAAGGTGTGCATGTATGCCAACCATATATATATCAGCTGCCAAAATATATGAATCCCTTAAATTGTTGTTGTATGAGACAAATGCACAAATACTTAAGTGCAAGATCGAGAAAGTCAGACAAGGGAATTCCTATCTAATATATGTCAATTCATGAATCCATTCAACTGGTTCACTGCACTGGTTCCACAAAGGATTGATGTTAAGAAGGAGAGGCACCAGGAGAAGGCTCAAGTCCTACATATGTTATTGTGCATTTTCTCTAGGCAACGAGCAAATAAATATCTTGTAGCTTACCTTCTTGATCAGAAATCTAGAATTGTTATTTTTTAAAGAAGGATTTTTTTTGTGTGAGCTTAGATATAGGTGGAATCGACACTACGGAGAGGAACCAGCTGCCTGTTATTGCTGGAGAACTCCCTGGTAACAATACATACCTTCTGATTGGAGCAGGTGTCCAAATAGCAGCTGTCTGCCAGGCTTTGTAGGAAAAAACTGGCTGGAAGCCGTAGGAGTCCATTGACTCCACATCTGGCAAGCTTGGATAGAGAACCTGCTATTCCATGCCTCCATGAAAACATGCAATTCTAGCATTTGTTGTGGTTTAGTATCTCAAGTTTAATTGATTGTATATAAAATATATCAGTATTCACTACTACATAATGATTATTGGAGGCAGTTTGATATTTATATTTTCAGAAGTGGGCAAACACAATAGACGCCATTGAAAGGTTACTGTTAATGGAACATTAATAGAGGTGGTTGCCATTGCCCGCCTCCGAAAATCCAATACAGAAAACAGGAAAGAGAAAAAAATTGTGGTAGGCCCATTCATCCTATCCATATGCCCAGTATGTCCATCACGGAGCCATTGCCACCGTAGCTCACTGGATCCAGTACAGCTGGGGATCTCCTCCTCACCGGATACGCTCCAAGGGAATTTCGCCGGATCCGGCATCAGCGGGCTCCTCGCCGAGACGCCGCCGTATAGGATGCCGGATCCGCTGTGAGGGATGGCTTTTATCCATCACGTATTATTAATATCCGACAATAATAGATTGTCCACTTTCGTTTCAGTTTGTCATTGCAGCTGAGACTATGGATAATACATTTTTCACTTAAGGGAAAAATGCTGCCCTGTTGGCATGAAAACCACGTGCAATAGTGTATACAGCTGATCTCTTAACCCTCACTAATTTTTTGAGAGCTAGTTATTACTCCTATATATATGCACCACTACTCCTATTTCTGTGTCGTTGAAATATGTTGGAAATTCAAATACCATATATATGGCCGAATGCTATTAGGCGAGTGAAGCGCATTTTAGAAATAGGAGGCATGCAGGAAAATCCCACTACCTCTTTGTGAGTCCGGCTAGGGAGTCTGGATGACAACGTCACCTCCAATGGCTTTTGCTTTTGTGGCGGTGGTCTCATCCGGCATGGAGATCTGTGAGGACTAGAAAGACTAGACACTAGCGAGCATGGTCCCGCGTCTAAGTGAAATAACTAGTTTTTTTTCTATTTCGCAAAATGTGGCTGCCCCAGTTTGTCGAGAAAACTGGACAACTGTTGGGTTCTAACTTTGATTTCTATGTGAAACTTTCGTTCCAGACTTTGATTATTTCAGGATGCACGGACCTCTAGCAAGAAGAAAACAAAATTCAAAGATCAAAGATGGCTTCGCAAGGAGCTAGCTTCGCAGTTCAACGATAAAAGATAAAAGCGAGCTCAAGTCCTGAAAACGCAAGCGAAGATGGTCAAGGCGGCTTCGCTGCGAAGACAAGTGATCTCCAGGAGAGTAAAGATCGCGGCGAAGACAAAAGCCATGAATAAGATGTCGCGAAGAGAAAAGAAACATCTTCGCTAGAATAGTTATATCCTAGAAGTTCATTTCAGAATTCTTATCATTTTTTATACAACTCTATTTAGCCGGGGGTCTATAAATACCCCCTAGCCCCCTTTGTAATCGCCATGTTGAATGGCCCCTTTGTAAACCATATCTTCATCAATAACATGTTGAGCTGAGTATTCACCCAACAACAACATTGTGGGAGATAGAATGGGGAGTGTACTCTGTTGCTGGTTCTCCCTTTAGTTTTCATGACTTTTTGTAAACCAATAGTATTATTATCATTTTGTATCAACTTAAACGAATTTAGATTGAATGATTTAGCCTATGAAGAGTTGGCCCTGTAAATGTTCTAACAGACTGAATCGATTAAAAGTATGGTGTGATTATTTTATTTTATTGAGATGCTGGACCATGTGACTTGTTTCGTACAAAACATTCGACTAATATGAGTGTTTAGAGACAAAATTAGGGAAGGAGAAGGCTTATACACAAATGTAATAAATCATGCAACTTAATGAAGGAGGTCTCTATATATCTACTAAAACTTTACAGCAAATTTTTTACTCATTCATGCATGATGGTCATAATATAGCTTAGCCTCTTGCACCGTGTTGTCACCACTTCAGCATCAGTTTTTCAATGAGAACTATTTAAAAACAGAACAACGAGGACGCCAGTAGATGACCGTACCATGCGACTGCATCGTCCTTCCACAAGTGCCGCGACCTGCAAACTAGAGGACTAGAGAAGCATGGCGATTATTGTTGCTCATCTCACGCCACATCAATGGCAGGCTGATCCATAGTCTCGCAATACAGACTTTGTTTGTGTCTGCGTGCGTAAGCTCAATCGAGAGGTCAATTGGTAGAAGCAAAAATCAGAAATCATTTATGATGACAGCTAAAAATAAGGAGATAGTGCTAGTATTCGAGGAAAACAATACTAGTTGCATAGATCTCTGCGATTGAAAAAATAAGAAAACAACTGCTCACAAAGAAAACACTGCTACACCAGTACAACATTTGATCAGTATATGAAATTAAATCAAGTCTATTCAATTCTGATACAGACATTTTATAAACACCACACAGTGCGCCCACCCACAGACTTCAATTATTCTAAGAAAAAAAAAAAAGAGTATGAAGTGATTGATCTCAGCCACCCTACCAAACTAACTCAGCTCATCACCTCATCAACTGGCTCAAAATTTTTGTTTAGAATCTTTACATTCAAACCACCTAGCGATTCGAGTCCCTTTTGTTGTCTAGACCTAGACAAGTTTGGCGGATGCGCCATGAATACACATTGTGCTCAACTGTGTTTTTCAACTGTGCTCAACTGTGAAAAACCAAGGAGCTAGCTGAAGCTCACTTCTTCATCAGTCTGCTACACAACTACCGGCATGCATGCCTAACTCTAACGGTACATACTCCATGTGATGCAGCGTGCGCATGGGAATCAATTAAGCCAGTGCCAATCGTATCCAATTTTTTTTTTTTTGACTATGATCCTATCTTATCCACTCGTGCTAGCTATAATCTGCTGATGAACAGAAATAATTAAGACAAATTTTCTCAGTGAGTAGGCAGTTTTGTGTGGGATCAAGCGAGCTAGGTCATCTGCAGGGATCGTAGCCTTGTATGTCTTATTAGTTCCAAAAGCCTGTTTTTGGCCCTTTGGGAACACAATATAAGTGACCACAGATATGAAGGGAGGACAGAGTGAGTAAAATACGAAGGGAGGGAAGAGAGTGTAGTGCATCGTCCAGCCTATAAGTAACTAGTTTCTCTGCTTATAATTGTGAAGGTTGTGCGCCTACCATTCTGTTACCAGAACGAGAATGAGATATCTAAGTGGAGGCGGTCATGAACATCTAGATCTGAGGGTCACTTCTGTGTTTGCGGGTCATGTTCTTGGCTTCTTGGGAGTGAGATGCATTAGGAATTCATGTCGAGAGCAGTCACGTTCACTTACCTCCAGTTCATCTCTAGCTTGATAGATGGCTTTAAGGCTTGGTGGGTGATCCGATCATGTACTGTCAGTGAAAAATGAAGGAGGTAGCTGAACAAGAAAGTTGTTTGCCTATCATTCTCTTACCTGAACAAGAAAAAAATATATAGATCTGAGGGGTGTTTCTGTGACGGGAATGATGTACAATGGGAATTCAAGTCGAGAGCAGTCCTGTTTCGCTTACCTCTAGTCTTTTTGTAATCCTGTTCACTTTCCTCCAGTATTTCTTGTCCCAGGTTAATCTGTTGAAGTAGCTTCACTTGAGTTGTTCAAGCTACTTTCCATCTTGACTCGATCATGAAGATCATATTGTTTACTCGCTTTTCTTTTTTGACTTTGCAGGAATGAAATCTTAGAAGTTTAATAATGTTTGAAGAAATATAGATCAATTATAGGAGAGATCACATAGTACAAAAAAAAGAGAATCATATGAATGTGCTTAATTTGATGTACTGAATATGTGGGTAGGTTCAGCATTTTTCTTTATTAATATTTTCCAAGAAACAAAAAATCTAAATGTGTAATTCAATATGTTCATTATAGGGCAAACCTGGCATTTATATTCCCATCTCTATCTCAACTCAAACTTGTCACCCATTCTCCCTTTCTTCTCTCCACTACTGGGAGCTCTGCAACCGTGCACCGACTAACGGATCCACGGCCCTTTTGATATATTGCTAGGATGTTTGTGCAGACTCCGATCCAGCAGGGCCCTTTGATTCCTAGAAATAGTTGAATGTCACATTCACAACGGCTTCCACAACTTACTGTGGCCCAAAGAAAGACAGCCTAGGATCTTGACAAGGAGATGAAGCTGCCACAAAATGGCCGGCTGTCTATGCACACCAGCACCTCTATATTGCACAATACAGATCGAGCCTCTGGGTTCATTGCTTGGACAGCAACATGCCGAGCTTCCTGTTGAGCAAAAATATGCCAAAGTTGCGAGATAGGCGCCACGTCCTAGTAGATGGGGATGCCAAACTCGAAGCCCCTCGATGAAGCTGTTGGATCAAGGAATGATCCTGATGACGACATGCATGAGTGAGAGTGTGACAGCCGACAGGAAGAACACTGAGTTTATCAGGCCATTAGCACAGCAGCAGCCCTGCCGACAGGATCACTATGTACGATGAGTAAAAGGCTTCTGTATCTAGCTCTTGTCGTCACTGAGAAAATCCAAGCTTAAGGTTCGTTTGCCATTTTGTTTACTATATTTTATACATTGATTGAACAGTAAACACCCCCTTATATGAGCAGAAAGAAAAAGGGGGTGGATGTGTAAGGACTGTAAATATATTATGTATATGAAATTAGCAGTACATGGAACCATTCTTCTTACTACATGAGTCGAGCATAAAACACATGGATCCATATGCATCCTTTTGCATGTTCAGTCTGACCGGCTTGGACATTCATTTATAGGGTTCACATGTTCAGCTCCTTAACAAACCATGTGTATTTTAAAAACGGAACATCTTAACAATCGTACGATGCTTATGGGAGCCAGCGATTACTTTTGAGTTATTGGGCATGTAAAACAACATTATGTTCTGCAATAAATCAGTTCACTATTTTATTATTTGAGACGCAACACAAGTACATTGAATTCTTCTGGAAGTAGTTTACATATAGTGAATGACAGAGATCAGAGGAAATTAAATAGAAGTGTACTTTGTTTTAACTTCCGTGCAGCAGAACTGCTCAAATCTGGACATCCGGACATGAAGAAAATACCAGATGCCTAAAGCAGCCTCAGTTGTACTTCCTACCACCCAACCGTTCATTCTTGTCGACTGGTCCAAGGCTAAGCTTCACATTTCCTACACAATCTTCCACTTCCAGTCTATACTTTCTGCATGCAGAACACGACGCTTCACATCTTCCTCGTCCACCTCTGAGACGAAACCAAGCAGACCGCACAATAAGCTCAGCTACGCTTGCTAGCTCATGATGAATCGATTGCATTTGGTGTCGTCTGCAGGTGAGTGTTCTGACACATTGTATGGTGTTGATGGCACTGCTTGTACAGACTACACAGGTGACATTGTGAAGGAGAGGCACCTGGAGAAGGCTGAAGTCCTACCTCCATATGTTTCATGCCGTGAGAGCTCTGACTCATATATAGCTAATAATGGGATGCTGTAGACTTTTGTTCGGATATCTATTATGACAGATGGGATCGATCATGTGGCTCTAATAAATTCTACACATCTCACTTTTGGATATCATTTGTTGTGGGTCTTTACACTTCTGGTACGAGTACAGAAAACCTCCAATATAGACATTTACAATCACTGTTGTTAATTAACGCTAGTGGAATACGCTGCTTTTCACTAGTCATTCACAACATTGGGTTGTAAAAGCACCAATACAAATAAGATGAACTGCCAACAGTAAAGTTGTTTTTTTTTGTACTAGTGGAATACTGATGTGTTCTGTGCAACCCGACCGCGTGTCTCTTATGCCTTGCCCTCAAACCTGGCAAGCCAACAAATATCTTCTCTGATGGCATGTCACCAGGATATCAGCATGAGTGGGCCTGACCGTTGTCTGTGTAATTCTCCGGGACATCAGCATGAGTGGGACAAGAGTTATAACTGAAGTAGACCATTGAATCAGGAACAGACCAGGATTGCAACATTTCACTGTCCCCTTTTTCCGTGATGCATCCCATTCCCATAATGAGCAAACTTGTGCAGACAAGGCTACTGGATGTAATGGTAAACAAAGGCGTATGATGGATTCAGAGGGCAGGGGATGAGTCTCCTATATATATCTGCAAAGGGACGGGCAATAGTGAGAAGAGAAAGGACTAATACTAGCTAATGCAACTACATAAAAGTAAAAACACATGCAGGTAATGCGGAAAGAGGACACAAGCTCTGCTTACAAATAAAACGAACACTTTGAATTTAGGGTGTGCGTATATCCAATGTATAAATTCTATTTATTGATGTCTGGCCACCCCGAGCAGAGTATGTCATCTGCACTTCCTATATATTGTGAATATATACAAGGAAGCAGAGATGATAGATTAATGTCCTAGGTGCTCAACCAAACATGCTTTGTGTTCTGGATATTGGTGTTCCTTATCCTATCCACATTGATGGCTTCTGTGTTATTATTCTTGTAGTTGAATATTTAATTTTAAGTTTCGATATGCTTATTGGAACCCTCATGAACTTCTGAGTTATTGAGTTTGTAAAAGAACATTACATGGAGCTCAACAAATAGATCAGTTCATTATTTTAATATTTCAGACTCAACAAATAGATTGAACTCTTCTGGAAATTATTTACATGCAGTGAATGCCTGAGATCAGAGGAAATTGAAAAGAAATGTACTCTGTTTTTGCTTCGGTACAGCAGAAGTGCTCAAATCTGGACATCCGAACCTGAATAAAATACTAGAAGCCTAAAGCAGCCTCAGTTCCTCTCCTACCACCCAACCATTTATTCTTGTCGACTCGTCCAAGGCTAGGCAGAACACCACTGTCGCTTCACATCTTCGTCGTCAATGTCTCTCAGACGAAACCAAGCAGACACCACAATGATCTCAGCTACGCTCCCATCTCAAGAAGAATCGATTGCCTGTGGTGAAGCCTGGAGGTGAGCGTTGTGACATTAAGAAGGAGAGGCACCAGGAGAATGCTGATGTCCTACCTCCATATGCTGCTCACCACAGGGCTGTCTGTACGGTTGAAACCTTCTTGCATGGAGCTAATGGACTTGTTTGGCCAGTTGTTCCTCTGATTCCATTTCCTAGGCACGCCAGGGGCTTGGGCAACCTTGGGCTTGCTCTTGACAAGAAGATGAGATATGGCGAGTGTTAATCTAGTTGCACACATCTCTTGACGAGGAGCACACGTGCCCGATGTGGTTTTGCTGGCATGTCCCGCAATAGTAAAGTTGTTTTTTGTACTAGTTCCTCAAGCATTTGAAGTTATGCGGATGCATCTTGTATTGACCATGAGCATATTCTTATACTATTTCAGTGCGACCTGAGTAATCATTGATCTTCTGATGTTAATCACGCTCTTTATGGTGGTATTGAACACACACTGTTGTTTATTAATAACAATAGCAACTACATAATTTTTTAATATAACAAGAATGCAATTAGTTACTTATTCAGATTTTTTACACTTGTGCTGATGTGCATCCCCTTTGTCCATCTTGCATACCTTGCTGTAGCTACAGCATGGACACTGGAAATTAGGTGTCACACACATAGTTGTGAACGGAAAGCAGCACCTGCTCAGTGTCTGCAGCGTATCTCCTATGCATTGCACAGAACCTTGGCATATGCCCTGAACCTTGCTGTGGCTAGAGCATGGACTATAGGAAGAGGGCTATGTGGTTCCGAATGTTGGCATTGGGGCCGTCCACCTTCTTAGCCCAGCACTGATGTGTTCTGTGCAACCCGACAGCGTGTCTCCTATGCCTTGCCCTCAAACCTGGAAAGCCAACAAATATCTTCTCTGATGGCGTGTCTCCAGGATATCAGCACGAGTGGGCATGACCGTTGTCTGTGTAATTCTCCAGGACATCAGCACGAGTGGGACAAGAGTTATAACTGCAGTAGACCATTGAATCAGGAACAGACCAGGATTTCTACATTTCACTGTCCCCTTTTTCCGTGATGCATCCCATTCCCACAGTGAGCAAACTGGTACAGACAAGGCTACTGGATGTAATGGTAAACAAAGGCATATGATCGATTCACAGGGCAGGGGATGAGTCTCCTATATAATACTAGCTAATGCAACTACATAAAAGTAAAAACACATGCAGGTGATGCGGAAAGAGGACACAAGCTCTGCTTACAAATAAAATAAACACTTTGAATTTAGGTTGTGCGTATATCCAATGTATAAATTCTATTTATTGATGTCTGGCCGCCCCGTGGAGAGTATGTCATCCGCACTTCCTTATTGTGAATATATACAAGGAAGCAGAGATGATAGATTAATGTCCTAGGTGCGCAACCAAACATGCTTTGTCTTCAGGATATTGGTGTTCCTTATCCTATCCACATTGATGGATTCTGTGTTCATATTCTGTAGTTGAATAATTTAATTTAAAGTTTCACATATCTGCAGCAAAGTTGTGCAGTAGAGGAGATTCAAACTAGAAGTCTTTATATAATGCCCCTGAACAAAATTGAATCGTCCATTTAGAGTAACCGTGTGATCGCTATCCCCATTTAGAGTAATAATTTGGTTCCAACTGAAGTGAACGATGTGAAGAACACTACAAAATAAAAAATAAATCGAGATGCTAGAACCCATGCATAACTATAGCCTATACATCAGTTTCCAGTGGATAGAATCTGTCCAGCTAAAAGTGGATGAGAGAAACATGCAAATGCAACTGCAAGATGCATATGAGATAAGTTAACATGCAAATGCAAGATGCCAAAGGTTCATGAAAGGTTGAAGTGCTATGTGTAGTATATATGCGGCTCTCTCTCTTCCCACGTTCTTAGTTCACTATGTCCTTAAGCTGCTGCTACGTGGCCTCTGAGGATTATCCTCTCATCTTCTGGCGATCCAGCCAGAGTGGCACACAATGGATATCTAAAGTGTTGCACCGACGCATAACATATGTTTGCTTTCTATTTTGATAGGGACAATGCGCCAGTACTCGAATCCTCAAAGACGACACAAGATTCAAGCTTGAGCACCCATCTACAATTAGGACTTAAGGTTGTTGGGACACAGTGCACCATCACTGCTAGAGGATGCCTCACTGCCGAGCACTGCGGTCTTTGCCGAGCGCCAAAACACGGGCGCTCGGCAAAGGTCAAATTTTTCGAGTGTCTTGATCCTGCCGCTCGGCAAAGACCTGTGCTCGGCAAAGGCAGCACGTAGCCGAGCGCAGGTGCTCGGTGAACAAACCCACTCGGCAAATTGCCCCAGCCAGCTTCACACCATTAAAACAGGCACTACCCGTCTTTCTTAGCTTTAGGTGTTGCCTATTTCCGTGATGTGTCCCATTCCCACAATGTCCAAACTTGTACAGCCCAGCCTTCCGGACTTCTATAAATGTAATATTTGTCCTGCCTAGTTCTCACCGAACTGGTAAACAAGGGTGTATGATCATGCATGAGGGAGGAGCTATGGCTCCTATATAGGCAATAGGCTGGGCTATTGTCAAAAGAGGGCAGACTCATGAAGGACGAAAGCTCTGCCTACAAATAAATAAACACTTTGAGTTTTAGGTCCGTGTATATCCAATGCATAAATGTTATTTATAATGTCCATCCAACCCCAGCTGATGCAGAGTAAGCCTCGCATAAGATATGTATTGAATATATACAAGGTCAAGAATACAAGCACATGTTAGCCGAGGTACAAGAAAAAAAGAGTAACATTGTATACAGTGAAAATATTCAATAGTTATCATTTATATTTAGTAATAAATGACTCTATTATGTATTAGAGAGGTGTCATGATTGACCATGAGGTTGCAGGTTCAATACAATGTCTCCAAGACAGTAGTAATGTATATTGACCACGTGATGTTCTTGGGTAGCAAATACTTTATTTTTTATATATACATGAATGTATTAGTTTCTACTTCCAACTTTTTTTTATATTCTATTGCATCTTGCTTGTGCAGATGTCCATCACCGTTATCCGTCCTGCAAACTTTCTTCTACACAGCATCAGAGGCAGGTCCAGCTCGTCATAGTGTAGCTTTCAGGCCTTGTGCCTTGTGTTCTTAGGCACGACAGCACTGAGATTGAGGTCTTCGCTCCAATTCACTACCTTGTGTTCTCGACCACCTCTATGACACACCATCTTGCGCTAAGACCATAGGTCCTCATGCCATGGCAAAACAAATAAAATGGAGAGAGCTGCAGGGGTTGATTGATGTCAGATAGGACCATGGATTTTTTTGGGATACTAATACTCCCATGACACCATTAAAACATTGACAAATCTGTTTTCATGTAATATTGTGCTTCTATTCATGATGCATCTAACTCCCATAACAACAAAATTTGTACAGCTGAGCATATGTGGTGCCTCAGATGAGTTGCCTATAAATTAGTAAGGCGTATGATGAATGCAAAACACAGATGTTGAGGCCTTTCAATAGCTCTGCTAAAAAAAAAAAAAAATCTGAAGCTGGTAAGCCATTCAATAGCTCTGGAAAAACAGAGCACAAGTCCACTCCTTCCATATCAACCTCTTTTTAATGTGCTCGGTCCTCACGCATGTTTTGCAATAACCTATCTTCCAAAAACTTCAACCTATGGCTTGTTGTATCTTTCTTTCAATTTGTCCAACTTCATATGTACTTGTACTAATAGTGATTGCCGGTTCCTACAAACACCATGTCACTATGGCATAGATCCATTTTAAATGTATCAGAAAAAGACAAGGTTCGACACACGATTTAATCTATAAAATATGATCATTTACATAACATAAATTTTAAAGCAGACCATTGACATGGAATGAACCAATGTGTATAAATATAATTTTATATGAAATTTATTCATAACAGATATCATGAGTTCTTGAAATTTTAAAGATCTATTTATCTTCTGGAAAATTGAAGACAAAAGTGTTGTCAGAAAATATGATGTCTAGGCTAGGCGTATCTTGAGGGGTCCACATGCAAGGTTGAAAGATCATTATCTTGTTCCTAACTCAGACTTGGCAAGAGTGTGTCTTGCATTAACAAATGTAATTTATATATAACTAAAATATTCATCTTGTTTGATCAGAACATCAAGGCTTTGAGCATTACTGCACCATCATTTGCCCACGCTATCTTGTCCGAGGTGTTTTCCAGAAACATGACCTCGATCACCAAGTGAACCATTATTTTACCCACTCTATTTTCCTTATGCCACTCGTACCCAACTATTTATTTTGAACCATAATATCATCTGTAGTGGTTGATGAGGCAAATGTATATATTTCCTAAGATATACCAGGGTTTTCACTTAGCACTAGCAGTACATGTGAGTAGAAGTGATGCTGCAACAGGAAACTTACGTGCTGTTAATTGGCCCAAAGGACTAGCTTATTAGAACAAAGTGCTTACAGGGGTGTTTGCAGCATATCTCGTTGCCCGAATCAGACCTCAAGATCAGTTGCATATACACACTTCCTATGATCAGCAAGTCATATTATCGAATTTTGTTTTCAGGGAAAACAGGCCAAGAGGTCGCAGGCAGCATATATTCTACAAACCTCACCTCCACTGTATTCCTGACATAGATCGAGAACCACAACATAGTGTATATATATAGTCCTACATTTGTTGGATGGTCTATGCCTGAAGCAACCGTTTTGTGGCTTGAGCATTAATTTACATACCCATTATAAATAGTAGCACTGAGGTTCCAGACGTTGGCATTGACGTCTGACCGCCTTTGTTTCCACTGTACTCTGGGCCAATGCGGCCACACTCTGGTCTGCCACGTACATGATGCTACGCCTACACCTCCGCTAGCTATTTCTATAACACTGAGTACCATATTGATGGACCGGTTTCTTATCATGCGCTGTTTGCTAGCTTCATGTTTTCCCACCCGTATAAACATTCTTGTGGTAATCAAATTCATTAATTTCTCTCCAGTTTTGTGATGACAATCTGTGACCAAAATTCTGAAGCCACGTGGCAGATAGTAATTGGTCCACGTGGGGCTACGAAAACAAGCGCGAAAGCTGCCACGTCACGTGCCACGTCAACTGTCACGTCACGCGCCACGTCAGCATGCACAAACGCCGTTAACGACGCCTGGCAGACGGAGAATTTTGACGAAAATAGGGGCATAGCCATGACCAAAGCCAATGGTCATAGAAGGAGACCATTTCTGTGACCGTAAACGTTTGGTCATGGATTGGAAGCACATCTGTGACTAAAAATGTCACTTCGTCACGCATTGCCAAATGTGACGCGACCTCAATGACGATTTCAGTTTCGTCACAAAATCGTCATAGATGTATTTGGGTGACGAATGGAGCACCTTCAGTGATGAATGACGAACGTCATCAATGAGCACATCTAAAAGCGTTGGATGATAGCACCACGGGGAGGATGACATAGTACGTGTGTGGTAGCATGTTCGTCCATGCAGTGATATCAAGGTACGTGTTCAGGACGTGTTCAAGAAGGCACCAGGAGGAGGCTCAAGTCCCACCTTGATATGCTGCTCACGGTGCTCCTTATAGACCTATGTGTGTTATTGCACATTGTGGTGATCCTCGTAGCACTTCAACTCTTTAGCTTTCCGTTGATTAAGTGAGTCATTGATGGATACTTAGTTCTGTTGGGATAGGAATGAGTCATTATCCCAGCTGGTCGCACATGTCCAAGCCATTATCTCACTCGTATTGTTGTTTGCCTAGCTAGGGTTTCCATAAAAAAAAGAATGGACTGTCAGTTTCTCAGCAGCTAAAAGTGCTGGTCCACTAGCGGCTAATGTAATAAGAACTCACCCACCCCCTATTACTCGCACACCGCTATATATATGGCCACAGACCTCCCAGCTAGTGTATTAAGCGCTCTGTCTCTCTAGCTATATATTGTTCTACAACATCTCTATATGGACTTGTGATGCTGCAGAGCAGCTCAACGTACAATGGGAATGAGTGGCATCAGGAGAACAGCATTTAGCTTAACAGTTGAATTACGGATATTTGTGGCACAACTCTGTCCTACACTCAGCTCAAAATTATCTATGCCTTGGGATTGTGCCATGTTTGTACCCACCTCAAAATACAATGCATGTCAAAATGCTTTGAGGGCTCGAGCCTCAGTGTAAATTTAGATTTATGAATTGTGAGACATGTAATGGAGAGAGCCCATTAATATATCCATTTCCTTTCTCCATGTGTTCCTTCCTCGCTTACCCTACTACAAAGCTCAAAAGTGTTAGCTGGCCGCATGGTTTGACATGTTCAATCTTCTATGCCCACGGTCTGCTTTCCCCCGCACACTAGAGCTGCCCTTTTCTTGCTTCATTTGTCAGGACACCGGCTTTAGCTTCTTGCGCCTTCTCTCAAGAAGCCCTGTCAGATAGACACCTAAAAAGGGCGCATTGCATGGTGCCTGAAAGAGTAGAGCTTGTTTTTTGTATAGAGGAGCCAGAACATTGAGCATGATGTTCCCATCCTTGTTGGATTAGCAACTACGTATGAAGGAAAATAACATGCTCACATCATCGTCCCTGTTCATATCATTCAATATGCACATGAGAGAACAATCAGAGAACAATCTGAACCCCATAAATGTGTCCCGTACTGTATACCAGTCTTGAACCGTCAGTTTCTACCGGAATTAAAGCACCTTCTTCTCTATTCTATTTTCCAGATGGCACTAATTCTTATCTACTTGGGCCATATTATCTGCAGTGTTTGATGCCATGGATATCTTGGAGTTTATATGGTGTTGTTACCATAAAAACTATGCAATGATCAAAATTACAATTGGATTGAAGGGACATAAGACTAATTATGATGAACTCAGAGCCTCAATTCTCTTTCAATATATATGAGAACTCAACATGCTATCTAAATGCTTTATATATACCATGGTTGAAAGGTTCAGCTGGCCAAAACCATGCAAATTTATGCTGGCTAAGTCCACACTGAAAACAGCCCTATGGGACCATCCGACTAGAGTACTTTAAAATGGTTACATAAATATACTAATAAAGATGTCAGCCAGCAACAGCGCAACTGCCTATATTAACACCGATAATGTTACTAGTATGAATTACATTCTCAACAACTTTTGTCGGGTCTTCGTCTTCCTTTCACTCATGTATACTCACCTCACCTCAACCACACATTTTGGGTTCTTCAAAGAGCAGTTCTCCATTCACTATTCTTCCATGTTTCCACACTGTATTTCAGTATTCTTGATGCTGCTACATTGTGAATATTAGCATAAAAGAAGTTAGGCGTGGGCTGTCTTAGAATATATTACTCATGCAGTCATGCTCACATGTTCCCTGATATAAAACTGTTCTAGATAGTACTGAGGGATCCAACGTGCAGGGGTGCATGAAAGAACTGATGTTGGCAGATACTTAATTTGGTGCTGGCATAACTCTATGGTTTTGTATAAGTCTCATGTGCCTATAGTTCGCTGCAATGACTGGTTAAGTTTGTGTTTTTCAGTTTACTCTATTTGTGCTTTTCAGTTCACTATTTTTCATTATATTATTCTATTTGGTCTAAACCCTATCCCTTATCACCCAAACTATGATGTTGTCGTCAAGCTATTTTCTTGGACTCTCACAACTAGGATACACTGTTACAGTTTTAAGTGAGTTTGAAAATTTAATGACAGCTTAGTTTATATGAAAATGGTGTATACATAAAGGTCTGTAATCAATGATATGTCTTTCATTCTCATCTTGCATTGGTCATCAAAATTCCATCGTGTAAGATTGTTTGTCCACACTGTTTAGACTAGGTGATCATTGCATTTGAACATTATTAGAACCTTTGTGCTCTACAATATGAGATTTTATAATTCAGGGCGGTGTCATGTGATCAACCATCAATATATTAGGTTATGCACAATGATTCCAATTGTTTGTCGACTTGCAACCGTGTCAGCACCCTCATATTATTGTTGAAAACACGTTGAACCACTTTAAGTAGAAAACCATTTTTTAGATGAGCGGGTAAAGTAGACTACCGGACCTGCCAAAACCAAGCGGAGTTAACTCATGGCTAAATATGTGATAACTATTATGGCCAAAAGTTAGTAGTATTCTACGAGGATCTTGCAACGTGCTACAGTGTTGGTTTTGTTTGAGCAGACTACAGTGATGGTATTGTCCGTACTGGGCAGGAATGGTCTGCCTTGGGCCCCCATACCTTTATGGCCCATCACTTCACAAAAATTCATGCTTGTGACTTTTTCAGTCTCAAGGTTAAAGAAATGTTCAGGCAAATATTCAACATGCATAACATCATGTACTAGACTGCAAGTATTTTGGTTGCATTTTGCTCTATACATATCTCGCTCGTGTTTACTTGTAAATGGAATTTGCCTTGTGTGACTCGCTACATGTGCAAGTGCACGCAATGTGATGCATGTGGTTCACTTAGCTCGGTTCACGAGCTTGTCAAGCCATCGTATCAGTTAATTCACATTTGAACTCACTCTTTTCAATTTGGGTATCAACTTTTAAGTGCAGCATGTGCCACCAAAAGTGCGCTGGTCCACATAGCTGTAAACATATTAGGAAGTCACCCACCCACCATTCTCCCCACACCGTTATATATATAGCCTCAAGCCACTCAGCTTATTTACCTCCGGTGTCTCTAAATGTATTCTTCTACAAATAGCCATACCAATTTACGACAATGTGAATCAGGGGTATTAGGAGAAGATTATTTTTGCGAAAGGGTTGTTGGCGGACATCCAGCTGAATTTGTGATGCTGGAGACTTCACAACAGCTTTACAATGTTAATGAATGGTGAGAAGAACTTTTCTATTGTGGAAGATTGTCTGTTGCACAACTCTGTCCACTTCTATTGTGTCCAGCTGTTGTTTTATCTTTGCTTCCATCTCAAGGTCAAACTGCGGTGTGGCCAGACTTAATGGTACCAGATTACAATGCAACACCCTTTGTGGAATGTGCATCTTTTGTTGACTATGGTAAAGCTGTAAAGGCATGAGCAACGTAGACTGCTATGTACTTTCTCCGTCCCATTGAGTTTGTCACCCTAAACTCCGTGCCATCTTACTAGATCATTCGTATTATTTAAATTTTCTATATAAATATAATTTATTTTGTTATGACTTATTTTATGAATAAAAATACTTGAATATTGATTAATTTATTTTATTGAGCAAAATTTAAACTATTGCTTTAAAGTTCCAATACAATTAGAAGCTTATGGATCCAATACATGATAACTACATGTGTTAAGTTAGATGTCATATGTGGGGTTCCAATACAGTTAGATGTCATACATGATAACAATTAGAGCTAAGTACAGTGGCAACATATTGTGTGGGGTTCGCACCTGCCCCTTGACCTTCGCAGCCAAGCGCCAAGGGGAGGGGGGCGAGGGCTTCCCAAAGCAAAGGGAACGAGGCAAAACAGGAATGAGAAAGTGGGGGAAGAGTCCCTTCCCCTTGGCCTTGGGGTTCTATTTATAGACGGGTGGAGGGGTACATTTTCCATCCGCCCCTTGGATTAGAGACTTACAAGCGAGCCCTCACACTAGTTGAGTATTGGGCCTTTACAAGGGAAAGGGTGGTGCACCGGCACCCCTACCCCCAACAGCAGGCCCTTAGCTACTAGGGTTTGGTAGGATACAACAAGACCTAGTCGCTAAACAGAAAAAGGCCCACGAATACAAGCTTCCACTAGATGGCGAAGGCCGGAGGCTATAGTACAATGATGAAGTGTTCGTTGATTGCGGAGGTCCCACGCCTAACCTCCGCCTTTTCTTAGTTGTTGCGAGGGTCTTTGTCGGGTTCGAGGGTGGCTCTTCGTTGATTGGGTAGTCGCGGTTGCGGAGGTCGCCGCTCCAAAGGCTTCGGGTCGCTGGATGCGATGAACTGGTGAGTTGCCGCAGGAGGCCGATGATGGTGTGAAGGTTGAGGCGGAGGTCGATGTTGTCGGTCCGAGTCGATTCGCCATAAGCGTGATGTCGGTCACCGCGATCGATGGCGAGCCCCACGCCGAAGTGTAGGCGAGGGTGGGGTCGGTGTTGAAGTCAAGCATGGTGGCCCTCGCCGGGTTGAGGCGAGGGTACGAATATCATCGACGGTGCCGGTAGGCGTGGCCCCGGCGGTTGAGGCGAAGGTGGGGATGTCGCCGTTGGTGCTAAGGCGAGGCCCTTGCCGAAGTCGAGGCGAAAGGGTGCGTATGTCGCCGTTGGTGCCGAGGCGAGGCCCTTTGTCGGGTCGAGGCAAGGGTGTGGATGTCGCCGACGGTGCCGAGGCGAGGCCTTGCCGGCCGAGGCGCAGGGTGTGGATGTCGCTGCTGGTGCCGAGGCGAGGCCCTTGTCGAGGTCGAGGCGAGGGTGCGGATGTCGTCGTTAGCGTAGTTGAAGTTCCCGAGGTCGTCGAACATAGGTAGACACCGGAGTTGCTTGTCTTTCCTACTCCGAATCATGAGTAGCGGGCAAGACGTTTTTGGGTAGAATTGGCCTCCAATGCTATCCCCTTGCCCCTTCTTGGACGGTGCTTATGAGTAGGAGGTGAAGACATGCTGGGAATCGCTGAAGCCGAGGGCGAGCGGACCCCTTGTCGATGTTCTTGGCGAGGCGCTGAAGTGAAGGCGCTCAGATCCACAACAGCAGCTGTAGTGAAGGCGGCCAAGATCAATAACCCCCTCCTCCTAGACTCGGTGGTGGTGGCATCAGAGTGAAGGTTGTGGTTTGAAAACGAAAGATGTGTATAACAAGGTGATATTAACGCTCATCCTATTAACAATTTACAGGTGGGTACTGATGTAGTAAATTGTCAAAGCTTCTTCGTCAAAACTCAAAGCCAAAGACTAGATGATGCAGATTATGATGGGGTGAGAAGTATAAAAAGGTGTATAATCTTGAATGGTCAAAAGAAAAGAGAACAAGAACAGCTTGCCCTCTTCAGTAACATCTAGATACTATCCTTTTTCTCGATCAATATGTTGAAAACTAAGAAGAAAATGATGACTTCTTCTGGAAGAAATTTGAGGTGGTCAAAATTGTTTTGATAGGACGAAATTTGGATTTTCCTATGACTTTGTTTCCCAAAACTCCAAGGAGACTACTCCTTATGGAATCCAGAACATTCCTGTAAGTACGATGGGTCATCTCTAAAAATTATTCTTTTTGAAGACAAAGTTTTAACACACAAATGGATTCTTTTAAAGATCGAGGGAGTACCTCTAGGAATGACAGGGCTGTGTAGCACATTGGGTTTGCGGTTTTGTAGCACGATGGTCCAACTAAGGCCTTGTTCGTTTGCTCTGGAACCAATCCAGATGGATTGAGCCAGGATACATGTGGAGTATGACGCCATCCTAGGTTCTCCGATCCGCATGCATGCATCGTATAATCTGTCTTGTCTGCTGCCATTGTGCTCGCTTTCGCGGGAATGCACACATCGCACACTCCAGACCAGCGGTTTAATTCCGGGTGGTGCCATCGTATAATCCATGCGGAGGGATGTGGCCAGCCGTGTATCCAGCGTTACAGACCCAGGATTTGTGCTTTCGTATAGGCAAACTGAACATCTACTTTTAGGAAACAACTGGAACCGATCCAACCAGGATTTATTTGTAACCAAACGGGCCCTAATGCTTCGTGTTGACAGTCAAATCTATGAACTACCATCCACGTAATAACAGTATGACCAAATACTTTTGGTTTTGTTCCCTCCTCATCACAGATCATCTGTTAGCCGGATGATTTCTACATGCATAGCCTAGCCATTGACAGACATCGTGTACTAGCCTTCACAGGATATTTGTCATTCTGCCTGCATTCCCTCTGCTTACTTATATATAACACTGTTTTTATGGATACTCCGCTGATGTGTCCGCATGGCTTTAATTTTGTACGGAAGGAAGTCACAGCAAAGACCACTATTTTTTGGTTTTTGCTCCCAACAATTTTAAAAAAAGAGAAATGTGTCCCCATTGCAGATTCGAGAAATGCCCCCTCCCTCAGCCTATATATAGCACTCCGGCATATGACACCTCTCCGTGCATCAACACTAGACATTGTTGATATTGTTTGGCAGTCTCATAAGAAAGACGAGGAGATGTTTTATACGCTATATATTTGGCTGGATCCATTGTTTTTTCGAAGCTGGCTTGTTTATTTATTTGTTGATGGTTCATACAACTGATTAAAACAGAGGTCAGGACTGGGTGACAGAAAAATGAACTGAAAGCTAGAATCTGATTTAGGGTTTCTAATTGTTTTGAGATCTGACAGGTTGTAATCATGTAACCTCAGTTTGTACAATTGCCAAACTCTAGGTCCACAACAGCATGCCCGCTTGAATGCAGTGTTAAAAACATGAGAAGAGGTGAGCATAGGCCATTTTCAAATGCAGCTCAGCAGCAACTCGTGAGCACAGGTCATTGCCCAATGCAGCTCAGTAGCGAGGCGTCAAGGGGGTGCAAAAGCAATAGCCGTTTACTTGGCCGCAATCTGCAAAAGGAAAATGTAGTGCAAGCATGAACAAGCATAGACCAATAGCAACGATTACTCGGCCTACAGAATCTATGGAGAAGATTATGGTCCTTCAATTAGTCAGTTTATACCCAAGATAACAATAAGATGGCAACAACAGACTTAGGCTCAAACTGCATATAACTTCAAATTGATTTTTAGCCAATGATGACATATTATAAGAGAAATGGATGTCAAAATGTACTGCACATGGTTTCTCCTGTTGTGAAATATACTTATATATTCGAAACTATAATTGCAAATGACACAACATCTAATGAAAGCAAGCATAGTTACTCAAAAAATTTACATATTGTATTTTCCACATCAAGAAAATACACTCTCCATTCAAAATTATAAGACGTCTCGGCTTTTATAGATCCACCGCCTTTGCGAACCACCCTCCCCATAGGGATCGACTGATACCTCAGATCCACTGCCTTTGTGCGCATGGCTAGGCTGGCTTAGGGGTTTGGGAGCACCTCCTGCCTGGCCCAGAATCCTGCCATGTTGGATAGGATCCTTTCTATTCATAAGTTCTGAAACTGCATCACGTGAAAGAGATAGGCAAGCACAAGCATTTGACACTACTATGATTCATATATAGAGGATTACAGGATGCTAGGAGATACAGAAAAAATGTAAAAAATAGCTTTAATAAGAAAGACTTTGTAACTGCCATGTGCAAATATGTGGTGCAAACATGTAAAGCATTTTTAAAGTTGCAGTTCAGTCACTCCCACTGCCATGTTTAATGTGTGGGCTTATGTGAGCACGTGCCTACTCTAGAGTAGGGACTATATTTTTTTGTCTTCTATTCATAAGTCAGCCAGAGGATTGCAATCTGCTATGACCAGTACTAAAACAATGTCCTCTGTTTCCTTGATGCCTCCCACTCGTATACCTATTATTTCTGAATAACAGACCACATAATGATTACAGGATTGTAACATAGTCCAATATAATACCCAGATGAAGCGATTGGGTGTAGGCATATACAACGGCAGAGACTTCTGTATATGTACTCAATCTGTCTGTACTCTGTTTCCAAGGAGATATTGAAAGTCTTACCAACTTCTACTACGGTGCCCAGCCTATATTTATATGTTAGTTCCAAATGCAAAAATGCATAACCCATTCAAGTCATGGCTCTATAAGAGAAAGGGGCAAGCATGCATTCGATTGATAGCGAGTAAGGTGAAAATGAAACACATTGGGGTGTGTGTGTTCGCACCATTTCTACGAAGAATTTATAGCATTGAGAAGGCAAGGCACCAGGGAAAGGCTATAAACGTAGATCCATCAATTTGCAGTGCTCACAGTATGTGTGATTGTGTTGGTTTCGTTTTAATGCCAGTTGTGAGGAGAATGAAGCCGGTCAACCAGAGGCACCTGTAGCCAATGAGAGTGCAGCTCTAAGTGGACGGATGGAACCTGTCACTGCCAGGAGCGATGGATCACGTATTTCTTAATTCCTACTTGCATCAGGATCCATGCATACCCAACATGCGACCGCCTTGGCCTTCGCCCTTCAACTTCAACCAATATTAGACCCTCCATAACGTCCCAATTCACAAAATCTGGTGGAGTTCTGGCCGCAGATTGTCTTTTGCGACAGAAACTACTGACTGGAGTTGCCTCGGTCAAAATTGGCTACCGCTTGAATCATACCAACTGTAAATTTCCATTGCGACCTAAAATTCTAATCAGTATGTTCATATTCCCTGTAATTTCACAATGCAAATTTTTGGGACTGAAATTACCAACTGCAGTCGCCAGCATGCTAATCAAAACATGCATGTAACACCCCAATTTTTTGCATTTTTGAAAATAGAATCAAATGATTTATTAATGTGTTTTTTGTGCTCATGAAAATTATAGGAAACACAATATTTTCACTAAATTAAAATTTATCATAGGAAGTAGAAAGGTGTTTGAGCATACATGCTGGTGCATATGGTTTGTTGTGCTGAGTGGTTTTGATCCAAAACTAACTTATTGTTGGCATTTGTTAAGTGCTAAAAGAATATGAAGGAATCTGCAAGCGCACAGAACACCTACCCTTGTAGCTTTTCCCTAGGATTAGTATTCTGGAGTATCGTATCCACAGGGAAGCTTTGACTAAAGAATTCTAATAAGTCACAATCATGTATCTACTAACTCAGCAAACCACTAGACTATAGTGAGGGGGTAATTGTTAAAGGATAACTAAATATCTAAGCATAAAATAATAAGCTAACTAAATGTCAAGAGAACTAAACTAATCAAGAGGTCAAAGGAAGAGATCAAGGTTCCTAAATACTTCTCTATTACTTAGGTTCTATGATAGCAATTATACCATAACACTTCGGGACACCAAAGCACTAACCACGGAAAGGGGATGAGAAGGGGGGCTAGGAAGGTTTGGCAAGGTCCTACAAACACCAACCCGAACGTGGTGGAATACATCGGCCATCAAGGCTGTCACCACCTGGGGCTACCACAAACTATCCGTTGGGTTGGGTGCAATCTCAGGTAACCTCTAGTCTAGACACCATGTCTACACTATCAATTACTACTCTAATCACATATGATAACTAGAGCACTCGATGCGAGCGGAGATCCCATGCAATAGCATAACAACTATACTTAACCATATATGTAAAACATGGAAGTAAATAGAGAAGATAAATATGTGAATCATAAGTCTTGTAGAGAAGATATAAAGACATACCATACTCTGAAGACATATCCAGAACAGGAGCATAGCTCCTCTCTCCTTTACTCCTCGATTAGATCTAAGTTAGATCTAATCTAGTTCTAATTACATGTCTAATCTATTTCTAATTACATAGCTAATCTACTTCTAATTCACTAATCCCAGAGAGAGGTTATCCTTACATTGGGACACCTCTACAACTGAAAGACTAATGAATAATGAGATAGAATGAATTAGGGTTTAGCCCTAGGGGCAGGGGGTCTTCTTATATAGGCCTTGGCGATGAACGTGAACCCTTGGATCAAACCGACCTTGGCAACGGTGTAGATACAACCTCAAGGTCGGTGGTAAACCGACATACAAAGCTGAGGCTGATTGGCCACTGTAGCTTGGCGGTCGGCCTATGTGGCACTGGCGGCCGCCAGGTCAGAGTCTCCTCTCGGCCTCTTGTTTCTTCTGGTGTCTTGTGGTACCTTCTAGAGTGTTTTAGTTCACTTTTCGGGTTGAGTTGCTTCACGGACAAGTCTGGTCTTCTTAGGACTTGTATATTCCGGAACTTTCTCCATTATTCTCTACAATTATCTATTAAGTCCCTGAAATTATATAAATCACCAAAACTCATGAAATTATGTTAGTTAAACCCCTAGACTTATGTTGATATTCATTTTATGCCCTTATCCAAGTTTAGTTGTCTAGTAATATTATGCTATAACAGGTGTCAACACTTATTCGAATTGCTTTTGAATGTGCAGAACCACGAGGAATGGTGAACACAGGCCATTGTAAATCCAGCTCAGCAGCGACTCATGAGCCAAGTGAGCATGTACGGGCTGACTCATGTGTGGTATCCAGTGGAAGGAAAAGTTTTGGCAGTATGCCTGGCCAGGATCTTGGGGGGCGGGGGTGGGGGAATGAAGTGTAAGCATGAAGAAAAAAATAACCAATAGCAATGACTTCAGCTACAGCAGCTATAGAGAAGATATTGTGCAACAATGAGTTGATTTATTTGCAGCTTCATGACATAAAAGAGACACCAACAGATTTGTGCTCAAAGTGCATTTGACATCATATTGATTTTTAGGAATTGGTGACATATTATAGGAGAAATTAAAGGTCAAAATGTACTGCCAATGATTTCTCCTTTTGTGAAATACTCCTTCATACTGGTATCGAAGTCGTTTAGGACATGATTGTGCATACCAAAGAGTCATTAATTTGGGGTAATTTTTCCATGTCTACTCTTATTAAATGATTTTGCGGTATGATTAATAATAGAAACAAATCAAAGGTTGATTGGCTAGATCGGTCTGGTGGTGCGGCATAATTCCCAGGGTCTCACGAATTTTTTTGCTGGTGCGGCATAATTAAGAAAGGCAAAGCGCAATTAAGGCAGGGGTAAAAAAAGTCCAGGAGCGCCGCATGCGGGACGGAACTACGGAGGGAGTACATGTATAGTTTAAACGTGTGAATTTTCTTGATCTACCGCATTGGCTAACCACCGTCCCCACAGAGGGATTGGCGATCCTCAAATCCATCGCCATAGCATTGATGGCTGGGTCAGTTGGTGAACCGCCTCAAGCCCGGCCGACAAAGGCCCTACTACACAAAATCATATTAACAGAGATTTTTGAACCGCCGTGACATATTGAAAACAGTCACAAAGTCAGGAAGGATTTTGAACCACCTTGGTTAATGTCTCGAACTAACTGAGGTGATCAATTTTTATTAATCAAGCGATCGTGGAAAACTCCTCGCAAAAATCGATTTACAGAGACGGATAAAAAATAAGTGTCGCTACGCCTAAAATCCATTAACATAGGCGAGCCTTATGAAAATACAGCCTCTAAAAATACCCCTTTTAACCGAAGAGGGCACTTATATGGCCTGCCTCAATTAACCGTGGCTGAGCCTAGCTGTGATAAAAGAACAAAGCTGCCCAATACAGTGCCCACACTATATATTAAACATGGCCGAGCCCAAGAGCGGCGAAAAACATGGTGGTCTCAGCTCCCTCACTTCCTCCCCCCTTATCCATCATTTTACTTGTGCGGCACGACCCCCGCCCCTCACGCCTGTTCGGACTACTCACCCCCAGCCAGCCTTCTTCATCAACTCTCTCTGTGGCGTGGTGGAGCGGCCTCCCGGGCGACCGCGGTGTGGCAGTGGGAGCTGTCAGTTAATGGTGCTTAAATCCACAAGAACTACTACAGTGAATGTAACTATGGCCTAGACCTAACCCATCCTCCTGGACTCGGCAGTGGTGGTTTCGTAGTGAAGGCGTGACCATAAGCAGGGGCAGCGGCTTCGCGAGGATCTAGTGCGCCCACAACAATGTGCCTCCTTGTGATGCATGCAGGTAAGGCACGGCATGGTTCACCTGTTGTGTCCTGACCCCCTCTGATTAGTTGAGGCTCACCTGTTGCGTGTTGATCCGGTTCACTCATCCGTCTCTTGGTCAAATCTGTTAGAAAGGGGTGATGACCCACGTACGCAGATCATGATCGAAGTAAAAAGCTCTTCAATTTTGGCGGTAGATTCATGATTATTGTATCAACTTTGTGTATAATCTCGAATTAATCATGTCTTTCCTATTTATTAAAAAATTTGTAGATGTCAACAGGTCCATAAATAAGCATCAAGTTTTATGCAACATATATATTGAAACCCTCTATTAGCGGCGCTGTGCGTCATCCGCTGAACCCGATGGTCAGGAACAGCACGAGAGCGTAGAACATGATCACGGTGATCCCCGTCAGCTCACGGAAGAACGGGATCGCCACCGCCACCATGAGCTGCACTGGGAAGGCAGTACCGGTGACCACGCCGTGGTTGCTGCGTCGGCGGCGCCGAGAAGAGGACATGGCCACCACCTCCCAACGCCGATGATCGGTGGCGGCGGAAGCTGAGAAGATGAAAGTTTTTTTGAAAACTTTGGTCTCCACTCTGAATGAACAAAGAAAAAATCATCTAAACTATGCTACTCAAAACATTATTTTGTATTTGTGGAGTTACCGTTTTACCCTTGATAAAAGATAATTAAAAAATGCAATTACAGCCCTATCTTCATCCCCACATTAGCGGAGGCGATGGAAGACAATTTTTGCTCATATGGCCCACTTGTCATAGATACAGAAATTGCCTCTCGTTGCCTCCCGCCCATTGCCTCCTACCTTTGTTCCCATCGGATCGGCCGCTCTCGGTCGATGTGAGCCATTGAATTTTCCTCAATTATTGGAAAATAATTCTTTTTATAAACACTTTACTTCAAATATAAAATAGTCTTAAAACAGAAGTTTGCACTATACATGTAGTTTTCTTTTAAAATGTTGAACTTGTATGTATCAATGATACCGATGTGGCTTTAGGTTTATTTGTAGGGAACTTCTAGAAAATTATAGACTACTACTTTTTCAGTAATTTAATAAATTGCTCCCTTAGTTTTTAGTAATTTAATAAATTTCTCCATTAATTGTAGATTTCTAGTAGCAGTTTACCAAAGTCCTCGCCCTTTATATACCACTTCAGCGCGCCATGGGCCATTGTTGAAATCTGCATGACTACTCTTACTTGTCACAGCTATATATCACTGAGGAGTGAAAATTGTGATTAGGACTGGGTGACGCAAAAAAAAATGTACTGAGGTCCTCAATAACAGCTTTGTTGGACCTCGATCTGAGAGCATATGGTTTCTTACCCATATAAAAAAAAACCAGTCTGGTCCACTCAAGCAAGAAGTCAGGGGGAACCAGTCTATGGCAACAGTGTTGGTAGTGGCAGCCAAAATTAGCTCCCAACAACAATAATACCATGAGCTACACTGGCCATATTAAAGAAGATCTGCGTCATCAGGCACTAATTGATAATATCTCGCAGGTTTAGCTGTTTGTATACATGCCTTACTGTCTGAGTTTTCCTACAAATACCCTTGTTAGCGTCATGCTAACTAATCATGATCCGTAATTGCATCAGAAATAGCCTGTCCTTTTTTTCTTCAACAAACCTCAAATTGATCCTAATATTTCCAAAAATAATCATTGTTTCGTCAAACGAAAAAAATATTGGACCCAACTAAAATGGGCGGTGTTTGAAAAATGAGTAAAGTCCATTTTTGGCCATCCAACTTTTGGTGAAGTCCAAGAATGACCATCGAACTCCAAAACCGGGTATCTTTGACCATCCAACTCTTAAAACCGTTCACAAATGGCCATCGAGCAGTTTTGATTGGTGGTTTTAATTATTTATTTACAATTTAGTCCTTAGAACAGCGCACATGGGTCCGGCAGCATCCTGTCGAACAGAGAGTGCCGCCGCGGCGTCCCTCGCCCGCGCGTACATGCCCAGCAGCGCGGTGGCCACGTACGGTTCACCGGAGAGCGCCGCCTTCACCGTGTACCCATGCAACACGCGGCCGACCACGAGGCAGCCGGACGTTGGGAAGGTGGGCGAGAGGGTGTGCGCGGGGGAGGAGGCCGTGGGACAGCAACATCTTGGACTTCGCCAAAAAGTTCAATGGCCAATTGTGAATGGTTTTAAGAGTTGGATGGTCAAAGATACGCGGTTTTGGAGTTCGATGGTCATTCTTGGACTTCGCCAAAAGTTCAATGGCCAAAAATGGACTTTACTCTTGAAAAAATTTGGGTTGGCATTCAATTGTTTTCACCAGTCCATCAAATTCACGCTTTGATTAAATTTTTGCTGTATTTTGACCACGGCCTGATTTGAAGGCAAGAAGAATGAACAAATTCACGCTTTGATTAAATGAACTTTGGCCAGTATTTGATCAATAATGAAGCGTGATACGAAGTAGGATGGGAAGAACAGGACTTTTTTAATCTGGAGGTACGATTTGATTCATGCCTGAGTAGCAAGTTCAATTGCATGTGTCCCAAGTCTCTCGCCTCTTTCTCTCAGCCTTATATTTCTGAGCAAAGTATTGTCGACGGCACGTCACCCTTGTTCTCTAGTTGGTGGTGTTCTCCAAAATCCCTAGACCAGCTGTGGTTGCTTCGTCTATATATGGACTCTTTTCAAACGTAAAGTTGGTGCAGTACGGCAGTACCTGTACTACCTTTTGTACTGAGCTAAATTCCTTTAATAATGATATAGCTAGTGACCTCTAGAAAATTAATTTCTAGTAGTAGGTTGCCAGAGCGTGCTCTCACTATATATACCACCGGTCAGCATACAACAGTTTCCTGTATGCATCACCACATATCATTACTAAATTTCCAGCTTGTTTGCTAGCCGGTTCTGTTTGAGTGGCTCATACGAGTGAAGTGCATATTAGAACTGTGAGGCATCAGGAAAAATGAACCAAAATCCCAAGTCAACTGGGCCAGGCTTGAGTGAAGCTAGATGCTTGTAGTTCCAATTGCCCCATGAAAAACCACAGATGCAAGCTCGGGCAGCGAGCAGGCAAGAAGACACAAAGAGATGGCGCGTAGTACTAGCAGTAATATACTCCATGCTTAGTTCCACGCGTACCCATTCGCAGCATGGTGGCATAACAGAGATCGTGTTCCAGCCTTTACTGGAGATATCCTCTTGGACGTTATGTCATAACAGAATCTTCCTCACAACAATATCTGTGGAGGCATTTTCAGTGGCTTGGATGACAAAAACACAAAGCAACAATTAACTAAGTTGGTGCAGCACCACACACCAGTTACCGAGATGTTCTAACAACATTTTGCCTCAGAAGATAAATATTTTCATACGACTAAAATTGTGCCAATGTTGCCTCAAAAGATAAAGATTTTTTGAACATTTTGCCTTATCGATTCATTATCAAATCATGAGATGAGTAACAGTGCTTCCAAGGAACCGGTGGATTGCCTGTGACAAATGTTTTGTCAGCCATTGATCTTACAACAGAATAATTAATCATGTGAAATTACGAATGCATACTTCAGTAAATGCTTCTTAATTCGTATGGTTGCACAACACAGAACAGGAAGCTAAGCACTCCGATCTACTACTGCACTCCCTATGACTAGTGTATACCTGTATATATAGAACTGTTTTTACGGACAGTCTCCAGATGTGTCGTCATGCCATTAATTTTATACAGAGGGATGTCCAAGCAAATACCGCTAATATTTTTTTGTTGCTCCCTCTATTTGCAACAACTTTAAAAATTGCTGCATTGTAGATTCGCGTACCAGCTAGCAGCCCCCAGCCTATATATAGCACTCCAGCGTCTGGCAGCCCCCTGCATCACCACTAGCTATTGTTCATACAGTTTGCCAGTCTCACGACATAGATGAGGAGATGCTTCTAGACATCATTTGGATGTATCCATGGCTGTTGTAAGCTGGCCCTGTTTATTTACTGATGGTTCAAACAACGATTAAAACTGAGGTTAGGACTGGGTGACGACAGGAAAAATGCACTGAGAGTTAGAAGCTGATGTAGGGGTTTTGATACTTGTTCTGAGATCTGACGGGATGAAACCTTATACCTTCAGTTCATGCAATTGCCGAACTCTAGCCTCCACCAGTGCACAGGAGAATGCGGTTGTGACAACCCTGAGCAAAGGTGAGCACAGGCCAACAGCGACTCATGAGCACAGGTGTGTACGTGCTGGCTGACTCAGGCATCCAGCGGTAGGAAAAAGCTTTGGCAGTGTGCTTGGCCGGGATCTACAGGAGGAAAATGTACTGTAAGCATGAACAACCATTACCAGTCGCACTGACTTGAGCTACATCAGCTATAGCGAAGACATTGTGCATCAATTAGTCGTTTATATGGAATTTCATGACATATATAAAATAGACACCATGTTGATTTTTAGCAATTGGTGACATTTATATGAGAAATTAAAGGTCCAAATGTACTGCCCATGATTTCTCCTTTTGTGAATAACACGTATAGTTTCTGGACAGAATAATTGCAAATGACACCTCATCTCACAAAACAAAAAGTAGTTCCTCAAGTTTTAAGACATGTTAGTTTTTCTTGATCCACCACTGTTGAATCACCATCCCCGTAGGGGATTGGCTGGTCCCACAGATCCAATGCCGTAGCGTTGACTACTACGCAAAAAATCTTATTAACGGAGGTTTTGAACCGCCATGACAAATTGAAAAGAGCCTCGGGCGGCGGCTAGGCAGGATTTTGAACTGCCTCGGTTAATGACTCGAAATAACCGAGGCAGTCATTTTGTATTAACTGAGGCAGTCGTGGAAACTGCTTAGCAAAATCGATTTATAGAGCCAGTTAAAAAATAAGTGTCACCTAAAATCCATTAACAAAGGCGAGCTTTATAGAACGACGGCCTCTAAAATTAGCCATATTAATCGTGGCCAAACCTTGCAATGATAAGAGCCCAAATAGCCCAATACCGTGCCCACACTATATGTTAAACATGCCCGAGCCCAGTAGCAGTGAAAATGAGGCGCTTACAGCTCTCCCTCACCCCTCATCCAGTGGAACAACATGACCCCCCGCTCCCTACACTTGTTTCTCACTACTCACTCCACCAGTCTATCTCCCTCACCTAGTGTCATGGGCAGCCAGCAGGCTGCCGCTCCCAGGGATGGCATCAGCGCGATTAGTGGCTAGGAAAGGAAGCCATTGTTAGGCAAGTACTAGAATCAAGGAGAACCTCTCCATTTGCTTAGGCCGCTGGCCACCCATTTGCTTAGGCCGCTGGCCATCCATTTGCTTAGGCCGCTGGCCATCCATTTGCTTAGGCCGCTGTGGCCATCCATTTGCTTAGGCCGCTGGCCATTTATTCTTTTAATCGGCACTCTTAGAAAGCAAGCAAGAACAATGAAGAAACAATTCTAGTCTCCCCAATCTCTCAAGCTCTTGGCAAAGCATAAGGCCTAGTTATCGCCCTTGTTCCCCAAATGAACTAGGAACCTAACATCTGGTATCACGAGTCCTGCGATCCTCGCCTACTCGCTCCCGCTCATCATCACCAACATCCACCAGCCGCCATCCCAACATCAATCACCGCCGCTGCCCATCCTCTCCATCACCACAAAAAAATGTCGTTCCGTATCGCCGCACCACCCCTTCTCCAACCACGCGCGTGCCCCTTCCACATCAGCCACCAAGCGATCCTCTTCCACCTCCGCTCCGCCACAATTCCGTAAGATGAATTTTCCCAAATTTGACGGGAAATCTGATCCGCTCACGTTCATCAACCAATGTGAGTCCAACTTCTGCCGGGAGCGCATCATGGCGGAAGAAAAGGTATGGCTGGTTTCCCATAATTTGGAAGATGACGCCCGGATGTGGTTCCTCCAAGTCCAAGAGGATGAGGGCACCCCAAATTTGACGGGAAATCTGATCCGCTCACGTTCATCAACCAATGTGAGTCCAACTTCCGCCGGGAGCGCATCATGGCGGAAGAAAAGGTATGGCTGGTTTCCCATAATTTGGAAGATGACGCCCGGATGTGGTTCCTCCAAGTCCAAGAGGATGAGGGCACCCCAGCGTGGCGTCGATTCACTGAGCTCCTGCACCTGCGCTTCAATTCGCCCCCGCTCTCCGACGTGTTCCATCGTGTGTCCACTACGTTGGATCACATAATGGTGCTACTCAAGGCGATGCAGGCGCGTGAAGATTTGGCGGCAACACGCCTCCAAGCGGCAGTACGCCTTCAGGCTGCGGCACGTGGCCTCTTGGCTCGCCGGCGCGTGCAGGCTATCCGCGGGGAGAAGCGTCTGGCTGTTCTCTCCAGGGCCGTTACCGGGCCACCATCAGAGGAGCAGGCAGCGGTGTGCCTGCAAGCAGCAGGGCGAGGTTTCCTCGCCCGGCGGGCGGTGCAGAAGTTGCGCACTCTTCTCAGTTCGTTGTTGCAGTGCGCAATCAGCCACTCGAGCTCGCCCATGGCTCCAATTGATGGCGAGGTCTAGGTTTGGGGCCTCCCGGCGCAGCGACCGACCAGCGCAAGGCAGCAGCACGCACCGGCGGTGGTGGCCGTTCGCTATTCTGGCGCACACCTTGGTAATGTCCGGGCGCACGAGCAGGCTGCTACATCCTCCCTTCATTCGACGTGAAGACAGCGATTCCGTGCTTCCCATGGGATCCAGGACGAGATGGTCGGCAGCTATCCAGCCTCGAGGGCGAGCTAGGTCTCCGAGGGCGGGGAGATGTCATGGGCAGCCAGCAGGCTGCCGCTCCCAGGGATGGCATCAGCGCGATTAGTGGCTAGGAAAGGAAGCCATTGTTAGGCAAGTACTAGAATCAAGGAGAACCTCTCCATTTGCTTAGGCCGCTGGCCATCCATTTGCTTAGGCCGCTGTGGCCATCCATTTGCTTAGGCCGCTGGCCATTTATTCTTGTAATCGGCACTCTTAGAAAGCAAGCAAGAACAATGAAGAAACAATTCTAGTCTCGCCCAATCTCTCAAGCTCTTGGCAAAGCATAAGGCCTAGTTATCGTCCTTGTTCCCCAAATGAACTAGGAACCTAACACCTAGCTTGCACTCCTCACTACGCACTCCCTCCACTCTCCCTGTGGCATGGTGGAGCGGCCTCGTGGGCAAAGCACGGTGTGGCAGTGGGATCTCTATCCCTTGCTGGCGCTTAGATCCACAACAACAGCTGTAGTGAAGGCGTCCATGATCAATAACCCCCTCCTCTTGGACTCGGTGGTGGTGGCCTTGGAGTGAAGGTTGTGGCTCGAGAAAGAAAGACGTGTATAGAAGGTGATATTAAAGCTCATCCTATTAATAATATACAGATGGGTACTGATGTAGTAAATTGTCAAAGCATCTTTGTCAAAAAGCAAAGCCAAAGAATACACGATGCAGATTATGATGGGGCAAGCGTATAAAAAGGTGTATAATCTTGAGTGGTCAAAAGAAAAGAAAACAAGAACAGCTTGTCCTCTTCAGTAACATCTAGATACTATCCTTTTTCTTGATCAATATGTTGAAAACTAAGAAAAAATGATGACTTCTTCTGGAAGAAATTTGAGGTGGTCAAAATTGTTTTCATAGGACGAAATTTGGAATTTCCTATGACTTTGTTTCCCAAAACTCCAAGGAGACTACTCCTTATGGAATCCAGAAAATTCCTGTAAGTACGATGGGTCAAGTGATGCTTTGTGTTGACATTCAAATTATGCTTAGGCTGGTTTTTTGTCTCATTAACAAGTACTACCTCAGTCTCTTAAAGAATCAATTGCATGCAGCTTTAGATAGATTAGCAAAGAAGATTAAAGGCCATAGTACTGTTGCTTTGATTACGTATCCCATAGCATGGCAGAAGAGAGAGGTTGTGTTCAATGCAACCCAGACTAGGTGAGAGATTAATGTGGATCAGTGGACCACTGATCTCTAAATATTGATTCTTTTGGAGACAAATTTTTATTCTTTTCAAGACCGAGGGAGTGGAACTCTAGGAATGACATGGTTTTGTAGCACGATGGTCCAACAGATGCTTCGTGTTGACAGTCAAATTTGTGAATTACCATCCGCGTTACAACAATATGACCAAATACTTTTTGGTTTTGTTCCCTCCTCGTCACAGATCATCTGATAGCGAGATGATTTCTACATGCATAGCCTAGCCATTGACAGAATATGTGTCACTCTGCCTGCACTCCCTACGACTCTGACTAGTGCTTACTTATATATAAGCACTGTTTTTATGGATAGTCTGCTGATGTGTCTGCATGGCTTTAAATTTGTACGGAGGGAACTCACAGCAAAGACCACTATTTTTTGTTTTTGCTCACAACAATTTAAAAAATGAGAAATGTGTCCGCATTGCAGATTCGAGAAATGCCCCCTCCCTCATCCTATATATAGCACTCCGACATATGACACCTCTCCATGCATCAACACTAGACATTGTTGATATTGTTTGGCAGTCTCATAAGAAAGATGAGGAGATGTTTTATACGCTATATATTTGGCTGGATCCATTGTTTTTTCGAAGCTGGCTTGTTTATTTATTTGGTGATGGTTCATACAACTGATTAAAACAGAGGTCAGGACTGGGTGAGAACAGGAAAAATGAACTGAAAGCTATAATCTAATTTAGGGTTTCTAATTGTTTTGAGATCTGACAGGTTGTAATCATGTAACTTCAGTTTGTACGATTGCCAAACTCTAGGTCCACAACAGAATGCCCGCTTGAATGCAGTGTTAAAAAACATGAGAAGAGGTGAGCACAGGCCATTTTCAAATGCAGCTCAGCAGCAACTCGTGAGCACAGGTCATTGCCCAATGCAGCTCAGTAGCGAGGCGTCAAGGGGGTGCAAAAGCAATAGCCGTTTACTTGGCCGCAATCTGCAAAAGGAAAATGTAGTGCAAGCATGAACAAGCATAGACCAATAGCAACGATTACTCGGCCTACAGAATCTATGGAGAAGATTATGGTCCTTCAATTAGTCAGTTTATACCCAAGATAACAATAAGATGGCAACAACAGACTTAGGCTCAAACTGCATATAACTTCAAATTGATTTTTAGCCAATGATGACATATTATAAGAGAAATGGATGTCAAAATGTACTGCACATGATTTCTCCTGTTGTGAAATATACTTATATATTCGAAACTATAATTGCAAATGACATAACATCTAATGAAAGGAAGCATAGTTACTCAAGTAAATATATATTGTGTTTTCCACATCAAACAAATACTCTCTCCATTCAAAATTATAAGGCGTCTCAGCTTTTACAAATCCACGGCCTTGGCGAACCACCCTTCCCATAGGGATCGACTGGTACCTAAGATCCACAGCCTTTGTGCGGATGGCTAGGCTGGCTTAGGGGTTTGGGACCACCTCCTGCCTGGCCCAGAATCCTGGTCTGGACTGCCATGTTGGATGGTCTCCTTTCTATTCATAAGTTCTGAAACTGCATCACGTGAAAGAGATAGGCAAGCACAAGCATTTCACACTATTATAATTTATATATAGAGGATTCGAGAGGATGCTAGGATATACAGAAAAATGTAAAAAAAATAGCTTTAATAAGAAAGACTTTGTCACTGCCATGTGCAAATATGTGATGCAAACATGTAAAGCATTTTTAAAGTTGCAGTTCAGTCACTCCCACTGCCATGTTTAATGTGTGGGCTTATGTGAGCAGGTGCCTACTCTGGAGTAGGGACTATATTTTTTTGTCTTCTATTCATAAGTCAGCCAGAAAGTACCAATAAAAGAGCAGTGAAGGCATGTGCCTGACTACACAGCAGGTTTGTTGGTACTGTCTCAAGTTGACAGGCAACTGTTTTTCAACACCATGGATTGCAATCTGCTATGACCAGTATTAAAACAATGTCCTCTGTTTCCTTGATGCCTCCCACTCGTATACCTATGATTTCTGAATAACAGACCACATAATGATTCCAGGATTGTAACATAGTCCAATATAATACCCAGATGAAGCGATTGGCTGTAGGCATATACAACGGCAGAGACTTCTATATATATACTCCATCTGTCTGTACTCTGTTTTCAAGGAGATATTGAAAGTCTTACCAACTTCTACTAGTGCATAACCCATTCAAGTCATGGCGCGATAAGAGAAAGGGGCAAGCATGCATTTGATTGATAGCGAGTAAGGTGAAAATGAAACACATTGGGGTGTTTGTGTTCGCACCATTTCTATGAAGAATTTATAGCACTGAGAAGGAGAGGCACCAGGAAAAGGCTATAAACATAGATCCATCAATTCACAGTGCTCACAGTATGTGTGATTGTCTCGGTTTCGTTTTAATGCCAGCTGTGAGGAGAATGAAGCCCATCAACCAGAGGCACCTGTAGCCAATGGGAGTGCAGCTCTAAGTGGAGAGATGGAACCTGTCACTGCCGGGAGCAATGGATCACGTATTTCTTAATTCCTACTTGCATCAGGATCCATGCATACCCAACATGCGACCGCCTTTGGCCTTCCCCCTTCAACTTCAACCAATATTAGACCCTCCATAACGCCCTAATATCACAGAATCTGGTGGAGTTCTGGCTGCATATTGTCTTTTTGCGACAGAAACTACTGACTGGATTTGATAACTTGCTATCAGTTATTCGCAGTCCTGCAGATTATTATTGTTTAATTCGTTGGCTCGGTCAAAATTGGCTACTGCTTGAATCATACCAACTGTAATTTTCCATTGCGACCTAAAAGTCTAATCAGTATGTTCATATTCCCTGTAATTTCACAATGCAAATTTTTGGGACTGAAATTACCAACTGCAGTCGCTAGCATGCTAATCAAAACATTCATGTAACACCCCAAATTTTTGCATTTTTGAAAATAGAATAAAATGATTTATTAATGTGTTTTTGTGCTCATGAAAATTATAGGAAACACAATATTTTCACTAAATTAAAATTTATCATAGGAAGTAGAAAGATGATTGAGCATACATGCTGGTGCATATGGTTTGTTGTGCTGAGTGGTTTTGATCCAAAACTCTAACTTACTCAAATTCCTTTTTGAATGTGCAGAACCATGAGGAATGGTGAACACAGGCCATTGTGAATCCAGCTCAGCAGCGACTCATGAGCCCAAGTGAGTATGTACGGGCTGACTCATGTGTGGTATCCAGTGGAAGGAAAAGTTTTGGCAGTATGCTTGGCCAGGATCTAAGGGGGAATGAAGTGTAAGCATGAACAAAAATAAACAATAGCAATGACTTCAGCAACAGCAGCTATAGAGAAGATATTGTGCAACAATGAGTTGATTTATTTGCAAGTTCATGAAATAAAACAGACACAAACAGATTTGTGCTCAAAGTGCATTTAACATCATATTGATTTTTAGCAATTGGTGACATATTATAGGAGAAATTAAAGGTCAAAATGTACTGCTAATGATTTCTCCTTTTGTGAAATACATGTATAGTTTAAACGTGTGAATTTTCTTGATCTACCGCATTGGCTAACCACCGTCCCACAGGGGATTGGCCAATCCCTGAAATCCATCGCTATAGCATTGATGGCTGGGTCGGTTGGTGAACCGCCTCAAGCCCGGCCGACAAAGGCCCTGCTACACAAAAATCATATTAACAGAGTCAGGAAGGATTTTGAACCGCCTCGCTTAATGTCTCGAACTAACCGAGGTGATCAATTTTTATTAACCGGAGCAGTCGTGGAAAACTCCTCGCAAAAATCGATTTACAGAGAAGGATAAAAAATAAGTGCCGCACGCCTAAAATCCATTAACATAGGAGAGCCTTATGAAAATACAGCCTCTCAAAATACCCCTTTTAACAGAAGAGGGCACTTATATGGCCTGCCTCAAGAAACCGTGGCTGAGCCTAGCTGTGATAAAAGAACAAAGCTTCCCAATACCGTGCCCACACTATATATTAAACATGGCCGAGCCCAGTAGCGACGAAAACATGGTGGTCTCAGCTCCCTCACATCCTCCCTCATCCCTCATTTACTTGTGCGGCACGACCCCCGTCCCCCCACGCCTGTTCCGACTACTCACCCCAGCCAGCCTTGTTCATCAACTCTCTCGTGTCGTGGTGGAGCGGCCTCCCGGGCGAATCGCAGCGGTGGCGAAGGGAGCCGTCGGGTTAATGGTGCTTAAATCCGAAACAACTACTGCAGTGAACGCAACTATGGCCTAGACCTAACCCATCCTCCTGGTCTCGGCAGTGGTGATTTCGTAGTGAAGGCGTGACCATGAGCAGGGGCGACGGCTTCGCGAGGATCTAGTGCGGCCACAACAATGTGCCTCCTTGTGACGCATGCAGGTAAGGCACGGCATGGTTCACCTGTTGTGTCCCGACCCCCTCGATTATTTGAGGCTCACCTGTTGCATGTTGATCCGGTTCACTCATCTGTCTCTTGGTCAAATCTGTTAGAAAGGGGTGATGACCCACGACGCAGATCATGATCGAAGTAAAAGCTCTTCAATTTTGGCGGTAGATTCATGATTATTGTATCAACTTTGTGTATAATCTCGAATTAATCAGGTCTTTCCTATTTACTAAAAAAATTTGTAGATGTCAACAAGGCCATAAATAAGCATCAAGTTTTATGCAGCATATATATTGAAACCCTCTATTAGCAACACGTCGTCGCTGAAACTGATGGTCAGGAACAGCACGAGGGCATAGAACATGATCACGGTGATCCCCGTCAGCTGCTGGAAGAACGGGATCGCCACCGCCACCGTGAGGTGCGGTGGGAAGGCAGTACCGAGTGACCACGCCGTGGTTGCTGCCGGGCGGTGCCGAGAAGAGGACCTGGCCACCACCTCCCCACAGCACCGATGATCGTGGCGGCAGATGCTGAGAAGATGAAAGTTTTTAAAAAAACTTTGGTCTCCACTTTGAATGAACGAAGAAAAAAAATCATCTAAACTATGCTACTCAAAACATTATTTTGTATTTGTGGAGTTATCATTTTACCCTTGATCAAAAATAATTACAAAAAAATGCAATTACCGCCCTATCTCATCCCCACGAGGAGTGAAAAATTGTGATTAGGACTGGGTAACACGAGGAAAAATGTACTGAAGTCCTCAATAACAATTTAGTTGGACCTCGATCTGAGAGCATATGTTTTCGTACCCATATAAAAAATATCGTAGGCTCTGGGGAAGATCCAGGAATTGCATTGCCTATTTCATATCGGCCACGCACAGGTGGAGTGAAATCCAGGAACAGTAACAATGATCTAGCCCACTCAAGCATGAAGTCAGGGGGAACCAGTCTATGACAATATAGTTGGTAGTGGCAGCCAAAATTAGCACCCAACAACAATAATACCATGAGCTACACTGGTCATATTAAAGAAGATCTGCATCATCAGGCACTAATTCATAATATCTGGCTGGTTTAGCTGCTTGTATATATGACTTAGCGTCTTAGTTTTCCTACAAATACCCTTGTTAGCGTCATGCTAACTAATCATGGTCCATAATTGCATGACAAATAGCTTGTCCTTTCTCTTCAAATAAACCTCAATTTGATCATAATATTTCCAAAAATTACCATTGTTTCGTCAAAGGAAGAAATATTGGACCCAACTAAAATGTGCGGTTTTGAAAAATTTGGGTTGGGATTCAATTGTTTTCACCAGTCCATCAAATTCACGCGTTGATTAAATTTTTTTGCTGTATTTTGACTACAGCCTGATTTGAAGGCAAGAACAATGAACAAATTCACACTTTGATTAAATGAACTTTGGCCAGTATTTGATCAATAATGAAGCGTGATACTAAGTAGGATGGGAAAGAACAGGAGTATTTTAATCTGGAGGTAGGATTCGATTCATGCATGTGTAGCTAGTTCAATTGCATTTGTCCCAACTCTCTCGCCTCTTTCTCTCAGCCTTATATTTCTCAGCAAAGTATTGTCGACGGCACGGCACCCTTGTTCTCTAGTTGGTCTTGTTCTCAAAAATCTCTAGAACAGCTGTGGTTGTTTTGTCTATATATGGAGTCTTTTCAAACATAAAGTTGGTGCAATACGGCAGTACCTGTACTACCTTTTGTACTGAGCCTATGTATCAGTTCCCGATGCTGGTGTCAGTTTGAAAGCAGAGGAAAGACTTAAGCTATAGCTATCTTTTATAGTGTAAATGTTAAAAGGCCTTTCTTTGTAATCCAAAATATATCAAGACTCACAATGGAAACCATGTGCAGTCCTTCATGCACCACTGATATGTAGTTGCCGATGCCAGATAGGTCAGTTTATATATACAGGTCCTTCAAATATGTCTAGTTCAAAATTAGCCGGGACTGAAAGTATGACATATAATGTTGATTGATAGTGGCACTTGGGGAATCAGGCAAAATTTAAGGAATAGGTGGCTTCAGGAAAATCATGCTACCATTATCTTCAATCGTGCTGGACCTGGTAATCGTTGCTTTGCAACCCCACATTCTATGGCTGCTTCATCTTGTGTGCAATAAGCAATGGCATCTGCCGCAGATAAGCAGAGCCAGTGCAAGGACATGAAGCTTTTGGTTCTGATGTTGATCAACCACAAGTTCGGTACCATCATTATCTTTGGTGACCTGGGCATTGACAAATGCACCGGTGTCCAGTCCCTGAAGCAGCTTGAATCTATGCCCAACGAGCGCCAGATGGAGGCCCAAACCAGCTCAATTTGACACTTCACAGGCTGCCCTTTTTCTTGATCTTTTAATTGTTTACAAATATCGCTACAAAGTACTGCCTCTCCAAAGCTGTGGATTAACAAAGGGTTTTTGACCGTTTCCGTTAATACTTGGTCCCGTCTGTGTAGTAAACAGGAATTATAAGCCTAGCTAACTTTTGGTATCACCACGTCTGTATCACGAAATATAACTTCCGTGGTTTGCTTTTGGAGTTTGCTTTTGTGGAATTGGGCTGTAGGACACTGCAAAAATGCGTATTTTGTGGAGAGACACTGCAAACGACGAAATATGCTAGGTACCATTATAAATATGTGCTTTTTTGTTGAAACACACCGCCTTTGATTATTTTATTAATATCTCAGATTTTAGGGGAGCGAAGGTTGGTAAAATGTCTTTTCTGCCCTTTGCTAAATTTTCATTCATCTATAATCTTACAACACCTCCCATGGTGGCACAAAACAAACTGGACGCCCCAGAACTCATCCACAGACCACTGATATCCGCACAGGCGCTCCTCTGGGTCATCCATGTTCCACCACCTTCCATTGGCTGCCTGGGTCCTGCCTGAACTCACTCTGATTACTTTCGGGTCATCTTTTGCATGTTGAACCAGGTCACTCGTGTATGTTATGGTGAGATGTGGTAGGCTGACCTCAGCAGCAGACAAAAGACTGATTTAGAGAAATGTGCAACGCACCGCGCATGCAAGACTGAATCAGAGACTATATGAACCTCAGGTTGCGCCCCCAGATGCACAGTCTCTAGTATAAAAGCCTCCCTAATGCTAACATAAAGATTTCTGGTAGGTTTTGGCCACACCACAACTAAGCTGAGTCTAATCTCTCTCTGCACTTCTGCAAAGCAACCGCCGCTGCCTTGCCATCGATAACGCCATGAGGACGAGTTGGAAACTGCAATGACTACAGTTTACATCTTGACTGCCTCTTTACGTCTGAGAAGCTGTGAGCGACAAGGTGTGACCTCCTTCCCTGATGCCTCCCATTCCTATAATAACTAAATCTGTTTTGCCTGGATCTTACCATGTTCGATATGTCTAGATGAAAAGGTATGCTATAGGGTGGACGCAACGGGCACAGACTTATTTATATATATGCAATGGGCACAGGCATAAAAGGATAAAATATTGTTGGGCATATTACTCCTTCTATTATTAGTAATGTAGGATGGTTGTGGAATGCAGAGTCTAATATAAATGCAAAGGGCAGGAGATCAAAAAAGAGTTCACGATTTTTATAAATGTTTCTACTTGCAAAGGGCACATGCTTACTTAAAGTAACATGTGTAATGGCTGCTATTGTTGTATGTTAACTGTAATTCTGCTCACACCAGTATAATGGCCCCACGGTGCATCTCCTTGCGCTATAAGTGGGGTGTCTTTTCTTTATATAGCTAGCACACACTAACACACCTCCACGAGTTGTTCTCTCTACAAGAGGTCCATCCCTTTGCTTTTGAATTGTTTCTGCTCCCTATCCTCGCCGGTGCAAGCACCTATGCACACATTGGCTTCCTGGACGAGTAGGCCTCCAAAACTATGTTTGCTTGTGTCGCATTTTTGACCGGCAGATATTCGGTCCTTGGCGCAGCACGCTTGGTGAGAAGAGAAACACTAGGGACACGAGATTTATCCTGTTTCAGGCCCTCTGGAAGCAAGTAAAAGCCTTACGCTTCGCAGCTACTTGTTTATATTGCGATATGATCAGGATGGCGAGACGAGAGGTCACAAATTGCTAATCCTATGAAAGTTTCAATGATTACAATACGGGATACGCCTAGCTATTTATATCTGAGACCTACTTAGTCCACAAGCTATCTGGACATTCAGTCTAGGTGAGATTTGTAGATATGGTTCTATGAATAAGCGACTTGTAATCTCCTGGGCATCCATCAGCAGCATGGATTCAATTGCCAGCATATCCGGTAGTCAGGGTACCCTGGGATTGTGGCATTGGTAGATGGGAATCATGTTTTGGCTATGATTTGAGGTTTCCCAACAATGGAATAGTTATTAGTTTGCTTGGTTGAGTACAAGTTTCTGAAAAATCTAGAAATTCTGGGAATATGTTGTTGAATACATGTTGCACAATGTCTCCCAAGTCTCTGCAAAATGATTTGGTCTGTGTGCAGTTACTAAGAATAAAAACCAGAAACCATATAGGAATCAAGAAAAGCTCGGCAAATGTAGAGTCGTTGCTGTCTATTATTACTCAGAATAAAAAAAAGGGAAACCGTATAGGAATCAAGAAAAGCTCCGCAAATGTAGAGTCCACTACCGCACACGTCCAGCCTCCACCGAAGGCCGCTTGTTGTACCGAGAGCCCCAAAACAAGCGCCGGGTACATATACGATGTGTAATCGACAGCATCGCCGGTGGAATGAAACCCTCGGTGGTGACACCTCCACCGAGAGCCCCCTCGCCGGTGACCACAGGCTCTCGGGTAGAGCGCAACGCCACCGCGAGCCGCCCCTCCGCAAAACATACGCCCCCGGTGCTTGCTTAACGCCCGGCGTCCGCAGCATCTCACGCAGCCCCTGCCGCCAAATCTACCGAAGCGGGGCTGCCGGTGCTCGGTAGAATATGGTCACTCTACCGAGGGCCGTTTCCTTGGCGCTTCGGTACAATGACCTTATTTTTATTTTATTTTTTTTGCTATTTTCAATCGACCTATACAAACACAATCTAAAAACTGCATAATTTAAAACAAGTCACTGATACAAGTTCACTACAAGTTCATAAATTAAAACAAGTCACTTACATAATTTAAAGTGCATAATTTAAAGTACTACAACTTCACTACAAGTTCATCGCGCCGTGTTCTATCCAAAATTGAGTGAAGTGTAGGTCACCGATTTTTAATGCACAGATCTCCCAAATGTAGACCAACGCTCTCACTAATACATCCTCCTTTGCTTCACAACTACGGCGACATGGTCTACGAGAGGAGGACGGTTAATCATACGGGCGTAAGATTGATCTCCAATCTTACGGGCAACCACCTTTGCCCGATATCCATCCGTAGAAAAGCGCGTTGGTATTGAGTAGCCCATATCCAAACATAACCCAATCGAGACATTGTTTGGGTAAGAATGGATGCATAACTACAACCAGCGTGAGGTTAAGTCATACGCTTGAACCTGTAATTATTGGGGAAAAAAATGTGAGAACATCTCTAAAGTACTACATCAATTCTAGGTATAAGCGTGACAAATTAACATATCGAGCTTACCACATCATTTTGGTGCATGCGTGCCGGTTTGCAAAGAAATCCCGCAACATCTTCAAGCATGTTCCTACTTTTAGTGTCATCAACAAAAAGAGAATGTAGGGAGAGTGTACCCATGTTCTTCATTACACATCCCATGACAGCATATTTTTGTGTAAATCGCCGGGCTGGCTCACATGCGACTTTGCTCCAACCGCTGAGATGTTTATAGGATTTCTACCTCTCCTTCTAGTGGCGATGGAAAAGCTAATTTGACATTCAATTTGTTGTCCCAATTCACTATGAAGATGATGTGAGTGTTGGACGACCACTTCATGAACACCAAAGTATGAGAGAGTGTGTTTAAGCCAAGTGATTTGGTCAATTGGCTGCAATAGTTTTAAAATTCATATAAATGGTAAATATTCATGTACAAAAATATTTGACAAATTAATTATACAAATACTTACTATTATTCGAACATTTTCCGATATGGTGGGCAGATCTCCACTCATAGTCAAATCCCTCGGGTCGTTAGATGGCCACAAAAACCTCGACTTCCGGAGGTGGAAGATTACGTCCGCCATCTACAAATACATAGAAATTAGTTTCAATTTTTTTGGAGACTTAATAAAATATATAGTATAAACCAAACAGATTTTGTGCACCAAAAGAAGGCCAAACATTTTCACCTATGTTTCTTAGGGATAAATATGAAAATCAAACATATAAATAAAAATACTACCCTCCAAAATATATAGTATAAACCAAACAGATTTGTGCACCAAAAGAAGGCCAAACATTTTCACCTATGTTTCTTAGGGATAAATATGAAAATCAAACATATAAATAAAATACTACCCTCCAAAATATATAACAACTACAACAACATGCTACAAACCATGACACTAATAAAAATAACCTTATCTAATTATTGAGAAACCATAACAATTTACTTAAAAAATTATAGCAATGTATACCTTAATGCAGATCGGCGGAGGTGGCCGGCGTTGGCGGGGGTGGGCCGGGTCGGCGGGACGTGGGTCGGGCGTTGGTGAGGGCGGTGGTGGCCGGGCGTTGGTGAGGGCCGGCGCTGGAGGGCGGGGTGGCGGCCGGGGCTGCCGGGCGGGTGGCGGCGGGGGTGGTGGCGGTGGTTGGTGGGAGTGGCGGTGGTTGGGGGAGTGGCGGCCGGCGTGGTGAGTGCGTAGCGGTGGGCGCCGGTGGCGAGTTGGTGGCGGGGGTGAGTGTGGCCGCGGTGTGCGCTGGTGGCGAAGCGTTGGTGGCGGCGGGCGGAAGAAATGTCGAGAGAGAGGGAGGGGATTGGGGAAGAAGGCCGAGAGTCGCGAGATAGGGCCTCTACCGAGGGTCCAAATCCAGCCCTCGGTAAACCCTTTTTAAATTTCAAAATCCGTCCAAATTTCGAAATGAATGCTAAAATTCAAACTTTTACAAGATTCTACCGAGGGCTTGACCGAAAGTGACCCTAGGTAGAGTTTTTTTTTTCCGAGGGCTCAACTTGCGCTCTCGGTAAAAAAAAACATTTTTTTTCGAATTTGGAGTCCAATTTTTTTGTGTGTCTTTCATACATTGCCTATTAGTTCATATCCAATTTTGACATTTTTTTAAAAACAATTTACTATATATTTTGATTTTATTGCTTTTAATTGAATTTTTCTTTATAAGCCAAATTTAAAATCGTAAGACATTCGAATATTGGGGAACATGAAAGTAAAAATGGTATTCATATTCCTGAATGCAAATTGAGGCCTAGTTCGAGATTGACCCAAAACTTTGAACATCTCCTAAAAACATGACCATTCACTCGTGGGTGAATAGTTTTAAAATTAAATAAAATGCAAACGAAGTTGAAAAATCATGAAACTTGCTTTGAGTTGTCATGAAATCATATATGTAGGCTACAAAAAAAATGGGAATGTTTCGTAAAAGGTTGGTTCATAGAATGGCCAAAACCTAGGACAACTCCACATAAGTTCTATTATCACATGTGTTATATGACCTGAGTTGCAACCATCGCTAACACCAACGTCAACGAAACCTTCCCAAATTTTTTTCCTAGTCTCCACATATGATTTCATGACAAATCAACAAGTTTCACGATTTTACAACCTCGTTTGCAATTACTATAATTTTAAAACCATCCAGTCGCGAGTGAATGGTCATGTTCCGTTAAGGAGATGTTCAAAGTTTTGGGGATAGCTCTGGATGAGGCCTAACATTGCACTCACGAATATGAATATAATTTTTTCCGTTCATGTCTCCACTCTATTCGAATGGTTTCCAGCTCAAATTTGGTTAATAAAAGCAAAATCATTTAAAAGAAAGAAAATCACAATATATACTAAATAGTTTTGGAAAAATATGAAATTTGAACATGACCTAGGAGACATTATTTAAACCATATACAAAAATTTGGATCCAAAATTCAAAAAAATCACCGAGGACCGTTGTTGGGCTCTCGGTACAGAGGTTTCTACCGAGCGCCCTGAAAAACCAGCCCTCGGTACATAAAACCCTCGGTAAAAGACCTAACCCAGGTACGCCGGTCCTACCTTATCTTCCACCCCACCCCCCACCCCAACTCGCATCTTATCCACTCACTCATACTCATCCCCTACCTCCTCCACCCTCCTCCTCCCCTCCTCCCCCGCCGGCGTCAATCCGGGTCGTGCGCCACGCCACCTCCAGCGCCGACGCTCTTCCTCGCCCCGTCCACGCCTCGGTTCCCGATGTCTGCGGCCCGCCGCCCGCCTCGCCCGCCCGCCCCCTAAACCCTAACCCCCTCTTCTTCCTGCATAAAGGGCCCGCCGCCGAAACTCGCCCGCCAGAGCTTCCTCTGGGCCCGCCGCTGCCTGGCCCGTCCTCAATCCTCGCCTCGCCCGCCGCCCGGCCCGGCCGTCGCCTCAAGCCAGCGCCTTTCTCGTCGTCCACGCCTACCGCGGGCCGTGGCCGTGCGCCTCCCCCGCGCCCCCTAAACCCTAAGCGCTCTTCCTCCGCGGGCCCGGCCACCGCCTCGCCCGCCCGCGCTTCCTCTCGCGGGGCCCGGCCGCCGCGTCCTCGCCTCGCCGGCACGCCGGCCCGGCCATCACCTCGCCCGCCAGCGCCTTCCTGGCCGCCCTGCGCAAGGTGGTAGGGGAGGAGGTGGGTGGAGGAGGGAAGGAAGGGGAAGAGGAGAAGGGGACGAGGAGCAGGACCGTGCCCTTGCCGCGACCACACCCCCCCTCGCCGCAAGAAGGCAACGAGGAGGACCGTGCCTCGCCGCCCACCCCCCGCGAAAGGTGAGGTATTTGGCTACCACTAGTCGCGGGTCGAAAGTGGTCGTGATGGTTGTGGTGGTCGTGATCGAACAAAGGTTGATGGTGGAGTGGTCATAATACTTGTGGTCGAGATTTTGACCTTTTATATATGCCTATGATGCTTTACAATGCCCGTGAAAGACCATTCATGCTAGGACCTGTTTTATGTTCTCATGCCTATCATCGAACCATGTGATACATCCATGCCTAGCAACCGCTGTCCACCTATGATGACCATGGCTAGGCCGGATGTGTCACATGGTTTCATGGCAGCCATGAACTCTGTTATCTATTTGTTCTTATGGTCCAACTTTAAATATTAAAGAAAAGGGCATTTAATAATCGAGGCTATGCTTATATATCGTTCCTATGATGCTATTGGTTCTCAAAAGCTTACATTTTATGACTGTGATGTTAATGCCATGAATCTGAGCTGCATTATATTTATTATCTCATGGGGGTCATCAAACCGTGACTCACGCCCATTCCCGTGCAATGATGGAGTCGGGTTCGGTGCCTCCCTCATAGCCGGAATGGATCGAGTCACGGTTCCATGGCTACCATGAAATTCCTTTGGCAGGAAGGATGATCGGTGTGCACGTATGACTGAGTCCCTTTATGTAACTATGTTATTTTTAGCAGCTTATGATCTATTTTCATTCTGTTGTTCTCCTATCTCATTTTGAACTTGGCCTGTGATGCAAAGCTTATGCCGCTGCTCAACAGAAAGAACATAGAGCTCCTAACTTTCTCCATGATCCTCACTTGTTCATGTTCAGAGAGCATCAAGGGGGAGGTTAGGGGCTCTATGCTCTTTTTAGGAGGAGGCTACACTATATTATGCTGAGGCCCCATCTATATCGGTTCTGGAATGCAATGATGCCTTATTTTATGACTGTGATGTTAGTGCCATGAATCTGAGCTGCATTATCGTTATTACCTCATGGTGGTCATCCAACCGTGACTTGCATCCATACCCAAGCAATAATGGAGTCAGAGTTCCATGGCTCCTTGATAGCTGGGTATGGATGCAGTCACGGTTCCATGACTACCTTGAAATTGCTTTGGCAGCAAGGATGATCGGTGTGCACCTATGATCGAAGTCCTTTTATGTAACTATGTTCTTTGTAGCACCTATGATATATTTTCGTTCTGTTGTTCTCCTATCTCATTTTGGACTTGGCCTGTGATGCAAAGCTTATGCCGCTGCTCAACAGAAAGAACATGGAGCTTCGAACTTTCTCCATGATCCTCACTTGTTCGTGTTCGGAGCATCAAGGGGGAGGTTCGGGGCTCTATGCTCTTTTTAGCGTAAGGCTACACTATATTATCTTTGAGGCCCCATCTATATTACCTCATGTTTGTTATCAAACCGTGACTAACATTTGCTTCTACTTTTTAAGGCTATGGCTTGGTATGTTGTATACCGTGGGGTCATTCCCGAGTCTATGACACCGGGCAAAATGCAATGAGCGGTGAGTGGTTTTCCGTGTAATTGATCAAAGAAGTTTCGCACAAGAGCAACCGCAGATGCTTCCTATGCCGAGTACATTGCTAATTTGGACCAGCCATTCTGCTGGTGCAAGCTCCACCAACTAGGGTTAACCCATTAGGCTCTAGGTTTTGTTGTTGGTTTTGTTGAGTACATTCTAACTTGATGACTATGAGTTGTATCGCTGTAACTAACCCTAAACCCTAGCCGGATATTGGACTAATTAATCTATGTTTCAATCATGTATGATATATATGTGATGAATGAGTTGTATCAGTGCATGGATGTCAAATATATGTCATATGTGATCTGTATGCTACATTTATAAAGGTGGACAGGAAAACAGGAATAAAAAACAAAAATATGGTCACAAAGACCGAAGCGGGACACTCGGTACAGGCACCTATACCGAGGGCTGTGCTCGGTGAATCTGGGAGATGGGGGGCAGATAACCCCATGTTCCCACCGATGGTAGGGGCTCGGTGAAACCAGCTCGGTGTAATATGGTCGTTTCACCGAGCGCTTCCACGCCCCTCGGTGAAACGACCATATTTCACCGAGCGCCAGGGATGAGCTGGCCCTCGGTGCAACCGGTGTCCGGGGTTTTATTAATTTTGAGTCTACCGAGCACCCTTCTGACATGACCCTCGGTAGAAAATGTTTTCAAGTTTTTTTAAAAATAAATTTACCGAGAGGGTAGTTGAGGTGACCCTCGGTGTAGTTGACGCCGACGGTGGCAAACGCCGTCGACGTGGACGCCGTGTTTTTGCGAGGGGGCCGAGCCCCTCGGTGCGGTGTGGCACGGGTTGCACCGAGGGGCCGCTTTGTAGCCTTCGGTACACTATTTTCCCCGCTTAAAATTTCACCGAGGGGCTGGTACCGAGCGCCCCGGTAGTGGCTCCACCGAGCGCTATTAGGCCTTTACGGAGCGCTTCGCGCCGGTGGAGCCTCAGCCTCCAGTAGTGGTCGTTGTTGTCTATGTGGTAGTTCTAGCATAAGTGCATAACACTTATCATCATAGTCCTTGTACCTGGAGCTCGATCGCTCTCGATGTTGTACAAGACTAAAAAGAACTACACGATTCAGATCAGGTTGGTGGCTGCAGCCTCAGCATGATACCATGATTGCTTAAAAGTCCTGCTAACGAAGCTATACTCTCAAAAATCTTGGTCGTTCATCTCTAAAGACCAGCATGTTCAGAGCATTTGCCTTCCTGGTTACTGAATTTTCAGAGAAAAATCCTAGGCACTGGTGAGATGCATGAATTGATCTGAAATATAACTCGGGTGGTCTGCTTGCACACCAGTGCAGCTCGCCATCCGAGCCTTCCTCTGTCCTCAAGACAACCATATAAGTACATGAAGCAGATGTTAGATAATCTGTTGCATCAAAATGTAATCTTTCATTCGGTTAGTTAGCATTGGAGTTCGTTAGAGGGAGATACGATTGGTGTCGTGCCTAATCGTAATCTACCCGGAGTCATTGTTAGAACGCGCTGTGACGTGCCTGGCGCATGAGGCGTGCGCGCCGCGGAGAACGGCGTCGCGCACCAGCTCGGCACGGCGCGGGAGTCTGTATCGATCAAGTCTATAAATAAAGAAGTCAAGGGTCGAAAACAAGCTGCGAGATTTGCAGCAACATATCGTTGTTCATCTAAACTTTGTTCATCTTCTAGATTACATCTACTCGCCGAGGTTCGTGGTCACCACGACGCCGCTCGCCGCCAACGCTCCAAAGGCGCTGCGTTCAGCATGAACTCGACATTCCCGTCCCAACAAGTGGTATCGGAGCCGAGGGAGACACGCTCGGTGGCGGTGAGAGGTGGTAGAAGAGACAGAGCAAGACCGTTCATCTCGCCGAAGAAGGAGGAGCCCAGAACAAATCTGTGGTCACCATGGGCGACGTTGACAAGGAAGCAGATGAGAGGGTTTTCAACCAGGCGGCCGGGAAGCTCTCTTGGCCGATGTTGACCCGTGCCAATTACCAGGGTTGGGCCTCTCATATCCAAAGGTGCAATCTTGAGGGCTTGAACCTTTGGGAGGCCATCGAGAAAGGAGAAAAGAGTGAGAGGCGCAGGATCGCCTTGCGCCGGGCGCCATGCTGCGAGGTGTGCCACAGGGAGATGCATTCGCTGTTGCTTAATAAGAAAACAGCGAAAGAAGCTTGGGAAGCCATCAAGACAATGAGGCTAGGGGCAGATCGGGTGAAGGAGGTCAACGCCGTAAACTATTGGCAGAATTTGAGTCGACCACCTTCATGCCGAAGAGACGATCAAGGACTTCGCCATCGTAATTACCAAGCTTGTTACCGATCTTCGTGGTCTTGGAGAGCAGAGCGTCACGGATGAATGAATCGTGAAAAAATTTCTCCGTGTCGTGCCATCAAAGTATGGGCAGGTAGCTGTGAGCATCGAGATGTTCAAAGATCTAAAGAAGTTGACCATAGAAGATCCGATCGGCCATCTGCGGGCGGCCGAGGGAAGGATGGAGCCGACAGTTGAGCAAGTCACGGAGAAGGCCGGGAAACTCCTCTTGACGGAAGAAGAGTGGGCGGCCAAGAATAAGAGCCGCATGGTGTCTGGATCGTCCACCTCGAAGAAGGGAGGAGGGGAAGACGAGCACCAATTCAAGAAGGAGAAGCAATCGAAGCCGCGTGGCAAGGATGCCGGCGGTGACTCGCGTGATAATCAAGATAATGGACTCACGCCCATGGGGACACCACGCCGAAAGGAACATGTCGCTGGTGCGGCATATATGGGCACTTTGGTTTCGAGTGCAAGAAGAAGCAAAAGAAGCAGGAAAGACAAGAGGTTGCTCATCATGCCAACACAGAAGGGGAGAACAGAGCACTGCTGGTGGCCCGTGTTTGCAATCTGGCACGGTCATCTGAACAAGGGGGGCATGGTGTGTTTCTAAATCAAACACGTGTCTTCCCATCAGAGTATGAAGCCGGGAGCTGGGTGCTCGATACCGGAGCCACGAATCATATGACTGGCTGTCGGGACTCTTTGGCATCTCTTGATGAGACGGTGAAGGGAGCGGTGAGATTTGGAGATGGCTCCAAGGTTGAGATCTGTGGAGTCGGTGCGGTGACGATTGCAGGGAAGAATCAAGTCCACCGCGTGCTCACCAAGGTATACTATATCCCCTCACTGCGTTGTAACATTGTGAGTCTTGGCCAGTTGGAGGAAGCAGGCTGCCGAGTAGAAATCGATCATGGCGTGATGACAGTATTTGAGCATTCCAATGGTGTTCTGAGTGTTCTGGTAAGAGCCGAGAGGAAGGATCGACTCTACACGTTGAAACTCAACCTCACTGTACCTGTCTGTCTATTGTCGAAAATGGATGAGGCATCGTGGCTGTGGCACGCACGCTACGGTCACTTGAACTTCCGGTCACTCCGAGACTTGGGGGTGAATAATATGGTGGAAGGGCTCCCACTGATTCAGAAAGGAGAGCAAGTTTGCGATGGATGTGCACTTGGCAAACACCATCGTACACCATTCCCTCGTGCCTCAGCATACCGTGCAGATGAGAAGCTGGAGCTGGTTCATGGAGATCTGTGTGGGCCAATCACACCGGCCACACCAGGAGGGAGGCAGTATTTCTTGTTGCTTGTCGATGACAGAAGCGGATATATGTGGATAGATTTGCTAAAGTCAAAAGATCAGGCGTTCGAGAGCTTCAAGAAACCGATGAAGGCAAACAGTCCGAATGTGGGCGAAAAACCGAAAGCGTTCGTAACCGATGGTGGTGGAGAATTCAACTCGGGGGTGTTCACGATCTATTGTCATGAGCATGGGATCAAGAGGAATACTACTGCACCATTCACTCCACAAAAAAACGGGTAGTCGAGCGAAGAAATCAATCTGTGGTAGAGATGGCTCGGTGTTTACCGAAAAGTATGCGTGTACCCGGAGGTTTTGGGGAGAAGCAAAGTGGTAACAAAGAAGATATCTGTTGAATAGAGCACCCACGAAGAGCTTGGATGGCATGACTCCGTTTGAGGCGTGGTTTGGCAAAGACACGAGTACGACATCTTCGTACATTCGGGTGCGTGTGCTTTGCAAAAGCGGGTCGGTCCGGCATCACCAAGCCGCCGTGACGGATCGCTGTCGGGATATTTCTTGGCTATGAGCCAGGAACAAAAGCCTACCAAGTGTTTGATCCAGCTAGCAAACGCCTAATGATCTCCAGGGATGTGATCTTTGATGAGAAGAGAAGCTAGAGTTGGGGGTGAGTGGAACAAAGAACGGGCTGAAACAGAGAAGACACAGCGACAACGCTCACATATCCCGACGAGTTTGAAGATGAAGTTACTGTATCTCGTCCGACAACAGGAGATTCAGCGGTGACCTATCTGAAACTGTCTATGTGAAGCAACCTCCTGGTTTCGTGGTTGGGACTGGTGACAAAGTGTTGAAGCTCAGAAAGGCCCTGTATGGGCTAAGACAGGCACCGAGAGCCTGGAATGAGAAGCTTGATCAGGTGTTGTTGGCCCTTGGGTTTGTGAAAAGTAAGATGGATCATGCTCTATACGTAAGAAGCAAAGAATCGGTCTTTTCTTGTAGTTGGGGTTTATGTGGACGACTTAATCATCTCTGGACCCTCCAAGGGTGACATCGACGTGTTCAAAGATGAGATGATGAGAAGGTTCAAGATGAGTGATCTAGGTCTCCTGAGTTATTATCTGGGAATTGAGGTAAAACAAGATGGAGAAGGGATCATGATCAGTCAAAGTTCCTATGCAAAGAAGATATTGGAGAATGCCGGGATGGCAGGGTGTAATCCTTGTGACACACCTATGGAACAAAGACTGAATTATACAAGTGCAAGGAAGGTGAAGCCGTCAAGGTAACAAAGTATAGAAGCATAATTGGGAATCTTCGGTATATTGTAAACACCAGGCCGCATATAGCGTTTGCGTGTGGGGTGGTGAGCGATTCATGGAAGCTCCCGGTAAACAACATTGGGTTGTTGTCAAACGTATCTTAAGATACCCGGAAGGGCACCAGTAGCTATGGATGCAAGTATGTCAAAGCAGCCGAAATGAAACCGTTGTTGCTTGGTTTCGGTGATGCTGACTTTGCAGTGACGCCGAGGACGTGAAGAGTACTACAGAGTGGTCTATTTCCTCGAGGCAACATGGTTACTTGGGCATCGCACAAGCGTAGAATTGTGGCGTTGTCATCGTGTGAAGCCGAGTATGTAGCAGCAGCCAGCCGGCCGCCCGTCTAGGAGTATGGCTAAGTCGACTCATTGCCGACGTGTTGGGAGGAAAGAGGCACCGGTGAAGCCGTTGATGGACAATATGTCCGCGATCGCTACCGAGCAAGAATCCGTGTACCATGACGACAAGCAAACACATCGATACGAGGTATCATTTTCTTCGCCGGTGCATTGAGGAACGAAAGGTGGAGGTGGATCATGTAGGCACAGCGGAGCAGTGGCAGATATCTTCACAAAGTCGCCGGGCGGGTTCGGTTCATAGAACCGAGGAGTGCTCTTGGTGTCGTGAGTGTGCAAATGTAATTAGGGGTGATTTGTTAGATAACTGCTGCATCAAAATGTAATCTTTCATTCGGTTAGTTAGCATTGAGTTCTGTTAGAGGGAGATACGATTGGTGTCGCGTGCCTAATCGTAATCTACCCGAGTCATTGTTAGAACGCTATTTGACGCGTGCGGGCGCATGAGGCGCGCACGCCGCGGAGAACGGGCGTCGCGCACCACCTTCGCACGCGCGGAGTCTCAGACGATCAAGTCTATAAATAAAGAAGTCAAGGGTCGAAACAAGTCTGCGAGATTTGCAAAGCAACATATTGTTGTTCATCTATACTTTGTTCATCTTCCGATTACATCTACTCGCCGAGGTTCGTGTTCACCACGACGCCGTTCGTCGTCGACGCTTCCAAAGGTCGCTGCGTTCCAAATAAGTGAACTCGACGTTCCCGCCCAACAAAGATTCACTATGCTTATTTTTTTCCAAGAAGGGTCATGATAGATCGTTTTGGTCCCAAATTTTGCCTTAAACACGAGTATACTTTTACTAAGTTACATCAATTATTTGAACAATTACGTAACATCGATTTGACGCAGCCGCAGACATCACTACAAGAAATGTGTTGATACATGACGGTTTCCCCGGTGACGGTTTAAAACCGTCATCCCATACCAATCTATGACGGCCTTATGACGGTTTGCATATTAGCCGCTAAGTCTATGACAGTTTCAACCATTTGTCACCTCCATAGTAATCTATGACGCTAAAAAGAAGTGGCCCCACCTAGCTCACACACCCAACAAAGGTATATTTGAATGGTTCAAACACGCTTTTACACGTAAATGACTAAAACAAAAGTTATTGACCTCGATGAGTTCTACTCCCTCCGTCGCAAAGTGTTAGTCGCTTTTGGATTTGTGCTACAAGTTTGACTTTATTTGTACAAAATACGTGTAATATTTGTATCTCTAAATAAATTTATTAAACAACGAGATTCAAATATCTTTCCAATGATACTAATTATGTATGATAAAAATTAATAACTTTAAATATATAATTTGTCAAAGTTGTTTCTCGAGAAGCGTAGTTTACGCTTATTTTGGTACGGAGGGAGTATAGTTTTGTTATTGATGAGATTGTTGTTTGAAGTCGTTTAGAATCTCAAATTTGTTTATTATACAATAAAGGTACATCTCACACTTTGTTCAGACGAAGAGAAATAATTGTATTTGTGAAGGAACTATGACGTACTTTTATTTGGAACTTAATTAATACAAACATGTAGAAATTTATTTAACTATAGAAAACGGAAAATGATTTTCAAAATTTTGTGTACTTTTAGGCAACATATATGTAGTCTATTTCATGTAGAAATATTGTAGTTACAAGTACTATTTTGATTAGAATATGCACCCACGTATCTTAACTAGTCAAATAAAAAAATTTAATAAAGATGAACTTCATGTGCGGCCTCGAAGCCCACAGTCGGCCCACCTATTCCACCCATCCAACCCTAGGTTACAACACACACGTACACAGTCTATCTATCGAGCCGCCGCTCCCTTTGCTCCGCATCCCCTCATCTGTTCGCTCTCTCCCTGCTCTCTCCGCAGCTCTCCCACCCGGTGCTCTCTTCCTCATGGAGGAACTCGATTCTGCAAGGAAGAGCTCGATCCGTGAGGATGGTCCCGATCTGGCGTAGGGCCCAAGAGGCGCCACGGGCAGGCTTGGGGACGTCGAGGCGTGAGCTCTATATGCGCCAGCGGCGCTGGTCCGAGATGCGGCAGCGGCGCAGATCAAGATGCGCAGCCGGCCGGTGTAGGTCTGGGACACGGCGGCTGCAGGGCCAAGGTAGCAGCGGTGTGGCTCGGGAGGCGCCAGAGCCACAAGATGCAGCGGCGGCGCCGGTCCAGGATCTAGCAGCGGTGCCAATTTGAGATGTGGCAGCAGCGCTGGGATGTGGCGGCGCCAGGAAGGAGCTGGTAGTTTGAGCTCTGAGGACGACGAGATCATGGCGGCGGCAGCCATTACTACCCACGACGACGTGTGCTCTCGACGTCACTACAATGTGAGACAGCCCTCCTTTTCCCCTTGTGTAATTTATCTGCCTGTATAGATGCAATTTTGGTTTGATCTGCCATATCATGTGTGTTTATGGTTGGCTGCTAAGTCTGGACTCGAGATCGATAAATGTTTAGTGAACTGCTAGATAAATTAATCTTTGATTTGTAAGTGTACCACTGCTACCTATTTTCTCATCATCTATAGAACATGATTCTAAACTAAATGCAGGTAAAAAACATACTGGTCTCAGATATGAATTAGTTTTCTCAGTAAACATCACTGAAGGGAGCACTAGTTTGCTGACAAAAAATAATTTTGCCATTAAGGACTAGTTACCTGCTTGTCAGGCCCCTTATGTAGTTATTTTTATTCTTATTCTGTGGACAAGCTGTGTGCTGAAAGCTTGGGATTTTCTATATGGCACTAGCAGCTCAGTGTGTGATGATCCCTATGGTCTGTGTTTTTTCATGCCCATATTTTTTTGGTTAGTACTTATGGTTAGTTGTAGGTCAATGTTTCACTGGTTAGTACCTCAGCCTTTCAGGCGGTTGCAGCCTAGGCTGTTGTTTATTTCTTCAAATTTGACAAACATGAGCTTTAAGTACTGTGTGTTTCATCAAAGGGCGCCTTCCTATTTTATAGTTCTTAGCTCCTGATGGATGCAATGTATTTCTTTGATGTGACTGCTAGAGATTCCATATAAATTATTTGTTACTTGTAATATCAGGTTAATTTCTTATTGCTTTAGCTCTCGCTGGAATGCTTGTTAGTACAAGTTATTTGTTACTGTTTTCTCAAGCTGTACTTGAGGTGCAATTCTACTTTGGTGAGTTATCTGATTGCCGCCTTATGCCCAAAAATATGTATGAATTAGTTTGTGACTTGCCTTCTACTCACAGGAGTAGTAGATAGACCTTTGTGACATATCGGCCATCTTCCATAATCATTTAATTAACACTAAATATTTATTTTGAACTCATGTTGCTTGTCTTGGTTTTGCATTAAATTAGCTATGGTAAGTGATAGTGGATCTTAGCTAATCTTAGGGTTGGTGATGGCTCGTGATTTTGGGGATTTTTTTGCTTCGGTTCAGATTTGAGAGGAACAAAGCCTTATGAGTGGATAGGATGAAGCAATACTACGAGAAGGTTGTTCCAAGATGATGTTCATTTTTTTTTTTTGTCACCATTATTTATTAATAACTGGGAATTCAGATTGGGGAATTGTTATGTCTGAAGGTTAGTTTCAATAATTAATTGGGAATCTTCTGTTACTTTTTCTTAGTTTGACTAATCGGACAAATATTTAAAACTTAAGCGGACTATTTAGCGCACAATACATGAGGCCTTCACTTTTCCCGAGTAGATAAAACTTAAGCGCACAATATTTAAGGATATATAGAGCCTGTTGATATATGCAAACAATTTGAGAAGTTATATTCGTCAAGTTATTATGAATACCAATAGTTACAGCCTTTCAGTACATATTTTAGGCCTTATGTGAATTCTATGGATCTCTGAATGGCTTCAGTCTTTCTACTTGTAAAAGCAGAATAACTTTGTTCTGCTAATATGTAAAAGCATTCAGACTTTATTCTTGATATATGCTCACTTGAAATCACAAGTAGAGTCTGCTAATATGTGGATGTGAGCAGCAAATGCACCATTACGATTCTTGCTTAATTAACAAGTACTTTATTAGTACATGATATAGCAGAGCACATGGCCAAAATGGATCTTTGTCAAACTAGTAGTGGATTACTTAGACATCCTTCCGGTTTTATTCACTAATATAGCAGCAGCTCATGCTTTTTCCTGGTTGTTTTTTTTCACTGCAGTTCGGCAACCACAGCTGTAGGAGCAGATGCGAGCAGCGCTTACTCTAATGGAGGCTGTCATTTCTTATGTATTGCACTCGGTGTAGTCAGTCTATTTAATCTCAAGAACAATCCTTGTACCATGTATAATCTGCTTATGTACTATTAGAAGAAGTCTTCTTGGTAACAGCATCTGTTTTGTGGCAGGAGTTGTATCTGAAGTTTGTAATAAAGAATTTGATTGTTGAAATGGATGAAACATGGCTGATGTATATAGGACCCTAGTAGGTTTTTTTTTTTTTTTTTCTGAATTATTATCTGTGACGTTCTATTTCATCACTATATGCTGTAGTCGCTGCCTGTAAACTTGACCAACAACTATTACATGACGATTGTGGTCGTCACCGATCCAGCACGTCTATGACGGTTTTTTTGAGCAATGAAGGTTTATGACGTGGATTCCATGACAGATTTCTGAACCCTCACGGATAGTTACCTATGACAGTTTTTAGAGCGTCTATGACCAATTGATAACGTCATGTATCAACACAATCCTAGTAGTGCATTCACAGTGCCTCTCTGATCATCAGACCAGCTGGTCTGTGAGCTGCATATGGATGTACGACTTTAGTCTTTTCCGGGTGCCTCTCATTGCCATATATTTAGGAAACTACTGGAAATAAAATATCTTACTCTCTTGCTATTGCATGCAGGCTTCTTCCGTTCCCCATGGAACCCTCAGTTTTATGGAATTAGGCAGTCATGCATTTGGAACTAAAATATATAGACCGGGCACCGATGCATGTGTCATTGTTCAGTTTATGATGCAGTACATAATCGTTGATAACATCTGAAGCCAGACTATTACTAATGCAGAGGAAAACCACAGCAGAAGCTCGTAAGCCTTTCAATACCTCTGTCATATAGAGAGCAAGTTTTGCAGCTCGCCCTCTTTTTAATGTGCTTAGTGCTCACACATGTCTTGTAATAATCTCGCCAACCAAGTGGATAGAGTCTTGTCTACTCTGCTTTCCTGATTCCTCTCATCCTCATCCATTTGATCTACAATGGATTTGTAGCAATTGATGCCACCGATGCATGTATCTGCAAAGGTCTAAAACATTGCAAACGAGTATATATGTATACAGGAACTATTCAACTATCAGGACTACAAACTGGGACAACAACTTGTTAACTTGAGCCAAAAGGTTTCAGCCTGTTTATATGATAGTGGTAAGAACCTCACCTCCACGGTATTGCTGAGATAGAGAACCACAACGTGGTGTATATATATATAGTCCTTCGTTTGTTGGATGGTCTGCGCCTGAAGCAAACATTTCATGGCTTCAGCATTTACACACACCCATCATAAATGTAGCACTGAGGTTTGAAACCTTGGGGTTATTGTCTGACTGCCTTTGTTTCCACTGTATCCATGCGCAGCACAGCTCTGGGCCAATGCGGTCACACTCTCCTGCTCATCCATTTTCCTGGTCTACCACATGATGCTACAGCCTACAACTCGGCTTGCTAGCTCTATAACAATGAGTGCCATATTGATGAACCTGTTTCTTATCATTCCGTGTTTGGTAGCTTCATGTTTTTCCACCTGTATCAACATTCTTATGGTATTAATTATTTGTCTCTCTAGTTTTGTTTGAAATTCAGGCATTTTTATGTTCTCTTAATTTAATTCAGGAAAAGGTAGCAGAATTTTGATGATTCGTATATGAACGTGCGAACTTCAAATCTTCGCAATAGTGGCAACCATGAAGAACATATTGATCATCTGTACCCGATAAAATACGGCTTTAAAATATCCTACAGCCTCACAACAGTTGCCTTCTTCACAATCATTATCTCAACTTTCCACCATCGAAACAGGGATAGACCATCATTCCTAGCTTTATTTGTCACAACTTTCCATGATGCGTCACATTCCCGTAATGACCAAACTGAAGCAGTCATGCCTACCAGACTTATAAACATAATACTTGTCTTGTTTCAATCTCGTGGTGCCCTGATTTGTTTTTATATAGATTCGTAAACAAGGGCGTATGATGAATGCATAAGGCAGGTGATGAGACAAGCTTATAGGAGTTAAGACCAACCTGGTTGCTCAACCAACTGGGTTGTTGAATGGTTGACTACCTGAGGTCAAAAGAATACAACAAAATGATGTTGGGCGCAATAATGATTTTTAACTTGTATCATTACATTACAGAGTACTTGTAAAATATAGGTAAGCATCACTATATAATCGCTACATAAAACGTTTACTTGACATCTAGATGTGTATGTCTACTAGGGCTGAAAGATTCATGTGGGTCAACCCACATGTTATGACCGGCAAGCACTACCAGCGCTGCAAGGCCATTAGTGGTTAAGGCTAAGACTAAGTGCAGGCATAGGGGCAGCAGCCGAAATTATCTTATCTGTGTTATTAGCCTTCAAAAGCTTCATCTAGAACAAAAAGGTGCTCGGCTTCCCTTGTGGAACCCAGAGTTCCCTAGACTTCCTCCGACATATTCCCGGTAGCATCCGAAATCCTATCACCAAACAAATGGTCTGCGGCCAAAGCCAATACCAAAATCATCCTAGCTGCCAGGTACTTCAAGCTATTGTTAGAGAAAGCAATTCCAAACTGAGAAGAACATCATGCCCACATGGTCATGCTGCTCATCTAATTGAAGGCTTCGTTGTCGTGAAAGGGTGCCCACTCGATGTGAACCATCATCTCCTTCTTTAAACAGTTTTCCTGTTGCCACTCAGTCTCATCTATCTGACCACAATATCCACATTGCTAAATGACACAGATTGACCACATAGGCTTATAGATATTTGGAAATAGTCTGCATAGGCCACTCAGTATATTTGTTATGACAGTACAATATGGCAACTATTACGATGAAAACTACTAGTATTGCCACAACACTAGCTTTAGTACTAGCTGCTTATATCAGGAGCTGAGAACCTGCATGCCTCTCTATCATGCAATCTGCGAAGGGAGTGCATCCTGCCATCTGAATACTCTATATATACCATGACTGATGATAAGTTCTTCATAAATGTGTGCTAACGTAAGTACATACTACACGTGCATGTGATGCAGAGACAGAGGACGACGTACACCTTTCTCTACAAATAAATAAGCACTATTTACTTTAGGTATAAATATTTTTTATTGATGCTATATATTAGGCCATTCCCAGCAAAGTATGTCCTCCTCACCTACTATATGTTGTCAATATATACAAGGACAAGAGTGAAATCAAACTATAAACAATATGAAGCAGTCACTTTGTACATGTTAACAACGTCGTAGAGGATAGATTAAGGTCCTTTGTGTTTGCTCTTGGCCCGAGAATTGGCTGTTCCATAATTTTTTTGAATTTCACAATATGGCAAACATATATTAGGGATACTAAATAATTTCAAAAGGTCGACTGCGAATTTTTTTGTGATTGTCGGCACAGGAACAATGAAGGAACGCAGTCAATCACACAGGAGACACCAGATTTTTACATGGAAAATCCTCCCAATGCGAGATGGAAAAATCATGGGCGCCAGCAAGAGAACACTTCACAGTTTCGAGAGTCTATTGCAATCGCCATTGTGGCGGCTTACAAGAGATGGTGTGAGTAAACACTAAAGCAGGACATATGTACCGTACCCCGAGAGGCGGGGGGGGCTCCGCACCCTCCTAAGCCTACCGGCGATGGGCCTCCGCTTCGTTGTACAGAAGTTGTCCGCCCACTTAATAATCCGCAAGATAATTTGGAACTTATCCAACAAAGTTTTTATGCTAGTTAGGTTCTATTATCTTGATATAAATTGTGTTTTTATCCCATTTAGCTTCATACAGTTTCATAAGCCATTAAATTATTTGCACAATGTCTACCTAGATCACCATCTAAAATACGGTTGGGATGGACGTCAATACAAATAAAAAAACTACTAATATTTCACGTACGCTAATCCATGAGAGTCGTGAGCGGTCCCCTCCCTCTCTCCACCGCTGAGGCCACCAGCGACCAGGCGGCAGCCGGCTTACAGATCCGCTCCTCCCCCCGGTCCCTCTCTTGCGCAACTTAGGGCATTCGCAGTGGTTAGGTATTTAGCTATATTGATTTGACATGGCATGAAAAAAGCAGGAGAGAGACTAGTCACTAGCGACGAGCAAATAGATGGTTTATTTTACGTAGCCCATGAACATGTGTGAAAGTGTGTGGCTCCAATAGTATAAAATAGTCTTTTTCTTACATCTCACATCCATATCAGACTATGTAGATAGTACTAGGTATTACCACTACAGACGCCCTTAGATAGTTCTGCCCGGCGCACACTGCTACATAGTCTGTGCCTTCCATGGCATGGGTATGAGCGGGCCGCACCCGGGACAGCGCTGACGGGTCCGCTCTCCGGCCCCTCGAGGTCCTCCATTCCCAGCTGCAGCAGCGCGTTCTCGGGGAGGCGGTGGCCTCATCCCGGCTGTAGTGCGATGCATGAGATGGCAACTGACTATATAGCACTGGCGCACAAAGAAAAACTCAGGCCACGACTGCCATCATCGAGCGACATCGAGGAAAGCCTCACCGATGCGGACTACAAAAGTGCAAACCAAGAACTCTCTGCAATTGTGCAATCCATGGCAGCAATCTGCTCTAGGCCCGTGGCAAAGCACGGATGGAGTTTCCATCCTCCATGTTCTGGCATGGAAACTTTGATTCAGACGAATCAGATGAGGATGTAGATGAGGCCCGTTTACGCTAGTTCCTTCTGCAGCTTCGGGTGTGGTTTGCAGTCCATCCATATCAGAGCATATCGCGATGGCAAATAATGAACACTGTGAATAATATAATCCTACCACCACCGAGCACACTTACTGGTTTCCAAAACTTGCAACGATGAGGTGACAGCCTTTGATATATAGAGTTATGTAGGCAGCTTGTTTAGTGCGCAATAAAAGGAAAGCTGGGATTCAGGGCAGCTAATTAGGGTTTGTGTACGCCATTGTCAAGAAAACCACATGTGCATGCACCACTACTGTTATCTTAACTCTGACAGGTCTGTACGGTGGTTTCTGCCATTATTGATAACATTACTTATTTACTGATCGATTGTTGCCCTCCCAGGCTGCGGACCCTTTATATAAGTAAGGCTCTTTCATGTAGCTATGGCTGCCTTGATAGAACATGGGAAGGAAATAAGAAATATAATGTCTAATGGTATTACTAGGGGACTGCAACACTATATGGGAATAGGCAGTATTCAGGAAAAACCTACTACCTTCTGTTTTTGTGAAAGCTTGAAGCAACACACCTTACTGTGCTCGTGCTCTGAAAAGTTCTGGCGTAGGTCTTGGCGGCGACAATAGTGTTAAGGACAAATTCTTAAGAGCAATTGGGGTTTGTGACTGGGGTTTTGTTTTTCATGTCATTGGTTATCTGGGGGTGGGAGTAGCTTGTGTAGAGATTATGTAGGCAAGATGGTAGACGTTTTTTTGGTGGACATAAGACAAGAATAATGGATCTCTTGTAACCAGGGGTGACCGTGATATGGGAAGGTGGCTGCATGCCATGCAGCTCTCTCTGACAGAAGGGTCCTATGCGACAGAAGATTGTAGTATCTGCTTCCTAGTCCATTACTCACAAAAATATAAATTACATTTGACAATGACTGTATCTCAGATTATTAAAAAAAACTATTTCTGTACATTCCAACGATGTTACCGTATATGATCATTCAGAAATTTAAATTTACCATTTTGGAAAACTATGTTTTTAAAATTAATATTTGTTACTCTAAACTGCTTAAAAAAAACTTGTAAATTACAGAGTTGAAGATCGTGGTCGACAGCTACAACTTTGGTATAAAATGTGAGAATTTAGAACGATTATTTGGCCACTACACTTTCCATCATAGAAACATTATGCTAACTACAAACTTGTCGATCATGTCCAGGGCTACAACTTTGGATAGCATAAACAATGTTTTTTTGTTTGCAATATCTAAGAACCATTTGTGTATGAATAGTATTTTTTAGAAACTAAATATATTTTAAATGTATGTTGTTGTATTTATTATGTCACAACAACTCAGTTAAAATTGCTAAATTAAAGTACAAAAAAATAAATTTTAACTTTGTAGTTTGGAAAATGCTATTAAGAAGGTTACTTCATGTCCATATTGATATGAAGGACGGATCTTAGCCATTGACTGCGCCATAAGGTGATTGTGTTGCCATGGATAAAGGTATTATGGATGATTTGAGCCATGGGATCATGTATGAGGCATCTTGATGAGTAATACACAATGGTAACCTACAAACTCTGATTTGACACATCCAAAAGCAACATCGTGGGATTTAGGAACTTTTGGTAACTACGCTTTTCTGTACTATCAATTGTTGTCATCAAAACAATAGTTCACATTGTATTGAATTATCAGCATAGCATGCCCTCTACACACATAAGAAATATATATCAGTTCCGTTGTTTGGTTTAATACATAAAAGTGATGTGAATGCACCATGGACGATTAAAATTTATCTGGAGAAACGATGTCCAACTTCTACCAAGCCTTTATTGTTGGCACCCAAGTCTAACCTATATATATCAGTTCTCAACCAAGTCTAGATAGACAATGCATTTTTCATTTAGTTTTCTGGTGGTTTCAGGAATATACAGGGTCAGACGAATCAATTCTCAAGTTTGATGATTATGGGACAGAGAGACAATTGGAGAAGGATGATGTCATACCTTAACATGCAACTCACTTTCTGTATGTTTGAGACTCTTGCATAACAAATAGTAAAATCACATTCGATTTATGTTTTGCTGCCTTGTCTCGTCCAACATGCAGGTAAGGAGGTGTGGCAAGACTGGCATATATGTGGCCAGCATACGCAGCACCACCGAGTTAAGTAACCAGGAGCCATGAGAGTTTGTGATGGAACTGGTGGTCTAGCGTTTGATTGAAATAATACTAAGATGCATGCAGAAGGCCCTCTCCAGTGACTAGAAAACGGATGCATTGTCCTCATTGTACACATGCAAAGCGAATCATTGTGCTAATCAGAACTAAAACTAAGATGTATGCACTCCCTTGTGATGGCCTACTGCAACGATTGTGGTAATCCGACGTAATACTAAGATGATTGTATTTAATCTTTCATACCTGATGCACATTTGGTTGGAAAACAATAGACCTATTTATTGTGGGTGTGTGATAAATAGCTGCATTATAAATTGGGGTTTTGGTGATTCTACCCTCCTTTTAAAGACCAAAGGCGTTTTTACCCCTCGGTTTTCTAATTGTGCATTTTTACCCTCGGTTTACTGAAAATGAAAAGTCCGTCTACCCTTATTTTTGACGGCGGCCGGCGTTGGACCTATTAAATGGCAAAAAAAAAAAAAAAAAAAAAAAAAGGAAAACAGCCTAAAAGACCAAAATGGCCCTTTCTATTTATCAGTCAACCGAGCCGGCCTCCGGACTTCACGCCGCCTCTCGATCCCGCGTCTTGGCGCCTTTTCCTCCTAGCGGCTGCGGACCGCTGGGCCTCGCAGTTCCCGTGCCGACGCCGCTCACACCTCCCCTCCACACGGCCAAGCGGATTCCTCGCCGCCGCCCAACCTCTCCCTCCCCCATAGGACGAGCCCGCCCCCATCCATCCTTCTCCACCGCAAGATGGAGCCCGGAGGCTAGGGTCCAGGGGCTAGGGTTTCAGGCTGCATGCAAGGCGGCGTCGCCGGGCGCCCTCGCCGGCGAGGGGAGGAGCCCCCCCGCGGCCAGGGGAGGATCTGTCCATCTCCCTCTCTTCCTCACCCCCACCATGGAGGAGCCAAGGTATTCCCCCAATTCCTGAGCATGTTCTTTTTTTATTTCCTGCTCCCAGTTAGTCCAGAGCAGTCGCAATGAGTACCTTAAACTGAAAGCAAGGGTTGATAATTTACAAAGGACTCGGAGGCAAGTTGAGTCTACTCTTGAGTACTCTCTTCATGACGATAGGAATTTCCTTCTCTTATCCAATTGGTATTGACCACTAGATAAAATTGCTATTATTTGGAGAATTTCACTAAAATAAGTTTATTTATGTCATTGTTTCATGCTTAGCTGAGATGCGCGCAGACAACTGATTTTCCCTTTATTGGCAATTACAGGAATTTGCTTGGTGAAGATCTGGGGTCACTTGGTATCAAAGAGCTTGAGCAGCTTGAGAAGCAACTTGATTCATCCGTATATGAGCATCTTGATTTGGACCTCTATGTCTTAGAATGTTAATTTGGATCCGTATACAAGCATGTTGATTTGGACCTCTATGTCGACAGTCATTTGGATCATTTTGTTGTGTGATATTGAACTGTAATTATATGATTATATGGATTATAAGCTGAAATGCTGTCAAAATCAACCAAAACACTGTACACAAAATGTTAACGAGTTGATACAAAAACAGGGGTAAAAACACACATCTAAGAAAAAAAATAGGGTAAAAAACGAATGGGCAAAATTGCCCTTTTAACACCGTTATCCGGACTTAACAGAGTAAGGGTAAACACTCCCTTCGTTTGAAAAAAAAGGGTAAAAATGTCGAGTTCAAAAACGAGGGTAAAATCACCCTTGGGTCCGAAACCGAGGGTAAAAACGCCAATGCCCCTTATAAATTTCATATGCATGTAATATTTTTGATGGTATGCGGGGTCCAATGCACTTTTCTATGTCTATGTAATCAATGTAACAATTTTTTTAAGAACATAGCTTGTCCATTTTCAAAAAAAAAAAAAAAATATTAACTTGTTATTAGGACAAAATAATTATGCTCACAATGATTTAAAATATAACTACATAACATGGAAGAATATCCACATTTATTATAATCCATCGTAAACACAAAAAAAGGAGTCGTAGCCACGGGCATGAACAAGGAAAGACATGTAGGTCCACTTATGCATGCCATTATCAGGGTGCAATAAATAATATTTTTTAGGTTAATAATTAATTAACTACTAAAAAACTAAAAACTCAATGGCTCCAATTATTTGAGATATTCCATTTAAGCATGTTGTGATCAGGGAGTATGGTAAGCATTGCTGTTTCCCCATAGCCTTGGTCTGCATTCAGTGTAAAATTTGGGATTCGACAGCTATGAACAAGGACAACACATAATAAATGGAATCACAATACATGGATCGGAACCAGACCTATATAAATCATTGCGGATTGCATGATCCATTCAGCTGATGGTTGTATAAAATAACTAGATGGGCATCCATGCAATTGCTAGGGATAATACATTTTAACTTAGTCTCCCGTAGGTTGATGAATATATGACTACAAAGGATATTGGATGTTAAGAAGGAGAGGCATCGGGAGAAGGCTGATATGCAAGAAGATGATGTCGTTGACGCATTCTGTCTGCCATCTGCAGTCCATAGTCGATTGTGAACTGTGATCCAAAGGAACTAGTTTCAAGCATTGAGTGGCACTGTCGATTCAGTCCTGGTAGCACCACTGAACCATCGCAGTAACAACCAACAGTACGCACTTGAGGCAGGAAATTAACCCTCGTCCTATTAATATTATACAGATAAGTGTTGAAGTAGTAAATAGATCCCTGATGAAGATTGTCAAAGCATCTTTGTCAAAAATCAAAGCCAACGAGGAGATGACGCAGATTATGATGGGACAAGAGTATTGAACACCTCTGTGTTTCATAATAAGAAATTACCCTACCATTTTTGTTGGTCCCAGAAGAGGAAGCACGTAAAAAAAAAAGGTGTATAATTTGGACATTATCCTTGTAGATTCTGGTGATTGCAAAAGAAGGCCGGAGCTCCCTGTGCTCGCTGTCTTTGTCAAAAGAAAAAAAAATGAGAACAGCTTGTCATCATAGGTCACATCTAGATGTATGCATTTTTTTGGGAAAGAATAGAGCAACTCCATCACTACACTCCGGTTCTGTTCAACCCTGGCAGTCTGTTTCAGCAGTTCATGAGGGAAGGAGGCGGCTTCACGAGAGAGTTTAGCATCGGCCGCCGGCTTCAACGCCTATGGGAATGTAGAGCTCTGCGATTGGCTGTCTGGATGAGATCTGAACGGCTTCAATGTCTCGAGGGCGGGTAGAGCCACGCGTTGCCCCAGGCCCATGTGTTGCGGCACTCAACGGGTTTTTCTCGGAACTAGAGATCACCTTACATTCATGATCGATGTTGGCATGAATTTGAACTTTTTTGATAATTGGAATAGTAGTATATATGCAGTTGCGAAATTTCAATAATGAAAGAAACAACAGGCCCTAGGTTGGCCCACAAGGATGACAATAAGAAGGAGACATGGAACGAGTGTGCTTGTGCTTTGTTTTCAAGGAGGTATTGAAAGTGGGTTTTACTACGGTACTCCCAAAAAATTGTGGACCGTCAATCTACACAGCGATAATCACATATTACCTCCTAAGAGGTAATAGGATAAATACATTATTTTATTTTGAAAATTAGGAAAGTAACCAGAAGTTTAAGTAAAATATCTATATGTTGGATCTAACATGCATGCAATAGCACGGGTCATGCATTTGTAAGGAAAGTTAATTAGCATGACATGTAATGTATTTTGTACCAACGTTAGCTGTACCTATAATGGTTTTTTTTTCTAAAAAAAACTATACCTATACCATGAGTTGTATTGTTTTTCTATAATGTGACGAAATTAGAGGTGTGCTTTTAGTAGTTATATTTATTTAAATTGGATTATGAACGTGTCGGTCCCGAGAACAACTGTTTTGAACGTGTTGGTATTTAAAATTATTGGTAGCGAGAACACCGCACCTATCTTAAACCTGTTGGTATTTAAATTATTTATGTATTTTCGTCATAGTACTAACATTAGTATTTTGCAAATGTATGTTGGTAACAAATTATACCGTCAGTCATGTTGATTTATACCACCAGATGTATTTTTGTACGAAGTGTTCGTGTGTACAGGGAGTATATGCCCTCGTTGCATGATGCTATGCAGATGCACCCAGATACGGAAACAAACAAGCATTTGACGTTGATTGAGTTTGTTGCCTTTTCTTTTTTCTGTTTTCTAAATAAATCAATGAATTAATAATTACTTAGTTATTGAATGCGTTTTAAAAATCAAGGGTTGAGATTTATTTGAGATCTTACCTCCTATAAGGTAAAAGGTGTACCTTAGCAAGGCCCATTGAAAGCCTTACTAACTTCTGTTCGCTTCTGCTATTGTGAGCATGTGCTTTCTAATAAACCGAACAATAATGCATGCATCGGTGCCCACCTATATATACAGAGCTCCAAATGCAAGAATGCACAATACATTCAAGTGATGGTTTGATGAGAGAAAGGGGCAAGCTTGCATGTTATTGATAACGAGCAAGACGTTGAGAAGGAACATTATTGTGTGTGTGATTGCACCATTTCTACGAAGAAAATATGGCATTGGGAAGGAGAGGCACCAGGAAAAGGCTAAACCCATAGATCCATCAATTCGCAGTAGACACGGCATGTCTGATTGTGATCGTTTTGTTTTAGTGCCAGCTCTGCACGGAGGTAACCATGCGCCACCCAGGCAGCAGTAGTGAATGTAACCCTAGTACGAGCTGGATGTGATAAACATGATGAAAAGTAAAAAGGACATGAAGTGGTACGCTAGTGCTCTGTTTTCAATGAGCTATTGAAATTTTTACCAAATTTTGTGATGGTTTTCGTCCACATTAGTGCATGCGCACTCCTATGACACCTCTCCCAGCATCAACACTAGACATTGTTGATATTGTCTGCTGGTCTAACGACAAAGATGAGGAGATGTTTTAGACACTATCTTGCTGGATCCATGGTTTTTTGCAAATTGGCTTGTTTATTCATTGATGGTTCATACAACCGATTAAAATAGAGGTCAGGACTGGGTGACAACAGGAAAAATGAACTGAAAGCTAGAATCTGATTTAGGGGTTTTCTACTTCTTTTGAGTTCTGACTACAGATGTAATCTTGTAGCTTCAGTTTGTGCAATTGCCGAACTCTAGGCTCCACCACTGCATGCACGCTTGAATGCAGTGTTAAGAAACATGAGCATAGGCAATTGTCAAATGCAGCTCAGCAGCGACTCACGAACACAGGCCATTGCCCAATAGAGCTCAGCAGCGAGGCTGTCTCTTATTCGAGGCGTCCAGGGGGTGCAAAAGCAATGGGCGTCTACTTGGCCGGCATCTACAAGAGGAAAATGCAGTGGAACCATGAACAAGCATAGACCGATAGCAATGCTTACTCGACCTACATAAGCTATATAGAGAAAGGTCTGGTCCATTAATTAGTCGATTTATATCCAACATGACATTAAGCTGGCAACAATAGACTTGTGCTCTAACTACATATGACTTCAAGTTGATTTTTAGCCATTGATGACATATTGCCAGAGAAATGAAGTGTCAAAGTGTACTGCACATGATTTCTCCTGTTATGAAATATACTTATATTTGAAACTATAATTGCGAATGACACAACATCTCTTGAAAGAATGCATAGTTATTCAACTTACAAAGATATTGTGTTTTCCTCATCAAGCAAATACTCTCTCCATTCAAAATTATAAGACGTCTCGGCTTTTACAGATCCACCGCCTTGGCGAACCACCCTCCCCATAGGGTTCGACTGATACCTCAGATCCACTGCCTTTGTGTGGATGGCTGGGATGTCCTGCTGGCATCAGTTGGTGAACTGCCTCCATGGCTTGCTAGCAAAGGATCGCTTAGGGGTTTGGGAGCACCCCAGGCCTGGCCCAGAATCCTTGTCTAGACCGCCATGGTGGGTTGGTTCCTTTCTGTTCATAAATTCTGAACTGCATCATGTGAAAGAGATAGGCAAGCACAAGCATTTCGCACTACTATGATTCATATATAGAGGATTACAGGATGCAAGGAGATACAGAAAAATGTAAAAATAGCATTAATAAAAAGGACCTTCTCACTGCCATGTGCAAATATGTGGTGCAAACATACAAAGCATTTGTGAAGTTGCAGTTCAGTCAGTCCTACTACCAAGTTTAATGTGTGGGCGAGCACGTGCCTACTTTGGAGTAGGGACTATATTTTTTTGTATTCTATACATAAGTCAGCAAGAAAGTACGGACAAGGGAGCAGTGAAGGCATGTGCCTGCCTACAGAGCAGGTTTGTTGGTATCTCTCAAGTTGAGAGGCAACTTTTTTTACAACGCGATGGATTGAAATCTGCTTCGAATAGCCATGTGAGGCACCTTTTTTCAATGTCCCCTGTTTCCATGACGCCCCCCATTTGTATACCTACGGTTTCTGAATAACAGATCACGTAACCATGCCAAGCTTATAACATAGTATAATATAATACCTAGATAAAGCCATCGGGTGTAGGGTTGATACACAATGGCTGAGACTTCTATATATATACTCAATCTGTTCATACTCTGTTTTCAAGAAGCCATTGAAAGTCTTACCAACTTCTACTATGGTGCCCAGCCTATATTTAGATATCAGTTCCAAATGCAAGAGTGCATAACCCATTCAAGCGATGGTTCGATGCATGTGATTGATAGAGCAAGGTATTGAAAATGAAAGACATTATGTGTGTGTGTTTGTGTGTGACCGCACCATTTCTACAAAGAATATATGGCATTGAGAAGGAGAGGCACCAGGAAAAGGCTATAAACGTAGATCCATCCATTCACAGTGCGCACAGCATGTGTGTGATTGTGTTGGTTTTGTTTTAATGCCAGCTCTGGCGAGAATGAAGCCGGTCAGCCACTCTAGGCACCAGTAACCAATGGGCGTCCAGCTCTAAGTGTGATTAACTGTTGGGATGACTGCAGGAGTAAATGGCGGCAACTGGTGCCAGTGCGGACACAAGCAATGCGTGGATTTTTACTTTTTTATCCCTTTTCACCACAGGTTCCCTTACCGTTGGTAATGAAAATCATCATCACTACAGACTTTCATTGCCTATGAGATACATGGTGTAGGCTGGTTTAGCCCAGCGGTGATGAAATTAATGTGGACTGCCTGGTTTGTTCTGTGAATTTTGGAGATAGGACAAAAAGTTCTCTATTTAATTTCTAACATGCAACCTGCAATAACCAGGACAAGGAACTTGTCAAACAAACCCAAATAATGTTTCAGAACATATTGAAGTGGGCCATCAACAAAATCTGAATAAGTGCTGATGTGCATCTGACATAATTTGTCCTGTGTTTTTTTTTTTTTGAGTATCACATAATTTGTCCTGTTTATCATAATAATTTGGCTTGAACTGCAGTACTAGTGAACGCCATGAAGGACCGAAAAAATTTGAACAATAATGCTGCTATGCAACCATGATCCATGACTAGCTTATATATATCAGTTCCCATTGGATGGATCCATATGAGAACACATGCAAATACGCAACATTGAGTTATGTGAATACAGTATATGTTGTTGACATTGAGAATGAGAGGCAATGGGAGAGGTTCAATTACAACATCGCTGTTTGTCTGTTGACAATTCCTTATGATACACATGCAAAATCCAAACTCCCATTACCACCAAACTTTGATCAGTGCAAGAACTTTCACTTCCAGTTATGTGACATTCAGAGGTGATTTTCCCGTGGTGGTGATGAACTTTAACGTCCTAGTTTGACCATGCCTGCAAGCCACTACTGCGGTAACAATTACGGTTTTATTTTAGTCTCAAAGCCTCAAACACACAAGGCAACCACTTGCGACCACCCATCTATAATTAGGTCTTAACACTACTGGGCTACAGTTCTCATTTTATTCTCTATGCATTTGGACCGTATATTGTTGCAATATGGATTTTTGCTGTCGATCTGTGCGAGTATTTGTTGTTACATGTGCAGTGACAATAATTTTTGAGAAGTCACTTTGTGACAAATATTTTCTTACATTCATTTGTATGATGACAGCATAATACTACAATGTAGTTTTATGGGCTATAATGAAGTTTATACCAAAAAAAAGATAGTTATGAAGAAACACATATGTGTTTTTTTTTGTTGGAACAAGCTCCTACCAAGGTTTTAACTAAAACCATGGCTACTGTTGCTTGAAGTAATTTAGTTTCTGGTTCCTTACCGTGGTAAACCAAATTTACCGAATAGAACCGATTTTGGCCCAACAACAGCCCACAACCGCCCACATGAACTCCAGCTCCCCACTCGCCTAGCCTAGTCGGCCACACCTCGGGTCCTCACCATCTCGCAAGTCGTGAAGTCGACCAGAGCAGCGCAGCCACCGCCCACTGCCCTCTCGAAGCGTTGCCGGCCTGACGTGGGACGCCCGCCGGGTGACCGCCTTCCCTCGCTCCGCCTCCGGACTCCGCATGCAGCACGCACCCCACCCTCACGTCGCGCCCGCCGCCCTGCTCTCGTTGCGCGCCGTCACTCCCGTCCCTCAAGCACGACCCCACTGTGAGCTACAACACGGCTGCACCAGGAGACGAGGACACACCTTGAGTAATCTCCTTTGTTCTGTTTGTTCGGTTCTTTCGGTAAATAGCGAAACCGAACCGAAAGAACCGATACCGAAATTGCTCGATACGAAATTGCTCGGTACCGAGATTTTTTAGGAACCGATCGGTACCATGTTTTCCAGGGACCGAATTAGGATGGGTACCGAGGAACTGAACCGATTGGTTTAGTAATACTGAACGCCCAGGGTGAGTAGTGCATGCATCTGTTCAACTAACGCTTTGATTAGAAAAACACGCAAATATGCATTGGAGAGTTAACCACAATTTCATTATGTTTTTTAGCCAGTAAGCTTCATAATTACAATCTGTATTGTGTTGGCCCTGAGAACGAGAGGTACAAGCACAGGGAGGCGAACACATTTATTCTGGCAAGCAGGTTCCTTCCAAGTCTACCTCCCATCTGCCACTGTTTGATGACACAGCACCCACAGGAATCACCTTGGTCTCCAGATAGCTGTTACCAGGTAGCGGTCGAAAAGTCGCTGGCACAGCAGTGTGGCTGTCAGCTACCAATATCCATTTTTTTTTTTTGTTAAGGTGTCCTATAGCCTTATATTGCAAATGATACACATAGCAAAATCGCGAGTCACTAGAATGTTTGCACGATCCGGTAGGTGTCCATCCCACACACCAGGAAATGGCCCAGGTGCCAACTCCCCAAATTTGCTAATTATTACCATGAGGGACAAGAAGATACCCGGACAGTTAAAGCAACCAGCTAAAAAAATCAGGAATACCACACAAAGCGGGGCCTAGACCGCAAGAAATCAGGCCTTCTATAAGAAGACTGGAATCGTTCTCTAGTAAAACCCAGGATATTCCATAAGCCTCCTCGCTGCTTCCAGTGCCTTTCTTACATCCCAGCGCCTCGGCCATCAACACGTCATGAATATATCCCACATTAGCTACTTCTCCAAGGATTGGTTCACCTGAGATTCTTGACCATGCTAGAAAATCAAAACATATGCTTTAATTATTGTGAAACAAAGTGGTCAGATTTATTCTTGTTGTCTTAACCGCTGGCCTGTTTAGTTGTGGAAATCAGATCGATTGCTCTTCTAGGTTTTGGTCACTGACTGCCAATTACCTCCTTGTAGCACTTTCTATATTAATAGTATTTCCGCCGTTATGACTCCTTTCTCTATCACATAACAATTGGCTGGTAGAGACCGTGCTGCCACGTTGAGCAAGCATAATTCATTTGCCCTATCTTTGTTTAATAGCTGCAATGTACATATATCCATGCTATATATACAAACTGTATCTGGTCAAAAAAATATATACAAACTGTACTGCTATATATGTTTGCCCACTCATTCTCAACCTACCTTTAGAAAAAAAAAAAAAAGGTATTTGACTATATGATGTTAATGAAGGATTGACACTCTGGTGTTGGAAATAGTCGACATGCGGAAAAATGTCTCATGTTTTCCTTTTGGTGTGTGGCTGTCGTCTGGTTAGCTTTTGTAAAATACAGTCAAGGCAAGAACAACATCTACTAATCAATAAATCGATAATCGGCTAATAAGTAAAATTCCAATATATATGCATGCGTGAGCACTGAGCACATTAAAAAGAGGGATGGAGTGTACTTGTACACCATTTTTCAGGAGCTATATATTGATAGTCATACCAACTTCTGCTGTGGCTTTCATCCGCATTAGTAATATTTTTTTTTTTTTTTTGCTTTGCTATGAACAAGTACCGCCAAATAAACCAAACAATAATGCATAATGGGTGCCCAGCCTACATATATATCAGTTCCAAATGCATGAATATATAATCCATTGAGCTAATGGTCAGATGACAGGAAGGGGCAAACATGCATGGGATAGCTAGCGCTATTTGAAAAAAAGATTATGTGGCATTGAGAATGAAAGGCACCAGGAAAAGCCTAAATCCGTGAATCCATACACAGCTCACAATGCATCAGGGATGAAGTTGTTTTATCAGTACGTTCTTGATGATCGATTTGTTGTCTCGGTTATTAAAATTGGCTGCCGCTGTCCAATCACAGCTCACATAGCAGTGGCAGGAAATTCCACTGGTTCGACAGCTGGAAGACATCGTTGTATATTTACTGTACTTGTGTCTATTTCGAAGGAAGCCACCAATGTCAAAGATGTACTTGCTCCATTTCAAACTATAACATGTTTTAGGCCTCTTCCATATCCTTTAATTTACTAAGTTATAATTTTTTTTCAAACCGTTACTTTTGATGTTTTGCGGTAGTCACCTACCCCTATGTTTGTGTCTATATAAATGTATCAGGAATGTGCAACCCTTGTCCATTTCTGTTTAATGAGGGTTGTTTTCATCGATGTTTTGAAATTTGTAGAACATTTATATCATTTCTCTATATTCCAAGATATATTAAGGAAGTCGTTTTTTCTTGCCATTCGTTGCTTCACCAGATAGTTGATGTAACTAGATTTGTCTTTTTTGTGACTATGACTAGATTTGTCGAGATATTTAAAATAGTACGAACATATATAACCAGCCCAAGGAGCATATATATCATTGGAAATGAAAAGATTTAATTTATCTTAGGTGCAAAAAATCACCCTGAATAAGCAGCCAAATGAGCATGTCGAAAAATCAAATGGTCTAACACAGATCTGAATCCTCTGTGGATGAACAAATAAAAAAAGGTGTCAAGCAATCGATCGCAGGTCACCAAAGGTCTCCACTTCGTTCAAACCTGGAAGGGCTTTCTCTTCGTTCAAACACTTGGTCAGCAATAGCTTCTCCACTTTCATGTCAGTTTGTCAGCACAGCTGACACTATTTATAACTTATTTTTCACTAAAGGGCAAAATGTTGCGCAGTTGCCTTGAAACCACATAGACTGTTCTCTGAACCCTGATAAATGTACTGAGAGCTAGTTGTCCCTGCCAGCTCGCTCCCTCTATATATATGTGCTAATACTTCACCTTTTTCTGTGTAGAAGTATGTTAATTAGGAACTCAACTACGTACAATATACACTGTAGAATGCTATTAGACAAGTCTTACTGCCTCTTTTTCTTGTGTAGCCAGGGAGTCCGGATGACAACGTCTCATCTGACGTGGAGGGGGAAACGAGTGGCAAGACTAGATGTGGCATCGAGTGGGGTAACCAAGAGCCATGAGAGTGAATGATGGAGCTGCCTGTCTAGCATCTGAGTAAAATTAGTTCTTGCCTTTCTCTCTTCAAACACAGTGAGCGCTTCCTTTCAGCCATGCTGTTGCCCTGATAGATTAGGCCATCTCGAATGACCACAAAACACACAGATGGATCGTCCTGCATGTACACTTAAAGTGAATCACACCACTAAAGATGCATGGTACCAAAGCTGGTGCCTTGGCTACATAGTGCTAACCATACAACCAAAGTATCTTTTCCAAATGTGTCTGCCTCTCCTGCCGGATAAAACAAATCAGCATTGTGCATCAACATCATAGAATGTGTACTCTGGTGGTTGCTCTCCTTTAGGTGTTGTTATAATGCCACTGAAAGAACCATTTGTTTGGATTGGTATTTGAATGTGATAGAGCCAGATGGAGAGCGGTAGCAGAATTGCATGGAGGCGTACATATATTTTGTGTAGTTGTGGCTCTGTCCAGCCAAACACGGACTAAGGAAATGTGTGGCAGAAATATGTGGGAACTGATTACCGTCATCGGTTCATGATTCACCTTAATTATGCATCGGATTAACCAAGACTGTTAGATTTTCTTAGAGTAAAGTCCAATTCCGGTCCTCAAACATTCTAAGCTGTGTCATCCAGGTCCATAGAGTTTTAAAGTGTGTCATTTATGTGCCTAAATGTTGTTTGGTCTCAAATCAGCCCCTAATGGGTCCAGCTGGCTGATTAGCAACCTGTACGACTGAATTGGCAGCAGATCCGCAGTCTGCCGATATGCAAATAGCCCCGCCGTATCTCTTCATTCCAGTTCATCCCGCGAGAAGCCGTGACTATTCTTCACACGAGTCCGCCGGGGCCTGCCAGCGGTCCTCGCGGGCAATCCCGGTGGATCAGAGTTCGGCCACGACTGCGAAGGGGTGGACGGCTCTCAGGTGGGCATGCTGGGCAGGGACGCGCTTCACCATGGCGGCGGTATTGCGGCACAAAGGGCAACCTGCACCGGCTTACTTCTGTTAACTACACAGGCTGTTACTTTTTTTTTCTGATAGAGATGATTCACTTCCTGTGAGTTTTGACATCCACTAGGTATGTAGCATGTTTAGGACAATGGTTAATCCATTCTCTCTCAAAAAAACATGGCAAATTTTGTCTGGGGACAACAGAAAAACTGTTATTGGCCAGTGGACACCACGAATGGAGTTATATGCTGGGTGTTATCATAAATTTGTTGCTCTTTCCCGAGATACACCGCACCGATTATTCTATTATTTTTCTTAGACTTTAAGAGAGAGGAAGCTAGGATTTTTACATATCTTGAATGCAGCTGGAGATTGGATTCTAGGAGACAATACTCTAATTAAGGCTTGACCAAATATCTAAAGCCAAAGCCTAGAGCCATTGGGATGAAGACCCAAAGCCTTGAGCCAAGACTGGTGGCTAGGTGAAGCACCTAAGGGTGCTGTTTGGTTGAGAGTTTTAAGCATGTCGTCATTTCATATACTGAACATACAGCCTTCCTTTTGTTTGGTTGCCCCAATCTGTAATTCATCACCCAGTGAAAGTTTTTTTTTTTGAAGAAAATAGGAGGGGAGCCGCCTACTGTGCTTTTATTAACAACGAGTTAAACTTTACATGATCACCCATTGAAAGTTACCAGCCCATACAGTCTCGATCCCACTCCTAACCATCTTTCTGACCAAGTCGACGCAATGGGTGTGTTTGGTTTGTCTTCTCTTCCTAGCCCAGCTATCCCAGCCAAGCCTGGCCCTATTTGGCTTGGCCCAAAGAAGAATTGCAGGAGCTGTTTGGTTGCATTCGGTCTGGGGAATGGCCTGGGGTGGATCTTGTTTGGTTTGCTGTTTTTTGGGTTAATCTGTTGTTAATGGCCTGGGGTGGCCCAACGAGTTAATCTCTTGTTCCTGGCAATCAACTTTGGCCACTCAACAAGTCCCTGGTCTGATGGGTTACTCAAGTCATTTGAACCGAAGAGTTCTCCAGGATATTCGTTCTTCACGACACTATCGTGTCCTCATAATCACATCATCTAGCCTTTGCAGTTGTCTCTAGCAAACAACTGAAACCATGACGAACATTTCATAACTTCATGTGTCACGTCTTTCCGTGATACCTCCCAGTCCCATAATGACCACACATTTACAGCCAAGCATAACCCTATCAGACTTCTATAAAAATAGTATTTGTTTTTGTCCACATCTCAGTGTGCTCGATATGTTTTCTAGAGAGAACAGTAGCAAGCAGGGCTCCTATTTATTATAAGCATTGGGCCGGGGTATAGTAAAGAAAAGAAAGGACTTATATTAGCTAAACTAAGTACTTACTACACGTGCAGGTGATGCAGACAGAGGACGACATCTATGCTTACAAACAAATAAGATATTGTTTTTATTTTTAGGTTTTTATATATCCAATGTATAAAACTAGTTCATTGATGTTAGACCATTCGTCCCAGTAGGCTACTATATGTTATCAATATATACAAGGACATGAATAGAATCAAAACTTTCAAGTATAGGAAGCAGTCACTTTGTAGATGTTCACAATTGAGAGGATAGATTAAGGTCTTTTTTGGTTTGCTCTTGGCCCGAGAGCTGCCTGGTGATAAGATTTTTGAATTTTGACAATATGGCAAACATAAGATTAGGGTGATACTAAACCGTTTCAAAAGGTCAACAACAATGTTTTATGATGGTTATGTTCTATGATCTTGATGTAATAAAGTGTCTTTTTTTGACCCATTTAGCTTCATTCAGTTTAAGAAGCTACTGTATTATATTATTTGCACAATGTCTATCTTTATAGATCACCACCTGAAGCAGGTTTTGTGATGGACGTCAACATATTGTGATATATACAAGGACATCGATATAATGCCGATACAAAGAAAAACTGCTAACAGTAAAGATTTATCTGATGCATTGACCGTTAAAGTTATGTGGATGTATGTATGATCATATTGTGATATTCTTTGTATGCCAACTGAGTAATCATGGATTGTGTGATCTTAATCAATCTATTGACTGGTATTGATCACAGGATGTTCTTTTATTAGTAGTAACAATATAATGTTTTGTATACAAGAATGGAATTAGTTACATTTCTCAGCATTTTTTTTTGCACTTGTTGTAGACGTACATCCCCATGCTCAGTCCTGCATACCTTGCTGTGGTTGGAGCATGGAGTTTGAAAAAACTGGCGTTAGACAGCAGGGACGGCTGCTCAAGATCAGTGTTTCCTACAGTGTAGAGTGCTATGAGTTTCCCTCTCTTGGCATTTAGCCCCTCCACCTTCTTAGGACAACACTGATGAGTTTCGTCCATGTTAACACCCTGTCTCCTTTGCCTTGCCCAGAACCTTGGCCACCCAGCAATTGTTTATCATGAAGGATGACTCCAATCATTCGATCCATGAATGGACCAAAATGGTAGTACGTGCCAACACTATGGTTGTCCATGTAATCTAATTGTATAGCCAATTACCCATCCTTCATCAGACCATTGAAACTGGCACTACCCATCTTTCTTAGCTTCAGTTGTTGCCTATTTCCATGATGTGTCCCATTCCCACATTGTCCAAACATGTACAGCCCAGCCTTCCTGACTTTTATAAATGTAATATTTGTCCTTCCTAGTTCTCACCGAACTGGTAAACAAGGGTGTATGATCGATGCATGAGGCAGGAGCTGAGGCTCCTATATACTCGTAGGCAATAGGCTGGGCTATTGTCAAAAGAGGACAGACTCATGAAGGACGAAAGCTCTGCTTACAAATAAATAAACACTTTGAGTTTTAGATCTGTGTATATCCAATGCATAAATTTTATTTATAATGTCCGTCCAACCGCAGCTGATTCAGAGTAAGTCCTCGCAAACTATATGTATTGAATATATACAAGGTCAAGAATACAAGCACATGTTAAGTGAGGTACAAAAAACAGAGTAGCATTGTATATTGTGAAAATAATCAATAGTTATCATTTAAATGTAGTAACCAATGACTATTACGTAGTAGAGTGGTGTCATGATTGACCATGAGGTTCCCAGGTTAAATACAACGTCTCCAAGACAGTAGTAATGTATATTGACCACGTGATGTTCTTAATTGGTAACCAATACTTTATTTTTCATATATACATGAATGTATTAGTTTCTACTTCCAGCTTTTTTATATTCTATTGCATCTTGATTGTGCCGATGTCCATCACCTTTATCCGTCATGCAAACTTTTGTCTACACAACATCAGAGGTAGCTCCAGCTCGGCACTAGTGTAGCTTTCAAGCCTTGTGAGGACAGCACTGAGATTGAGGTCTTCGCTCCAATTCACTACCTTGTGTTCTCTACCACCTCTATGACACACTATCTTGCGCTGAGACCCTAGGTCCTCACTAGACTACAGGTTTTTCATGACGGCCGAAAACCGTCAGGAAATCCCAAAAAACCGTCGAATTGCATTCCTGTCGGCTGAGTCGTCAAGAACAGCTCGACAGGAAAAGTACATTATTCCTGATGGACGCTGTTAGGGTTTCGCGAGTCTCATTTATGTCTCAATATGGGCCGTGCGAGGTGTATTGGGACTCGACCACGAATTATGTCGGTTTGGCCTCACGAGTCCGCCTGAACATTCCTGACGGTTTCTTACGTTTCCTGTGAGTTTCCCGAAGCCAACATGCATAAGATACCAATTCCTGACAGTTTAAACGAAACCGACCTAAACATGAAAAACTGTCAGGAATAATCTTGTGTCTGGTAGCCAACAAATAAACTGGCGAGAGCTGTAGGGGTTGATTGATGTCATATACACCACAGATTTTTTTTGGGATACTAATACGTTGGAACACCGTGGCTGTCCTTCTAATTTCTCAATCCAGCACCTACTCCCATGAGACCATTAAAACATGGACAAATCTGTTTTCAAGTAATATTGTGCTTCTATTGATAATGCATCACACTCGCATAACAATGAAATTTGTACAGCTCAGCATAGGTGTCTCAGATGAGTTGCCTATAAATTAGTAAGGTGTATGATCGATGCAAAGCACAAATGTTGAGGCTCCTATATATGGGAATGGCCGAGCTATTGTGAGAACAAACAAGCTCATGCTTACAATGTAACTGATGCAGGAGACGGATTGACATAATGAAAAGGTCTGTTTTGAAATAAATAAACGCCTTGTGTTTTAGGTGTCAATATAAATTCAACTTTCATTTATCCATGTTCGGACCACACCCAAAAGTGTAAATCGGCTATACCGTGAACATGTACAAGGCCATGAATGCAACCACAACTTTTTGTATCTCCTAGTTAAGTACAAGTTATAATATGTGAACTAATGCACCAATTAACTTAAACCATGTTACATGCGCACATACTAGATCTACAACATATAGGAAGCAGAGTGCTAGGCCCTGAAGAAACCCCAGAAAAATCCTTGTCGCGGTGAGACGTGCGAATTGAGCTGGATTAGAACGAACTTGGGTGGGTGCGAGCTCAGGTCCATCTGTGCTAGGCCCTGAAGAAACCCTAGAAAAATCCTGGTCACCGGTGGAGCTCACGAATTGAGCTGGATTAGAAGTTGGGTGGGTGCGAGCTCTTGTCCATCTGTGCGAGGCCCTAAAGAAACCTGAGATCAGTCCTAATCATCGGCGAGGCGCACCAATTGAGTCGCCCGTGCAAGCACCTTCTTCTTCACGAGCTGCAACGACGACTGGATGTCACCGCTTGAAGATGCGGCACTGCCATTTGGCTGGTTATGGGAAGCAGGCGGGCGCAGAACTCGCAAGAAGGACCTATGGCATGGAGAAGCTCTCCTGATGAATGGAACCACCGCGCGAAAACCGTGGGATCTCAAGCACTCGTAATTTTTCAGTCAGATTTTGCTAGAATCCTAAAGACTAGGAAGCTATGATACCTAGATTTTGCTATTTTTTTTCGTCACTTATAGAGGAATAAATGATGCCAGATTAATAAAACCTAGTGGATCCAAACAACTCTCGGTTTTGCTCAGAATCCATATTTTAGAAACTAAAGGAAAAACTGGTTTTTAAAATTCCGGGGCTGATCCAAACAGACCCGAAACCCAGTGTATCGTGTGTTATTTATATCGGGCAATAATATCTTGAGATAATAATAACATTTGGTGGATTTTGTTCATCCCGTATTGTTAATATCCGACAATAATTGCTTCTCCACTTTGGTGTTAGTTTGTCACCGCAGCTGATACTATGGATAATTCATTTTTCACTTAATGGAAAAACGTTGTGTTGTTGCCATGAAAATCACGTGCAGTAGTATATATATACAGTTGTTGTCATAACCCTGACTCATGTATTGAGAACTAGTTACCCCTGCCGACAACCTCCCTTTATATATATGCACCGCCGCTACTTCAGCTATTTCTATGTCCTCGAAATATGTTGGGAATTCAAATACCTTATATATGGCCGAATAATGCTATTAGGCCAGTGAAGCACACATTAGAAATAAGAGGCATGCAGGAAAATCCTACTACTGCTTTCTGAGGATTGCTAGGGAGTCTGGATGACAACGTCACGTTCGCTGGCTTCTGTTGCTGGCTGGTCTGATCTGATGTGGAGGGCGAGCAGAAGTGGAAAGATTAGACACTAGCAATTATATGTGGGATCACTGAAAGAGGGCGAATGATGGAGGATCTAAGTGCAATAGATAGTTCTTTTGCCTTCTGTTCAAAGCACCCCATGTCGATCCGCCATCATGCCGTTGAGCGTGGATGATGAGGCCATCTCCAATGACCAGAAAAAAAGGATGTATCATCCTCCATGTACGCATGCTAAGTGAATCAAAGCACTGAAGATGCATCCAAATCGTTAGGAGTTGGACGCAAGCTACAATGACGTCTTGATCGGATCCAATTCTTCCTCGCCGCTCTCTCTCTCTCTCTCTTCTACATCACTGAAGACCGATTGGATAGTTTCTAATTTGTTGAGGCATACCTTGTATTCATTACCATGAAGCAGCTATGTTCAAAAAAAATTACGAAGCAGCTAGCTGATTAATTACTCATAGAAGTATATTGTTGACAGTTGCTGTAAATAAACATCATATCTAGATTTCGTACTATGAGCTTGTTGTCACAAAAGTATGTATGTGAAAATTTGTGCAATGAGTGACCATCAACGGAGACATGGGCAGTTTATAAATAGGAGGCATGCAGGCATACGGAAGAATGATTTGAAACAGACGAAAACAATCACAACCTCTCTGATGTTCAACCCAGATGGCATGTGAGCTGCACGTGTATGTGGCTTTTGTCTTTTCCCGTCGCCTCTCCATCTCAATTCCATATATCTAGGAATCTACTGGAAATAAAATGCCTTACTCTCTAGCTATTGCATCCTGGCTTCTTCTGTTTCCCCATCGAACCAATAGTTTAATGGAATTATGCAATACTTGTTAACCGCAGCCGAACCCAATCAATCAGAAGCTGGCAAGCCTTTCAATAGCTCTGGAAAAACAGAGCACAAGTCCTCTCCTTCCATCTCGCCCTCTTTTTAATGTGCTCGGTGCTCACGCATGTTTTGCAATAACCTATCTCCAAAAAACTTGAACCTAGGGCATCTTGTATCCTTCTTTCAAATTGTCCAGCTTGGTATGTTTTTGTACTAACAGTGATTGCCAGTTCCTAGAAAAAACAACATGTCACTCAAACAAATCTAAGAAAGATCAAAACAAAAATTCAATTCTTATTTGTTGACAAACAAAAACCAGAAAATAACCAGCACATGGAATTCTTAATTGTCATACTTGCGTAACTGAGGGCGAGCCATTCTGTTTTTTGGGGAAGAGTGCACTTGTTTGGACAGTTCTTGCATGGAGCTAATGGACTTGTGTGGCCATTTGTTCCTCTGTGTGTCTCCAATGCCTTGCCCTAATCCTTGGCCAGCCAACAAACTTCTCCTCTAATGGCTCACTCAAGTCTTCTAAACCATGAATTCTCCAAGATGTTAATACATATAGGCAATATGGGTGTCCGTGTAATCTCATCCTCTAGCCAACACCCCAATCAGTAGTAGACCATTGAATCAAGAACAGACAAGCATTTCCACGTTACACTGTCGCCTATTTCCATGATGCGTCCCATTCCCATAATAACCAACCTTGTACAGCCAAGCCTACCAGATGGAATGGTAAACAAAGGCCTATGATCCTTGCATTGGATAGGGGATGAGTCTGCTATATATATGCACAGGGCCAGGCAATACTGAGAAGAGAAAGGACTAACAGTAGCTAATGCAACTACTTAAAACACATGCAGGTGATCCGGAAAGAGGACAAAAGCTCTGGTTACAAATAAATAGACACTTTGAATTTTAGGTGTGCTTATATCCATTGCATACATTTAATTTATTGATGTCTCGCAAATCCGAGCAGAGTATGTCATCTTCACCTCCTATATATATTGCATATATATAAGGACAAGAATATAAGCATAAGTCACAGGTAAAGGAAGCAGAGAGAATAGATTCATGTCCTAGGTGCTCAACCAAAAATGCATTGGAGAGTTTGCAAAAAATGATTTTGGAGAGTATGCCTACCGCACCTCGTATATATAGTGAATCGGGCACTAATGATGCCGACACGAAAGATCAAATCTGTTGTAGTGTGTTGACGCTAAGAACCAGAGGCCCCAGGACAGGGTGAATTTAGACATTACTGCCCAGATGTCTCGCATTCCATTCAACTCTAACTCCCGTCAACCACTGTCATACACCCTCCTCAGCAGTCACATTGGTTTCAGTTTTCTGTGACCAGGCCAAAATGGCCCAGACTCGCTAGAAGAAGTGTGCCATTTGAATTCAGGATTCTTAATTGTCCAGGCAAATGAAAATATTTATTTATTGTTATGAAACAAAATGGTCAGATTTATTCTTGTTGCCTTAACCACATAGCATGTCAAGTTTGCGGTGACACCCAGTGAATTAACCAGGAGCCTTGAGATTCGGAGATGAAGAGGGTGGGCTAGCATTTAGGTCTTACGTCCGAATCTTCAAACTCTTAGCGTTCCGTATCGGCTAATATTTTTCATGATGTGTGGTAGGCTCAATTTTGTTTAAGTAATTTAACATATTTTTTATGAACATAGTTCAACATTTTTTTTTAAAAAAATGTTTTGACTACATTGTGTTTATTAGCTTGTTATTAGGACAAAATAGTTGTGTTCGTATGGATTTAAGATATAAATATTTCAATAATCGATAAATAAAAGATTCATAAATAGTAAGTAATGGTCATTAGCCATAATCCATCATAAACACGGAAAGGAAGGTTGTGGCCACGAGCATGAACAAGGAAAGACTTGTTATTCGAAAAACACACTACTGTCTACAAAGTGTCTCTCAATACAATCCTCATCATCACCTCAAATGTACTCCTAGTTGTTAATGTGCCATGTGTCACCCATCCGTGGTCCATGTTCTCAAATAATTATTACTAGCATGAAAGTTGTTCCACTCCTGTCCCCTGATATAAGTCCATTTGACATGTTGAGAACCCGAATTTTCTCGCATTATGGATAGCTTTTGCGATGTTTAAGCATTGCAGATGGACCTTAGGGTTGGCTTTTTTTTTTCCCACACTAATGATTGCATGCCTTCTGTTCTCTGTAGTAATCTAGAAGGGAAATGATATCCTTTTGCTAACATATATAGTCAATATTTTTTTCTTAGGTCACCCGGTGGGAGAAAAACAACCTTTAGGTAGAGTACACCTGGTGCCCTATTATGCATGCATAATTCACTTGCCCTATAATTCTTCACTGTACATTTGTTGGCACTAGTAACAAAATGATTTTGCGTGGCGGGCTGTGTTCATTAACCGTGGCGGGCAATGCCGCCCGTCAAACTTCGAACGTCACGGTTAATCACTGATTAACCATGGCGGGCTCCTTTGGCCCGTCATGCAAAATAGATACACCGTGGCGGGCGTCTTACTTATAAGAATTTCCTTGGGTGCGGACCTCCAAGAAAAATATACTTGACGGTTTTGAATGCATCCAAGGAAATGGGCATTTTCCTTGATAGTTAAGAGCAACACTCATGAAAATAGTTATTTCCTTCATTATTTACAATTACTCTCAAGAAAATGAGTTCTTTTCTTGGTCGTGGTTCCATACCGCCAAGGAAACACCCATATTCCTAAGTGGTTTGCTTCAACATCCATGGGACATATGTTTCTTTGAGTGTACACTACAACCGCCAAGGAAACTAACCTATCCTTGGTGGTTTGATATTGGCACCCAAGAAAATTCTGCGCCTCCAAGGTAAATCAGGATTCTGGTAGTGCATGGATCCCTTAAACTGTGGTTGTATGAGACAAAAGCACAAATACAAAAATCGAGCTCGTTAGACAAGGGATTTTCTATCTTATATACCAGCTGCCAATTCATGATTCCATTCAAATAGTTGACTGCACTAATTCCACAAAGGAATAATGTTGAAAAGGAGAGGCACCAGGAGACGGCTCAAGTCCAACTTTAATATGCTAGTCACTTCTCCGATACATGTACGTCACAAATAATGGATCAAATTAACAACTGACTGCAGGTTCACTAAACTTAGTTATTCAAAGATCTAACTACTGGAAAGACAATGTCACGGCAAATTGTATATAGTTTTATTGACAACATACAGATGTTATATATGTTTCACAATAAAATGCCTAAATAAAATAAACATCTGGTTGATCTACTCGACTCAATGGCCGACACTTACAAAATTCAACACCCCGGACATACATATATGATTGGAGTGATAATTGTGCATTTTCTGTGGGTGATGAGAAAATATCTTGTAGCTTTACCTTCTTGATCAGAAATCTAGAATTGTGATTTTTTTTTTTAAAGAAGGCAAATTTTGCTATGATTTTAGATATAGGTGTAATCGACAATTTCACACCTAAAATGGCTAAACTACCTAACTACAACTACGAAAGCTTGATTGTTTAGCATGGGAGGCTGAAACAATTATAATATTTAGTTTTATGCTATGAGGGCCGAGGAAATAGGTGAAAGGACAGTTTCCACGTCATGTTCATCCTCTAATCCCATGCCACCCACATGTGCATCTAATCCCTGCTTCTCACTGTCTCCGGAGATGCACCAATCCGATTCAATCCATGTTTCAAAGGGACCAGCTACCTGTTGTTGCTGAAAAACTCGCCGGTAACAATGCCTACCTTCTGATTGGATTAGAAGTCCAAATAGCATCGCTGCATTGTCAATATGCGTGACCACTTGAAGGATGCAGTACAGATCAACCTCACCACCGTTGTGTATGACGTGAATAATCGATGTTACCATGAACTGCAATATTCCAAGATTTAATTTGATAAACACATAAGCAAGATCCAAATATACAAAAAGTCAGGCTATTTGGAAGAAAAACAGAAGCTCTACGTTGGACTGTTCCAAAGACAATTTAATTGCAATACATGCTCTAATTTTGTTCGCAAAACAACAAAAAAGATCTTTGCTCTGTTCAACATGAAGTAGTATTCTGTATTACTTTCGTGCAACCAGATTGGCAATCGATGAAATGTAATGGTCTAAAAATTGAATCATCTGTCGACAAGCCAGTCTGATATCCTGAAGCTTAAGAAAGGCCTGCCAGCAGATTCTGACAGTGTTTTCTTATCCTGGGTCTCCATGCAATGTAAACTTTGGGTTCTACTGTGGGTGGGCTCCATGTGCAGTGTATGGTCATGAAACCAGGGCAGGTCCTCGCTTGCCATGGACTGCTCAAACCAATACCACGGATGGGGAAAGCCCACCAATGCCTTGCGTATATATCATGGCAGCGTGCGTCATGCGCAAAAAACAGCGGGTGCTGCCTCCAGCGCCCAGAAACTACTGCCTATTAAAACACATTAATTTGGCTTTTTGTGTCTGCGAACAAGTACTGTCTATTAAACCACACAACAAGCAATGCATTGGTACACCCATCCTATCCTACATATATCATCCGCTAGCCAGCCCCTTGGGTTCATAATCCACTCAACAAATGGTTCGCTGAGGGAAGGGAGCATGCAAAGCATGTGACAACTAGCAAGCGAGCAAGACATTTTTTTCTGCAGATTCATGCATGCATGGGTGTGTGATGATTGCGCAATTTCTCCTGAAAGAATAGATGGAATTGAGAAGGAGAGGCACCAGGAAAATGCTAGAACCGAGCCGCCAATGGTACGCAATGCAGACAGCATATTGGCTGATGATCAGAGGTTATGCAATTGTGTTGGTTTTGTTTCAGTGCCGCCCAAACGGTGACAAAGCCGGGCCGCCGTGCCATGCCCCAGCATCCGATGGGCTCCCACCTACATTAGCTCTGATGCCACCTGCCTGTGCTCGCTGTGCAGGGACGGATCAATGGATTTCCTAATTCCCACTTTCATCAGCATTACCGTCCCAGGCGAACACTGAGCCCTTGGCTCTTCCGCCTCAAGTAGGAAATAAAGTTGCTAACTAGCTGCCCCGCATCTGCAGTCCCACAGATCGTTCATTGGTTCATTACGGCTGCCACTCTAATAAAGTTTGCTGCCACTGGGATCGTACCAAATCCTGATTGTCGTTACGGCTTAAAGTGTAATCAAATTTCCCTGTAATTTGAACAGATTTTTTGACGGTAATTACCAATTGCATTTGCTAACTTCCTAATCACTAAGTTCACGTTCCTTGTAATTTATAACACAGTTTTGTGTCATTGCTTTGTATTCCAGGATATATTAACAATCATTTTCTGTTGCCATCAGTTCACTTCACCGCAATTAGAATTCTTTGGTGCAAAAAATAACCGTATGAAAACATCCCAAGGAGTATGTTGATAACATCAAATAATCTAATGATTTGAATTCTCTATGATAGAGCAATCGACTGACGGCTGCAGGTCGCGACCTGTCTCCAATTCGATCAAAATTAACCTAGATATGTGGGCCTTTGCTTCTCCACTTTTTGCTACAGTTTTTCACCAAAGGTCCATTTGGATTCCATCATTTTGGAGGAATTCAAATCTTGATAATAATAAATTAGGATATTTGGTTTGGAATTCAGAACTCCACCGCTTTCCAAATTTCACTTTTACACCCACCCCCCCCTCAAATTCATAAGGCATAGGAAGGAGATTGAATGGAATAGATCACCAAGCTATGTTTGTACTGTCCAACTCCATTCCAAGTATATAGCTACCTCAAATATAATCCAAGCCACAATGCATGCACCCCTTCCGATTATTATTCGAACATGGGTCATGTATGTTAGATTGCCCGCTTGTGGACTGATCAGCCTTCTAGCCGTTACTGGAATCAAACCAGCCAATATGGTTGGCATTTAGAGACCAGTTGAATCCACCCTTTCCTGTTTCCATCGATCTCTGCATTTGGGGACGTGCATTTGTAATTATTGTATTTGATTATGAGTTATGTTTCTTGATTTGGAACATGTTCACCGGGTTCAAGTCATTAACTTGTGAGTGGTGCTTGTAATTTCTTGGACATATTCCAGGATATATTAACAGTGTATTGCTTTCTGCAGTGACTTCATAAATGGGTGATTGTGCATGCGTGTTGAGTATTTGTGTCTATACTTGTGTAATTCACAAAAAGAAACAATTTCTTTGTATATACTATAAAAGGGAGAAAATGCATCTCTCGTGGTAAGAGCAGACTGCTAAAGCTGAGAAGTCAAACTTGTGCTACATAATATGCTTGAGATAACAATATGTGGTGGTTTCGTTCTGTCCATCTGGTAATACTAATACCCGGCAATTATATCTTCTCCATGGTCATGTCAGTTTGTCAGTGTGGTTGAGACTACGAATAATTGATTTCTTAGTACTGCAATGGGGAAAATGGAATGATGTTGCCATGAAAATCACGGTGCAGTCGGGCATGCACGACTACGGTTATCTTAACCCTGACTCATTTAGTAAGAGCAATAGTTGTCCATGGCGACAAGCTCCCTTTATATATAAGCACTACTGCTTCACCTATATCTCTGTGTCAAAATATGCAATGAAATCAAATATATGCTGTCAAATGCTGTTAGGCGACTGAAGCACAATTTATAAATAGGAGGCATCTAGGAAAATCCTACTACCATTTTTTGAAGTTGACCTGGGAGTCTTGATGACAATGTCACGTTCAATTACCTGTTGTGCCGCTTGGTCTCTCTAACATGAAGGTGGAAAGGAGTGGCAAAACTAGCCAGTGGCGAGCATATGCGGCGATGAAGGTGGTTGTCAAGCATTTAGTTCTTACATCCCTCTCTTCAAACTCTTAGTGTTCCACATTGGTGAGCATATGACTTAGTACCATCACGCTGGATGTGATGTACAATTGTACAAGACAAATTGGATGTCATATGTATTGATCTGATGTGATATATGTGTTTGTGTATCTTCATGTTACACGTGGAAGCTATATTAAGCATGATTATCCGTTTGATATGTGCTATAAAATTTTTTTTGTGGTATATTATATTGTCCTATTGAACTGTTTGACGCTATAAAGGTATGAAGTGTCGGATGATCTAACACTAAATGCATGGTACCAGATTATCTAACGCAAAAGAGTAGCAACGCACTGTCCGGTACTAAAAATATTCACCACAACGTACGCTAAAAGTCTGGTCGTTTAGCGTTAGGACTTACATATTAGATGAAAACTGACTCTAAATATTTTTAGCGTCAGACTGCATGCCGTTGTAAAGCACTTTCAGCGTTTTATCATCCGGCGGTGATCCTGGTGTTGCGGTGTAGTCTCCGTGGATCTGTCAAAATTGGCTGCTACTGAAATCATACGAACTGCCGAATGCATCATGACTTAAAGTTCAATTTGAAAGTTAACAGTCCCTTTAATTCAGAAATTGGCACTCGCCCCGGGCCATACAGTAACTACTGTCCCTACTGTGGAGCGCTGATGGCCGGAGATAGGGAGCAAGGCAGCTCCCACCCAGATGCCATGTAGGATCTGGAAGCACTGAGGTGCAAAACCAAGGATCAATGTCATATTGACACAATGTTACTAATGTGGTGCATTCAAGAAATTCATTATTCTGCCAGTCACTTCCATTCGGCCAATTAGTTTTGCAGCATTTTTGTAACAGCAGGTACCATGGCAAATGGAAATCATCAGATAGACAGGAAGAGATGTATCAATACATGTTTGACTTCCACAGCAGTGGACCATGTGGAAGATACGTGGACATGTTTTGATCATGACCACATCGTGGCTTTAAGACCCAGAGCGTGATGCTCAACCCTTTGTTCTTCATGCCAAACCACAGCAACTAGAAGGATTCCTTGCCCATCGAAGCCACATGTACGTCCTTTCATTCGATCTTCTTGTCTAGCAAAGGCACACACGTACGAGTCTCAGACCATTCACTACAGGCGTTCAGTCTGTATATGTGCCATGTTTCTCAAATGCTTCCCATTCTCACCATAGAATGTGTAAAGCCAGGCAAAAGAACATCAGACCATTCACTACATGGTCCAGTCTGGATCTGTGCCTCTGCTTGAGGTGTGTGGATAAAATGGTTGGGTCTAGGATTGGTGTGAAGTCAGGGCCACCATACATCTATATACATAGGTTGAGGGTGATCAAGAAACAGAAAGATGTATCCGGGGCGATAGGGGTCCCTGATATATTTTTTCTCTCTCTTGATCACCCTCACTCAGCATATATAAACAGCCAAGGATCAATGTTATATTCTCATAGTGTTTCTAGGAACTGGCAATCACCTTTCACTCATGGACAGGACTGGAAAATCAATGTTTGCAACAATCTGAAAATTTTGATAATCGGCTAAGTAAAATTCAAGTGTATATATATATGTGCAGTTGGACAAGTTGAAGAAAATTCACAACAGGCCCTAGGTTAGTGTATCTGGGAGTTTATAGTAATGCATGCGTGTGCGCTGAGCACATTAAAAAGACCAAGAGATGGAAGAAGTGCATGTGTGCTTTGATTTGAAGGACAGAGCTATTGAAAGGTGCCGTGAAGAAGTAGTGCCTAATCAACTGAACAATAATGAATGCATTGGTGGCCGACCTATATATATCAGATCGAAATGCATGATTGCATCATGCATTCAACTGATGGATTGATTTGTGAAGGGACAACCATGCATGCATGCAATAGCTAGCAAGCAAGGCATTTTATACTGGGTAGATTCATGAGCATATACGTTTGTGAGTGTGATGATTGATCTATTCCTACAAAGAATATGGCACTTAGAAGGAGAGGCACCAGAAAAAAAGGCTAAAACAACTTATTACTCACTAGTTAGGATACACACTAATATCAGAGGGTTAGTACCAATGTAAACAGAAGAGGAGGCCATTTGTCGTTTCGAGCGAAGACTTGTGCCTACATACCGCAGGTGTGGAAGGAATGATGTTGATAACTCGATGTCCTCCTAGCCACGATAACTCATTCCTAGTGGGGTTGTTAGAGATGGATAAGTCATTGACAGTGATAACCTTCCCACTACTCTAGCACTCAGATGATAGATCTAACTACTCAGGTGTGGTTTTGGTGTGCTAAACCCAAAACCTTGGTTACTGAGAACGGATTGGGTTAATGGAGACTCTTTTCATAAGCGTCGTAGGTGTTCCATTTTAAAAGATCATTGTTATTCTCCTATGCATCGTGTATACATTCCTTTACCATTTTGGATACACATGGGTTATTCTGCAAAGGCATACTTTGCAGGTTTTGGTGTATAGCACCATCGTTTTGACAGTTTGTACCTGAAAAGATGAGCATAGGAATACCTGCAAAATAGAATAAACACATGGCACAGCTGGGTGCTAGAATAGTAGTTAATTAATAGAAGTTCTAGTCACTAAAAAAAAAAATAACCCCTGCTTAACTTAATTAGATCGTAGAAGATAAGCAATCGGGTTCAGGCAGTTAGTCCTATTTGAAGGTTAGAAGTTCGGGTAGTAAGGGCTAGGTTTATATAGGGGCTATATTTTTTTGAAACATATGGTCTTGCTCATTTCCCATCAAGGAATGGAGATTGGGTTGGTGTTTGGAAGGGATTCAGTAAACTGACCTTGGCCAGCAAGCAGAAAAAAGGACTGACGTCTTTTAAAAGGCTAGCGCGCGTACTCTTCTTCTGCGAGACTCCATCCAAATCCACCACTTACTCGTTGGTTGGTGTTCCATTCTGTTATCTTAGACTATGCTGCCTTCTTCAATTCCATTCTTCATCTCCCTAGTCGAAGTCTTCTTGCTGGCCCAAGCCAACATGCATTTTAGAGTGCCGTGCCAGGGCGATAGGCGCCCGCAGTCACGCATGATCTGATCACCAGAGCCTTTCTTGGCTATGTAAATATAGGGCTATTCCAGAAATAGTTGACAATCAGGTCTTAGGGTTGATAGCGTTATAGTGCCAACTTTGTTTTTGTTTGGACTATGAGCTTTTGTGTAGATGCTGGTTGTGTATTTGCAATTATTGTACTCCGTCTGTACACAAAAAAGAAATGTTTTAGGATAGTGACTCCTTCAGTTACACCTCTAGGTTTTGCTCAGAATCCATGCATATTTTAGAAACTAGAGGCAAAACTGGTTTTATAAAGTCCAGAACAGATCCAAACAGACCCCAAACCCAGCGTATCCTGTGTTATTTATATCCGCCTGTAATATCTTGAGATAATAAAAACATTTGGTGGCTTTTGTTCATACCGTGTTGTTAATATCTGACAATAATTGCTTCTCCACTTTGGATACTATGGGTAATTCATTTTTCACTTAAGGGAAAAACGCTGCGTTGTTGCCACGAAAATCACGTGCAGTAGTATATATATATACAGTTGTTGTCATAACCCTGACTCATGTATTGAGAACTAGTTACCCCTGCCGACAACCTCCCTTTATATATATGCACCACCACTACTTCAGCTATTTCTATGTCCTCGAAATATGTTGGGAATTCAAATACCTTATATATGGCCGAATAATGCTATTAGGCCAGTGAAGCACATTTTAGAAATTAGAGGCATGCAGGAAAATCCTACTACTGCTTTCTGAGGATGGCTAGGGAGTCTGGATGACAACGTCACGTCCTGTGGCTTTTGTTGCTGGCTGGTCTCATCTGACGTGCAGGGAGAGAAGGAGTGGAAAGATTAGACACTAGCAAGCATATGTGCGATCACTGAAACAAGACGAATGATGGAGGATCTAAGTGCAATAGATAGTTCTTTTGCGTTCTGTTCAAAGCACCCCATGTCGATCGGCCATCATGCCGTTGAGCATGGAGGATGAGGCCATCTCCAATGACCAGAAAACTGATGCATCATCCTCCATGTACGCATGCAAAGTGAATCAAAGCACTGAAGATGCATGCATGCTTTTCTATCCATATCGTTAGGAGTTGGACGCAAGCTACAATGACGTCTTGATCGGATCCAATTCTTCCTCGCTCTCTCTCTCTCTCTCTCTCTATTCTGATTTGTTTCTAATTTGTTGAGGCATACCTTGTATTCATTACCATGAAACAGCTATGTTAAAAAAAATCACGAAGCAGCTAGCTCATTACTCAAAGAAGCATATTGTGGACAGTTGCTATAAATAAACATCATATCTAGATTTCGTACTATGAGCTTGTTGTCATAAAAGTGAGTATGTAAAAATTTGTGTAATGAGTGACCACCAACGGAGACACAGGCAGTTTACAAATAGGAGGCATGCAGGAAAATCCAACTACCTCCTGGAGGGGTTTGGCTAGGAGTGATCCGGGTGACAACTACCTCCTGGTGAGCAACTGTGGCATCACTGAATGATATAACCAAGAGCCATGAGGGCAAATGATGGAGATTGTCTTCCCCATGTCAGCCATCAAGCCGTTGAGCATGGAGGATAAGACCATCTCCAATGATCAAAGTGAATCAAACCACTGAAGACGCATGCATGCATGCAACCACTGGTGGCCTTGGCTATTGTGTGCTAACTGTACAACTGTTGTTTTTTTCTATTTCGCACTTGTGCCTGGACAACATTGCACGAGATAGAATGGAGAGTGCACTATGTTGCTGGTTCTTTTTGGTTTTCACGATTTTCATTTTTCTGTGGTTTGCCGGACAGCACATCAGTATTAACATGTTGTGAACGAATAGTATATTGAATCATTTTGTACCACCGGCTCCTCCCGTTAATCCATTTTTAGCCGGTTCCTCTCTCTAATTATGATTAAAGGGTAGTTTAGTCTTTTGGTAACAACCCATCAGATTTCCTGGTTCAATTGATTTGAGGTTAGGACCTGGTAGCCGAGTACGACCGGCCGTTGCGGCCAGCGCCGCCGTCGCCGGCGATGTCTGATCCTGGCGCTGACGCGGACACCACGTACACGGTCCTCGGCGTGTCCATGTCCTGTGGCCGCTCCCAGCACCGATGTTTTTAGAACTTTAAATTGCCCCTGATGGCCTGCGTTCTGATTGGTGATTCGGCAGGAGACATTCCAGTTCGCGCCGCTGCACACGTCGCAGCTGCCGGGGAACAATTCCGGTGCGCCGGAGTGCCAACCGGACATATTGCAGAATGCAGCTGCTCATCCAGATCAACGAGGCCAAAGACCTCTCCGAGGTCATCGTCTGCAAGTGCAACTCGTTCAGGAAGCGGAACCCGGCGCGTTCAAGCTGTACCCCGACATCCTGCCCATCGCCCCCTGTTCGCCGACTGTCAGTTCCCTAAGCCGACTTGTTCACATGCAGATGGATTGGTGGGTGGGAGCAATGCAAGAGCAAATACGAGCAATAGAGAGAAATTCTGTTTACTTTTTTCTGCTTCTGTTATTTCTTGGTGTTGTGACTGATCAGTAACTGAAGGAGCCACTGGCTAGCGAGGTAGCGACGGTGACGATTCGGCAACAAACAGAGTCTAGTAGGCTGGAGCTGAATCGAGGATTTGCCCCTGCTTGCACCGTGAGTGGCGCCAATCAGAAGCCCGTCATGCTGCCCGCGCTAGGAGGAGTGATCTGCGTGGGACCGAGTGCTCTGTGGAACCTCAGCTCCATAGCCCTCACCGGCAAGCCGCGCTTGGCAGGCCTGGCCGCCACACCGTCGGCAGAAAGGAAACTGTGGAGAGAGCTGCAGGATAGGATAAGAACAGAGAGGGATAGTGCACACTAACATGACGAACACGACTTGGCGGAGACGCACGAGGAGGACGAAGACGAGGGCGTGGCTGCCGGGCCACAGATGCCGAGCAGCCGGAGGTAGTTGATTGGCTAGCCGGGCTTCTTGCAGTCCACGCGGGCAGAAAGTTTTTGTTTAGGAGGAGCATCATCAAACTAAAAAGTCCATTGTACCCTTCAATATTAATTATAATTCAGTTCCAGTGCCATGGTTCCTAACTGCCACTCGGTTCCTCTCAAGTGGTTCCTCTAACTTTTTAATCATTAGATCAGACCAAATGAAGGGTCCATATTAATCCCAAGCATGGTAAAAACTCGAATAATTTAGCCAGTAAAAACTTTGGTCTGTAAATGTTCTAAGAAATTGAATCCAAGATTAAACATGCGTTGTGATTATGATTTTTGACTATTACGACATATATCAACACAACTCCTAAGCTTTCATGGAGGAAGTATTTCCAATACTGTTAGTACTACTGCTTTTCTATCGGTATCCTTAGGAGTTCATGTGCAGCCTGTAAACTAGCTCATAGTTCCTAATATGTTGAGGCATACCTTCTATTCTTTGTGTTTTTCTTTCTTAGGGATCACGTGCAGCCTTTTGTTTTGAAACTCATGAAGCAGCTTGCTGATTACTCAAAGAAGCGTATTGTCGACAGCTGCTATAAATAACCAGCATCACATCTCGTGCTACGAGCTAGTTGTCCAAAAGTCAGTATGCAATTTATGTAACGAGTGACCATCTACAGGGACATGGGCAGGTAATTAATTACCCGGTGTATGGCCTGTCAATAGTACGGTTAAGATGAAAACCACGCACCCTCGCTGTTGTCTTAAGACTGACACATTTACTGAGAGCTAGTTGTCCGTGCTGAGTAGCTAGCTCCCGTTGCTTATATATACATGATCGGCTACATCACGTATTTCCGTGTGAAAATCACTAGTGAATTGAAAGGTAACAAAAACTGCCAAATGCTATATGGCGAGTGAAGCACAGTTTGGAAATAGGCGGCATTCAGGGAAATTTTACTACCACTTTTTGCAGATCTGCAAAGTCTGGATGATAATATCGTGCTCAGCTGCTGGTGTCGTCGCCTTGGATGGTCAGCAATGGAGGTGGGATGGAGAGTGAAGACTGAATGATTGAGTACTCATGCAAAACCTCTAGTACTTTTATCATTATTTTATTATTTTCCACGTGTTCCTCTCCTACCTCTGCCTGCCTGACAAAACATGATCATATTGTGCGAGACAGAATGTGATGCTTACTTTGTTGCTCGTTCTTAAAAAAAAGTCGACCCACAGCACCCCGGGCATTGTCATTAGGAAGAAGACCTTTTCACATATAGTCGAGAAAACCGCCGAACTTCTGCCTCACCGTGACAGAGGGGCATGGTTACCATGGTAAGAACTGGACCCTGCCTAGCTATCTATATGCTTTGGCAGTAGGACAGATGAAGGGATCTTTTCGACCACAAGTCCGAAAATTCACTCCCATGGGGAGTCAAACTCGGTGATTTCTGCATAGCATAGCCTTAGAGATGGTATTCCTGGTGAAAGATGCGTCATGGACATCCTGAATAACGTGCAGCGTGGCCAGGGCCTGGTGCTGCGTACCTTAAAATTCACACGCAAAATCAAAATGTTCCCACTTTCTGTGCCATGACACTAGTGTTTCACCGTTTTCTATGCTCACTGGTCCAATGGATACGTGTAGTGAAACAAACATAATATCCTTTTTGTATTAACCTAAGGGGATCTTATAATCAAATTAGGCCTGTAAAAAGATTATTGCCCCCATGAATGTTCAAACAGTTTGAATAACCCTGAACTAAAAGTATATGATGCAAGGCTCCTTTGGTCACTTATACCCTTGATGTTCCTGGTAGTAGTGATCACGGGATCAAGAGTAGCATTGCAAGTGTTGAGCTCGTACTGATCACTAGTACCGAAAACAATTTCAGTGGCGGGCAAAAAACCTTGTTAGTGGCGGGCACGGCTGCCCGTCACTAACGAAAGGTCACGGATAATCGTGGCCTTCAGCGTGGCGGGCGGCCGTGCCCGCCACGCCAAAAGAGCCGTGGCGGGCAGCGTAACTTCGCCCGCCACGCAAAAGAATCTTAACCGTGGCGGGCGCGTTCGCCGCCCGCCACGATTAAGATTCTTTTGCATGGCGGGCGGGTTATGTTGCCCGCCACGGCTTGAATTTTTTAAAAAAAAATAAAATACCATATATACATACATATATATATATATATATATATATATATATAGACACACACACACACACATGTATCAATCCATACACACATATATATAAAGACGAACACGTACTTTTAATATACATCATATATATACATATATATACATCGATTCATATATACAAGTTTCACCGATCGATCGTGTTGGGGAGTATGCCCCGGCAACTCTAGCGGAGGTGTTCGTGACCACTGTAGGGTTCTCGCGAAGCCCGGTGCTGACAATTTCACCATGTGGACTCTATGTTCTATGCAGGAGGGCGCGACCGGCAGACCTCCGCCAGCAGGGCAAGCGGAGTTATCAGGCCACTCGCTCCGCTCCTTCGAGTGGCCGGGTCTTCCCGGAGCACGAGGAATAGCGGAGGACAACACCTCCGCGACCCTCCTCCCCGGTAGATCGCTGAAGGGTGCCGACTGCGGCGGACCCCGGCAAGGCTCGCGAAGGCCTACGCGTGGACCCCAGAGACGAAAGGCGGCAAGACATGTACAAGTACGATGTGGGTCGATGCTGCTTGTAGATCCAGAAGAATATGCCCGGAATCTAGAGGGGCAGACATGTAATCCGACATCACTTGATATTGTAAAACTATAAATAGGGAGGAGTCCTCCCCTAAGGAGGGGGTTGGTGAATTCCATTTATGATGTGTTATTGCAATTAGTCCCACTCTCAATCCCGGAACCACCCCAAGACTCCCTCGGGGCTCCGCCTGAGCGGAGGTATCCGACCGTGTTGGGAACCCCAAGCTCAACATTGGCGCCCACCGTGGGGCCCGGACAGAAAAACCATGGCACCACAAAAGAGGAAGAGAACCACCACGGGTGCCAGGGCACCACCAAAGTGTAACCGACCTAGGCGGAGTACGAGGAGCACCTGCGCAACGACGGAGGAGGACCCTCCCTTGAGAATGAGCAAAGCGGAGAAGAGACAACGGCGGAGGTGGAGAAACAATCGAGCCTGGGGGCGAAGCACCCGACAGAACTCGGGAGCTGCGCCGCCTGCAAGCATCTCTGCAAGCAGGCTCCAACAGGAAAGAGACAAAGCAGCCGCAGCCTTATGCGGAGGTCCTCAAATCACGCTAGGCATCAGCACACAGCGGCCGAGATAAGGCAAAGATGGCACTTTTACAGGCGGAAATTCAGAGCATGCGTTTTACCACTCGGCCTCCGCCCGACCCAGCCACCATTGATTATCCCTCCATCCCTATACCAAGCTACTTCCCCATAAACGTTGACCAGAAGCTTCACCCAACCCGGCTGACGCCCAGAGGCCGCCGCAGACCGGAGGCCCCTCGATCCAAAGTCCCCATTGCCGGAGGGGATACGGTGGACGCCATGGCCAATCGATACAAGCCCACCCAAATCCCGAAGTTTAATGGGAAAACAGCACCCGCAGCAGTTCATAATGAGCTATGAGGCAGCGGTGGCCTCGGCCGGGGGTAACGACGCAGTGTTGGCGAAGGCCTTCATAATCGCAGCAGAAGGAGACGCACTTGCATGGTATTCTATGCTCAAGCCCGGCACGATATACTCTTGGGAAAACCTCCGTGACAAAATACTGGAAAACTTCAAAGGACTGGTTGTGCAATCACTCACCTCCATGGATCTGTTCCAATGCAAACAAGGTTACAACGAACCACTAAAGGATTACTGGTAGAGATTCCGCAACTAAAGGCGAAGGCCCCGATGTCCCCGATCAAGTGGCAATAGATGCAGCCATCGAGGGGCTCCGCTTGGGACCTTTTCGCCGAGAATTAGCGCCGAGGAAACCAAAAACAATGCAAGAGCTCTGTGAACAGTTTGAAATATGGATCCGATCAGATGAAGACTATCAGAAAAGACTTGAAGAACAAAACGCAGAAAGGCAGCTGACAAAAGGCAACAAGAAGAATCAGCAAGCGGAGCAAAGAAAAACCTAAGCAAGCCCAAGGCCAACAAGTTCTAATGATGAGTCAAACAAATGAGCCCGCCCAACAACGAAAAACAACCAGGGGAGCCGACTACCCGACAACCAAAAGCCATGTCAAGCAAAAGGTCCCCAGAAAAATTGGAACAGAGGGCCGAGGAAACAGTTTTGCGCGATACATGGCGAAGAGAAAGGCCATTACACAAAAGATTGCCCAATCATCCAACAAGAAAGAGATAGGGCACTCAAAAACCAAGCAGACCCAACCCCCGCGAGCCAACCTCCGCAGCCGGAGAGAAATTAACAACGCCTACACTTACACGCGCACCGAGCCTCGACCGGCTCAGAATCACCACCAGCCAGCATCGCCCAATTTATCCCTCCCTAACATCAAACCAAAAAGCACCCATCGACCCCGGCAAATGCCTACTACCCCAGTTTTCTTCCAAAGATGGAGGCCTTCGCCACCTCCGCCTCTATCCCAAAACTACTCCTGGAGTCGAGCATGTCATACTCCACCCGAGGCAACATTTGACCTACGCCGAGGCAGGCAACCTCAACACGCAATGAGACAACCTCATCAATCGATATCAACCCAAAACTTGCCACCACCTCCGCAAGGACCCCCACCAAGCGCCCCCATGAAAAATGAGCCAAACTCGGAAAACCAATACAACCCCCATGCCCCTCTACCATCCATAGGAACCATAATGCCGATCGCGGGGGTTCATCAATAGAGTATGAAACCAAGAAAGAAGAAGAGAGACCACCTCCGCTTGGTAAATAATGTAGCGGTTCAACCCTCGGTCGTTCGAGAATGGTCGAAACCCCCATAACTTTTTCGTAGCACCTCAAATTGGAAAGCTACCCACACGTTGATGCAATGGTGATAGAAACCAACATAGCAACATGGGAAATGAAGAGAGTTCTGGTAGATACGGGAAGCTCGCGAGATATAATCTTCGCCAATGCGTTCGATAAGATGAATTTCAATAGAAATCAGCTACAGCCATCAGACTCACCACTCATAGGATTCGGCGGAAGACAGGTGCAAGCATTGGGCAAGATAGTCTTACCAGTGTCCTTCGCGGACGAAAAAAGTGCAAGAACGGAGTACATAACCTTCGACATCGTCGATGTTTACTCCCCGTACAATGCAATCTTCGACAGAGGGTTCACAAACAAGTTCAATGCCGCAATACACATGGGCTACTTGTGTATGAAAATCCCAGCGCTCCAAGGGATCATAACAAAGTATGGGAGCCGAAAAGAAGCTAGAAACATAGAAAAGGCCATATACCGCGCCCACAGGAATGTCAACTCGTGGAAGGAAAAGGCGAAGGTCCAGAGCCACCGACATGAAAAAGAGCAAACGAGCGCCAAGGGCCGAGAAAAAACCAAGAAGATAAGAATAGACGATGACCCGCACCATTCTATAACTATCGCCGCAGATCTAAACCCCGAGGAAGAGAAAGAGCTGGCGGAGCTCCTTAGCAAAAACAAAGGAGATTTTCGCTTGGTCACCCTCGACCTCCGCGGAGTGGACAGAGATACAATCGAACACGCCCTAGACATCAATCCGAAAATGAAACCAAAGAAGCGCCCAGGAAAATGTCGGAAGACGTAATACTCGCAGCCCCAAGCGGAGGTACGTAGATTACTTGACGCCGGGTAATCGAGAAGTCAAATACACGATCGGTTAGCAAACGTTGTCCCGGTCCCAAAAAGACCTCCGGCAAAATGAGAATGTGCATAGATTTCACAGATCTCAACAAGGCAACCAAGAAAGACAATTATCCCTTGCCAAGAATAGACACCTCCGTGGACAAAGCGGCAGGATGTCAAAGGTTTTCATTGCTGGATTGCTATTCAGATATCATCAAATATGGTTGAAAAAAAGAAGACGAAGAAAAACCAGCTTTTACAACACCATTCGAACATATTGCTTTGTCGAGAATGCCGAGGGCTTGAAAATGCGGGAGCAACCTTCGCCGGAATGACAAGCAAAGTTTTAAGCGGGCAACTACGCAAGAACATGATTGCGTTATGTCGACGATCTCATAGTCATGAGCAAAAAGAGAGCGGGACCACATCTCCGACTTGCAAGAAACCTTTGTGAACCTCGAAGAAGTCGCCCTCGGTTGAACCCCCTAAAAGTGTGTGTTTGGAGTCACCAAGGCGAAGGTCCTAGGATACATAGTCAGTTCTGGAAGGAGTCAAAGCGAACCCAGAAAAGACAAAGGCAATCAGAGACATGGCGGAGCCCAAAACAAAAAAAGAAGTACAAAAGCTAACAGGAAGAGTAGCGGCCCTCAATAGATTTATTTCCAAGTCAGCAGAAAAAAGTCTCCCTTTCTTCCAAGCCCCGAGGGGAACAGAAAACATCAAATGGGGAAAGGAGCGGGCGGAGGCCTTCAAAGAACCTCAAGGAATACCTACAAGAACAAATAACGGTAGCCATACCCGACGAAGACAAACCTATACTCCCGTACGTACATCGCAAAGATCGAGATCACGCCGGCTAAGAAGGCGATCCAAGAGAAGAACTAAAGCGATCGCACTACACAGCTTCCAAACTACTATGTGTCGGAGGCACTCACGGGAGCGAAGATCAATTACACGAAATAGAGAAAATAGCATATGCCCTCGTGATAGCATCCGTGAAACTCAAGCACTACTTCCATTCATACAAAGTGATAGTACCCACCTCAAGAACCGCTAGCGGAGGTCCTAAGAAACAAAGAAACATCGCCAGAATCAGCAAATGGGCGGCGGAGCTATCTCGATTCGAACTAACATTTGTGCATAGGACAGCTATAAAATCACGCAGTGTTAGCGTGACTTTGTAGCGTAATGGACACCGCACAATCAACAAGAACAAACCAATCGGTCGGAGCTTTGGACGGTTTACACGTATGGAGCATGGGGAAGAAATGGAGCGAGGGGCCTCCGCCGTGATAATGTCGCCACAAGGAATCAAATCATACTTCGCCATTCGGGCCGAATGTACTCAAACAAACAACACAGCGGAATATGAAGGGCTCATATTAGGACTAACAAAGGCGAAGGCTTACGGCGCAAAGTTAGTAGAAGTAAGAATGACTTCGATCTTTGGTAGCGGGCCAAGTAGAAAAAGAATGCATGGCAAGAGAGCCGGAGTTTCGTAAATTACCTAGCGGTGGTCGGGGCAATGGAACGAAGATTCCGAGTGGATTCACAAAGTGAAATTCATACCAAGAGAGCAAAACAACGAGGCGGGACGCCCTAGCAAAGGCGGCAGCAAAAAAACCTCCGCATGCCACGAATACAATTTACAATGTGGTGCACAAACCAAGAATAAACAATAAAAACGAAGATTGAATCTGTTATGTTAGTAGAAGGCGAAGACTGGAGACAGGCAATACTTGACAACCTCAACAACGTGAGCTACCCAGAAAACGAAGCGGAGGCCACTAGAACAGAAGCTAGAGCAAGAAGCTACACGCTCATTGACGGCCAACTCTTCAAGAGAGGATTGGTCCGGCCAATGCTCAAGTGCATTTCACAAAGCAAAGGTATAGAACTACTCAAGGAAATACATGCCTTAGCATCTGCTGGTCTCACATTGGGCCGAGGGCACTTTCAAATAAGGCCATCCGCCAAGGATTTTCTTGGCCCACACACATAAAAGATGCACAACAAATCGTCAAGTCATGCGAAGCATGCCAAAAACTTCGCCACACGAAAAAACCCCTCGCCAGAAACTCAACCGATACCTCCGACCGCCATTGCGAGATGGGGAATTGACATCGTCGGCCCCTACCGACAAAGACAAGGAGGAAACAAGTTCGCGCTTGTTGCGGTGGAATACTTTACCGAGATGGATAGAGGCAAAACCGGCCGGCAAAAATCACCTCGATTCCATAATCAAGTTCTACCGGCGAACATAATATGCAGGTTCGGGGTACCAAGAATGGTGACAAGAGACAATGGCAAGCAATTTGACTCGGACAAGTTCAGAGACTTCTGCTCCCAAATGGGAACAAAGATAGCCTTTGCGTCGGTTTATCACCCACAATCAAACGGAGCGAAAGGAACGAGAAAACGGAATAGTATTCTCCGCAATCTCAAAAACTCTTTTCAACCTTCGCAAGGGGCAAATGGGCGCATCGAACTACCCAGGTCATTTGGTCCCACAACACAACATCTTCGCGTGCCCGCGGTACACACCCCATTCAAACTTATGTATGGAGAAGAAGCAATGCTCCCGTAAGAGCTGAACACGAAAGCCTCCGCATCATGAAGCACAAAATGGCAGAGGACGAGGATTACGCAAAAGAGACACTTGAACAAACAAGGCTAGAAGCTGTGGAAAATATTCAAAAGTACCAAGCGGAGACAAAAAAATGGAGAGACAACAAAGTCCGCAAAAAAGCATATCCAAGATGGAGATCTCGTACTCAAAAGAAAACCAAACGCCTCAACGGTGGAGAAGCCGCAAGCAAAGTGGGACGGTCCATTCATCGCAAAAAGCAACAACAAGACAAGGGGCTTTCCATCTCCTAGATGGCGAAGGCAATACCTCCGACCACACTTGGAATGTGGACAATCTCACGCAAGTACTACATGTAAGGCCATACCCCGCAAAAATATAAGCGGAGGTCCGCCACTACTTTACTTTTTACGCAAGTAGCATTAGATTTATCTTACCAGTTCAAAAAGTCTCGCACTCTTTTCCTCACAGGGGAACTCCTAGCGGAGGTGAGGTTTTTAATGAGGCAAGACTAATGTAAAATCCTCCTCGAAATATAAAAGGAAATTTCCCCAACATACAAAGAAGATCATGTCGAAAGTGACTAGCAACGAAGTCACGTAATTCGACGAAAGGTAACAAAAACGCCGAGAGGACATCTTTAAGGACGACGTAACGCGGAGGTTCTATCCTAAAAATGACCTCTAGGGACCAACGAAACGGTCCATAAAATCCTCGAAAAAGTCCTACCCGGCGTAGGCATCGAGGTGGCACAACGGCATTGTGTCAAAACTAAAAAGCTGAAAAAGACCTGTCCAATTCAGGCATCAGCATTACCTCCGCCAAAAAAGGAACAAAGGAGGTCACTTATAAAGCTTCTTTTGCATCTAGAAAATCCCTTTTGCTATATTATTGCATACGAAAATAATACAAGTGCATGACATTGTGCTGTTAAAAATACAAACATCTTCAAAGAAGATGGTACAGCAGTAGTGGAGGAGTAAGAAGAAAAACAAGATACTCCATACAAGCATGCTAGGCAATGCACACATGCCGCAGCGGGCAAAAGCTTCGCTCGTGTACACGCATTTTGGCGCAAGCATTACACCATCGCGTAGAAGATGGTACAGTGGGTAGTACGCATACGCGGCAAGGCGGAGGACGTGATCACAACCACCGTGTGGGGCAAATGGCTTCACTCCACAAGCAAAAAGGAGGCCTCCGCCAAAGATCGACGCGTCCCCCTCGTACAAACCGCAGACCGCCATAGGAGACCTTCATCTTAGCGCACCTCCGCCAAGCGGGAACCAAGATAGACCTAAAGATGCTCTAGCGGAGGCCCAACGCAGAGGGCAAGTCTGCACAAACCACCAAAGCTCATCGGCAAGAATTAATAGTTCTGTGCCTGTCTTAGTCCGAGCTTCCAGACCAACGAATAAGAGGACAACTAAATTGAGTCCTACACCACTTTTTTAAACCCTCACACGGTCTCACACTTTAACTCATGTGTCCACCGCTAAACGAACCCATAGTACCTAACACAGCAGGGGAAGAAAATGATTGGGTTATATACTAACCCAACCCACCTAACACACCTATCAAAGGACAACTTCAATAATTCGACTTAATGACAAAGGCACTATAAAAACAAACCCCATCTCCCCACCACGACCCATAGATTACACTCATCACCCCAGAGTACCACCCGACCAAGAAGAGCTAGGAGTACGACATGAGTGCGGATGTGAACCTCCGCCAACTAACACACGAAAAAAGAAGAAACCGTGTAAGAAATCGTAAAAACTCGGGCATTTGGGCAAAAGCCAGGGGGAGACCGCGTAAATTAATTGTAACATCCCCCCGGAGCTCAAAGTTCTCGCAAAGCAACCAAATGCCGATCCTTACCGAAGACCCGTGAGGAGGAAAAACAAGAAGTGCTTCCCACACGTATAGCGGAGGTCTCCAAACAAAGCGTTCACTACCCCACGCGAACATCTCGCAACGGAAGGGGACGGATTGGCGCAGCAAAGAAATGATTAGCCTACGCCGTCAAATCCACAAGTGCAAAAGCGAAATGTAACAAATATGTATCATGTAACTACAACAAGCTCAGTAAAAATTTCACGACCTCCGCTTTATTAATAAAGAATGACTATTTACATCATGTTACTAAAGCAAAAACAAAGCCTACAACGACTCGAGGCGGAGGTCCCTCCCAAACTACGGAGTTAGTAAATGCCATCCGCTCATCGCCTAAGTCAAATAAAAACGCCTTCCCACATGTCATCCACACTAAGGTTGGCGAAGGTGTCCCTCCAAAAACGCCAAAGATCTCCGTCCAACGTAAACACCATCACGATAAAAGCAAAGTGGATAAACATCCTCGCGCAGCACCTCTTCGAGGAACCTACGCAGAAATCATTGGTTTGAACAAAACATTAAGCCTTCATTCAAGTAATACACTAATACTTTTTACAAGCGGAGACTCTCATCCGCTGCGAGAAAAGCCAAAAGCCATATAAAACAAAAACCGAAAAACTCTTCTACACCTCCGCATCTTCATCTCGTATGCGATTCCCCCATGCGGACCGAGAGCGGGTGGCGGAGCATCATTCTCGCTCAACGCCCTCCACGACCTCGATCTGCGGAGCGAGAGCCTCCGCCGCTTTTCCACCCTAAGCAAAAAACTAAGTCAAACACCAAAGAAACAAAGGAAACTACCGAGAATAAGGTACAACCTTAAGCGCGGGACTCACACAGAAAAAGGGAGCGTGCAAGGGGCCGCGGCCTCCGCTCGAATCGTGGACCGCCCGAATTTCTTCATGAACGAGCCCACGAACTTCAAATCCTCACCACCAAGCTCCGCCAGTTTGATGGCTGATGGGTGTCCCTCACTGACCCGAGCCACATCACCATGCCCCTCCTTGCAAAGGATGCGGGTGATGTTCGTTGCCGCGCCCGAGCACCAAGTCGACACCCCACGCAGCACCTTAGGAAGCTTGGCGATATTTCGCCAGCCAGATAGAACACCGGGCGCTCCCACCATCCGGTAGGAAATGGCGTCACGACGGCGCCAACGGAGGTGACGGCCTCCGCATATGAATGGGCGACAGAAGTACAGATCGCATAGATGCTTTCCCAGCTCGGTCGCCGCTCCGCCGACTCGCCGCCTCGCGATGAGGTTTAGGGCCGGCATTAGCTTCTTCAAGCTTAGCCTCCATCTCGCGCAGAGCCTTTTCAGCCCCTCCCGCGCGAAAAACCAGCGCTTGTCGTGCGCTTCCTTAGTCGCAGCTGCCTCGCCGCGGCGAAGCTCTTGCTCCCGCGAAATAAGCTTTTCCAAGGATGCCTTCTCTCCTCGGTCCAGCACACCTTCGCCTTCACCTCCACCAATATTTTGTCCCGCGCCACAAGTTCCCGATGAACTTTAGCGCGACGCACTCCAGCAAAGGTCATCCGCGAAGACCAAAACGCCGAATATTAGAGCAACACAACCAAATGGAAAAGAAAAGGGAGACTACAAGAAGAACATCTCTCAACACCGAAAAGGGTTTGGTCTATTGCCTTGTTGAAGACCTCATAGACATCTCCTTCCTCAAAAAATATTTGCATATAGTATCTAATCAAGTCTAAGTATACTCACAACAACCCCAAAGCAAAACCAAGCGGCACAACTAATCAAAAAATACTTACTCGTGTCACCTTCGGCAACAACCCGAGGGGAAGTCACCCCAAGCCCTTCGACCTCCGCTACCTTCTCAAGTAGAATAAAAATAAATCACGTAAATTACAAATCTACAAGGCCAAGCTCAAAATAAACAAAAAAGGGATACGAAATGAACCTCCATCGGTAGCGACCCCTCGTTACGCAATCCCTCCAATGTCGCAGCGGCCTTCGCCGCTTCCGCGATCGGAGCTCTCGGCCTCAACATCGTTCGCAGCGATGCCTTGTGCGCTCAAGGCTGGCTCCCCGCATCCGGAGGATAAGTAATGTTTGCGCCCACGGAGGAACAAACAAATCCTCGAGGCGTGGTATCCGTGTGCACCTCCACCTCCGCCGACTTTGCGGGAGACTACAAGAACCCGCTCCCCGGATGCTCCCGACTACGAGAACTCGCGAGCTATCACCGGAAGCCTGAAGCCCCCATGGGGTCGCGAAGGCCTTCGACACCTCTCGAGGATGCCACGCCACCCGTGGCCCGACGGTAGATCAACGGTGGTGGGGGCCGGACTTGGTTGCATAACGTAACCAGGACCCCACCACCGACCAAGGCCACCGCCACGCCAAAGACCCAGGCGGCGGAGACCTCGCCCCCGCCAAAGACCCTTGTCGTCGGCCAGGGCGGGCGGAAGACTTCCGCACCCCCCCCCCTTTGACCCGTTTATGAGCCAACTTCTTCTTCTTTCTTGGCCTCTTCCTAATCAGAGCAGCAAAGAGGTGGAATCGGAGGGCAAGCGGAGGTGCTCCCATCCACCTTTCTTTTCTTTGCCTTCCCCGTGTAACCGGGAGCCTCACGCTTTCGCCAGGCACGCCATCGAATCTTTTCCTTCGGCCGCCTCGCTAGCTTGGCGGCTTCCTCATCCTCACGCCTCTTAACATCCGCAATCAATTTGCCAGAACCTTGTGGTTACCGTACTCCACCTTCATCTCCCTCAAAACGCGATTCGAGGCGGGGCATGGTCCCCCGCCGAGACCTCAGCGCAAGAAATTCTTTCATTGAGATGGCGCCCGGCAACTCTTGGGCCTCCATCTCCACCCGCATTACAAAGGCATCGGCACTAACACCCTCCGGGAGACGGGCACCGAGCCGGGGAAGGGAACCATCTCCGCGTCCCCAAAAACAGAAAGATTAACCCGTTCTATTACCAACGGAGGTCCTTGTGACGCCCGGGGAGAATACTTGGCGGCGCACATCTCCTCCACCAAGTCGCGCCCTCGAATAACGACACGCGCGGCGGGAACGCCGCGACACTTTCCCTCCTCTCGCCTGGTCTTCATTCGGTCGGCCGGAGACGATGTCTCACGGAACCGGGCGGGACGCGGGAATGTACCGGGACACCTCCGCCCGTCAACCATCTTGCTTGTCCTCGCGGACTTGGCGTAGAACCAATAATCCATCCACCCGGGCTCCCACTTGTTCTTACTCCGGCGTAGGAGATCTCCGCTTTCTCCTCACCCCGATAGCGACGAGGGTGAAGGTACAACATCAAATTGAAGCCTCCTCTCGCTCCCATCGGGCATCTTTCAAGTCTTGGCCGCTTGTGAAGCTCGAAGAAGCGGACGAAGGTATTCGATCCACCTCTCGCCATAAGACTCCTCCGCCCATGCAAACTTCGACAATGCAAGGAATGCATGAGGAGTGAGTCGATGAATCTCGCACCTCGAACGACTCCAACACCGTGTGCGCAGAACGAGCGGTAGGGGCGCAGGCGAGCCCGCAGTGAAGAAATCCCCAAGACAATGCCCCACGATGATGCCGGCGGCTCCCGTAGCTCGCACGCGGGGCCTTTGAGGGAGCTTCACTTCACAATTCGCCCGATATATCCCTTCCCCGCGGGTCGCCAAGCATCGCTTGAGTCATCTTCAAGAGCCGAGCTCGTAGACGGCGACGCCTTCCTCATGAGCCATGAGGTCACCAACGGAGGCTTCGACGCCTGACAAAGTGGTCTCCTCCGGATCTTGTGCGGCGGTCTGCGCTCTAGCATACAATCCTCAAAGAGACGAAGGTATTGGCTAGCGCGATAAGGCAAGAGCTCCGCGTATGGGTCGTGTGAGCTCACGACGGGGAAGCGCCCCCCCACGCTAGGCGGCTTGGGACACGTGTGCATGCACCTACGCCAATCATGAGAGCTAAGCGAGGCGGGGAGAAAGCAGTGGAAGCGGAAAGGCGAAAGCGCGCAAGAAGGCAAAGGAAGAGAAAGGTGAAAGCGATGGGTCGGGTAAGGCCTCACCCGGGGCGAGGCCCCCTTTATAGTGCAACACCCGACCCTTCGCATCCCAAAATGAACAGTTCTGCGACCAACGGGCAGATAACGGTCACCTCAACATTGGGGTGCGAGCCAATTTGTCCGTTGCGATCGCGACAATTCAAATTTTCGCAAATCGAAGGTCCCGCACGGAATCGTCCCAGTGGGGAAGGACCCTCAACACCTCCGCTATATCGCAAAATGTTGAGAGTGAAGGCACGCCCCCGCTTAGGACCTTTCGCCTCCCAAGGGGGGGGCGTTGGGGAGTATGCCCCAAGAACTCTAGCGGAGGTGTTCGTGACCACCGTAGGGTTCTCGCGAAGCCCGGTGCTGATAATTTCACCATGTGGACTCTATGTTCTATGCAGGAGGGCGCGACCGGGCACCTCCGCCCGGCCGAGGGCAAGCGGAGTTATCGGGCCACCCGCTCCGCTCCTTCGAGTGGCCGGGTCTTCCCGGAGCACGCAGGAATAGCGGAGGACAACACCTCCGCGACCCTCCTCCCGAGTAGATCGCGAAGGGTGCCGACTGCGGCGGACCCCGGCAAGGCTCGTGAAGGCCTACGCGTGGACCCCGAGACGAAAAGGCGGCAAGACATGTACAAGTACGATGTGGGTCGATGCCGCTTGTAGATCCGTAAGAATATGCCCTGAATCTAGAGGGGCACATATGTAATCCGACATCACTTGATATTGTAAAACTATAAATAGGGAGGAGTCCTCCCCTAAGGAGGGGGTTGGTGAATTCCATTTATGATGTGTTATTGCAATTAGTCCCACTCTCAATCCCGAACCACCCCAAGACTCCCTCGGCTCCGCCCGAAATGAGGTATCCGACCGTGTTGGGAACCCCAAGCTCAACAGACGATCCATTCGCTCATATCCAACAAGTACTAGTTTTAATTACAATATCTATACAAACATTGCGAGCTATATGTTGATCGGATGAAGATAGTCCTTAAGACCTAGCTCTTCCCATCTCCTTAGCGCCCAAACTCTAAAGACAAATTGTTGACACCTCTTAAAGCATAAAAATACAAGTTAAAAAACATGAATTAAGGGCTAAAATCAAAGACCAAACATAAGTCTAGGGGTCTAACTAACATAATTCCATGAGTTTTGGTATTCTGCGGACTTTCCAGTGGACCTAATAGGTAAATGCAGAGAATAATGGAGAAAGTTCCGAATATACAAGACCTATGAAGACCAAACTTATCCGTAAATCAATTCAACCCGAAAAGTGAACTAAAACATTCTAGAAGACACCAAAGGACAGGAGAAAAAGACGGGAAGCCGAGGTGGCAAGCCAGCCCGGCGCCCCGCCAGCCTCCACCACCGGCGGCGCCAGTGGGGCCCTCCTCTCACCTCACATTTTTATGTCGGTTCACTACCGACATTGAGGTTGTATCTACACCGCTGCCAAGGTCGGTTTGATCCAAGGGTTGACGTTCATCGCCAAGTACTATATAAGAAGACCAAATAACCCCGAGGCTCATAACAATTTCATTATCATACTCATACCCATCAAGTCCAAATGCAAGTCTAGACCTAAGCCCTAGTTCATACTAGAAGTAATTAGCTACCTAACTAGTTCTAGTTGAAGATCAAGTTCATCTTGAGTTCCCGATTAGTCAAGAAGTAGCAAGGATCGTTCTTGAGACTTCTCTCTTGTATTCAATCTGTAAGTACACTTATATTTAGAATACAATTGTTATGGCTTTGATATTTATAATTATTATATTCTTATTGATATGTGTTTATGCTTGCTATGATTATATATTTAGTTTAGCTAGTGAGATTGCTTTTACATTTTATGCATGGAATTGTATAGCATCCATATAGATGATCACTATGTGGGTGATAAGCAATGTGTAAATGTGGTGTTTATACAACGTTTATCCGCAATTGCACCCTACATTCTCGGGCCGTGTGGTAGATCGCGGGAGTGACAAATCTCCGTTGAGTCCTTTGGAATCCACCCTCCTAATGTAGGACACGCCGAGTCTTAATTACGGTGATGAATAAGTTTTGTCCTTATTTGTCATTGGTAATGCTTGCCATGTGTAGAAGTAATCCAACCTTGCCATGATAGCTAGATGTATTGCACTAATTGTAGTATTCATTGACCTATATGATTAGGGGTATCTTAGGAATATTCATTCTATTCTAATTTATAACATGCTAATTGCTTGTATGATTCTAGTAAGCTTAATGATCTTAGACTTGGGTATTTTTTCAATTATATTATATTTATCTTTATCCCGTGACTTATCCTGTTGAGTAATGTTAGATGCATATGGTTACTCGCATTATAATATCAAAAAGAGGATGATCTCATAGCTAAACCACAATATAAATCATTAGACATCCTTTTCTCTCTACCTTTCCATAGACTCCCTTCCCCTGTGGTAAAATATAAATACGATACCGGATTACTCCCGGTGAAGTGCTACAATTGGTATTTCTATCTCAGGCGCTTTTGCGTATATCATGTTCATTCTTTTATCAAGGCCAATCAAGAATACCATGCCCCGCATTTCTTAGCGTTATTGCTAGGGTGACAGACTAGTGTATAGGTAATGCCTAGAAATGAGTGGTATACCTTGAGTACATATCCTGGTGATATTAACTCCACTATGGATAATGATGCTAAGTTACATTCCACTACTAACACCGCCTAACTTCGCTTTGTTGGATCATAAGGTTAATCCCATATCCAAGCTAACATGATTAGATAGATATCCCATATATATTTCTTTTCGCCTTCCTAATTGGGATCGTGTAAGAAATATCAACAAGCATTTCTGGCGCCGTTGCCGGGAAGGCGTAGTCTATTTAGAGAAAATAAATTTTATCTTGGCTTTGTTTTTCAAAACTTTCCTAGTTTGGAGAGCATAGTCAATCTTTCTATTTTTTAAAATGTGTTTTCAAAACTTCAAAAAGTTTTCTAGTGCTTCTTTCCAAATATCTCTAGTTTGGAGGGGTGTTAGCCAAAACTTAGACAGTGTTATTCCTATTAAGTTAGTATTATTTCTGACTTTACTAGTTAGAAAGGGTGCTAGCCAAAAATCCTATAAACACATCATATAAGGAAACAAGAGAGATCCCTTTACATCTCCTAATGCATTGAGAACCCATTATCACATACTCAAACAGGTTCACCCCCAGTTCTTTATTTTGTTTTATCTTATGTAGGGAAAAATATATGTATGAGTAATAACCTTCCGATAATTTTGTTGAAGATCCCGAAAAATTAATCGAGCAGCCGTAGAAAAAAACTTCGCACAAACTCCAAAGACCTACATTATCATCATCATCATCATCATCGCCCGATAATCCAAGACCTACTTGAATCGGAAGTTAATCAAGTTACTAAAGACTTGACATCTCAATTTGAAGCTATGGCAACCAAGACACTTCGTGAATTTTTCAGCTCCTACCACGGAAAACATTCTCACCGGGTCCGAAGGTAGAGGTTGGAGACAAAGGCTTTGAGCTTAAGCCGTGGCTCATCAATATGGTGCAAGCAAGTCAATTTTGTGGAAAGGCACATGAAGATGCTAGTGCTCATCTCCAACATTTTCTCGAGAGATATGCAAAGACATTTACTATGAAGGACGTACCCTCGCAGATGCAATATTGCTCCCTCTCTTCCATTCTCACTTTTGGGAAGGGCCAAGCAATGGTTTTATGCTACCAAAGATAAGAATACAACATGGGATATATGTTCCACAGCCTTTCTTTGCTAAGTTCTTTCCTTTGTGGGCAAGACAAATGCCTTAAGGGGAAAGATATCAAATTTTCAACAACAAAGATGATGAATCGGTCCCCGAAGCATGGGAGCGTTTTTTCAAGAATATATTTCGTAATGTCCACACCATGGGATGGAAAAATGGTCGTTGATGCAGACTTTCTATCATGGGCTTGTTCCCGCTCGTGAAACTTTGGATGCTGCAGCGGTGGTGGTGCTTTCTTATCACTTACATTAACTAATGCCACGTAACTTGTGGAGAAGATGGCTTCCAACCAAGGTTGGAGTGAAGAACGTCAAACTCGCAAGAGGGGAATGCATCAGCCTAAAGAAGTAGATGTGCTATCTCGCTAAAATGGACCTTATCATGTAGAAGCCGGAGGATAGAGATCCTCAACCCGCAGCAGCTTATGCAAATTCAAGACTCACACATGACATGTGAAGAATGTGGAAACTTAGGCCACACCGAAGGAATTGACCGAGAGATCTTGGAGGACATCAACTTCATTAATAATAACAATAATTTCCGTCCCTCAACAAAAGATCAAGGTTGGAACCAACAGAGGCCCAATTATCAAGGTAACTATCAAGGAAATTACCAAGATAACAATCCGGTGTAACAATTTTAATACTTATCAACCTTCTTTGAGAGATCTTGTTGTTAACCAAGGTAAGACCATGGAGAATCTGTCAAGAAAGATAGCAACTAATGATAAAGCTCTAGAACTTATCAATACTCGCTTAGAAAGCTTTTCTTCAAATATAAAGAATCAGACAGTTTTAATAAGATGATAGAATCTTAGATTTCGCCATCTATTCCACTAACCACACCAGAAAGATTCCGACAAAGAATTAGAAACCGCAAAAACCTTGTCGATATTTATAATGCAGGTCGTTACTATAGAGAGACCTCAGAAGTCAAGTTGGTTGGATGACTCAATGCCGCCTAAAAAGGAAGATCCAGAAGGCTACCATCACAATCAAGATTGGACAACACACATTCGACAATGCTCTCTCGTGATTTTGGCTCAAGCGTCAACATACTACCAAAGGTAATTTATGAAAAAGATTTATAGTGAACCACTTTGGAAAACGAATATGTGCTTGCAGCCTTGCGATCAATCATTTTGTTATCCCGAGGGGATCCTTGAAGATGTGTGTGTGGGAATCGAGGCTCATACGTACCAAAGAGACTTTGCAAAATGTGAGACACCGGAAGGAATGAAAGAGCAACAATCATACTTGGTAGACCATTCTTATGCTCGCCTAAAGCTATCATCTATGCATAAAGTCGAAGATTATTTTCAATATTAAAGGGAAGAAGGAGAAATTCACTTTCAAAAACAAGGTACAAAACTCTCTTACTTATTCCCGTAATACTAATCAATATATTGTAGAAACAAAGATGGAGAGTTACAATCAAAATAGAAGGAGGAATCAGAACTAGAATCGTAACAAGAACAAGACAAAGACAAAAATTTACAAAGGTAATGGTGGTAAATAAAACAACATCTTATAATGACCATTTACTTGAATATCCAATGCTTCACAAAGAAGATGATCCAGTACTCCTACCATTGCATGTTCTATTCAATGCTTAACTTTCTATAATACATATTGCGATACTCGATCCGAGTTAATATAATGGCAAAGGTTACATATGAATTATTATTTGGAAATTTGCCGCTGCAACCAACATATGTGCAGCTACAGATGGCGCATCAATCCTATAGAGTTCCCCAAGGAATTGCTAAGAATGTACCAACCAAGATTATGGACCACTATGTTCTCACCGACTTTGTAGTCATGGACATGGGAAAAGAAGTAGACCCTCCACTAGTGCTTGGGAGACCATTTCTCAACACTACTCGTGCAATCATCTACATCCACACAGGAGAGATACATTTCCACTTTCCTAAGGAAAAGGTACGTGTTTACTTTAATAGTTATAATGAATATACAAATCCTAGGGGAAAAAACAGGGACAGCTCGTCAATCGGCCATAATAGAAGATGGATGAAGAATCTACTAGAAGAAGCAAAAGGAAAGTGAAGAAGCTAAAGCCTACACCTACTACATCCACGGAAAAAAGAAGAAACAAATACTTCAAAAGAAGAATACATCATCCAAAAGATGGAGGAAGAAAAAGACATCTCCCGAACATCATCGGAAGAGACAATAGAATCATCGCTTGCCACCGATTGTGACCACCGATGTACCATGGGAGTAAAGAGCGTAACTTGGAGTCTTGTTCTGAGGACTCTAAACACCGAATCCTCGCCGAAAGGTAAGTCGGTAAGTTATCAATAAAATCCTTGCATTACATATTTGTCATTGCATAATCATGTTTATTTTCTTAGTATTTTATATCCAAGACAAAAGACAAAATATTTTCTTTTTATCTCTTTTTATCTTTTGTGAAATCCTTTAAGCCCCATGCTAATATCCCCGAGGTTTAACACCTTTTAGGCTATCTCACGTGGTGGCATAAAAAATAAAATAAAGATGCATAAGTACTTACACAAAGTTATATTTTATTTTTCTTACATATATAAAAATAAAATAAAAATTTGCAAAATAAAAAAATATAATAATAAATCCCAGGCGACCTAAGCAATGTGGTTTATTTCTAATGCTTAATCAAGTTCCACTAGCTTTGTTGTCTATTTTAAGATCAACAGATTTCAAGAGGAGAAGAGATATGTCAAGTGTCACATTTGATGACAACTACCTCAACTTCTACATCATTGAAGATTACACTCCAATCTAGCTTGGGGAGTGCAACCCCCAGCTTATCCGTAGATAAGTATCTTAATATCTATCTATATTATTATATTATTATTAGCTAAATATATTGTTTGCTAGAAAGTTTAGTTTGTTAAGAGTCTAGTTTTATATAGTTTATATAGTCTTTTGTTAGAGTGAGAATAAAAGGATCAAGAGAAAGTGCACACTAAAGTTTACTTTGCTCAACTAAAAGGAACCTTAAAATTTGTCAACAAGGAGATGATGAATAGTTGCTTCGTTGTTTATACTTTTCTAGTACCTAGCTTTCAAGCTTAATTTCTCTCGAGCTCCATTTGCAAAATTAATATTTACTTTGAAACTTGAAACATATGAGTTGCAAATGCTTGCTCTAAAGTTTAGGTAATTGACCGATATGATATATGATAGTCCGAAATGCTATTTGATCTTACTCCTAGTGACACTAGATTTACGAGATTTATATTTTGAAAATTAAACATGCACATGATAAGTTCCTGTATGACAAGAGTGTGAACCTCCTATCACAGCCATATATATATGCTAATTAGAATAGGAAAACCTTTTGAAAAATATATATATAGATATATATATAGGTCGCTTGCTTTGCATTGAGTTTGTTCAATCTTTGTCGACCCTTAGAAACTTGTCATGCTGATCATATACATTCCACTCACTTCATTTCACTATCATCCACTCACTCTAGCCAACAAAAATGTTCTACTCCTATCTTGGAGGGAGCAACCAAAAATATTTATTATACCTATTTCACTCATTCATTGCTAGCCAATATCTTACAAAAGCTCCATTATATTTATACCTCTCAAAAAGTTATTGCAAAAAAGAGATCTGGGTTGTGTATCTTTTTAAAAGAAAAAGAAAAGGGAGATGAAAAATGGACAAAAGTCATACGGGCGAGTAGAGCCTACCTCCCTAAAAAGAAAAGAGATGAATAATGAACAAGTATTCGAGGGCGAGTAGAGCCCACATCTCTAAAAAAATAAAGATGAATAATGGACAAGTGTCCGAGGGTCAAGTAGAACCCACATCTTTATAAGAGAGGAAATAATGGACACAAGTCCGAGGGCCAGCAGAGTCCACCTCTCTTGTTAAAAAAAAAAAGAGAGACGTAAAAAAAAAAAAAAAAAGAAAGAGATACAACCCAGGTTCTCTACAAAAAGATTATAAAAAGAGAGAAGAATTCTAAAAGGAGAAAAGTAAGATTTCCTATCTATTCTATTCACTTCATACTTCACTACATTCCATACCATATTTATACTCTATCCACCATACACATGCACCACTTGATCGCTGTGACTTGTATCTTTGGATCCATTGTTTGAATTTACGATATATGCTTAGTAAGAAAAATTATTTTATTTTCTCCTACCTATGAGCTCCACATATATAAGCTTTAGATATTAGGTGAGAGAGAAGAAGGCATAGTATATTAATGCCTTAGCTAAAAAAAATGTTATATATTATGAGAGTAAGGCAAACACTATATTATTGCCTAAGAAAGGATCCACAAGAACCACAAATAAGAGATTAGAGAGAGTCATACTAAGGAACTTTGAGTTTTATTTGAAAACCAAAGAAAAACTACGTATGACAAATTTGATCAAAAGAGTTTGAGATTTAGTGTTTGACTTGACTGTTCTATCTTTCAATTATCTAAGATTGCAGAAAAAAAGATATAAAGCTCCAAAAGGTAAGAGGTAATTGAATAATTAAAGTTTGAAAAAAGTTTATCTTTATCTAGAGAGAAATTTTGTTTGAAAGCATGTGTACTCTAAAAAGTGTAATAGCGTTGCGGCAAACTCCCGATCCAAGTAAGTAGTTTATAATATTTTGTGTCTTGCTAAGAGACTAGCAAGAGGTAAGCTTGGGGAGCTTGTTGACACCTCTTAAAGCATAAAAATACAAGTTAAAAAACATGAATTAAGGGCTAAAGTCAAAGACCAAACATAAGTCTAGGGGTCTAACTAACATAATTCCATGAGTTTTGGTATTCTATGACTTTCTAGGGACCTAATAGGTAATGCAGAGAATAATGGAGAAAGTTCTAGAATATACAAGACCTATGAAGACCAAACTTATCCAGAAATCAATTCAACCCGAAAAGTGAACTAAAACATTCTAGAAGACACCAAAGGACGAGAAAAAGATTCGAAGCCGAGGTGGCAAGCCGACTGGCACCCGCCAGCCTCTCCACCGGCGGCGCCGTGTGGGCCCTCCTCTCACCTCACATTTTTATGTCGGTTCACTACCGACATTGAGGTTGTATCTACACCGCTGCCAAGGTCGGTTTGATCCAAGGGTTGACGCTCATCGCCAAGTACTATATAAGAAGACCAAATGACCACGAGGCTCATAACAATTTCATTATCATACTCATACCCATCAAGTCCAAATTCCAAGTCTAGACCTAAGCCCTAGTTCATACTAGAAGTAATTAGCTACCTAACTAGTTCTAGTTGAAGATCAAGTTCATCTTGAGTTCCCGATTAGTCAAGAAGTAGCAAGGATCGTTCTTGAGACTTCTCTTTGTATTCAATCTGTAAGTACTCTTATATTTAGAATACATTTGTTATGGCTTTGATCTTTATAATTATTATATTCTTATTGATATGTGTTTATGCTTGCTATGATTATATATTTAGTTTAGTGAGATTGCTTTTTATATTTTATGCATGGAATTGTATAGCATCCATATAGATGATCACTATGTGGGTGATAAGCAATGTAAAACTCGGTGTTTATACAACGTTTATCTGCAATTGCACCCTACATTCTCGGGCCGTGTGGTAGATCGCGGGAGTGACAAATCTGTTGAGTCCTTTGGAATCCACCCTCCGAATGTAGGACACGCCGAGTCTTAATTACGGTGATGAATAAGTTTTGTCCTTATTTGTCATTGGTAATGATAGCCATGTGTAGAAGTAATCCAACCATGCCATGATAGCTAGATGTATTGCACTAATTGTAGTAATCATTGACATATATGATTAGGGGTATCTTAGGAATATTCATTCTATTCTAATTTATAACATGCTAATTGCTTGTATGATTCTAGTAAGCTTAATGATCTTAGACTTGGGTATTTATCAATTATATTATATTTATCTTTATCTTGTGACTTATCCCCGTTAAGTAATGTTAGATGCATATGGTTACTCAAGATTATAATATTGTAAAGAGGATGATCTCATAGCTAAACCACAATATAAATCATTAGACATCCTTTTCTCTCTACCTTTCCATAGACTCCCTTCCCCTGTGGTAAAATATAAATACGATACCGGATTACTCCCCAAGTGAAGTGCTACAATTGGTATTTCTATCCGTGGCGCTTGCGCATATCATGTTCATTCTTTTATCAAGGCCAATCAAGAATACCATGCCCCGCATTTCTTAGCGTTATTGCTAGCGTGATGCACTAGTGTATAGGTAATGCCTAGAAATGAGTGGTATACCTTGAGTACATATCCCGGTGAGATTAACTCCACTATGGATAATGATGCTAAGTTACATTCCACTACTAACACCGCCTAACTTCGCTTTGTTGGATCATGAGGTTAATCCCATATCCAAGCTAACATGATTAGATAGATATCCCATATATATTTCTTTCGCCTTCCTAATTGGGATCGTGTAAGAAATATCAACAACAAATACTCCATCATCCCGATTGAAGTACGGCTGTCCTTCGTGAACTACCATGTCTAGAACGCACTTGCGGATAAATGCGCTATTGTGCGCCTGAACCGCATCTCGTTGGTTGCCTTTTGTAGTACCCCCGTGAACGTGTTCCTTGAGTCCTTGAGCTGTCGGTAGCTGGATTTGTACCATTTGCGTGCCCGAGGTACTCACGCATCGAAGAATCCACACAAGTTTGATCCATCCGGTTGTTTAAGGCACTACACACAATAAACCAATGTTATTAGTAATATCGAAGCTATAGCTAGGTAGTCGTACTAAGAAAAACTATGTTTCATTTACGTGCAGGAAATTTAAGCTTGATTTTCTATCTCCATTGCGCTCCTTACATACGGGATCGCCGATCCCAAATAGTTCGATCCTTCAAGTATTTCTTGTAAGCACCGCATGCGAAATGCACTATATTGTCAACGATATATGATATTCGACTCTAGTAATTGAATAAGGAGTTCATCGATCACTTACAATCTCAAGATTTTTTCGAATTGTCGGTAGCCGAGCGGGTTTGTGCCTCGTAGTGAGTCAAAGATAACGGCCCTCCCCGTCCCCGAGGAAAGATCATGAAACAGATCCAATGTCCTATGAGCCCCATTCCGTATTGGTAAGGCGCGTAATACATCGATACCCATTTTCCTTGACCTTTTTCATCACGATGATATGACGTGAGTCCGCTACCTCCAACTTCTTAGTGGAGTAGGTTTTGGTGGATCCCTTCGGGTAAGTGGAGCAGGGTTTCTTCGATGCAAGCTACACAGCGGTCTTCCCTTTAATGCCCGATAATGAAAAACAAAGTTTGGGTAATCGGTGATGGTGACAAAGATGATGGAACGAAGAGTGAACTTCGCTGCGATGCGCGCGACAACCATGCTGACCCCATCATCAAACAAGTACCGCATCTCCTCCATGAACGGCTCCAGGAACACATCTATATCGTTGCCGGGCCGCGCCGGTCCGGAAATGAGCATGGTGAGCAAAACATACCCGCGCTTTTGACAAAGATGTGGAGGTAGATTGTACATGGTGAGGACGACCGCCACGTGCTGTGCGTGCTGCTCAGGTCACCGAATCGGGTTCATTCCGTCGGTACTCAATGCGAACCGAACGTTCTCGGGCTCCTCTCGCAAAGTCGGGGTAGGCGCGTCGAAGTCTTGCCACTTACCATCCGAAGGGTGCCGTAGCTTCCGTCATCCTTTACACGATCGCTAGATGCATGCCGGGTCATGTGCTTAGCATCCTCGGGGTTCCCATAGAGAGCCCGCAGCGATCGGTGACCGGAAGGTACCACATTGACAGGTGGGCGACGCTTCTCTGCGTGTAACCTTCCTTTTCCTCGCCCTGCGTTGACATGATCTTCTTGGCGGCGCACCGGTTTTCTTTGCCCCCTTCTTCTTTTTTGCCCGTCCCTGCTTCCTCATCGGCGTCATCGTCCACGCGACATCCGGCATTCCGCTTGTATCGACTAGCGCCACAGTCGCGGACAACCGGTCAAATTCTCGCATCGACGCCCGATATAGGATACGATGGTTGGGGCAGGCATCGAACTTTTCACTTTCATCGCCACCGGGCGGATCAACTTCTTAGCGCGATACGGCACTCAGCGGGAACCTTGTTAGGCGATGGATACGTGGAGGCCGTGTAACTTTACGAGCTCATTGAAGCTAGTGTCGCACCAGCCATGACGAGACTTCAACATCGCCAAGTTCGAGGGTAAAACTTCGGCGCCGTGCAACCCTTCAGATCTGTCTTTGTAAAGAGGATCAACTGCTGCACGCTTCATCTGTTTAAAGTTTTCCAACCATCTCTGGCACCCAAACGTAATGTCGTCCTCATCGAAGTCGGTTGACCAAATCTTCAAAACCCGGACATCCTCGAGTCCGCGTCATAGGATTCTCCTACTCTCCGTCCCCTCCACCACCGTCATCGCCGGCGCCCGGCCGTGGTTTGAACAAATCGATGGAATTGGACCAGGTGGTGGACTTTAAATTTGGCAGATCGGCCGGCGGGGACTGCTGGGTACCGGATCGAAGGGTGGAACTTCTTCGCCGTGAAAAGTCCGGACCAAATAGTCACCGACGAAGCCATTCATGATTAGGTGAGATCGCACGGCGATGTCGAGGAGAAGGCTTTCGATTCTTGCATTTTTGCGCCGGACAGATGATCGGGCTACGTTGAATTATCTGTTGTGTCGCTTCGCCGAGCAACAAATTTCTTCACCTCATCAAAGTATTCGTCATCAACCCTCTTCATCTCATACATCCAAAGGGGCTTGGTGCCTCTCCATCCCCGATCCCCTGCTCTTCCAAAAAGCTTAGTGCCGTTACATAGTACTCAAACCAAAAAAAAAAAAAAAGAGAAGAAGTCCCACCATAGATCTAGATCTAGATCTAGAGAAAGACAGTTTTCTCTCTCCAAACCAAAAAAAAAAAAAGAGATGAAGTTGCACCAGAGATCTAGATCTAGAGAAAGGCAGTTTTCTATCTCCTCCAAACCAAAAAAAAAAAGAAGTTCCACCATAGATCTAGATCTAGAGAAAAGGCAGTTTTCTCTCCTCATGTCTCTAGATTTAGAGAGGGGATGAAAAAGAGGGAAAGAAAGATCAAAAGAGGCATTAATCCGACCAATTAGTGTCTTCTCCTCCACCAAATCAAAGCCAAAACACCCAAATCAAAAGTTTTGTCAAATTTTTGATCAAAACCTCCCCCCCAAGAGTTGGAAGAGGAAGTTCGTGGAGAAGATGAAGAGGCGGCGGCCCAGGATTTATAGGCTGCGGCCTTTTGCGTGGCGGGCGCCCTAATATGCCCCGCCACGCGAAAAGATGCGGGGACGCGTGGCGGGCGCCGCAACGCGCCCGCCCGCCACGGTTAACATATATTTTACGTGGCGGGCGCATTGCGGCGCCGCCACGGTTAAGATGATCTTTTTGCGTGGTGGGCGCGTTAAGCCGCCCGCCACGTAAAAGGGCGTCCCCTTGGGCGCGGCAGGGGCCAGATCATTTCCGTGGCGGGTGCAAATTGCGCCTGCCACGGAAAAGATATGGCCCCTGCTCACAAAATCGAATCGTTAGTAGTTGATAGATCAAAATGAAGAAGAGAAGGCAACGATGCAACAGGAAATGGGAGACGGTAGAGTAAGTCTCTTACAACAATCATGTGGCCATGGCCATGCACACATGCTACATGGACATACAAGACTGGCTACTAGAAGACAACAAACTGCTAATTGATGTCATTTGAAGCATGAGTTTTCTGACATCATAGTGCATCTGAACACAATGGGTGTTCTTGTAGTGTCTACGTCTCACCATGTTCTATACGTTTCTAGATTGACAGATATCAAGGGTGTATGCTTAATGCATAAGGAATGGGATGACGCTCCTATTTATAGACAAGGGATTGGCTAGACTAAAGAAGATAAAGGACCCATACTAGTGAAACCAACGACTTACTACACGTGTAGGTAGAGATAGCTTTGCTTACAAATAAATAAATACATACATGTTTCTGGTGTCCGTATATCCAATGCATAAATTTTATTCATTGATGTGTAAATCGTCCTGACCTACGTTTTTAGAGGAGTCAATGGCCTATTGGGCCTTAGCCCATTAGGGTTAAATTAATGGCCTCACTATGCCGAGAAAACTCTATCAGCGACACGTACTTTAGTGACATGTGAATAAAACGCGTCAATGGTGTGGAATCTGTGACTCATCTAGTTAACACACGTCGACGACATTTTTGGTGGCGACACGGCCGAAGAAAACGAGTCACCGATACATGGTCAATCACTTGTATCTGCCAGAGGGGAGATATCGTAACGCGTATTGGGGGCCCGCGTCACATTTTAGCAATGGGTTTGAGTTTATTGGACTACTCGGGCCCGGAATCTGGTCCGTCACCTCCCTCCGGGTTCACACACACAAAAAAAATCCCCCTTGGTCTCGCGTCCGTCTCTCCTCTCTCTCTCGTTCTACCTCCTCGGGCGGGCGCCAATGGTCCCTCGGTTTCCCCTGTCCTCCTCCACCTTTGTTGTCCCGCCATGGTTGCCGCCGGAGCTCTCCCCCCGCCCGGCTCCTCGTTTCGGCTACAGCTCCATGTCGGCACTTTATTCATTAGGGTTTGGACCTCCCTCCTCTAGATCCGCACCACCTCCCTCCTCCGGATCCGACAAGAGCCGCCACTTCCCTTACTTCAGTCAGATCCATGGTGGCCATGGTCGGATCGAGGGGCCACATGCGAGTTGGAGTCGCAAGAGCCTTGATGGATCCTCCCTCACTCTTGCAGCCTTGCAGGAATGATGTCGCCGCTGGAAGCCTGCTCGTCCGTGGAGGTGAGAATTTCTCGTTGACCCCTCCTCTCTTCATCTGAATTGAAATGTTGCCCCTTTCGTGTTTCCATTTCTCTCTCACTGGTCACCAGTGGGAGCTTGTGAGGACTTGCCTTTGGATCTCTGGGGAATACATGTGTGGCAGTGGCAATGGATTCTATATTATGCACGACACAAAGAAAGCTGAACTGTTTTGAATGATATAATATAATGTATGGCTGTAAATCTGTTAAACAATAATTAGTTAATACATTATAACTATTTGCAGGTATTAAAATGTGAAATTGCAGTCTGTTCATTTTCCCAAATAATTAGTTAATCACCACAGTACAGTTAAACTGGACAATGTTCACCTACAGAGTTCTGTTAGAGTGTTCAGAGCAATAGTAGTGCTTGGAAGTCTGAAGTTATGAACTGAGTTCTACATTGCAGTTCCTGGTGTGCTACACTACTTGGTGACAATGATGGTTTGATTACAATGCTTATTGCTTTAAGTCACAATGGTTGTTGTATGGAAATCTCTACTTGATTCACTTACACAGTCAATGGTCTCTTTTCCCCTATGTTAAGTTGAATCAAGTATTCTCCATTTGTTTTAGCTCAATATTTCCTGGCTCCCTGTGTCACAGAGGTGGTTGTTCTCCAATGTCTCTAGACAGCCGTGGTTGTTTTGTCTTTCTTTGGACTCTTTTCATACATAAATTAATATAAGTTAGTGCAGAACGACAGTACCTGTACTTCATTTTTGTGCTGAGCTAAATGCATTTAATAATGATCCAGCTATAGTTTTTATTCACTCCACCCAGATTTTCTCAATGAACTGTCATATTCACTCCACCCCTAGCAAATTAATTTCTATTAGCAGCTTACCAGATTTTTTTCTCACTATATATACCACCACGTCTCAGTCTCATTACTAAATTTCCAGCTTCTCGGATTGCCGGTTCCGTTTGAGTGGCCCAAACGAGTGAACACTACCGGACTCAGGCGATTTCCGTGAGGACAAACCTCACGGGATAGGGCCTTTATTCACGGGAAAGGGTATCCCGGCGTAAATCACGGGAAATCGGTGACGGAAAAAATGTGACGGAAATCGCCCTTTTCCCGTGATCATAGAGAAAGCTCACGGGCTATCCTTTCCCGTGATTGAGCAAGCTCACGGGATATCCCTAACGGGGGTGGCGCCGTCAACGGGGAGGGTGGAACCCCGCTTTTGGCCTACGTGGCCTGTTCAATAAAACGGCGTTTTGGGGTAACGGTGTGGCTCACGGGATATCTAGGCTCGTTCCGTGAGCCAAGTTCTGCTCACGGGATATGTTTGGCCGATATCCCGTGAGCCCCCACCCCCTCACGGGAAAGGTTTGGCCGATATCCCGTGAGCTACACACGGGAAATGATCTTTTTTTTTTTTTTTTTGGTTCCAAACACAAATGACACATATAAATATATATATACATACACAGATTTCATAATATCTATAATACCACATATATAGCTCAATAAATCCATAATACCACATATATTACATAACATCCAACAAAGTCACAAGTTCAACCACATATCCATGAGTGCAACCACAAGTTCACAAACTAAAATAAAATCCAAGTTCACAAGTTCCAGTGCACAAGTTTTCAACCTAGATCATGACAAATTTGCGGCCACGGCCTCCAACCTTCCGAAGCGCGTTCCCAAGCGTCCGGTTGTGATTGGCTCGGAGTTGGGTTCGAGGCATGAGAATTGTCCTGCACGTAGGCAAAGATAAATAGTTAGAAATTTGTGAGACAAAATTCAAGGTAGATTCTATTAACTTGAAAAAAGAAGAGAAATAGTTAGAAATTTCGGCAGCACCTCCCCTGCACGGAGGGCTTTCCAACCTGCAAGAAAACAACGGCTCGATGGCCGACAACCACATGTCCACGTGCACATCTCATGGTGCATTCATGTGCTGGCACCATAACTCTTCTAATGGATGGGTCTAAGTAGATGTTATTTCAATTTGCAAAGACTTAGCCGGCAGCCTGGCACCACAGTAGTGATGCTCGGTTTTTTGTCCAGCCAATGTTCCGGAATGTGCTAGTGGCTATTTGTTTACTGGTCTATGCCAACTCGAATCGATGGAAGATGAATACTGCTGAGGGGCACTGCCTGTTGTATTTTTTATTTCCTCCGTGACTCTGATGTTGTGTTTCGTTCTGTGTTTCTCGTTCTCTTTACTCTTCATGCTTTTTAATTCTCTTCTGCAGAATTCTTCATACTACCAAACTCCAGTGTATCAAAATACTTGTAGTCTTGTTTTCTCCTCATTACAGATGCTATGTTAACCAGGTGACATCTGCACAGCATAACAATAGAGTTCCAGCTGCAGCCTTCCAAGTGATATGCAGGTCATGGATTTTGTGTTATTTGGACACAGCAAAATGCTACTGCAAAGTACTTTCAGTCAACAAGTTGCTGTGGTGTCGACTAGCTACTGAGTCACAGTGTCAAACAATAAAAATATTTCTCGCTCTAAAGATTTGTTTTGGAAACAAAAGAGTCTACTAGGTGGCAGTGGCAAATCTAAAGTAACGGGCCAAGTAGCACCATAAATAGTAGAAGGCACACAAATCTTACAATCCGTAAACAATTAAGTACAAGAGATATAACAGAACAAAAATGGCGATATCAATTCAAATTGCTGAAACACTTTGTAGGGGTGTAACATAGTAATGGGGTAGCTCAAACGATCCTATGCGTTTCACTGTCGAACAATATGTTGCATCAGGCAGTGACATTTCACTGAGGTTGTGCTTCATCGTGAACAAAAAAAAAATCATCTATAAATCATGCATCCTTACCTATCCTCTATGCACGTACCAGTCTCTTTCATCAATCCATTCGTTAAAGAAACACATGAAAATATGCATAGGACAGATAGCCTGTACAAAGGTTTTTTTTTAGCCCATTGCTTGCTGAATGTAGATGGCTGAAATTATAGTTCAACTCACTCTGATATGTTGCACCACTCCTCATATATATGCTGCTCATCAAAATAACCAGGCATACCTGAGTATAATATCAAATGCAAATGAAGAGAGGTTCAATGAATGTCAGCATTTGGAGACACAACATTACTAGGAAAGGGAGCATACAAATAATGTTCCTGAGAAAGATAAATACACATGATGTTGAATTATGGCACGCAACTTAAGAAATAGATGATTTGTTATAATGCTGGAAAGGTGTAAACATTGGTCTCTCTGGAGTCTACAATAGACATGCCAGTCTCTTTGGAGTCTTTCATTGCTCATTTACTTATATATACACATCCATGCCACCAGTTGTCTCCCTTTATATATATGCAGCTCCTTCGCAGATGGTTGGCTTCCTTTGTATATATTGATTGAGAATGATATTACGCGAACCAAGAATAATCTTGGAATAGGTAGCATCAAGGAAATCATGCTATCATTTGTCTCCAAGCATGCTAGACCTGGTAATCCTTCCTTCCCAAGCCCACATTGGATGGCTGGTTCTGCTTGTGCGCAACAGGTTCCATATGTACCCATTCGCAGCCATGGTGGCATAAGACAAGACGAAAGTCTGCTTACTTCTCAATGTTGCCAGTTGCTTTATGATCATGGGTGACAGGGGCACTTGCAAATACCCCACTGTCCACTCACTGATGGAATCCCAGTGAAGCCCAAATCTCTGGGGCCCAAATCTACCTAGATCGAAGCACATAGCAGCCAGCTCTAATCGTTGCTAGACAGGTGACCTGTTTACTGTTTTTTTTTTGTTTCTATATTAATAGATTCAAGCATAAAGCAGGCCTATTAATCTGAGATAGGGATTCCAAGTTGCGGCTCACCTATCGTGTCCTGACCCTTTCTGATTAGTTGAGGCTTACCTGTTGCATGTTGATCTGGCTCACTCGTCCGTCTCTTGGCCAATTTTGTTAGGTCGAACTTGGCAACAGTCGAAACATGTACTAGAAAGTGGTAACGACCCACGTATGCAGTTTTTGATAGATGAAAAAGCTCTCTTCAATTTAGGCGGTAGATTCATGATTACTGTATCAACTTCATATATAATCTTGAATTAAAAAGGTCTTTCAATTTATTAAAAAAATTCAAGATGTCAACAGCTGTTCTGTGTTAACTGGTTTTATGACGAACATATATATGGAAACCATCTGGCAATTCGTGTTACGAAATAGTTCCCAAGATGTATCCGTGCTTGACAATAAATTTGCATGGGTTATGGTTCTCTTATTATTATCCGGCAAATATACCTTACTAATGTTGGTGTGAATTGCCAGCACAGCAAAGACTTTATGAATAGCGTCTCCCTCGCCATGAAAACGATGTGCAGTCTTCCATGCACCACAAATGTTCGTTCACTTAATTTTTTCAGACATGCCTTAGCATGAACAGTCTGATCCATTGTTTATCATCATTACTCACATTTAATGATGACTAGCGGTCCATGCCAGCGAGCTCCGTTTATATATCTGCATCTTCTTCCCAGATGGGTGTTTTAAAATTAGTGGACTAAAAACATGATATATAATTGTAGATGCAATGCTTTTAGGGCCGGGAGGGAAGAAACAAGGTTTGGGAATAGGTGGTATGCAGGAAAATTCAACTACATGATGGAATCCTCGTCTATGCAGTGTCTTGCTAGATGTCATCTATACATGCAAACAATTATCAGGAATATGTTGATGCTGATGGGGCACCGGGGCCTGAACATATCGTTTGTGTATTCATGTCTTGCGGGCGAAGCGCGGTGTGGCAGTGGGAGCTCTATCCCTCGCTGGATCGATCCACAACAACAGCTGTAGCGAGGGCGTCCATGATCAATAACCCCCTCCTCCTAGACTCGGTGTTGGTGGCCTCGAGTGAATGTTGTGGTTTGACAAAGAAAGACATGTATAACAAGGTGATATTAACGCTCATCGTATTAATAATATACAGATGGGTACTGATGTAGTAAATTGTCAAAGCATCTTTGTCGAAAAGCAAAGCCAAAGAATAGATGATGCAGATTATGATGAGGCAAGCCGTATAAAATGGTGTATAATCTTGAGTGGTCAAAAGAAAAGAAAACAAGAACAGCTTGTCCTCTTCAGTAACATCTAGATACTATCCTTTTTCTTGATCAATATGTTGAAAACTATGAAGAAAATGATGACTACTTCTGGAAGAAATTTGAGGTGGTCAAAATTGTTTTCAAAGGACGAAATCTAGATTTTCCTATGACTTTGTTTCACAAAACTCCAAGGAGACTACTCCTCATGGAATCCAGAACATTCCTGTTTGTAGGATGGGTCAAGTGATGCTTCGTGTTCACATTCAAATTACGCTTAGGCTGGTTTTGGGCTCATTAACAAATACTACCTCAGTAGTGTTGCTTCATTACGTATCCAATAGCATGGCGGAAGAGAGAGGTTGTGTAAACTGCCACCCAGACTACGTGAGTGATTAATGTAGATCAGTGGACAAATTTTGGAGACAAATTTTTAACACACAAAACTCAAAGGAGACCACTCCTTATGGAATCCAGAACATTCCTGTAAGTATAATGGGCCAAGTGATGCTTCGTGTTGACATTCAAATTACACTTAGGCTGGTTTCGGGCTCATTAACAAATACTACCTCAGTCTCTGAGAGAATCAATTGCAAGCAACATTAGATAGATTAGCAAAGAAGATTAAAGACCATAGTAGTGTTGCTTAGTGTAACACCCGGTTTTAAGAACAAACCGAAAAGTACAATAAAAAGATAAAATGGGTTAATAGGTTTCTCTTGTTGTGAAATATACTTATATATTTGAAACTATAATTGCAAATGACACAACATCTCATGAAAGCAAGCATAGTTATTCAAGTAAATATTGTGTTTTCCACATCAAGGAAATACTATCTCTCCTTTCAAAATTATCATGTGTCTCGGCTTTTACAGATCCACCGCCTTGGCAAACCATCCTCCCCATAGGGATCAACTGATACCTTAGATCCACTGCCTTTGTGCGGATGGCTTGGATGGGACCGCCTCCAGCCTGGCCCAGAGTCCTGGTCTAGACTGCCATGTTGGATTGGCTCCTTTCTATTCATATGTTCTGAAACTGCATCACGTGAAGGAGATAGGCAAGCACAAGCATTTCACACTACTATAATTTATACATAGAGGATTCAAGAGGATGCTACGAGATACATAAAAAATGTAAAAATATCTTTAATAAGAATGACCATGTCACTGCCATGTGCAAATATGTGGTGCAAACATGTAAAGCATTTTTAAAGTTGCAGTTCAGTCACTCCGACTGCCAAGTTTAATGTGTGGGCATATGTGGGCACGTGCCTACTCTGGAGTAGGGACTATATTTTTGTCTTCTATTCATAAGTCAGCCAGAAAGTAGCAACAAAGGGCAGTGAAGGCATGTGCCTGACTATTGTTGCTATTGTCTCAAGTTGAGAGGCAACTGTTTTTCAACACCATGCATTGCAATCTGCTTCGACTAGCCATGCGAGGCACCAGTATTAAAACAAGAGTAAAATGCATGAATAGACCATTAACTTGTGCGACTATGTCGATTTGGGCCATCAACTTCAAAAGTGCATTTTTAGGTCCAAAAACTTTACTTGTGGTGCAGCAATAGGCCATAACCCTTTGTTTCATGTTTTTCGCCTACGTGGACGGTGTCCTTTTAGCAAAATACCCCCTCCAATTCTTCGTCCTCTCATTCCCAGACCTATTTTCAACCTATGGCTGGTTGCAGCCCCATCCCCCATGTTGCGCAGTTGGACACCAACCAGCCATGGAGCAGCAGCACGACCTTCCTGAACACCTGCTCCGGGAAGGATGCCAGCCTGTTTGGTGGCAGCGTGGCCGTCATGCGCTCCAGGAGCAGTGCCGCGCGCGCCCTGGACGTGAGGACGCGGTCGACGTCGGCGGCGGTGCGGAGCTTGCAACACGAATGGATGAGGCGACACAACGTGTGGCTGGGCAGGCGCGGTGAGCTCCGGCAGCGAGCCCGTCCTCGTCCACGACCTGCGTGGCCACCTCACCAGTTCAACGCCAACTTCGACACTCTCGTGTCCTCTGTTTCCATGATGCCTCCCACTCGTATACCTATGATTTCTGAATAATAGACCGCATAATGATTCCAGGATTGTAACATAGTCCAATATAATCCCAGATGAAGTGGTCGGGTGTAGGGTTGATATACAACGTCAGAGACTTCTATATATCTACTCTATGTGTCTGTACTCTGTTTTCAAGGAGCTGTTGAAAGTCTTACCAACTTCTACTACGTGCCCAGCCTATATTTATATGTCAGTTCCAAATGCAAGAATGCATAACCCATTCAAGTCATGGCCCGATGAGAGAAAGGGGCCAGCATGCATTTGATTGAATGTGAGCAAGGCATTGAAAATGAAACACATTGTGTGTGTGTCTCTCTCTCTCTGTGTATGTGTGTGTGTGTGTGCTCGCACCATTTCTATGAAGATTTATCTCATTGAGAAGGAGAGGCGCCAGGAAAAGGCTGTAAACCTAGATCCATCAATTCGCAGTGCTCACAGCATGTGTGATTGTGTTGGTTTCGTTTTAATGCCAGCTGTGAGGAGACTGAAGCCGGTCAACCACTCTAGGCACATATAGCCAATGGGAGTGCAGCTCCAAGTCGACTGATGGAACCTGTCACTGCCGGGAGCGGCGGATCACGTACTTCCTAATTCCTACTTCCATCAGGATCCATGCATAACCAACATAAGAATCTGGTGGAGTTCTGGCTGTAGATTGTCTTTTGCGACAGAAACTACTGACTAGAATTGGCTTGGTCAAAATTGGCTACCGCTTGAATCATACCAGCTGTAAATTTCCATTGCGACCTAAAAGTCCAATCTTTATGTTCATATTCCCTGTAATGCATATTTTTGGGACTCATATTACCATCTGCAGTTGCTAGCATGCTAATCAATACGTTCACTTTCCTCGTAATTTGTCAACCACTCCTATATCAATGCTCCCTATTACGAGATATATTGACAGTCATTTTCTGTTGCCATCAGTTCGCTTCAACAAGATATATAGTTGGCATGGATTTGAACATTTTGATAATTTGCCAGGTAAAATTCAACTATATATGCAGCTGGGTAATTTCAATGAAAGAAACAATAGGCCCTATGTTGCCCCACTTGGGAGATAGTTTATTGCAATGCATGCGTAGGTACTGAGCACATTAAGAAGAGGGGAGCATGGAACGAGTGTGCTCTTGCTCTGTTTTGAAGGAGGTATTGAATGTCTTACCAACATTGTTTTCGTCCACCTTAGCAAAAATAATTTAGCTTCTCCTGCTACAAGAATGTACTTCGTAATGAACCAAAAATATAATGCATGCATCGGTGCCTAGCCTATATATATATATATATACTGCATTGAGAAGGAGAGGCACCAGGAAAACGCTAAAACCGTAGATCCATCCATTCGCAATGCACACGGCATGCGTGATTGTGTTTTATTTGTTTTAGTGCCAGCTTTGAGGGGGAGGTAGCCGGGCGGCCACTCCAGGCAGCAGTAGACAATGGGACTCTAGCTCCAAGTGGAAATATGAAACCTCCAACTGCTGGGAATGACGGATCAACGTATTTCCTAATTCCAACTTCCATCAGGATCGATACACAGCTGGTGACCACCGACACCATTGCCCTTCAACTTCAAACAATAATCACACCGTCCATTGTCCCACCATCTGGAGAAGTTCTGGCCGCAGTTTGTCTTTTGCGACAGAAACTATCGATTGGAGGAGTTGCTAACTTGCTATCTGGTTTCTGCACTGCAGTCCTGTAGATCGTTCTGGCTTAATTCGTTGGCTCCATCAAAATTGGCTGCCGCTTGAATCATACATACTTTAGATTGTCATTGTGATTTGAAGTCTATTCAGTATGTTCAATTTCCCTGTAATTTGACAATGCAAATTTTTTTGGGACCGAAATTACCAACTGCAGTTGCTAACATGCTAATCCAGTATGTTCACGTTCCTTGCAATTAATTTGTCAGGCAGGCTTATATCATTGTCCCTATTAAAAGATATATTGACAGTCATATTATGTTGCCACCAGTTCGCTTCACCAGATACATAGTCGATGTAACGATATTTACTAAGATTGAGCATATATAACCAGCCCACGCGGGCGATGACCCAACACGTGGACATACCCAAGCATGGAGGCATGGATCACATGGGCCGCCTCCTGCAGCGACCCTACCACCTGCCCGCGCGAGGCCTCCTGCTGCTGCGACCTGGAGCCGCGCGATCGTCAAAAGCGTCGAGACAGGAGCAGACGAGATGCTGGGCGTGAGAAGGGAAGGGGTATGAGTGGATAAGGGTATTTCTGTCCTTTGAGGTTTTTACTGGGGTTTCCATGTTTTTTTTATTTTTTTTAAAATCAACATAACTAACAGAGACAAAAGCAGGGGTAAACTGAGGCTTCGTTGTAACGGAACGAGGGTAAAAATGCAACATTGCAAAAAACGAGGGTAGAATCACAATTGGCTTTCCCAATAAGCGTAAAAACGCAATACCCCCTTATATAAGTACTGAATCTATAATTTGTGCTATGGTTTTCAGGGGCTACTGAATGACTATCCAACTTCTAGTGTGGTTTTTGTCCGCATTAGTAATAATTTGGCTTCTGCTGCTGTGAAGAAGTACTGCCTAATAAAGCAAACAATAATGCATGCTTGGTGCCCAGACTATATATATCAGTGCCAAATGGATGAATGCATAATCCATTCAACAGATGGTTCGTTGAGAGAGAGGCATGCAAGTAAGTGATAGCTAGCGAGCAATACATTGTTTTCGTTAGATTCATATGCTTGTGTGTGTGTGATGTGATTGCACTATTTCAATATTCTACAAAGAATATTAGGCATTGAGAAGGAGAGGCACCAGGAAAAGGCTAAAACCGTACTTCCATTCATACGTAGTGCGGACGGTATGTTGGCCAATTATCAGAGGTTGTGTGATTAGGTTGGTTTTGTTTTAGTGCCGACGAATATTCCACTGAAGCCCCGATTCAATCTGCTATTGTCATCAGCCAAGGATGATTCAGGATTTCCTAATTCCTACTTCCATCAGCATCAAGCATTGACACAGTCCCTACCTCAACATCTGGGTGAGTTCTGGCCGTAGATAATATTTTGTGACAGAAACTACCAACTGAAGGTGTGTTTGGTTGAGCAATGGCTGTGGAGAAAAAGCTGCTCTGGGCTGTGGGATGTCAGCTGTAAGAAAGCTGAAAGCTGTTTGAATGAAACAGATGTGGACAAGCTGTTGTGAGCTGTAAGTAGTATCAACATGGAGTGCACTGGGAATATATGCAAAATGGCTGTACAAGACTTTGTTTTTCATTGATTCACTATAAATTGAAATTTTTATAAATGGAAATTATTTTTTATGTTTTTTATAAAAATGATTCTCTGAACTTGCAGTTGTGTATCATAATTCAGACAATTTCTTTGCCCCCTGCGTCTCTCGGCCGGGCGGCACGGGCGCCACCTCCAACCCACGCCACCGCACCTCCACCCCTCCTCTCCCCCACCTCGCCGTCGCCGGAGTGCGCCGCTGGGAGGCCCGTCTTGGGGCACAAGGAAGGCGGCGGGGGGGTTCCTTCCTCCCCGGCAGTTGCGCGTGGCGAGGAGGCCGCCGTCCATGGCAGCGACGATGGTTGATCCATGGTCCCAATGTGTTGCAAGGCAGATCCTATGTCCTGGGGCTGGATCCGTACAGGATCTGGTGTCCTGGGCTGGATCTATGCAGGACTCGACCGGCGGCGAGCTGCTCTACGACGACATAGAAAGGCATGCGTATCTTGCGGTAGCAGGTCCCGGGTGGAGGTGTGGTGGCTGCGGCAGCGGCTGTCGGTGCTTGCGCATGGACAATAGCTCTGGCGTCGCCAATAGCAGCCGACAGCGTGACTTGGCAGGAGTGCATACAGCTTGTTTGATCAGCATGACTTGGCAGGAGTGCATACTGGTCAGGCGATGGCGGCGCCAATGACGTCGTGATCCTCCTTGGAGGCATTGTTTTGGAAGATTGTGCTCGGTTAATCTTCTTGTTGCCATACTCGGACTTGGCAGGAGTGCATACAGCTTGTTTGATCAGAGCATTAATGCTTTGAGCATTACTAAACCATCATTTTGCCCACTCTATCATCTCCGACGTGTTTTAATTCCTGAAACATGACCTCACCAAGTGAACCATCATTTCCTTATGCCACTCGAAGCCAATTATTGGTTTGAACCACAATGTCATCTGTGGTGGTTGATGTGGCAACTGTATGCATTTGCAAAGAAAAGGGCTTTCACCAAGCACTAGCAGTATACGTTTGTAGAAGTAATGCTGCAACAGGAAATTCACGTGCTGTTAATTGGAACAAAGGACTAGTTCATTTGAACCAAGTGCTTACAGGGTGTTTGCAACGTTATCATGTCTCCAGTATCAGACCTCCAGATCGTCTGTTGCATATGCACAACTTCTCAGATCAACAAGGTCATCTTATCAAATCTGTTTTCACATAAATAAGACCTCGGCAAGTGAACCAAATTGCCTACTCTGCTTTCCTGATTCCTCACATTCCTATCTATTTGAACCACAATGTTATTTGTAGCAAATGATGACACAGATGCATGTGTTTGCAAAGTTCTGAGTCATCGCCTATGAGTATACATGTGATTGTACAATATAATGTACAACAACTTTTACCTCAGAAAAGAATATACAGCAACTATGCAACGATCAAGACTACTAACTGGGACAACAACTAGTTCACTTGAACCAACAGGTTACAGTCTGTTTATATGATGAGCTAAGAACCACACCTCCACAGTCTTCCTGAGATAGAGAACCACAGCGTGGTATGAGCATATATATAGGTCTTGATTTGTTGGATGGCATGCGCCTGCAGCCACCATTCTGTGGCTTGAGCATTTACACACCCAACATAAACAGTAAGTGCACCTGACCGGCTATATACTTTCAATATATACACGGACATGAATGCAATCATAACCTACCCGTATATGATACAGAACCCAGTGCAGATATCATCCCTACGCGTCTGATTTACGCATCTGGGCTACAATTTTTTGACACATGATTTACCAGGCAGGCGCTCAATCAAACATGCGTTCCTGTGCACCAGATTTCGGTGTTCCACATCATAAGCACATTGATGGCTTTTCTGTTATTATTCATATACTTTAATAGTTTATTTGTAAGTGAAGGTCTCTGCAGCATATTAGGTATGTGCATACGTTCAGTAGGGGTTTTGTTTTTATAATTTAACCCATCTGAAAATGGATATATAACTATAACTAATTAGTAGTGTTTTATTGCTGTAAAATTGACACTGTGGAAGACATAAATAGATAACTATGGAGTGCTTGATAATGGCATGATGTTGGTTAGATAATGGCATGATGTTGTATAATTTTGTTTAGCTACCTTGTCAAACTGGTTGGATCATGTCGCTGCAAACTCCGATATCATGACATTAGAACATTCAATCTCTGTTATTGGCAAACAAAAGACCCAGATAATTTCTCTTAATGAGATATATATATATGAAGGCCTCTGTTTTTCTTATGTGCAATTCGCAATAACCAGCACACAAGGAATTTGTTGACCAGTCATAGTGGTCAGATGCAGATCCTCGGTCAAGGAATGATATGGGGTCTCAAGCACTTCAGGAATGTGAAACTGAAGGAAAACAATGTCTCAGTCACAACTTTATGGTATAAGCTAATGTGAATTGCTTAATTATTATTTATATTTGCAGAACTACATGGTATAAGGTAATGCAAGACATGGTATATTTATTTGTAGTCCTCAATTTTTAATTTCGAATTTTCGAATTATTTGAACCTTGGATGGAGACATGCCCTGTATCGATGTTGCAGTGCTTGTTTACAAGTCAAAATACTAATTACGAGATCTGTACATATTAGTATAAAAAATGATAGCATCAAATATGTAGTTAGCACTGACTCTGTGATGTTTCATTCGGGGTTTGACTCTCAGTGGATGCACAATCCTGATCTAAATTGGGAAACATGGAACCAGTGTACTTGTGCTCTAGTTTTTAAGGAGCTGTTGAATGTCTTACCAACTTCTGCTATGGTTTTGGTCCACATTAGTAATCATTTGGCTTGAGCTGCTGTGAACATGTACTGCCTAATAAACTGAACAATAATAGATATCCAGGTACCCAGCATATATTTCAGCGCCATATGCATGAATGCATAATCAGTCCAACCCATATTTCGAATGAAAGAAAAGGGGAAAGCATGCGTGCAATGGCTACAGGCAAGGCACTTTATTTTTGGTAGATTCATGATAATATATGTTTGTGTGTGCGCGCAATGATGGCACTACTTCTATAAACAATATATGGCACTGAGAAGGAGAGGCACCAGGAAAAGCGAAGGCTAACGCTATACATCCATACGGAGCTCTCACTGCATCTGTGTGTGGGTTGTTTTATCGGTGCTAGGTGGAGCAACAGGGGAGGCTCCTCCTGGCGACAACAGTATGGATGAAAGCGGACATGTCTGCTGGCGGCCACCATGATCCTGCAATAAGTATGTGCGACCATTGGTCATCCTGTAGGAGAAGCACAAACTTGGAGACAGAACCTGCTACTCTGTGCGTCCATGAAAACATGCAATCCTAGCATTTGTCGTGGTTTAGTATCAAAAGTTTAATTAATTATAGAAAATATCAGCCTTCACTAAAACAGAATGATTCTTAGAGGCAACTGATTTATATTTTTCGGAAGCAGGCAAACAAAACCGCGGCCATTGAGAGGTCACTGTTAATAGAACATTAATGGAGGCGGTTTCCTCTTCCGTCTCCAGAAATCCTATAAAGAAAAAAAGAGACAAAAATACCGTGATGAACTGGCCCGCCCTGTGGCTCACCAGATTTTTAGACACCATTAAGATATTATTATTTTTTCAGTCAGAGAGCCCAAAATACTAATGAGAATTTTCTTGGGTGCCGACCTCCAAGAAAAATCTACTTGACGGTTTCGAATACATCCAAGGAAATGGGCATTTTCCTTTACGGTTAAGGGCAACACTCATGAAAATAGTTATTTCCTTGATTGTTTATAAATACTCTCAAGGAAATTTGTTCTTTCCTTCGTGGTGGTTCAATACCGCCATAGAAACACCCATATTCCTAAGCGGTTTGCTTCAACCTCCATGGAATATATGTTTCCTTCAGAGTTCACTACAACCGCCAAGGAAACTAACCTGTCCTTGGTGGTTTGATTTTGGCACCCAAGGAAATTCGAGGCCACCAAAGTAATTCAAGATTCTGGTAGTTCATGAATCCCTTAAATTGTGGTTGTATGAGACAAAAGCACAAATACAAGATCGAGATCGTTAGACAAGGGGTTTTCTATTTTATATATCAGCTGCCAATTCATGAATCCATTCAACTAGTTCACTGCACTAATTCCACAATGGAAATAATGTTGCAAAGGAGAGGCACCAAGAGAAGGCTCAAGTCCTACTTTAATATGCTAGTCACTTTTCCGATGTATGTACATCGCAAATTATGGAACAAACAACCTGCTGGTTCACTAAGCTTAGTTATTTAAAGATGTAACTACTGGAAAGACAATGTCACGGCAATTTGTATTTAGTTTTATTGCCAACATTGAGATGTTATATATGTTTCGCAATGAAATGCCTTAAAACATCTAGTCGATCTACTCGACTCAATGGCTGACACTGACAAAATTCAACACCCCAGACATACCTATACGATTTGACTCATAATTGTACATTTTCTGTGGGCTATGAGCAAATATCTTCTAGCTTTACCTTCTTTAAAGAAGGTAAATTTTGCTCTGACTTTAGATATAGGTAGAATCGACAATTTCACACCAGAAATGGCTAAACTGCCTAACTACAATCATGAAAGTTCGATTGTTTAGCGTGGGAGGTTGAAACAATTATAATATTATGTTTTCTGTTATGAGGGCGGAGAAAATAGGGGAAATGTCATTTATCACGTCATGTTCATCCTCTAATCCCATGCCACCCCGCCCACATGTGCATCTACTCCCTGCTTCTCACCGTCTCTGGAGATGCACCAATGCGATTCAATGCATGTGTCCAATGGGCCAGTGCTGCCTGTTATTGCTAGAAAACACGCTGGTAACAATGCGTACCTTCTGAGATGCGCAACCACATGAAGGATGCAGTACAGATCATCCTCGCCACCATTGGGTACCACGTGAATAACTGATCATACCATGAATTGCAATATTTCAAAATTTAATTTGATAAACATGTAAGCAAGATCTAAAAGATACATGGAGTCAGGCTATTTGGAAGAAAAACAGCAGCTCTAGGTTGGACTGTTCCAAAGACAATTCAAATGCAATACATGCTCTAATATTGTTCACAAAACTACAAAAAAGGTCTTTGCTCTGTTCACCATGAAGTAGCACTCTTTATTTCTTGGGTTTATTCGATACACACCACTGGAATTTTTCGTTCTTTTGAAATACACCACTACAATTCATCTAATTGGCCTGGCGCCATTGCAATTCTACTGATCTTTGAAATACGCTATTGTCTACGTTTTTCATGGTCTTTGACCCACTTGCAGGCGTATATGACATGCCATATTTTTGTATGGACAATTATGCCCCCATCTTCTCTGTAAATGGGCAATGTCTAACTGAACCAGACTATGCGTCTATTCTCTATACATGCACACATGAATAAATTAGATACAAAAATATTTAACACCAAATTAACACATGGGCACCGTTTGATGTGATTTATTTATATATCGGTATAACATCAGAATACACATCATGCATGCTGTACTATTTGCAGTTTGTAATAGCTCACATAAATTCTTTGGAACTGTGTACAAAGCAATGGAATGATGCTGGCTGCTGCTACTTTTATGCCAATGCATAGCTGGGAGCGGGCCCTTCACCATATTCTTCACGGCGTTAATGTCAAGCATGTGTGTGTACTCGGTGGGCTCCGGCCAGTCGTCGTCGGGGTCGTAAACGTTGGCCTACCTGACGTTCTTGCACATCTCGTACACCTGCTTGCCCCTGGCCAACGCCACCATATCAACCAGCACGCCGGGTACCGGTCTTTGAGCGTCTGCACGACGGGGGGAAGAAGAGCAAGTTCTCGTACACGCCGCGGAAGAGTGGAGTGAGGAACAGCAAATTGGAGGATGGGCGTCGGGCGTCAAAAGCGTCCAGAGATGCCTTGTCCTTTCGATCTATTGAAGGAGGGCATAATTGTCCATACGAAAATATAGCCTGCTGTATACATCTGACAATGGACCAAAGACCATGAAAAACGTAGACAATGGCGTATTTCAAAGATCAATAAAATTGCAATGGTGTCGAGACCAATTAGATGAACTATAGTGGTGTATTTCAAAAGCATTAAAATTCCAATGGTGTGTATCTAATAAACCCTTATTTCTTTCGTGCAACCACTGTAAGAGCTGGCTAATGAGATGTGGTCTAAAAAAAATTAATCATCAATCCACAAGCCATTCTGATATACTGAAGCTTGAGAAAGGCATGCCACCATCTGACAATGTTTTTCTGGCCTGGATCTCAATTTAATGTAAACTTTGGCTTCAATTGTTGTTGACTACAAGTGCATTCTATATGGTCATGAAACCAGGGCAGGTCCTTCCTTTTTATGCGCACCATGGACTGCTCAAACAAAGGCCACGGAAGGCGAAAGCCCACCAATGCAGAGCGTATATATCGTGGCTGTGCGTGGCATGTGCACGCCTCCAATGTGCTGCCTTGCGTGACCAGAAACTACTGCCTATTAAAACACATTAATTTGGCTTCTGCAGCTGCAAACAATAAGGAACACATTGCTACACCCCATCTTATATATATCAGTTTGACAGCCCCTTGGGTTCAAATTCCATTCATGAGATGCTTCGCTGAGAGAGGGAGCATGCAAAGCATGTGATACCTAGCTATCGAGGAAGACATCTATTTCTTGAAAGAATACATGGCATTGAGAAGGAGAGGCACCAGGAAAACTCAAGAGCCGTTCCTTCTCGGGTACGGAGTGCAGATAGCACGTTGGCCGATGATCAGAGGCTGTGCGATTGTGTTTTAGTGCCGGCCCAGATGGCGATGAAGCCGGGCGGCCACTCCAGGCCCCAGCAGCCAACGGTCCCCAGCTACAATACGTCCCACGCACCTTCCTGTGCCTGTGCGTGCAGTGCAGCGTCGGATCAATGAATTTCCTAATTTATACTTCCATCAGCATTGATACATACCAAGGCGATCAGCAAGGCCTTCGCTCTTCAGCTTTTTTTTGGTTGAAAGATACTTCGGACTTCAGGTCCAATTAGGAACTAAATTTTTGCTGCAGATCGTTCTTGGTTAATTCATTGGTTAGTTTAAAATTTTTTGCCGTAGGAATCATACTAAGTCCTGATTGCCAATGTGGCTTAAAGTCTAATCACCTTCCCTGTAATTCGAAAAATTGCATTTTTTTGGCAGAAATTGCCAACTGCAATTGGTAACTTTGTAATCACTTTCCTTATAATTTGTAAAACAATTTTGTGTCAGTGTTTTCTGTTCTATGATATATTAAGACAGTCATTTTTCTGTTGCCTTCAGATCACTTCACCGTAGATAGTTTTTTTAGAGTAACTTCACCAGATAGTTGATGTACTTAGATTCATCTGGACGCTGAACTTAGTACGAGAATAAACAAACAGCCCAAGAACCAAATATATCACTGGCAATCAAAAGATCTAATATTTCTTTGGTGCAAAAAAAAAAAAACGTATAAAAACAACCCAACGGGAGTATGGTGATAACACCAAATGGTTTAATGATTTGAATTATATGTGGTAGACCAATCGACTAACAACGGCAGGTCACGATTAGTCTCCTGTTCGATCAAACACAGATATGTGGGCCTTAGCTTCTCCACTTATCGCTACAGTTTTTTTCACTATATGTCCGTTTGGGTTCCTTCATTTTGGAAGAATGGAAAACTCTACAATAAACTAGGCTATTTTTGGCGTCGAATTTAACATTGCACCACTTTGCAAATTTCATATTTAACCCCATATCTCAAATTCATAAGGCGTAGGAGATGGGAATTGAATAGAACCATGCTATGTATGCACTCTCCAACTCCATTCCAAGTATATAGCTAGCTCAAATTGGTATTTTAGGCATATTATACGTGGTATGAGCAGATTGTTACGCTGAGAGGGCAAACTTATTGTTGGGGGAAGGCCGGAAGCTGCCCACCCCCCTTCGGTCGTCCCAAGAATAAGCAAAGATGCCAGCACCGGAAATCACCGCGGAAGGCTAGGATTCGGACCTGCAGGCCGAAAGCCGTTGGTTTCGGGTCCGACTACTCTACCCTGGGCCCGAAGACAGGCCCGCATGCGCGCATCCGACGCCCGCCTGTCAAGAGGAGTATCGACGCGTGGGTGAAAGCTGTAGCATTTCGCATAGGTGACCGAAAGCCGCAACTTTCGACCCAGGCGGACGTTCGAAAGGATCGGGTGAGTGGCGAAGGCGTGACATTAGGCCTGGCGTGCGAACCCAGTTGCTTTAAGCCTTTCGGGGAAGGGACTTGATCCGAGTCCCAAGGAGGTTAGACATGGGGCGAAGGCGCTGTCATTCGGACAAGTTTGCCAAATGATCACTCTTTCGTCCCCAAAGGTGAGGACCCAATCTGCGCTCTCATGCCGGCTAGGACGGGTCGAAAGTCGTCACTTTCGCCCGCGCCCACCAGGTCCTGTCGAAAAGTCTCCTATTGTGCCTTGCAGGTGGTTGCGGACCGGCGCCGGGAGGCCCACCAGGAGTTGGTGGAGACGCAAGGGAGAAAGTACCGTTCTACCCCTGGGGCGCCGGGGAGGAGCGCGGGAGGTCCAGAATTGGCATGAGGGTAAAATAGGAATTGTAGGAGTCTACGGACTATAAATAGACCTCGAGGATCATTGTAAAAGAGACAGAGGATTAATAAAAAGAGTACACCAGTTTCGCATTTACTTTCGTGTGTTCGCTTTAGCCTAGTTGAGTGATTTGTCCCGCCAAGGGGTAGCCTACTTCGGGGCTACACCAACACTTATTGTACATAATATGTGTTACCCAAATAAATCCAGTGTACCTGGCCTCCTTGAGAAAATAATACGTGGTGGTTTCATTCTGTCCATCTGGTACTATTAATATCCTGCAATTATAGCTTCTCCATGGTCGTGTCGGTTTGTCAGTATGGCTGCGACTACGAATAATTGTTTTCTTAGTATTGCAATGGGAAAACGGAGTGATGTTGCCATGAAAACCAAGGTGCAGCCGTGCATGCACCACTACTGTTATCTCAACCCTTTATAAAATACACACTACTGCCCCTCCTATATCTGTGTCAAAATATGCAATGAAATCAAATAGATGCTGTCAAATGTTGTTAGGCGGCTGAAGCACAGTTTAGAAATAGGCGGCATCCAGGAAAATCCTACTACCATTTTTTTCAAGTAGATTAGGGAATCTTGATGACAATGTCACGTTCAATGACCTACTGTGCCGCCTGGTCTAGTCTAATGTGAAGGTGGGAAGGAGTGGCAAGACTAGCCAGTGCCGAGCATATGCGGCGCCACGGAGTGAACTAACCTGGAGCCATGAGATTCAGCGATGAAGATCGTGGTCGAGGATTGTGCTTTTTACATCCCTCTCTTCAAACTCTTAGCGCTCCACATCGGTTAATACTTTTCATGATGTGTGCTTGTCTCAATTAGTGTGTAACTAATGTAACATAATTTTTATGAACATATCCATTTTTAAAAAAATGTTTTGAGTGCATTTATTTATTAACCTATTATTAGGACAAAATAGATGTGTTCATAAGGATTTAAAGTATAACCATACAAAATAGACCAATAAAGATTCATAAATAGTAATGATATGATCATTAGCCGTAATCCATCATAAACATTGGCTTATAAAAGCCAAAAATCAATGGCTTAAATTCATTTGAGATATTACATCATATGGTAAAAAATGGGCTTATCTGGCTATGAACATGTACTACACAAACCACAACTGGAGACGCCCCCTCTACCGAGAGCTAGAAGCGCTAATTCGTAAAGGGCCAATTGCGTTCGGTAGAGGCTCTATTGAGGGTTACTCTCGGTATAAGCCCCTCGGTGAAATATAGCATTGGGGCCGGTTTACACGAGATCTCATACCGGAGCTCTTGGTAGAGTCTGTACCCCCCCCCCCCCACACACACACACTCTCATTGAATTTGTATCTCACCAAGTGCCACTTCTAGCAGGCGCTCGGTGGAACAAAAATTTAAAAAGATTTAAAACATTTTGGCGAATTTCTCTTACGAGCGCCTTGACTACAAGGCTCTCGGTGACCTAAGGTCAATTCACCGAGTGCCACGCCTAGCCCGCGCCGGTGAAACATATATTTTAAAATGATTAAAAACATTTTGGCGAATTTCTCTTCCGAGCGCCTTGACGGCAAGGACCATAAGGTTGCCGAGAGCCCCATATACCGTGCGGGTTGTCAAATACGCTCGGTAAAGCTGGAAAACTGTGGTTCCCAGAACCCAATTCCTTGGCTTCACTGTGTGCATTGTGAAATGTGCTCGGTCAAGAACCTCTTTGCTGAGTGCAATACTCAGCAAAACAGCTTTACCGAGGGCATGCAGGATGGCGATCGGTAGAGTGACCATAATCTACATAGTGCCTAACACCCTCTCGGCAAATTGACCATAGTTTACTGAGCGGCTAACTCTAGCTCTCGGTAGAGTTGACGGCCAAGGCGCATTCGGCCTCCGATAGACGCCAGAGCGTGAACTCTACCGAGAATGGAATTTTTATGCGGCAGACTGGCTCTTGTTATACTCACCCTTTACCAAGAGCCCTGCATTACCGAGGGTTGGGCTCTCGGCAACGGAACCTCTACCAAGATCTTGAGGTCTCTGAGAGCGGCTCTCGGTAGTGGGAGACTCACCGAGCGATTGAGGGTGGGCTCTCGGTAAAAAATATGCTGCTCGGTAGTGACCTTCTGTGCGGTAGTGAACAATTGGATCAAAAAGCATGCATTGGATAGCAGTGCTCATTACATTTCTTTTAGTCTGTAAATGTAAGATGTTTAAGGCACACATACTACAGAGGATATGCCATTTTAAGAAGGGGAGGCATCGGAGAAAGGCTGAAGTTCAGTCTCCATACACATATATTAGGCAAACAGGAGTCCAACACAAAAAAGGTGATGGTGAGGAACTCTGTCTGGCGCCAGCTGTAAACCTTTGACAGTGAAGTTTTATCCGAAAGATCCCTGCTGGAGCCAGTGAACCGTCGTTGTGAACAACCTATGATAACTACTAGTAGGGTAAGAATATTGACCTGATCTAGTTAATAATATATTGATCAATAATGAAGTAATATAGGTCCCTCAGGAAGATTGTTTTTTCTTTTTTTTTTTCTAGCCAACGTCAGCAAGGGAAACCACAGCATTTTTTTTTGATTGAAGAAGATGGGACAAGAATTGAGCTCCTTTCTAAGAAATTGATGTAGACTAAGATGGTCCAAGAAGAGGTGGCATGAAGTATATACTTTGCTTCTTAAAACAATGTATAGTATGTGTTGTCTATGTACATTCTGGTCAATGGAAAAAGAGCTCCCTGTGCTTCTTGTCCGTTGCAAAATGAAAAAATGAGACAAGCTTGTCCTCTTCATTCACATCTATGGTATTTTGATGTATGTGAAATTAAGATCAAAATGATGTTTTCTTTGATACAGTATTTTGAGGTGGTAAAACTCATTTTTTTAGGACAAAATTTTTATTTTCCTCGGGCTTTGTTTCTAAAAACTACAGAGATTGCAAATAATAATATAAACTGGATCATTTCTATTACCCAGGTGGTCTATCTGATACATCATGCTATACTCAAATTAGGCACATGCCGATTTCCATAACAAGAGGAGACATGCCCTCATGCTCGCTCCATTTCTTCCCTCCCCTCTATATACTTCGATTGATACTCTTTCTGCTGCTCTTAGGAGAAGACCTTGAGATGAGCCATGCTGACAAGCTAGTATTGCTACTGTTTCTCCCCTTTGCTTGAAGGATTGTTGGATGGCAGTATGATATTGGGGGCATATGAGCAATATGCTCCTTGCCCCTTTTCATGATGCTTCCCGTTCTCATAATGATGAAACTTTTAGAACCTCGCATACACATACTGGACTTTTATATATATGACTACTCATGATCTCTGCAAACTCGATATGTCTAGATAACAGCTACGATGTATATATCATAGATGCGAACGACTGATGCTCATATATATGGGCTATAGTGAGCAGAAAGCTCATACTAAAGCTACTGCACAGAACAAGTGCATGTGACGGTGAGAGAGCAATAAAGAAAACTCTACTGACAACTAAATATATAAACAATGTCAGGACCTCACATTGTAAGGGCGAGTAGAATAAAGGGATGTCGAGTGGTTGTATGCCGACGTGAAGTGGGCCATATGAAGAGAGGAGAGGGAAGTGGACCAATAAAGTTTGTGAGACAAGAACATGAGCCTGTTAGATTCTCTATAAATGTATATACAGCAAGCAAGTGGTTGTATTGTTACCCTTGCTCCAAATGAACTGATGTTCTTCTAGTGTGTTCCATAGGGAACTCTGATACTATACAACCAAAGGATGCACTAGTAACGAAATGATTTTTATGCGAGCACTTGCAAAATCTTTTCCGTGGCGGGCACTTTTTTTGCCCGTCCACGGAAAATACCCCGCCACGCCCAGTTTTTTTTACATGGCGGGCGTATTTTTTTGCCCGTCACGAAAAAATATTTTTTGCGTGGCGGGCACCTTAACACGCACGTCACGCAAAATAAAAATCTTTTTGCATGGCGGGCGTGTTAAGGTGCCCGCCACGCAAAAATCTTCCGTGGCGGGCATCTTAAAAGGCCCGTCCGCAGAACATCTGAGGCCCAAATGCCCATGGCGCGGCCCGTTAACCATCCGTGGTATAAATATAGGAAACTAGGGTTTCCTTCACTCTATCTCCCCCGACACTTCTCGGCACGAAACTTCCCGGCGCCAAAGGTCACGCCGCTCCTCCCTTCTCAGCGCGCGACACGGGCGCCGTCCTCCCTTCAACTGCTGCGGCGGCGGACGCCGCCCCTCCCTACTCCACCCCAAGCACCGGCCGCCGCCCCTCCTCCACCCCAAGCACCGGCCGCCGCCCCTTCCTCTCGCGAGATCCGGCAGCGCGGGGCGTCCCTTGAGGCCGGGGGAGCGGATCCGGTCGTGGCCTAGAGATGGCGGCGGATGAAGGCGGATCTCGGCTCGTGGGGGACGGCGCAAGGTCATCCACCTCCGGACCGTCTCCCTCTCTCTTCCTCTCCCATCCCTCTCTCTTCCTCACTCATCCTTCTCTACAGGTTCGACGGCGGCGGCGGCGGGCTTCCTCTCCTTCGCAAAGGCGCTGATAGCGTATCCACGCCGGGCCGGCCCCAAAGACGTCGCAGCGGTGCGGATCCACGCCCGGCCCGCCCCAGCCCGCGGCGGCGGCGGCGGATCCATGGAGGGGCAGCCCCAAGCGGCGGTGGCGGCGAAATCCACGCCGGGCCAGCCCGAATACGGCGCAGCGGCTCCGATCCGGCTCTCCGGCGGCGGCAGCGGCGCTGCAGCCCTAGATGGGCTCGGCGGGCCCATGGATGGGCTTGGCGGGCCTGTCTAGGGTTTGTGGGTTTTTTTTATTTTTTTTTCAAACCATCCCGTGGCGGGCGTTCTAATGTGCCCGCCACGGATAAAAATCTTTACCGCGTGGCGGCACCGTAGCCCGCCACGCAAAGTGACGCGATTAACCGTGACCTTTCATTAGTGACGGGCTACAGTGCCCGCCACGCAAAACCAATTTCATCCATCACGCAAAATCTTTTCAGTACTAGTGATGTATGCAGTGTCCCATACTTGAGACAACTCTGAACACAATAAAATGGCTTGTTGAGTCATTGCTGTCAGTGTAAAATGTAGGAATGCCAGTGGCTTCACAGCTCCCAGTGCCTCATGCATGGACTTCTTGCTTCACCTGCTCCGTCACTATTGCTCGCTATATGTCTCTCACCAAATTGGTATCATGATACAACCATGCATTGGTGCCCGACCTATATATCAGTTCCAAATGCACGATTGCATAATGCATTCAACTGGACCAATTAGAGAAAGGGAAACAAGTATGCATGCATGCAATAGCTAGCGAGCAAAGCATTTTATTTTTGGTAAATTCATGTGTATATATATATGTTGTATGTGTGATGATTTCTGTATTTCTACAAAGAATACATGGCAATAAGAAGGCGAGGTACCAGGAAAGGGCTAAAATCGAGTGTCCATCCATACACGCTCCACACAGCATGACGATCAACGATTAGTGGGAGCGTGATTCAGGATCACTATATCCTAGTTAGGATAAAAACTTAGATCAGTAGCTCTTAGGTTTGCAATTGTTAGTCGATGAATGTGGAGGCCATTTGATGCTTGGAGCTAAGACCAGTGTGTACATAATGTAGATGATGAAGGAATAAGGTTATTGTATTAGGTACCATGGTCGTATGCTTGCCACCATGTCCTCCCGGCCATGATGACTCAATCATAGCGGGTGTTAGAGTTGGAGAAAGCTTCAACCACATCAATCTTACCACTAATCTAACACTCAAATGAACTAGTTAGGCCTGGTTTTGGTGATCGAAACCCTCATGATTGCATTGACTATGGAGAGATGTTTAGACAGCCACTTTTCATAAGCGCTATAGGAGTGCCACATTCTAGGTTACTGAGATCAACCCAACCTAAATGACTTGCCGTTTTAGAAGAACATTCTTAATCTCCTTTGGATGTTGTACACATTGCATTATCCTTTGGTTTATCTTCCAAAACCCACCTTCCAAGGATGCCACCAAAAGCTTGTTGTGGCACCAATTAATTTCTTCCTATACTGAACAAATTGGAGAATGTGCATCTCTCTATGAGCATGAAAATCACTGTGGAGGCTCACATGAGTTTAATGGTCATTAAATAAGCTAGCATGATAAAATAAAGGGTATTGATGAAAGTTTCATCCAATGAAACTTATCAACACTGTTTCCAACATACTTGTCTTAGAAACTAGGACATCAAACCCAAACTAAGACGTCGGTAGCTAGGACTCAAAGTAACCATTATGTATCATAATAAGAGAAGATAGTCAGAATGGTGACCGCACACAATTGTGAAATGTTATTTGTGTTTCCCAAGTAATGCCCTGTTTGGATACATTTAGTTTTTTAGTTCTTAAGAATCTGGCTTTGGGAAACTAGGTGGGATCCAGACACCCCAATTTTTTATTAGATTTTGCCGGAATATTAAAAGCTAGGAAGCTAGTGATACATAGCTTTTGCTAGTTTTTGTGACTTAGAGGAACAAATGAATCCAGATTCTTAAAAACCAGGGGATCCAAACAGATCACTAGTATTTGCTCAGAATCCATATTTAAACTATAGACAAAAACTGAGTTTTAAGAATCCAAAACTGATCCAAATAGGCCATAAACCCGGTGTATTCCATGTTATTGATATTGGGCAATAATAGTTTGAGACAATAATAAAACTTGGTGGCTTTTGTCCATCACATATTATTAACATCGGACAATAATAACTTCTCCACTTTCGTGTTAGTTTTTAAGCGCAGCTGAGACTATGGATAATTCATTTTTAGCTAAAAATAAAAACGCTGCATTGTTGCCATAAAACCCACGAGCAGTAGTGTATACAACGAGATAATTGCTATTATATGACTCCAAACAATTGGCTTCGTAAAAAATAGGATTCCTAACGTTAGCTTCGCTAAAATATGACTCAAATGTTTTTACTTTGGAATAATATGATTTTGAGTGTTTTAGTTCATTTGGAAATTGCAAATACATGTATATCTATTCTATTTCTGTGTTGACTTTTCTACCCTTGTGTAAAATCTAATCAATTCCTTTGGGATGTGCCATTCTACTCCCGTACGTGAGAGACCACGTTGGTCGTTCCCGTACGATCGATTGACGCCGCACGCCGCCGCAAAAAAAAAAAAGATTGACGCCGCGACGCCCGCCGCCAATCCGCTGCGATATCTCCGCTACTCTTTCCCTCATCTCTCCATGGACAACGTCACGGGCAGGGCCCTAGCCCAGCCACGGATCGTGGAGGGCCGGCCATGGCTCCTGGTGGCCTGGGCGCGGCTGCAGTGGAGGCCCCCATGGCCTGGGCATCGAGGAGCAGCCATGGCACGACGTCTTCGTCGAGGAACATTTTGCATGGCCAAGCCAAGACAATGTACGGGCTGCAAGGAGGCGCCCACGATACTGTCCTCTTAAGTCTTAACCCTGACTCATGTATTGAGAGCGTGTTACCTCTGCCGACAACCTCCCATTGTATATATGCACCACTACATCGCCTATTTGTGTGTCATCAAAATATGTTGGGAATTCAAATACCATATATATATGGTCGAATGCTATTAGGGAGTGAAGGACATTTTAGAAATAGGAGGCATGCAGGAAAATCTTACTACAACTTTGCGTGGATGGTCAGGGATTCTGGATGACAACGTCACTTGGAATGCTTGTATTGCGTGGAGGTGGGAAGGAGTGGAAACACTAGAGATTGGCGAGCATCATTGGCATCACTGAATGAGGTAACCAAGACCCATGGGGGCGAGTGATCGAGAGGTGATCTTCCCATATCTAAGTGAAATAGATAGTTATTTTGCCTTCTTGTCATCAAATTCAGTGAGCACTCCATGTCAGTGAGCATCTTTGGCATCTTTCAGCATGGAGGATGAGGCCATCTCCATTGATCAGAAAATGGATGCATCTTCTCATCAAACCACTGAAGATGCAAGCATATGCAACCACTATCCTCTGCTGATGGCTTGGCTACTGTGTGCTAACTATACAACTGTAGTTTTTTCTATTTAGCACATGTGCCTGCCTCTGTTTGTGCGTGAAAACTGGACAAAATTGTGCGAGATAGAATGGGAAGTATATTCTCTTGCTGTTTCTCCTTTAGTTTTCACGATTTTTATTTTTTCTGTAGTTTGCAGGACAGCAGAGTGACAATTTGTTACTGTGTTGTCCGTGCTCGCTGGATTGAACGGACATGTGGTGAATGAATATTATAATTATCCTGCTGTATCAACTTAAATGAGTCTTATATTGAATATTTTAGTCCGCAAAGGTTTGGCCTGCAAATGTTCTAACAAATTGAATCCTAGGAGTTGGACGTAAAAAGTTTGGCCTGTAAATGATTTATGAGTATTAGGACATACATCAACATGACTCAAAAGCTTACATGGAGGAAGTATTTCCAGTACTGTTAGTACTATTGTTTTCTATCACTATCGTTAGGAGTTGGACACAACCTACAATGATATCATGGATCCAATTTGTAACCGTCCTTGACAATCGGAAGTAGCTAGAATGGGAACTCGGTAACTCGCAACTCCAGCCACCACTGAGAGAGCGCCACCGCCGGCCACAAGGCACGGTTCAAGTGTCGCGTTCGGGTTCAAAGATGAACTTCGCCTCCACGGCATCTTTTACATGAGAACGATCCGTTCCCCACACCCGTTTACATGGTCTTGAATGAAAACATGTATACATATTGGGCCTTCGTCCAGTCCGGCCCGTGGATCAATGCATTGGGCTTCCGGCTTCTCATGCTCCTCCGAGTGTCACCCCCAACAAGTACGCCTTCATCCTTTTCAGTGTCTTCAGGTTCAGGCACGGTGACGGGGACTTCCCTCCCCCGACGAAAAACAGATTGTCCCCATCTCCCGTGACAGTAACTAGAGATTGGCGAGCATCTTTTGCATCACTGAATGAGGTAACAAAGTACCATGAGGGCGAGTGATGGATCCAATTCTACCTCGGATTCTCCCTCCCTCCATCTTTCTCTCTCTCTCTCCCTCGCACTCTCACTCTATCTAGATCACTGACGAAGAACGATAGGGCCTGGTAGACACTTCCTAGTTAATCTGTAGCCTTTGGTTTTGATTTTCATGAAGCGGCTATGTTCAAAAAAGAAATAACAAGAAGAAGGGAGCTGGATATTACTCAAAGAAGAATATTGTGGACAGTTGCTATAAATAACCATCATATCTTGTACTATGGGTTGGTTGTCTCAGAAGTGAGTTTGCAAAAAACAGAGACACAGGCAGGTAATACGTGTTACCCAAATAATTAAGTACGCCGTGTATCCCTATCCACATTTTAGAAACTGATCGAAACAGGCACTAAACCTACTTGAGATAATAATAATCGACTATGAATAACTCATGGACTGTTGCCATGAAAACCACGTGCACAGCAGTGCATGTAGCTGTTCTCTTAACCCTGACTCGAGTATTGAGAGCTACTCCCTCCGTTACAAATTATAAGACGTTTTGGCTTTTCTATAGACATTTATTTTACGATGCATCTAGTTATCACGTACCCCTGCCGACAAGCTCTCATTATATATATATATATATATATCCACCACTGCTTCTCCTATTTCTATGTCATCGAAAGATGTTGGGAATTCTGTTACCATATAAACGGCCGAGTGCTATTTGGTGAGTGACACACAATTTAGAAATAGGATGTATGCTGGAAAATCCTACTACCTCGTCTGCCTGGGTGACAACGTAAACGTTCCGCTGGTCTCATCTTCTTATACCCTCTCAAGATGCATGCATGGAACCACTACGTTCTGTTGATGGCTTTCGCTATTGTGTGCTGACCGTATGACTGTAGTTTTTATTTCCCACGCGTGCCTGCCTCTGTTGGTGGTTCTCCATTAGTTTCCATGATTTCTATTTTTTGTGTGGTTTTGCCGGACAGGACAAGGACAATATATTACTGCATTGTCAGTGCTCGCTGGATTGAAGGGACATGCTGTGAACCAATAGTATTATTATCCTTTTGTAACAACTAAAGAGAATCTTATATTGAATAATTTGGCCCATGAAAAGTTAGCCCTGTAAATGTTGTAAGGGCATGTTTAGTTCCCATGCAGGAATCTCTTAACACATGTATGAAGTATTAAATATAGGTAAATCAAGTAACTAATTGGAGAGTTTGGCTGAAGAGTGCAAGATGAATCTTTTGAGCCTAGTTAATCCATGGTGGGATAATAATTACCAAAGACCAACGAAAAGTGCAACAGTAGCCGAACCCAAATTGTTTCCCCAACTAAACACCCCTTAACAGACTGAATCGATTAAAAGTATGGTGTGATTTTTTTATTTATTTATTGGTCGCGATGATGGACCTTGTGACCTGTTTTATAGAAAACATTTGACTAATATAAAAGTTTAGAGACAAAATTAGGGAATGGGAAGGTTTATACACACATGGAAAACTCATGCAACTTAATCAAGGAGGTCTCTATGTACTAAAACTTTACAACAAATTTTTTTACTCGTTCATGCTTGAACGCCATAATGTTGCTTAGACTCTCGCACCGTGCTATCACCACTTCACCATTAGTTTTTCATGAATGGGAACTACATAAACATAAAAACAGAACAACGAGGACGTCAGTACACCACCATACCGTGTGACGCACAGCATCGTGCTACCTCCCTATAAATAATTAGCCTGTCACACTAACCACCACCAACAGCGAAAACTGCAATCATTCGCCCAAGACAAGAAAGAGATCGAGGTGCATGCAGGCTGCTCTGGTAGCCAGGAAACAAAATACATCAGTGGGTCATGTTATTATAATTTGGAGTAGGATGCAACAGGAATTTGGGCCCAAATGGTTCCAAGGGGTCATATCCAGTACTGTGCTCTCTTCAGCAGCATTGCTGGGTTCGCCCACCATGACTCCGCTGCTTGTAACAGAGCATTGTGCAATGAGCTCAACAAGTGTGGTGAACCAGAGAAGCCCAGCGATTATTGCCCATCAGTCTACCTCGACGGCAGGTTGAGATGAACATGCTGGTTGTGGCATTGCCTCTGAGAAAATGAGAATCGTGGACTGGGTAGTTATATCACATCGGGGATATGCTCGCATCGCCACCGCGCTCATGCTGTCTAGGTTCTGCTTCTCGCAGCTGGGGATGGCAATGAGCTCCACATGTGCAGTGACCTGCAAACCAAAGGACTAGAGGACATTGGCGATTATTGTTGCTCATCTCACACCACATCAATGGCAAGCTGAGCCAATCGAGAGATCAATTTGTACTTGGAGAAAATGGAAATCATGTTTTCTGATAGCTACCAATAAGGAGACAATGCTATATTTGAAGAAAACAATACTAGTTGCATACATCTCTGCTGTTACAAAAAAGAAGAAAAGGACTGCTCACAAAGAAAACACTGCTACACCACTACAGCATTTGGTCAGTATATGAACTTAAAATCAAGTAACAATGCATTCAGTTCTGATTCACACATTTCAGAAACACCACACGGCGTGCCTCGCCCACAGACTTCAGTCATTCTAAGAAAACAAAAACAGTGTGAAGTGATTGATCTCAACCACCCTACCACACTAACTCAGCTCATCAGCATCAATTAGCTCAATATATATTTTTAGAATCATTACACTCGAACCATCTAGCGCTACAAGTCTGTAATGACAATTTTTAACTCAAGAAAATAATGCATCACTCCACGTACTACATGTCTGTAATGACAATTTTTAACTCAAGAAAATAATGCATCACTCCACGTACATGTCTGTAATGACAATTTTTTAACTCAAGAAAATAATGCATTGTGATCGCGACGACTCCTTTATAGGCCGACCATTGATAATAAGACAGGCAATTGTTTGGTAGGTGATCCAGTCATGCACTGTCAGCGAACAATTAAGGAGATAGCTGAAGCACACTTCTTCATCAGTCTGCTATACAACTAGTGGCATGCTTGCCTAACTCTAACGGTACATAACACATGTGATGCAGTGCGCGCATGGGAATCAATGAAACCAGTGCCAATCTTATCAACTTTTTTGACGTTGATCCTATCTTATCCACGTGTGCAAGCTATATTGCGATGATGAACAGAAACTTTGCACATCTTATTAGTGCCAAAAGCGTATTTTCAGTTTGGATCCTTTGGTTGTAATTCACAAAAGCATTTGATCAAGAGGTCACAAATAAATTACCTATACGAGTGAGGCAGTGTTTTGTTTTGCTAGCTTGCTAACCAACTTGAAATTGTGTGAGACTGGCCATGAATCCACATCATGGATAACTGAGGAGTAAATCAATGACCATGAATGATGATACAACCAGATGTATAGATAATGATCCACTGTGTGTACAATCAGCAAATAATTTCTTACTGTTTGAAAAGAAATGAACAAAAATATACACTACTATGAACCCAATGTGATAGACTGGTCTAAACTTATTTCAGTGATGATTTCTGTCAGCCACATTTACATGTATCTCCAGAAATTGGGTATATCGAAATGACAATTCTAATTGCACCTAGAAATGGATTTATAGGGACAGTTAACAGGACAGCCTCTACAAATTTATCAAAATATGGAAATGACAACCCAGGCCCACTGGTGGCTGCACTTCTGCATTCGTAGCACTAACCTCGGTGGCTGCACTTCTGCCAGGCCGAGGACTGTACCGCTCCATACAGACTGCACCTTCCAGTCCCTTGTTGCGCCACTCGACGGGTGTTTATAGGAATTTGTGATCACCTTTCATTCTTGTACAGGATTGCAAAATCGATCTTGGCTTCAATTTGAATACTTTTGATAATTGGCTACATAAAATTCAAGTATATATACAGTTGGGAAATTTTAAGGAAAAACAACAGGTCCTAGGATGATGGCCTTGTTCAGAGATAGTTTATTGCAATGCATATGTGTGCACTAAGCACATTAAGAAGATGGAACGAATGAGAAACTTTTGCTATGGTTTTCGACGGCATTGGTAATAATTTGGCTTGGGCTGCTGTGAAGAAGTACTGCCTAATAACTGAACAATAATACATATCCAGGTGTCCAGCCTATATATCAGCTCCAAATGCATGAATGCATACTCCATTGAACTGATGTTTTACCAGTGCCTCGAAGAGCTAAGCCTAAGGCACTAATTCTACAAAGAATATATGGCACTGATGAGAAGGAGAGGCTCCAGGAAAAGCTATGGCTATAAAGCAATACATCCATACGGTCCTCACAATGCATCTCTGTGCGGGCTGTTTTATCAGTGCCAGGTGGAGCAACAGGGCAGGCTTCGCCAGGTGACAAAACAGTAGGGACGAAAGCAGGCCATTCTGCTGGTGGCCAGCATGATCCTTCAATGCGACCATTGATCGTCCTGTATGAGAAGCTCGCTGGAAGCCGCAGGAGCCCGCTGACTCTGCATTCCACAAGCTTGGATAGAGAACCTGCTACTCCGTGCATCCACGGAAACATGCAATTCTAGCATTTGTCATGGTTCAATATCTCAAGTTTAATTAATTATATATAAAAAATACTAGTATTCACTACTATAGAATGCTTATTGGAAGCAATTGATTTAAATTTCGGAAGGAGCCAAACGCACCGTGGCAATTATTGGAACATTAATGGAGGTGGATGCCTTTGCCTGTTTTCGTAAATCCTATAGAGAAAACAAAAGAGAGAAAAAATGAACCGTCATAGGCTCGTTGAGCCCATCTACGGGCCCGATGTGGTCATCATGGAGCCACAGCCACCATAGCTCACTAGATCCACAGCTGGGGATCTCATCCTCACGGGATATGCTACAAGGGAGGTCTTCCTTGCCGGATCCAGTACTGGTGGGCACTTCCTCGCCGAGACGCCACCGCAGCTCGATGGATTCCATAAGCTTAGAGAACCTGCTACTCTGTGCGTACATGAAAACATGTAATTCTAGCATTTGTCATGGTTTAGTATCTCAAATTTAATTAATTATATATAAAAAATATCAGTATGCACTACCATGAGTGCTCATCGCCTAATCCGACACCAGGGATGTTGCCCTCGTCGAACCGCCACTGTAGCTCACCGGATTCGCCATCAGGGAGGTCGGCCTCACTGGATCTACCATGGATGTGTGCCTGCTCATCGATCCTCGCCGGATCTGCCACCGTAGCCTAGGGACCCACTGCCACCGTGGCCCAGAGAACCACTCTCCACGGTGTGTGCTCCTAGCTTTGAGAAGTTGGGTGGGATCCAAAATACCCCGATTGTTTTGTTAGATTTTGCAAGAATATTAAAAGCTAGGAGTCAATTGATACCTAGCTTTCGCTAGTTTTTGTGAATTATAGATGTTGGTGTAGCCCCGAAGCAGGCTACCCCCTGGTTGGACGAATCACTCAATGAAGTAGTTTGCTAGGTGGGATGACTCAACTGGAACATCTTTCCATTAATTCGTCTGCCCGTTTTACAAAGACCCTTGGGGTCTATTTATAGTCCGTAGACTATTACAATTCCGAGTTTGCCCTCCTACCTCCCCTAGCTCAAGATTCTCTCCCGCCTAGGGTGGGCAATATGGTCTTTCCTCGCCTAATGGACCCGCCTGCTTCCCCAGGCCCACCCGCCATCGGAACGCGTTCGCTGCGAGACACAAAGGATAAGCTTCGTCTTACGGGCCCCGCCGAAAGCCACCGCTCTCGCCCTCATCCGGCTATGGAGATTCGCGCGTCCTCCCGCACCCGACGCGACCATACTAACGTCCCCGGCCGAAAGCTTCGGGCTTTTCGGCATCCGCAGCCGAATGCATCGGCCTTCGGCCCGGGTCGCCGGGTCCGACGCGTGTTCGGGGCCACGGTCATCCTCGGCAGGTCACCTTTTCGGAGGTCTCGGGATCCAACCGCCGTGGGCGAATGCTCGAAAGCTGGCGTCCTTGTGGACGAAAAAGTCTCCTCTTTTCGTCGGGGCTCGGCGCCCTAGACATTCGGCCCTCGCTGCCGATGATCCGGTCTCCCGCAAGTTATAGGACCCAAATTTCCACGGGCGTATGCCTTGGCTTTCGTCCCCGGGATCTAAAGCTTCGGGATTTCGGTGGGGGTCTCGTCCCGCTGGGGATTCGACCCTCACCACCGACATTCCGGTTCCTTGTGCCGCCGCCGTCCGAGGGGGTTTCGAGGCCCGACAACCGGGGGGTGGGCACGTTCCGCCCCGCCCCCAACAAGTAGCCCCTCGAGGCCAAGGGTGTGGCCCTTTCGGCCTCCCGTTGGGTTCGTCCTCTTGTTGTCAAGAAACCCCCTCAAAGCCGAAAAGCCTATCTCGTGTCTTTATTAAAAAAACGGAAGGACATTGTCCTCGCTGGATCTTTTGGTGGAAATCGTTATTTATTAGTTTTGTTTATTATCATCGCTTTTTATATTTATTGTTTTTGAATCGAAACGGCGTCGTCTCGGGCCGCGTGCCGCAAGGTGGGAGATGGGACGTTCCCTCGGGCTGCGAGCCTTTTTTTCTCTTTATAAGGGGCGGCCGCTCGAGTAGGTGACCCCTTCTCTCTCGCCTCATTTGTCTCTTGGCGCATCGAGGAGTCCAGCGACAACGTGCTCGATAGCTTTCGGCTGTAGTGGCTGTTCCGGCGCTCTAAGGCTTTCGGCTTCTTCTTCATTTTCTCGAGTAAGTTTGTTACTCTTTTTCTTCTCTTCCTTTCGTTTTTGGTTTAGATGGGTGCGCCCCCTTTTTATTTTAGGGTTTCGTCGTTTCTTTTTATCTTTGTATTCTAGGTTTCGGCGATTCGATAGAATGTCTCGTTCGACCTCTCCGGATCCGGCTCTTCGTCCGAGAGCTCCGGATCTACCGAGAGCTCTTCAAGTTTGGGCCGGGGCTTGGAGAATGTGACCTTCGTCCCAGCCTCTTCAGTGTCAATCCACACGTGTTTTCCGGTGGCCGGTGGGTGCAGTTCGAATCCGGCGGCCGCTAGTCCTTTGCGAGTGGATGAGGTAGAGGCCGATGTTGACATCGAGGGATCGCCTATTGAGGTCGGTGTCGGCAGAGCCCGATCTGATCTTTCGGCGCGCGAGGATTCTTTTTGGGGCACCAGGCGAATCGGATGACGAAAGCTTTTCTATCGCCGAGGGGTCCGGAGAATCCGCCCTTCGGTAAAGCCGTGAGATTTACATGGATTGGTTCATCACGCGTCACCGAGAGCGTCCTTAATGAGTATGTGTGAAAGGGACCGATGGACCGGAAGACGCGGATGCCGTGTCGTGCTCGGAAGGGGAAAGGGTTCCGAATCCTAGGGCCGGTGAGGCGCCGTTTTCAAAGACTATTTCAAGGCTGGGTTCCGCTTGCCCCCGCGAAGATGCCTTCATCGGAGGCGTGCTCGACCGTTTCGGTGTTCAGTTTCACCAACTGACGCCGAATGCCATCACTCGCATTGGGGCGTTTGTTTGGGCTATGAAAATGATGGGAGCCCCTCTGTGCGTGGACACATTCGTTCAGTTCTATGCTCTCCACAAGAAGCCGAAGAAGCTTCGGGATGTGCGATCGCAGAGCATTGTCAAGTTCGATCTGGAGCTTATACCTTCATTCCCAAAGATAACCTTCGTATTGCTCCGGCCTTTTGCAACAAATGGGCTAGATGGACGCTTGAGTTTTGGTTCTATCTTGCGGCGTCGCCGCGGAAGTGAAGCCGAAGCCTGCACTTCCGGTCGCCTCCTCGCGCACGCGCTTGAAAGCGGATGGTTCCACTGCTGCGCTAAGTGTCACGCTTCTTGGTTCAAGATGCTTTGAAGGCGTCTTGAAGCCACTTTGGCTTTCCTTGCCACTCGCCGGGCAAAGTACCGTGACCTGGTGGAGGAATGGATTGATATGGGGTTCGGCCCTTAAGTTCCGGAGTACAAATTGCCGCCGATCCTCCGAGATACGACTATGAGGTGAATCCGGTTCAAGCTTCTATGCCTGCGCGCTTTCGATCTAAGAAAGCGTTCTTGGAGTTTGTGACAGATGAGACTGACGCGATTCTAGGGTCGGGCCAAACGTGAGTACACCATGGCTTGCGAGATTATTGGAGAGAAGGCCCAGTGAGTAGAGCTTTCGATGCAATGGAAGTGCCTTATCCTCATCGGTTGTCTCCCGGAGGAAGCTAAGGCCGAGAAGGCAACCCGCAAGGGGTCTCGCTGAGGAAAAGCTGTTGTCCAAGATTCGACTCACTTGGAACGGGTCAAGAGACAGAAGACAGCTCCGAAGATGAGGCCGAAAGAGCCCAAGGATGTTGAGGTAGGTCGCGAAATGGCTAGGGTCCCTGGCCTGCGTAGCCGAAAGGTTACATTCGGCCGAACTCGTATGTTTGGCGTTGTTACCTCTCGCCCCGGTACTTTTTTCTTTCTTTGGCGGGGTCCCCGCGCTTTTTTTTTCTTCGACCCTTATGCTTTGCTTTCAAAATGTTTTGTCTTTACGCCGCATTGATTTTTATCTTGTTATAGGTCATCTCGAGCGGTTCGGGACGAGATGGCCGGAAAAGGTGTGAAGGATCCTCCCGCTGCCTTGGCGGATGCTTTGGGGACACGGTGTCTTCCGGCAACCCCTTTGTTCCCGGTCAAGCGGGCACGAGAGATCGCCGCGGCTACACAAGCCGTGGTTTCAAGAAACAAAAATCCAACAAGGAAACGCCGGCCGGGCGACAGTCGTTCCGTCGACCTCCGCTCCCAAGGGTGCCCCGGGTAAGTCTCGATTCTATCGGGGAGTTTGTCATGGCTTCCGGCATGTTTAAGGACATCCTTTTCGGCCATGGAACCCTTTCTCTTGGAAGCACTTCAAGTGACTTCGAGGGAGCCGGTGGTGTATTCGGGCTTAGCTCCCGAAGAGATGAGTCCGCGGAGGGAGAAGACTTACAAGCTTGCTCGTTGTCTAGGCGTGCATTCGACGCCCGGTGGTGGCCGGTGTGGACCCACGCTCTCGCCGCTCCTACCTTCGGATGAGGCGGCTAGATTCGGGCGCGAACTGCCGACCTCTTTCACGGCCCCTCGACCGGAAGGAGTTGCTTCGAAGACCGAGCCGCAGCTCCTCTTTGACGCTCTCAACTTTTTGCTTCGGGGTGAGTCACCCGTTTGGGCCGATTTTGAGTTTCGTTATGGTGACGAGGCTCGCGCCTCTCGATTTGGCTACTTTTTCTTTTTACGTCTATGCGTGGATCCAACCCCGGAAAAGAAATTCCGGGGCGGGGTAGTAAGGCCCTCGAGGCGGAAAAAGGCCAAGAGCGAAAGCCCGGCCAAATCCTTGAAGTCGGCCAAGACCGAAAAGGGAAGGCCGACGCCGGGCCGAAAAGGCCGAGAAGAGGTCTCGCGAGCCGGAGCAGGAGGGCCAAGGACCTCGAGGCCGAGCCGGCCGCCGAAAAGGGCCTCATCAGGCGGTTCGTGCTCTTTGAGCATGAGACGAAAAGCCGGTGTTTCGCCCTTCGTTCCGCCGGCTTCCTTTGGTGACGAAACCGCCCGCCGCCTGAGCCGAGTGACGTGGAGAGGCTCACATGGCTTGTCGCGGGGAGATCCGTGGTCTAAATGACCGAATGGACACCGGAAGAGGGTATGCCTCTATGGAGACCATTCGCGCATTCGGCTCGGCCCTCCATGCGCTTGGGTGTCCTCATATGGAGGCCGTGGAGCTGCATGAGGATCCGTCCTCGCTTCGAAGACCCCGGCGAAGTCCTCCCGTGGGGCCGCCGATTCTACGCGGACTTTTGGGCGTAAGGGCGGGAAAGATCTCGCTCTATTTCGTGCGGCCGAGTCCGAGCTTCGGTTAGTTGGTGTTTTTTTTGTTCTTTGCCTTACTCTCTAAAAGTTTCGTCCCACTTGCTCTTGATACATGACCGAATGGTCTGCTTTGTTTTGTTCGGACCCGAGGAGAAGGAGGAGATCCGCGCCAAGGTGAACGCCTTCATCAAGGAGCGAGACGGCCAGCATCTCACGCCGAAACCGGCAGCTCCTCTTTTGACGGACCCCCCAAGCAGCGGGCCGAGGCCGAAACTTCGGCGATAGGGTAGATTCTTAAGAGATTTCTTTCTTTCGGTCGGGTTGCCCTTTGGGGTTGTAAGGATACATGTTTAAGTTGGTTGTTGAACCTCTTTGGATGTTTTTGGCGGGTTCCCGAGGAGGGGACCTTTGATTTTATGGATGAGACACCGTTAAAAGCGAAATGTGATGGTTTCGGCGTAAAGTGGCGCCTCATGGCGTAGTTTTCGTGAGAGATTTCCTAATCGTATGGGCGATTTTTTTGCATCGCTCAAGAAAGATTGCCCGAAATGGTCAATCAATTTTGGATTTTTAAGCGAAACTTTGTGCCTTCGGAAAGGCAAAGGAACCCGGTTCGCGGTGTCTTGCCGAGCCTAAGCCGGAGGTGGAAGACAAAATCAAGCTCCCTCCGCCCCTAGGTATCGGTATTGTAAGGTTAGGGATCTCGTAACGTTTCGTGCGTGAATATGACGGCCGAAGGCGGAAGACGAAAATCAAAACCCCGATTCCTTTGCTTTCGAAAGTCCTCAAACATTTTAGCCAATTTTTGGCTAATTGTAATGTCTTTAGCTGCGTATATATGTGTTCAGGGCTACCCTTGGTTGTGTTGGTTTCGTTTCATCGCAAATATTTCTTCTTATCAAGAAACCCCCTCCCCCCTTTTGCGAGGGAACGAAAGTCATAGATGTAGCTTTTTAAATTGAACTTTGTAATTATATACGTTGTTTGGTCTCATTTTCGACCTGGTCTTACATATCTTGTACATTCGGCCATTTTGTGGGTGAAGCTATGTCCTTCCTCCCGGCTAATCGGAGTGTTCAACCGTAAGTTGATGACCCGGTTGTCTATTTTTGGGCGGATGCTTTGGGTTTTGGTATTTCCCGATTACCTTCTTTTTACACTCGAGCGAGCTTTGAAGCTACCTTTGTCTTGTTTACACGCACGCATTTTTACAATGGAGGATGCTTTGGAGGTTTGACCAGAGCATTCGTGCTTCGGATCCCCGATGTTCAGGATCGCAAAGCTAGGCTTTCACAATAGAGAATGCTGTCCCGGTTTTGCCAACGCATTCGGCGCTTGATTTTCGATGTTCAAGTGAGCTGAACCTCCGGTTCACTTGAAAACTGGATATTGTTGGCCACCTTGAGTAATCATGGATGTGCAAGAGTCATCCTCGGCGCTTGTGAGGATCTCTTTTCTAGCAGCCATATCCTCTCTCTCGTGCAAGCTCTTTCATGACAAAGATCTTTTTGGTGGGCTTTGGCGGTGCCACTCACTATTTAGCTATTTAGGTGCTAAATGGCCGAATGCTGGCTATCCTTTTCCGATCCCTCTCAATCCTAGGTAGACTATGCCCCTCTTTGTGGGGCTATACTTTGCTTTCATTGTCTATCTAAGGATATTTCCTAAACAGCTTGTAGCTGTGTTTTCGATGATGTGTGTGGTGCCCCTTGGTCTTATTTTATAGCAGTTTGCAACTGTCCTTGGCATATCTGGGGCCTTTATTGTTTTGATTGCCCGAGATTATGGCGTTGTAGACAGCGTTTGTGAATGAGTCCTCATTTAATGTTTGCACCTACTTTGTCCCCTTTTTTATGGACTTGTTTGGTGGTTGGTTTCATTAAATGGCGGGTCTCACCGCTTCAACTCCAGGTTTGGCCTTTGGGTCAAACTTTGGATAACCCGTGCTTGATTGCCTCGGGTTTGGAAGTCGCCACTTTCGGACTTCTTCGACTTTCGGTCCTTTTTGACCTTTAGTCTTTTTCGGCTCTATGCCTTGGTTTGCTTGATCTCTTCAAAGATATACCCTCTCTGGGCAAGAGTTTTGACGAATATGCCAAGTGTGACTTAGTCACTCCTTGCTTTCGGCTCTGTTTTTGTTTAATCCGGCGATAAGTTAGGGGAAAGAAACCTTTATACGGGGTTTACGACTTAATGTTTCCAGGTTGCCTCGTTAAAAAACCTCACACCCTCGAGAGGGCTTCCCCGTGAGGAAAAAAGAGCACAACCTAGAGTGGTTTCAAATGACGTTAACTTTTACAAACCTTGAAAAAAGTAAAAAGGAGATTACAACTCCGTTCTAGGAGCATTCGTCCACGCGTAGAACCTACGGAGGTTGTCCGCGTTCCACGTATGGGTGGTTTCGCCGCCTTCTTACGCCTTGAGCCGAAAGACGCCGCTTGACCATGCTTGCGACGATGAATGGTCCGTACCATTGTGACTCCGCAGCTTGCCCTCGCTTGTCCGAATGACGGATTAGGGCGAGGTCGCCCGGTAGATGTTCTTGCGCAGCACTTTTCTTGTCTCGCCCGACTTTTGGTCTCCTTGTGGTAGTTGTCGAGGTTTTTTGTCGCCGCAACTTTCGAAATTCGAGGCGTCGGCATCTACAAACCTTTGTATTTCGTTACATCTGCTATTTGTGTACGAAATGAACCCAGCTTTGAGTTCTTCGGGTGTTATGGCTTCTTCCCGTAAAGGAGAGACGAAAACGGAGTGAAACCGGTTGCTCGGGACTTGGAGATGTTGTGACCCCACACCGCTACAAATCATTTCGGCCGGCCATTTTCCTTTGGCCGGCATCCCATGGGGACTTAGAGACGGCCGTGAAGATTAGTCCGTTGGCCTTTTCGACCGCACCATTGCTCTGCGGGTGATAGACCGATGCGAAGGTGAACTTGATCGAAAGTTCCTCACGAAGTTCGAACCGAGTTGAGTCGAACGCGTTTGCCGCTTTTCTACGCTTATGTAGGAAGGAACTCCGAATCGACGGACTATCTATTGCCGCATCTAAAACCCGATTAGGGTTGATGAAGTGATTCTTGCCAACGGTCTTGCCTCTACCCACTTGGTGAAATATTCGGTCGACGGCTATGAATCTCACGCTGCCCGAGTCGTTGGTAGTGGTCCCACTATGTCTACTCCCCAAATATTGGAGTGGCGGTGGGCACTATCGACTTGGTGGGGTTGGATGGGGCATTTTGTTTTTGGCGAACATCGGCGGCTTTTCGCATGCTCTCACTAAGCGCTGCGTCTTACGCTGCTGATGGCCGATAAAAACCCTGTCTCATTGCTCTATGAGCTATTTCATGAGGTCCTCTTCGTGCTTCCGCACATTCCTCCATGGATTTCGTCCGGGAGTTTTCGTCCTTCTTCCAGTGATGCACTTAAGCTTAGGCGCTACAATGCCATCTTTGTACAGTTCCCCTTATGATGGAGTAATGCTTGGTTCGTGACTCCATTCGCTGCTGTTCATGCTTTGTGTCGGGTTCGAATGTCCCTGTCAGGAAGGCGAATATTGGGCTTCTCCAGTCGTGACTTGCAATGACGTGAATGGCCTTTGGCACTTCTTCCTCTTCTCTTATTGCTTTGGCCGAAAGCTGTTGGAAGAACACATCCGGTGGGGTTGGGATGCCAAGTGCGGCTGCCTTTGCTAGTTCATCGGCTTCCCTGTTTTTTAAGCCTCTTGGTATGTATTTTATGGAGAATCCTGCGAAATGCTTTTCCATTGACCTTACAGCTTGCAGGTATCTAGCTAGGACCGGTCCTCTGGCTGTGTATTCCTTTTCACAATGTCCTCTTACTATCTGTGAATCTGTACGAATGATGCATCTCCTGACACCCATTGCCTTTAGCTTTCGGAGTGCTAGTAGTACTACTTCGTACTCAGCCGTATTGTTGGTGCTTGTGAATTGTAGTCTGGCTGCATATCTGATGGGTGGGCCTTGTTGAGGTGTTAGAATGGCCGAAATCTCGGCCCCCTTGTCGCACCAGGCTCCGTCACAATATGCTGTCCCGATGGGTTCGTCCAAGACGATTGGGTTGCCTTCATTTCTGGAGTCCAATCTGCTATGAATTCCGCGATTGCTTGGGACTTTATGGCCGATCTATGCTCGAAATCTATTACAAACTCGTTTAATTCTGCGGCCCATTTGCCCACTCTGCCCACAGCTTCGCTATTTTTGAAGAGAGCCTCCAAAGGCTGGGAGGAAACAACCCGGATCTTGTGTGCTTGAAAGTAATGCCTCAGCTTCCGGCTCGCCATTAGGACCGTATATGCTATCTTTTCTAGCTCTGAGTAGTTAAGCTTAGCTGCTGATAGGGCTTCGGATACATAGTATATGGGGAATTGCTTGAGCTTGTTGTCATGCTCCTTTTCTTCAACCAGGACCGCGCTTACGGCGACCGGTGATGCCGCTAAATACAGCAGCAACTCTGCCTTTGGTGACGGTTTCGTCATCGTTGTCAGGCTGGTAAGGTAATCCTTCAAATCTGAAAGCTTTACATTGTTCGGACCCCATTCAAAGTTTGCACTATCCTTCAAAGACTTTGAAGAAAGGCAATCCTTTTTCGGCCGACCTTGAGATAAATCGCTAAGAGCCGCTAGTTGACCTGTGAGCCTCTGAACCTTCTTTCGGCTATCCGGAGGTTTCATATCTATGATTGCTGCGATCTTGTCTGGATTCGCCTCTATGCCCCTGGCCGAAACCAGACAACCTAACATCTTGCCCTTGGTGATGCCGAAAATGCATTTTTCTGGGTTTAGTCTGAGTCCACTTTGTCTCAGATTCGCGAAAGTTTCCTGTAGGTCGCTGATATGCGAATCTTTGGAATTGCCGATCACGACTATGTCATCTACATATGTTACAAGATTCTTCTTTTTTTCTTTTTACTCTCTCAAATACTTCGCCCCGACATTCGAGAAGGTGGATCCGGCGTTTCTCAAACCCTCGCATTCGCTTGAAACAATAGGTTCCCCCTGGTGTGATGAAACTTGTCTTTTCTTCATCTTCCGGATTTAGGTGTATCTGGTGGTATCCGGAGAAACAGTCGAGCAGACTCATTCTTTCGCTGCCCGAGGCCAGGTCAATGAGGGTGTCTATTCTAGGGAGTGGGTATGGATCTTTGGGACATGCTTTGTTTAGATCAGTGAAGTCTACACACATTCGCCATTTCTTTATGTTGGGGTCGGATGTCTTTTTCTGAACCATGACTACATTGGCTAACCATTCGGGATACTGAACTGGTCTGATGACTCCTGCGTCCGAAAGTCTCTGAACTTCGGCTGCTGCTGCGGTGCTTCTTTCTTCGGACAGTTTTCTCAAGCGTTGTTTCTTGGGCTTTGCTGTCGCTAGCACACTCAGAATATGTTGAGCTAGGCTTCGGCTTACTCCCTTCAGGTCCTCTGCTGACCATGCGAAGACATCCGAATTGGAGTCAAGGAATGCGCAGAGCTGAGCTGCTTCACCCGGTTGGAGTTCTGAACTGATTATTACTTCTCTTTCAGGACCTGTGGTTGATATTGGGACCCTCTCGGTGCATTCGGCCGATTCTACTTTCGGCTCTTTGATCTTTTCTGAGTTAGGTTCGAACTGCTCTTCCTCGTCTTCTTCCCTTTCGGTTTCAGTTACCTCATTGATCATACTGTACCGGGGTATCGGTCTTGCATCTATCTTTCTTGCAGCTTCCTGGTCTCCCCAAACGGTTATGATGCCGAAAGGGGATTGAATCTTCATGCATAAGAAACTCTGCTTGATTGCAGCATCGAACTTGCTTATAACCCCTCTTCCGAAGATGGCTGTGTAAGGATAGTCTATGTTGACTATGTCGAAAGTGATGATTTCGGTCCTACATAGACCTACCTCGCCGAAAGTGACCGCAATGTCTTTTTTGCCAACTGCATCTATCCTTTTTCCTCCGAAGCCGAATAATGCATTGCCTGCCGGATGCAGCGTTCTTCGTTCCATATTCATGCTCTGGAAGGCTTTGATGAATGTGGATGTCTGGCTGCCAGCTTCCGTTGTCTATCAGGATATTGTGGAGTGTGAAGTTGTCCACATTCGCGGTTGCTACAAATGCGTCTGTATGTGGGTAATCCCTTAGCCGAAAGTCACTTTCGTCGAAAGTGATTGGGACTGTTGACCATGCTGGCCTATTCAAGGGTAACCTGGGTGTTACTGTATGCACTCTTCTCACATAGTCTCTTCGCTCGTTTGTTCTCATGCTCTAGATTGGATCCGCCTGTGATTGCATAGATGTGCCCCTGGGACGGGAGCACGGAGTTTCTGATTCTTTTTTCCGACCTCCTCGGCTTCCCGTGTGTGTGTTTTCTTTAGCGGATGCTCCGTTTCTTTGGGGAGGATAGTGCCATAGATGGAGGCCGGGGCTATGGTACGAAACCCAGGTAATTCCAGGAGTACTGGTGGTGATTGGCCGGATGTGCGGGGGCTTGCTACGCTAGTGGAGGCGGAGGAGGCAGCTGAGTGTTTTGGTAGCCGAAGTAAGCATTGGGCTGGGTGCACCCTGTATCTCTCATGTTGAATACATGCTTTGGGGCTTGACGCTCTGCGAACTTTCGTCCTTTGATTTTTGTTCTTTGGCCATCTCGCCCATACTTGCGGTCCCCGATCAGAATGACCCATGTTTTCGCCCGCAGCGAAACAAGTAAGGTACTCTTGGGCCTTCCCGGCCTCTTCCTCGACCTCTGCCTCTTGAGTTTCGGCCACCTCGGTTAGATTGAGTTGGCTTGGAATTTTCGGCCTCTCCGGTTCTTAGCTGGGTTCGGGCGCTTGAGACGAATCCCCTTGTAATGTTGTTGACTGGGCGGGGTGATTTGCCCCCTTTGTGGCTATTGGTCGGTGCTCGGATGTGGCGATTGTTGTTTTTCAACCTTTCGTGCTGCCTTTTCGTCGCTTTAGCCCTTCTTACGCCTTCGCGAACTTCTTGATCCGATCGCATGCGGCTCGGTCAGGGTTTTGGGCTCCTCCCCCGTCTAGGCTGCGCACACACTGTCCTATGGCCATTCCTTCGATTGCTGCTGCTATAACCACCTCATCTGACACGTTCGGTGTTTGAGCTCTGAGCTGAACTATTTTCTTGAGGTACTGTGTCAATGATTCTCCGTCCTCCTGCTTGAGCTTCAGGAAATCTCTGGTTCCCTTCTTTAAGGCCCGAAAGCCCTCAAAAGTAATGATGAGCTACTCCTTTAACTGCTTCCAGTTGCTTATCGATAATGGACGAATGGCAATGTACCATTCATGGGCAATGTCTTCTACCGCCATTATTAGAGATTTCGCTAGGGTGACCGAATCCCCCCCTGCCGAATGTACTGCGGCTTCGTAGCTTGTGATAAATTTCCTTGGATCTGACTTTCCGTTGAAGGATGGCAATCTGGGCTTGTACCCTACTGGCCATGGGCTTAGCTGTAGCTCTGGAGCTAAGGGTGAGATCTATCTATCTCGCCTTCTGACGGACGAAACTAGTCTTTGCTCCCTCATGTGATGTTGCTGCATCTTTTTCCATCTGGGCGATCTCGCGAAGTAACTTTTGTTTTTCCAGTTCGGCTAGCCGCAGCTGCTCTCGAGCCGAATCTTCTCTCCGTCTGGCTGCTTCACCTTTTAGCATTGTTTCTTTCTGTGCCCTTAGCTCTCTAAGTTCGGCCTGCCTTAGGCTCAATTGCTCGGCTAACCTGGCACGCTCCTCCTGATCGTCACCGGGTGGTTCTTGTTCGCCGGGGGGATCTTCATCCGAGTCCTCTGCTTCTTCTGTGATTTCGGCACCTCCTTCATTGGAGGGACCCTGACCAGATCATTGCACCGGGGCGGTGGCGCGACACGTGCCATCCCTCGTCTTGACCCGCCGAGGTGACGGTCTCGACCGGCGGATCCGAAGGGGGATCTGCCGGGGTAGATCCGGCCGGTGGTGCTGGCGCAGCCTTGGGTCTTCCTCGCCCTGGAGCCATGGGTTACCTGCACAACCACGGTGGGCGCCAATGTTGGTGTAGCCCCGAAGCAGGCTACCCCCTGGTTGGACGAATCACTCAACGAAGTAGTTTGCTAGGTGGGATGACTCAACTGGAACATCTTTCCATTAATTCGTCTGCCCGTTTTACAAAGACCCTTGGGGTCTATTTATAGTCCATAGACTATTACAATTCGAGTTTGCCCTCCTACCTCCCTAGCTCAAGATTCTCTCCCACCTAGGGTGTGGGCAATATGGTCTTTCCTCGCCTAATGGACCCGCCGCTTCCCCGGGCCCACCTGCCATCGGAACGCGTTCGCTGCGGGACACAAAGGATAAGCTTCGTCTTACGGGCCCCGCCGAAAGCCACCGCTCTCGGCCCTCATCCGAAGCTATGGAGATTTGCGCCGTCCTCCCGCACCCGACGCGACCATACTAACGCCCCTGGCCGGCTGGGGCTTTCGCATCCGCAGCCGAATGCATCGGCCTTCGCCTGGGTCGCCGGGTCCGGCGTGTTCGGGCCACGCGGTCATCCTCGGCAGGTCACCTTTTCCGAGGTCTCGTGGATCCAACCGCCGTGGGCGAATGCTCGGGCTTTTCGTCCTTGTGGACGGGAAAAGCCTCTCTTCGTCGGGCTCGCGCCTCTAGACATTCGCCCGCTGATGATCCGGTCTCCCGCAAGTTATAGGACCCAGCCCCCACGGGCGTATGCCTTGGCTTTCGTCCCGGTGGACGAAAAGCTCGGGATTTCGGTGGGGGTCTCGTCCCGCTGGGATTCGACCCTCACCACCGACATTCCGGTTCCTCGTGCCGCCGTCCGAGGGGGTTTGAGGCCCGACAACCAGGGGGTGGGCACGTTCCGCCCTGCCCCCAACAATAGAGTACCAAATGAAGCCATATTACCCCAGTAGTTTTTGCTCAGAATCCATATTTTCGAAGCTGGAGGCAACTGGTTTTAAGAATCCAGTGTATCCTGTGTTATTGTTTATAACACTTGGTGGCTTTTGTCATCATATATTATTATATCCGACAATAATAGCTTCTCCATTTTCGTGTTAGCTTTTCAGCGCAGCTGAGACTATGGATAATTAACTTTTCACTAATAAAGAGAAAAACACTGCGCTGTTGACATAAAAACCACGTGCAGTAGTGTATACACCTGTCCTCTTAACCCTGCAGTAGTGTAGTAATGTATTGAGAGCTAGTTACCTTGCCGACAAGCTCCCATTATATATATGCACCACTACACCTATTTCTGTGTCGTCAAAATATGTTGGGGATTCAAATACCATATATATGGCTGAATGCTATTTGGGAGTGAAGCATATTATAGAAATAGGAGGCATGCAGGAATATGCTACTACTGCTTTTGCGGATGGTCACGGAGTCTGGATAACAACGTCACGGTGATTTCCTGACCTGGATCGGTGGGAAGGAGTGAAAACACTAATCATTGGCGAGTATCTTTGGCATCACTAAACGAAGACCCATGAGGCCGAATGATGGAGAGGTGATCTTCCCACGTCTATGTGAAATATAGATAGTCTTTTTCCATCTTCTCGTCAAATTCAGTGAGCACCCCATGTCAGCCATCATGCCATAGAGCATGGAAGATGAGGCCATCTCCAATGATCAAAAAACTGGTTGCATCATCCTCCATGTAGGCATGCAAAGTGAATAAAACTACTGAAGATGCATGCACGGAACCGCTACCCTCTGCTAATGACCTTGGCCACTGTGTGCTAACTGTAGTTTTTTCTATTTCGCACATGTACCTGCCTCTGTTTTTGAGTGAAAACTGGACAACATTGTGCAACATAGAATGGGAAGTGTATTCTTTTGCTGTTCCTCCTTTAGTTTTCCAGGATAGCAGGGTGAAAAATTGTTACACTGCGTTGTCTATGCTCACCAAATTAAAGGGGCATGCTGTGAACAAATAGTATTATTATTCTTTTGTATCAACTTAAACGAATCTTATATTGAATAATTTAGTCCATAAAAAGTATGGACTGTAAATGTCATACAAATTAAATCCTAGATTGTATAGTGCAATTTTGATTTATGAGTATTACGACATACATCAACATGACTCCAAAGCTTAGATGGAGGAAGTATTTCCAATACTGTTAGTGCTATTGCTTTTCTATCAGTATCGTTAGGAGTTGGACGCAAGCTACAATGACGTCACGGATCCAATGCTTCCACGAATTTTACTTTATCCCTCTAACGATTGGTCCTCGTCGATGGTAACAACAGACAATCTCATTTCTCTGAATAGTTCCTAATTGTTGAGGCGTACCTTCTATCCTTTATATTTTTCGTTTTTTAGGTTTTGAAAATGATGGAGAAGCTCAGTTCGAAAAATAGACGTTTCAGAGAAGCAAGGCGATTATTGTTGCTCATCTCATGCCACATCAATCGTATGGTGTGAATCAGGCTATAGATTGGTATCTTTTTTAGATACAGGACTCCCCATTCCCAACAAATAGACGTTTCAGAGATAGCAAACCAGACTAGACAGGGCTAAGAAAGCTAAAAGAAGGACAGCTCCACATATGAGCCCTAGATAACACATATAGCTCCACATAGAAGGACATCATGCGCTTGACCTCCTGTGCAAGAGGAACCATGCTAGCAAGAGCAAAAGAGATCAAAGCCTTCACTACCGCGCAGTCGGTCTCCACCGAGCGCCAGAGGCGTGTACCGAGAGCCCCCAAGCAAGCGCCGGTACATATCACGATGTACCGAGAGCTTCGCCGATTGGAATAAAACCCTCGGTGGTGACCCTCCACCGAGCCCCTCGCTCGGTGACCACCGGCTCTCGGTAGGGGTTGTGTTCATCGAGAGGCGATCCCTCGGAAACAAGAGACGCTCGGTACAATGCAAAGTCACCGAGAGCTAACCCTCCGCAAAACACAAGCCCCGGTGTTGTTAACGCCTGGCGTCCGGCAGCATCCCACGCAGCCGATGCCGACAACTCTACCGAGGGCGTACGTTAGACCCTCGGTAGACTTAGGTAGTTTCACCGGGGCTTCTTTGCCGGGACCACTGGTAAAATGTTTCCGAGCGCCCGGATCATTGTCGCCGGTGAAATAAACTTTTTTGGAATTTTGGATCCATTTTTTTTTTTGTGGGGTTCATACAATGTCTCATAGGTGATGTTGAAGTTTCAGAATTTTTCAAAACTATTTACTATATATTTTGATTTTATTCCTTTTAATTGAATTTTCTTGAATAAGTCAGATTTGAACTGAAGTCATACGAGTAGAGTGCAGGCTTGAGCCAAAAAAATGGGATTCATAATCGTGAGTGCAATGTAAGGCCTCGTGCAAGGATAGACCCAAAACCCCGAACAAATTGTTCGGAAACATAACCATTCACTTGCGGGTGATTCGTTTTTAATCATAGAAAATGCAAACGAAGTTGAAAAATCCTAAAACTTGTTCGGTTGATGTTGAATCATATGCCTAGACATGAGAAAAAAATTTGGTAAGGTTTCATCGGCGACGAAATCATGCTTGAAACCCGGGACATATATCACATGTGATAGTATCAACTATCACATGTGATATATGTCCTGGTTTCAAGCATGATTTCAGCCAGCGTCGATGAAACCTTACCAAATTTTTTTTCTCATGTCACTATCACATGTGATATATGTCCCTGGGTTTCAAGCATGATTTCAGTCAGCATCGATGAAACCTTACCAAATTTTTTTTCATGTCTAGGCATATGATTCAACATCAACCTAACAAGTTTCAGGATTTTTCAACTTCGTTTGCATTTTCTATGATTAAAAACTAATCACCCGCAAGTGAATGGTCATGTTTCCTGAACAATTTGTTCAGTGTTTTGGGTCTATCCCCGCACGAGGCCTTACATTGCACTCACGATTATGAATCCCATTTTTTGGCTCAAGCCAGACTCTACCGTATGACTTCCAGCCAAATCTGACTTATTCAAAGAAAATTCAATTAAAAGGAATAAAATCAAAATATATAGTAAATAGTTTTGAAAAATTCTGAAACTTCAACATCACCTATGAGACATTGTATGAACCCCACAAGAAAAAAGATGGATCCAAAATTCAAAAAAAAAAGCTTATTTCACCGAGCGACAATGATCCGGGCGCCAGTAGAAACATTTTTACCTGTGGTCCCCGCCAGCAGCCCTGAAAACTACCTAAGTCTACCGAGGGTTTTATGTGCTCTCGGTGAACTCCCGGCCGGGGGGGCTGTCTCCTTTTCGAATTCAAATTTTTGAATCAAATGTTAAGTTTGGTTTGTAAAATTCAAAAATTTAATTTTCTTGCCTACTCTACCAAGGGCTCGTAAAACGGGCCCTCGGTAAAGGCCCTAACCCCCTAAACCCTAACGGGCCTTATCCATTCCCTCCCGACAGCCCGCCCCCACTCCCACTCACTCTCTCCACACTCACTCCCTCTCACCACACACACACACGCACACACACGGAATCCCCGCCGCCGCCGCCCCCGTCGTCCGTCCGCCCACGCCCCCGGCTCCGTCCTCGCCCGTCCCGCCCGCCGCGCCACCTCCCTCCCTCGCCGTTCATCCGGGCGGCCGCCCCCGAGTCCCCTCCCTCCTTCCGCCCGTCTGCGCAGCGCCACGCTTAGGCCGCCAAATCGGGCCGTCCGACCGCCGCGCCAAGAAGCTCCATCCGGTCGCCCGGCGCGCCACCTCCCTCCCCTCGCCTTCCATTCTGGCCGCGCGCCGCCGCGCCAAGCTCGCCCCGTCCCCGCCCACGCCGCGCCCCCGTCCCCTCGGCGCCGTGCGCTCGCGTCACCTCCTCCCCCTCGCCGTCCATCCGCCCATCCGCGCTCGTCGCCTCCCACACCTCCCATCCGGGCCGAGCAAGAGAGGGAGGGGAACAGAAAGGAGGAGGGGCCACCGAGGGAGGGGAAGAGGGAAGAGGGAGGGGAAGAGGAAGGGAAGGGAAGGAGAAGAGTGGCCTTGGCCTCCTGACCGCGACCTCCCGCGACCACCCCTCGCCCTCGCTCAGGTGCTCTCCCGGCGGCGCGCCTCCCGCGACCATCCTCGCCGGCGGTGAAGGCAAAGGTAACGCCCAAAACAACTAAAGTGGTATGTGTGGTAGTAATAGACCCGGCATTGATATGTGGGTATGAATGTATATGCATATGTGGTTGTCGGCCTTCGTGCCGTATGTGTTATTGCGAGGTTTGAAACCTCACCGCATGGGAGGTTCTGCCAAAATTTTGAACTAAACCCTATGTTTCTTTTGCGGAGAGAGTGCGACGAAGTCGAGCCGAGTACTGAAGCGTCCCCGATCTTCTTCCTCCGTGTTGCGGGACTGCTCGGATCGCTTTGCCGCGCCACCGCCACCGTAGGTATGACTATCTCGTAATCCACACTTGCCTCGGTCTTAAAATGCGGAACCTAGTTAGGCGCCTCCCCGTCCGAAAACAAAAATGGCCGAGGTATGCATTTGTTTGCATATCTATGACCGTATCTGCTTCGGATTGTCCACATTTTTGGACAGCCCGCAATCGCGCATCGGGTCAGCCTTCCCATGCTCGATCCGGTCGAGACAATTTCGCATCACCTCCCGTTGTTCTCCTGATACACACTCTCCCACCCAGACGTGCTCCGGGAGAACAAATGGAGGTGGTGCCGAAATTCTCTGTCTTGGTCGGATCGAGCATGGGAACTGACCCATGTACGCATCCGCTGGTGGGATTACGACCTATCCTCACCTATTAGATAGTTGGAACGGCATAGGTTATCTTACTTGCTCATATATATGCTAAAGATGGACGACCGTCGGTGGATGATCCTTGGCCGTAGAAGTAGGTGGGATTTTGATCGGAGTGGATGATGAAGACAAGTCAATTCTTGGACCTTGCATTTGCCAACCAACCACCACATGTTCTAGTTTTATGTCCTTGCTCCAAGTGTGGCAATACGAAAAGAAAAAAAATAGGCGGACTATGGGTAAACATCTTACGTTTAATGGGTTTATAGAGGGCTATACCGTGTGGAGATTCCATGGTGAAAATCAACGTTTTTAGAGAGGAGGTGGTGAGACCATGTCTCGGATGCTTTTGATGCTTTGATACGGGGTAGCGGACATGGTTGATGATGCATACGACGCATGTTTCATTGACTCTCATGAAAGGGAGGGGATGACGGAAGATGCACGGAGTTCTACAACATGATGGAGTCGGCAACTAAACCCCTCCACGAGCACTCCGAGGTTTCTCACCGGATGCTTTGGACGCTAATAGGGTTGAAGGCTGACCTAAACTTGAGTCGAGAAGGGTTCGATAGGATGTTGACAGTGTTTGCGGTCTGGCTGCCAAAGGTTCACAATTTGCCACTCAACCAAGACGCGGCGTAGAAAGTACTCAAAGCACTTAAGATGCCGTCTGAAAGCAGATACATGTTTGCCGAAGGGTGCGTGCTATTTAGGAATGAGCACGCAGATGCAGCTCGCCCAAAGTGTAAATCCTCCGGTACATGTAGGTAGACTGCGGTAATGGTGAGAAGAAGCGACTTAACATCGCCGAGAAAATCCTACGGTACCTTCCGATCATACCGAGGGATCCAACGGCTATTCATGATCGAGGAATCCGCAAGGCGTATGACATGGCACAAACAGGGGCAAACGTTATCACCCCGAGAAGATGGTACATCCGTCCGATGGTGAAGCTTGGCGCTACTTTGATTCCAGACATCCTCACAAAGCTAGTGAGGCTCGTAACGTACGTGTTGCGATATCAACAGACGGGTTCAATCCTTACGGGATGATGGCTGCCCCATACACATGTTGGCCTGTGTTTGTTATCCCCCTGAACCTCCCCCCTGGTGTCGCCTTCCAACGACAAAATGTATTATGTTCGTTGATCATCCCGGGTCATCCGGGGAGTAATATGGGCGTGTACATGGAACCCTGTTTGGGATGAATTGGTCGGTGCTTGAATGATGGCGTTTGGACATACGACCAAAGCTACAAAGAAAAGCTTCAAAATGTATGTGTGGTACCAATACTCCATCCATGACTTCTTGGCGTATGGTTTATTTAGCGGTTGGTGTGTACACGGAAAAGTACCCATGTCCGGTATGCAAGGACGCCTTTGTAAGGTTCCACTGCTTGCGTAAGGGGGGCAAGTATTCGTCGTTCGACTTACATCGTCAATTTCTCCCGAAGACCATGCATTTAGACAAGACATCAAGAACTTTACAAAAGGTGTCAAAGTGCTAGATCCTCCGCCACACATGTAGACTCACGCCGAGGTTCATACTCGGTAGATGCTCTTGTGGCCAATCCTCGAAGGTGGTTTTCAGGGGATATGGTAAGCAACATATGTGGACTCATAAGTCGGGCCCGATGAGGCTCCCATATGTTGATGACCTTCTTGTACCTCATTACATAGATTACATGCACACCGAAAGGAATATCTCCGATGGACTATGGGGGAACAATCATGGACACCGACAAGTCTAAGGACAATCCTAAGGCTAGATTGGACCACCGGCGTTATGCGATAGGCCAAGGCGGAGAGATGAGGCCTCCGTAGGCGGGTAAAAGATGGACTAGGCCTAAAGTCGATTATATGTTGACTCCACCACAAAGGAGGGAGGTCCTTGAATGGATCAAGACACTAATGTTCCCGGATGGATATGCGGCCAATAACGAGGAGGGAGTGAACCCGACTACTCTTAAAATCAACGGGATGAAAAGTCATGACTTCCATGTATGGATTCAAAAAACTTCTTCGGCGATGGTCCGAGGCTATGTCCCCGAGCATGTATGGCTATTGCCGGCGAGCTGAGCTATTTCTTTCGCTAGCTTTACGCCAAGGAGCTATCTCCCACGATCATCAAAGATTTGGAAAAAAAACGGCACCCGGATGCTCTCAGAACTTGGAGAAGATCTTTCCACCGGCTTCTTCGTGCCGATGCAAAGATTTGATTGTGCACCTCGCGTATGAGGCTTGTATGGGGGCCACAACGGTTTTAGTTGGATGTATCCAATCGAAAGAGTTCTAAAAGACTATCACGCAAAAAAATGTAGAAATAAAGCCGGACACTGAGGCGTCCATTGCACAAGGATATCTTGTGGAGGAGGTGTCAAACTTCACACGAAATACTATACCGAGAAGCTTCCTAGCGTGCATAATCCTCCCCTCGTTACAATGCCGGTGAAAATGAATCGACCCTCGGCCTTTTCGAGGCCAACTTCGGAACCTCAAGTGGTTGGACCCCGAAGCAATTGAACAATGCAGAGTGGCGGAGTATCATGCTATACGTGTTGACCAACCCGGACGAGGCTAAACCGGACATACGGTGCGGCTCTCAACGAAGTTGTTTCAAGACACCTTCACTTTTCAACATCCAACCACCTTGTCTCGTTGCTACAGGAATTCATTCGACAATCCCGCATGAATCGAGGGATCCTACCCGCAAGAAGAAGATACCCTTCTTTCACGCGTGGTGCGGGACCGAGAAGCCCCGATTTCATTTCGTGGTTCAAAAGAAAGGTAGTGTCTATTTCAGCTCTATTTATCCCGACATTTTTAGTTCATCGTAACGATCTTGCCTCCGTTGACCTTACGCCCCCCGCATCGATCCTCAATGTGCGCCGAAGTTGAGACAGGTCGCAAAAGGCTTTGAAAGAAGGGTTAAGTCATTTAACGGGTATGATGTGAACGGATATCGTTTTCTACACCGCAAGCTATGAACGTAGCCGCCCCATCGAAAAACCACAAACAATGGGGTGTTTGTGCCTCGACAAGATGACCGTGACTACTATGGCACCATTGAAGAAATATATGAACTTTCCTTCTACGGCACCAAGAATCTTCAACCCGTCATATTCAAATGCCATTGGTTTGACCCCGGGCAGGGAGGGGTTCGACCGAGCCCAAAAATTGGTCTCGTCCGGTTCGACGGGATTCGTGTATTCAGGAGCCGATGTCTATGTTGTGGCTCAACAGGCCGTGCGAGGTTTATTACACGCCATACGCCCGCCAAACCATAACTTCCCTTAAGGGTTGGGATATTGTGCATAAGGTAGCGCCACACACGGTAAAGTACCCGTCCCAATCGATGAAGATTACAACTTGATAAACCCGCACACATATGATGGAGAATTCTTTCAAGAAGATGGGCTACCAGGGAGATTTGTGATAGAGTTACCCGACGCGAATGAAATGGACGTAGACAAATCTAAAATGGTTGAGGACGAGGAGGACGCCGGAGATGAGGTCACAAATGAGAGAGACTTACAAATGCTTGAGCGAATACAATTAGGCCATGATGATGAATACAACATCGATTCGCTTCGGATGGATACGATTATTTGGACAATTTTGATAGTGATGACGAGTTATATGATCCAAATAATCACATGTAATACAATGTTTTTTGTTTATCTAAGTTTTCAATAATTTTTGTCCTTCTCTAATGTTTGTACCGATGAGTCGAGATTTTGTTTAATTGCAGGTGACTGAAAAGATGGTGAGCGGACGTGGCTCAAGGCCGAGAGGGATCACGACGGGCCCGAAGTCGCCCAAGCTCGCGTCGGAGGGAGGTGTCCTCCCTTTACTCGGAGGGGGAGGCATCGGCCGCACGGGAGGCGCTTGGGGAGGCGTCGGCTTCGCAAGAGATGCAGGGCCGGCCAGGACGAGGCTTAGGAGGACAGCCAGAGGCAACCGCCTCTTCCCACATAGGAGGAGGAGTGCTGCAGCCGCACCGGAGCAAATGGAGCTCCCACAAAGACGGGAGGCGAGGAGGAGGCGTGCCGCAGAGCAATCGAAGAGGACGACGAGGAGGACCGGGAGGAGTACGATGACTTTGGAGGGTCCCCTACTTCCAGTGTCTACCTCAGAGGTCCCGCGAGCCTCCTCAGGGTTCCCCGCGAGGACCACCGGGCCCAAATGATTTGCCCCGACGGGCAATCGTAAAGTATCCCTTGTTGTTATCTCCAATCCTCTATTAATTTGAACTGTTTAGGAAACTAATCTTTTGTCCTACTCATTTGTGCAGAACTGGATAATTTGGTCGGCACGCCCTCACGCTCCCCTAACGGCGTCCTTGGTCTCCTCGTCAGGAAGCACTTCCCCGGCATCGCCGATACAAAGGCGGGGAAGAGCCGGCATACACGTATGACTACTACAAGAAAGCGAGGACGTTCCCTCACGACAATGTGGCGGAGCACGTGAAGGCCCACTTTTGGGTAAGCCTTCGTCGCACACAAACTTTTTGTTGATACATCGCATTCATTAGACTAATCCACTCTCCGACTAAGGATGGTTCACATTTGTATGCGCATCTTACTTCGCACCAGCTTTCGTGGATATGAAGAGCGGGAAAGCGGTGTTGACCTGAAAAAGCGCATCACCGACATGCATCACGAGGTGAAGCACCAAAGGCGTGATCAATTACTACGGGTCCAAGCTTGGGACAAAGGTCAAGATAGCGGATGCCGCATGCATGGAGCTCACCCGAGACCAGTACATTGAGGTACATGAAAAATGCTACAAGTCGATGCGTTTTCAACTTATATTTTTGTTTCATCTAACCTTCTGATATGTCATGTAGATGGTCCCTACTTGGTGCCGTAATCCATCTCCCGTCTTTGGGCGCATGATCGCGGACGTGGTTCACACCGAGTTTCAAAGAAGCACGCCACATTGCGGAGACTCGTTTGGTGATGGGAGGTCCCGCACACCATCAAGGCAGCCGCAACCTCTCCATATACAAAGAAAGATGGGTACGTGGATTCTTTTTATCGTATGTAACGCCAACTTTGCCTAGTTTCTAATTATCTCGCCTCTTTCGCAACTGAAGGCACACCCAGGGGATGGATTGCAACGACTTCGCGGCATTCTCGCATGTCCCACAAGGGGAAGGCGTCATGGTAACCTTTAGCTCGAACGACCCGCCCGAGGCGTATACCAGCCCCAACGTGCACCAAAAGGTCCAGGCCTACACGGACGCTGGAAAGCGCCGCTATGGGCCGACTTTGATCCGCTTCGGGGCGACATCGATCCTGAGATCGTGATGACGGTGGGAGGAGGTAAGAAGCACGGACGGTTGTGGATTGCCGACGGCCGCATCGACAGCTCCCAGCTAAGTCTCTCATGCATCCGATCCGAGAGCACGATCAAGAGCTTTGCCTATACTCCCGCTGGCCCTAGTGTTGCACGCCGCGGCCTCCAGAACTCCGTGTTATTCCTCTATCAAACAGATTTCTTTACTCACAATATATATGTTTGCATCACCTCTCATGGATTGTCATACTCAGAGGGTCCAGCTAGATGAGTCGAGGCGACAAATGCGGCAGGCGGCGGAGGTAGCGTTACGGACCCAACAGAAACCCAAGCTGCGCAGCTAGCGTAGCTCATGAACTACCTCCCTGGACCTCGGGGGGCTCCGCGCCCGATACCCCTCATAGCGGCGTTTGCTCGCCTCAACCTACTCCCCCGTGAGTATGCTTGTGCTGTCAATAAGTCCATATATTAGTGGATGTCCCGGGTTCACGTCTAACACATGTCGCATATTCTACTTTGTGCAGCCGCATCGATGGGTTCAAAACAAGCGCCGCCTCCCGGGAATGATGATCAAGGGTCTCCTTCGCCGACTCTCGCCAAGGGCGTGCAACAACAGCCCCCTCCCCCTCTTCCATGAGCTAGGTCGTGCACTTGTGGTACTTGGATTGGAACTTGTGGTACTTTTGGTTAAGCTTGTGTGGAACTTGTTGAACTATGACTTGTGGTACTTGTGGATTTGTGAACTATGACTTGTGGAACTAAAACTAGATGACTTGTGATGAATATTTGAGCTACATGTGATATATATGTGATGAATGAGTTGTATCAGTGCATGGATGTCAAATATATGTCATATGTGATCTGTATGTTTCTTTTGTAAAGGTGGACAGAAAAAACAGGAATAAAAAACAAAAACATGGTCAAAACCGCACCGGTGGGACACTCGGTGCAGGACCCTATACCGAGGGCGTGCTGCGGTGAATCACGGGAGATGGGGGCCGATAACCCCATGTTCCCAGGTACACCGATGGAAGCGCTTCGGTGAAACAAGCGCGAGTGTAATATGGTCGTTTCACCGAGCGAGTCCGCGCCCCTCGGTGAAACGACCATACTACACCGACGGCCGGTGACCCGGCCCCTCGGTAGATCCGGTGTCCGGTTTTTAAAATTTTGATTCTACCGACCACCCTTCGACATGGCGCTCGGTAGATAACGTTTTTAAGTTTTAAAAATTAAAATCCACCGAGGGTGTTGTTGGGGTGGCCGTCGGTGTACTTGACGTCGACGGGTGGCAAACGCCGTCAACGTTACGCCCAGGTTTTGCGAGGGGGCCGAGCCCTCGGTGCAGTTTGGCACGGATTGCACCGAGGGGCCGTGTTGGAGCTCGGTGAAACCTTTTGCCCGTTTAGAATTTCACCGAGGGGTTGGTACCGAGGGCACCGCTCGGTGGTGGCTCCACCGAGGGCTATTTGGCCTTCACTGAGCGCTTTTAGCGCTTGGTAGAGCCTCAGCCTCCAGTAGTGCTTGTTTAGATTGCTAAAATTTCTAACTCTTTTCCACTCTCCCTCCATCACATCACATTAAATACACCAAAAACATATGTTTGGAGTATAAAATGCAGGTAAAAGAACAACTGGTTACACAGTTTAAATGTACATTGCGAGATGATTCTTTTGAGTCTACTTAACCCATGGTAGGATAATATTTATCACAAACAAATGAAACGTGCTATAGTGCACTACAGGAGTTCCAACAGTTACTTTTGCAAGTTTTTCTAACATCTAAACAAGGCCCAAGAGCAGTTAACAGAGCCATCTTAGCCTTAACTAGACACTCTTAGGATAACAAGCAAATTTACATCATCATCAGCATCAAAAGAAGCAGTGCAATAGGTTGGTATTCATCTCACACTATTTAATTTTGTATATAAAAAACAACGGAATTAGTTACTTTTTCACCTTTTTTACACTTGTGCTGATGTGCATTCGCTTTGTCCATCTTGCATACCTTGCTGTACCTAGACCATGGACATTGGAAAGTAGGTGTCACACACACACACACATAGTTGTGACCGGAAAGCAGCACATGCTCAGTGTCAGCAGCGAATCTCCTATGCATTGCCCTCATGCCCTGAACCCTAGGCAGCGCGCTATGTGGTTCCCAATATTGGCATTTGGGCCCTCCACCGTGTTAGCATAGCACTGTTGAGTTCTGTCCAACTTGACATCATGTCTCGGATTACACTGACAAACTTGGCAAGCCAACAAATCTCTACTCTGATGGCCTGCTCAAATCATCTGAACCACGAATTCTCCAAGATATCAGCACGACTGGGCAAGACGGTTGTCAGTGTAATCTCATCCTCTAGCCAAGATCCATTTCTGTGGTATACCAATGAATCAGGAACATAACAAGATTTCTAAATTCCACTGTCGTCTATTTCTGTGATGCGTCCGTTCGGAATGGTAAACAAAGGTGTATGATCGATTCATAGGGCAGGGGATCAGCCTCCTATATATAGATATGCAAAGGGCCGGGCAATAGTAAGAAGACAAAGGAGTAATACTAGATAATGCAACTACATAAAACACGTGCAGGTGATGCGGAAAGAGGACAAAAGCTCTGCATAAAAATAAAATAACCACTTTGAATTTTTAGGTGTGCGTATATCCAATGTATAAATTCTATTTATAGATGTCTGGCCACCCTACGCAGAGTATGTCATCCGCTCCTCCTATATATAGAGAATATATACAAGGAAGCGGAGAGGATAGATTAATGTCCTAGGTGCTCAACCAAACATGCATGCTTTGTCTTCTTGATTTTGGTGTTCCTTATCCTAAACAAATTGATGGCTTCTGTGTTATTATTCTTATAGTTGAATAGTTTAGTTTTAAGTGTCGGATACCGGCAGCAAAGTCGGTACGTCCAGTAGGGCTCCCTTGAACAGGTAGTGTATTCGGCTGTGCCAAACCCCCTGCAAATCAATAATGGCCCAAAGCCCATATTGAATCCTGCACAATAGCATATGTAGTAGCGCTCCCGGAGAGCCACTATGCTTCTTGACAAACGTATGCATCTACGCTAAACTTATATATAGCAGCAGGATTCATGCATCCATTCAACTGCTTCATGGCACTGATTCCACAGAGTGTTGTTAAGAAGGAGAGGCACCAGGAGAAGGCTCAAGTCCCACCTTGATATGCTGCTCACATTGCTGCTCAGTGTGCTATGTAGGTCGCAAAGACGCAGACAAAGGAGCAACAGTCGTTTGTGAGACTTGGCTACCACATGTAACTAGGGAGCAAAAATATAAGGTATAGGAACCAAATCATTGTGTTGAGTACTATATTTAGAGACTACCTAGAACGGCTTTATACCACTTGGTGACCACGATCACTAATGCAGTGATGGCGCCCTACGTGGTCAGCCATTCATTCTGCTCTTGTAATCCCGATATACACAGCAAGCTCCTGAATACAGAGTGTGGATTCTTGCATATCTCCTTTACACATTGCACCACCATTAGAAAAGGTAATAAAAGTGCTTAATGAAAGCACCATGGCCATTGAGGAGGATGACACAAGAGTGGTAGCGTTTTTTTCCTTGTGGTGATACTGTGTGACCAGCGTCCAGCAGAGGCGAAGCCAGTCAAAACGTTCGACGGGGTCTTGAGCACCACCCGTGTTGAATTTGGCCCGCCCCAAAATAAACGAAATTTCATAACTTTTTACATGTGGAGCAGCCAAGAGAGCTGACCAACGCTTGATATCAAAACAAGGATGAATTACCAGGCTTGTGGCGGCGATAGCTGTTTGACAATGGTTGTAGTTTTTTTTTTGGCAAATAGCGAATAGTGAGAGTCAGGCAATAATTCAGCTGGCTGTGATAGAGAAAAATCATACCACTACCCAGCCCACTACTGGTTCCCGAAACTTGCAATGATGTGAGCTGACACCTTCATTAGTTATATAGGCAGCTTCTTTAGGATAGCAATGCGCTCTTGTCATGAAAAGCACATGTGCATGTGTACCACTACTGTTGTCTTAAGTCCTACATGTTTGTACTATGGTTTTCCACCATTATTGATAACATTACTTATTTACTAATGGATTGTTGCCCTCCCAGCAGGCTGCCGACGCTTTATATAAGCAAGCTTGTTTCACGTAGCCATGCCAACTTCGATATAACTTAGGAAGGAAATCTAGAAAATAGAATGCTGGTGCTATTAGTTGGGAACAGAAACCACAAAATATGGGAATAGGTGGTATTCAGGAAAATCCTACTACAGCCTGACTTTGAGCTGCTTGAGGCAACACACCAGATTGTGCTAGTGTTCTGAATTGTGTTGGCGCAGTTCTTGGCGGGGACAAGAGTGTTAGGGACAGATGCTTAAGAGCAGATTGGAAGATTTGTTTTTTTCATGTCAATGGTTATCAGGGGTGGGAGCAGCTTGTGTAGCATAAGACATGATTGTTTTTCATGTCAATGATTATCAGGCGACGATGGTAGACCTTTTTGTGGTGGACATAAGACATGATTCATGGAGCTACATGCCTTGCGGCTCTCTCAGATAGGAGGGTCCTATGTCACTGGAGATTATAAACTGAGCCCTTTTACAGTACTACAAATTGCCTCGCGTTGCCTCCTATTGCCTACATAAATATTAATAATAATCATATAGAGGTATCTTGGACATTTCGCGTGCCTATCGCCACTCGGTCACCCTACAACCACGTCCCTCCAGATCCGTCCAGACGGCCCGACACATAGCGCCCCTCTAACTATACTACTCAAAATATTATTTTTGCATTTATGGATTGACCATTCTACCCTTAATAAAAAAAACAACGAGAATGCAATTAACGCCCAGTCCTTATCCCTACATTTGTGGATGCAACGGAAGGAGAATTTTGCTCATATGGCCCACCGTCGGAGACACAGAAATTGCCTCTCGTTGCCTCTGTCCCATTGCTTCCCATTGCCTACTACCTTTGTTGTCATCAGATCGGCGCTCCGCATGGGGTCCATGTGAACCATCAAATTTTTCCCCAATTATTGAAAATAAAATCTTATAAAATCTGCTTCCTAGTCCATCACTCAACAAAAATATAAATTACATTTGAGAATGTTTCTATCTCAGGTTATTTGAAAATAAAATTATATCCGTACATTAGAACGATGTCACCGTCTAATATCATACCAAAATTTAAATTTTCTAATTTGGAAACTTATGTTTTTAAAATCAATATTTGTCACTCTAACAGCAGCAGAAGGTCTGTTGCTCTAAATGAAAATTAGCCTTTGAACTCTCCGTTGCTAAACATGTCCATTGGATCCTGATCAATAAATTAATTTCACGATGATCATGTTATTTAAAAGCAAATAGCAAGAGCAAACATGACCATAATCAGGAGTAGTAGCACTCTGTTCTAGGTAACAAGATTCCATGGCCAGCGGCTGCCCACATTAATCCTGTGCAATGTGTCTGGACGAGGAAGCATCATTAACACACGCATCGCTGATATTTCCATCACAAGAACGGATACTGGCAATCATGCCTCTGCCTCGTCTGTCAGGAAGCCAGCAATGAGCTCGTGTTTGCATCGGTTGGTATCGCTATGTGCCGAGGCCATGGCCTGCACCGTCCTGAGATAACGGTACGGTCATTGGGTCATCATTACAACAGATCATCTGTGTGTGCTACCCTTGTGCCGAGCAATTATTCTGGCACACCGTTTCTGTGATGTCTCTCATTCCTACAATAGTGATTCATGTATAGCGGAGCACAACAGATCTGCCTTAATCGATGTACGGTGTAAGATCGAGGTGTGGAAGGAAGAGACTCCTATACGTGCCTTGTCAATGGGCAAGGCTGAGAAGATACTAAAAACGACTTGTGCAGCTGTGCATATGCACTATATAAGCACGGTGCACGTGAGTAATATGAAACAGCAGCTCTGTGCTTACACTTCAGTATGAAACAGTAGCTCTGTGCTTACACTTAAATATGGCAAGTTGCTGGTTATATGGTACTTGTCGGTAGTGACACTAGCCTCCATGTGGCACAACATAAACTGTCCCATCATTTGACATTGGTAATAACAGTGCGTAAACGTGAAAAATAGGTACTGAGGATGGCTTCCTTCCATGGTTGCATCCCCTGCTTCTAGTGTCCAGCAACTGCAACTGTTGTGTTGCGACTGCGTCCACTAATATCATCATTTGTTTTTGTTTTTAATAGATGTTACCTGTATGTGTTTACGTTGTGTATTATATGTTGAAGGATATACACAGAGAACAGCTTTATAAATTAACAGACACGCACAGAGGGAGCTAGATTCGTGTTTTGACGATAAACCCCCTTCATTACCGATGCAAGTCCATCATGCACAACATTTCTTTACTTCAATTTTGCCGCTTATTAATGATGTGATACTTCATGAGCAAAGAGACTTTGCTCGATTTATAACGGTGGTGGGTATTGGAGAATGGATTTTTATTATAAAATGAAGACACATGCATGAGCAAAGAAAATAGAGGGGTTGTGTAAGGAACATTTTAACAATTGCAATATGCGTATTGGAACCAACATTTGCCGCTTATTAATGATGTGACACTTAACGATATGCAGAGTTGCTAAAATCTGGACATCTGGACCTGAATAAAACGCCAGATCCCTAAAGCAGCCTCAGTTCCTCTCCCTACCACCCACTTTCATTCTTGTTAACACATCTAGTCCATGCTCAGCCCTCTCAGAGAAAATCAATCAGACGACGCAATGATATCAGCTACGATAGCCATCTCAAGACGTATCGATTGCCTGTGGGTGAGCATTGTGACACAATTATATGGTGTTGAGGGCACTGTTTGTATATAGTACAGACTACACAAGTGATACTGAGAAAGAGAGGCACCAGGAGATGGCTGAAGTCCTCCATATGCTGCTCATCGTGCGGAGCTAGCTCTGACTCATATATAGCAAATAATGGAATGGCATAGTACGTATTTTGTTTGGCTTGCTAGTGTGGTAGATGGGATAGATCATGTGACTCTAACAAATCCAACATCTCACTTTCGGATATATCATTGCTCCCAAATCTAAGAAAGATCAAGACAAAAAAATTAATTCTTATTTGTTGACAAACAAAAACCAGAAAATAACCAGCACATGGAATTCTTAATTGTCATACTTGTAAAACTGAGGGCGAGCCATTCTGTTTTTTGTGGAAGAGTGGACTTGTTTGGACAGTTCTTGCATGGAGCTAATGGACTTGTGTGGCAAGTTGTCCCTCTGTGTGTCTCCAATGCCTTGCCCCTAAACCTTGGCCAGCCAACAAACTTCTCCTCTAATGGCTCACTCAAGTCTTCTAAACCATGAATTCTCCAAGATGTTAATACATATGGGCAATATGGGTGTCCGTGTAATCTCATCCTCTACCCAAGACCCACATCTATAGTAGACCATTGCATCAAGAACAGACCAGCAATTCCATGTTACACTGTCGCCTATTTCCATGGTGCGTCCCATTCCCATAATAACCAAACATGTACAGCCAAGCCTACCAGATGGAATGGTAAACAACGGCCTATGATCTATGCATAGGATAGGGGATGAGTCTTCTATATATATGCAAAGGGCCAGGCAATAGTGAGAAGAGAAAGGACTAACAATAGCTAATGCAACTACTTAAAACACGTGCAAGTGATCCGGAAAGAGGACAAAAGCTCTGGTTACAGATAAATAAGCACTTTGAATTTTAGGTGTGCGTGTATCCAATGCATACATTTAATTTATTGATGTCTCGCAAACCCGAGCAGGGTATGTCATCTTCACCTCCTACACATAGTGCATATATACAAGGACATGAATACAAGCATAAGTCACAGGTATAGGAAGAGAGGATAGAATAATGTCCAAGGTGCTCAACCAAAAATGCATTGGAGAGTATGCAAAAAATGAATTTGGAGAGTATGCATCTTGTGTTGAGATTGGGTATAAATATAACCAGACCAGGGACACAATAATCTGCGATTGTTGCGGCGACATATCCACTTGTTCACGTGCTTTCCATCTACATCTCGTTCTCGCTCTCGTTCTCGCTCGTAGTCATCTTGGTCACCTCGCCGGCGTGTTCCTGAGGTCGTCGGAGCAATCTAGCTCCAACATGTTTGCCATCTCAAGACAAAACGAACCAGACGACACAATGATCTCAGCTACGCTCGAGCTCGCCATCTCAAGATGCATTGATTGCCTGTGGGTGAGCGTTGTGACACAATTATATGGTGTTGAGGGCACTGCTTCTACAGATTACACAAGTGATATTGAGAAGGAGAAGCACCTGGAGAAGGCTGAAGTCCTACTTCCATATGCTGCTCATCATGTGGAGCTCTGACTCATATATAGCAAATAATGGAATGGCGTAGTATGTATTTTGTTTGGCTAGCTTGTGTGACAGGTGGGATAGATCATGTGACTCCAACAAATCCAACATCTCATATATCATTGCTCTCAAATCTAAGAAAGATCAAGACAAAAATTCAGTTCCTATTTGTTGACAAACAAAAACCAGACAATAACCAGCACATGGAATTCTTAATTATCATACTTGTGTAACTGAGGGCAAGCCGTTCTGTTTCTTGGGGAAGAGTGGACTTGTTTGGACAGTTCTTGCATGGAGCTAATGGACTTGTCTGGCCAGTTGTTCCTCTGTTGGTCTCCAATGCCTTGCCATAAACCTTGGCCATCCAGCAAACTTGTCCTCTAATGGCTCACTGAAGTCTTCTAAACCATGAATTCTCCAAGATATTAATACATAATTGCAATACGAGTGTCCGTGTAATCTCATCCTCTAGCCAACATCCACATCAGTAGTAGACCATTGAATCAAGAACAGACAAGCATTTCCACATTACACTGTCGCCTATTTCCATGATGCGTCCCATTCCCATAATAACCAAACTTGTACAGCCAAGCCTACCAGATGGAATGGTAAACAAAGGCCTATGATCCCGGCATTGGATAGGGGATGAGTCTGCTATATATATGCACAGGGCCAGGCAATAGTGAGAAGAGAAAGGACTAACAGTAGCTAATGCAACTGCTTAAAACACGTGCAGATGATCCGGAAAGAGGACAAAAGCTCTGGTTACAAATAAATAGACACTTTGAATTTTAGGTGTGCTTATATCCAATGCATACATTTAATTTATTGATGTCTCGCAAACCCGAGCAGAGTATGTCATCCTCACCTCCTATATATAGTGCATATATACAAGGACATGAATACACGCATAAGTCACAGGTATAGGAAGCAGAGAGGATAGATTAATGTCCTAGGTGCTCAACCAAAAATGCATTGGAGAGTTTGTAAAAAAATGATTTTGGAGACTAAGCCAATCTCACCTCGTATATATAGTGAATATGCGCTGGAGTGTTTGCCAACAATGAATTTTTGTTTTTTAAAATTGGGCACCAATGATGCCGACATGGAAGATCAAATCTGTTGTAGTGTGTTGACGCTAGGAACGAGAGGCCTCAGGACATTACTGCCCACATGTCTAGCGTTCCATACAACTCTAGCTCACAATGGTTCCAGTTTTCCGTGACCAGGCCAAAACGGAGCAGACTCGCTGGAAGAAATCTGCCATTGGAATTCGGGATTCTTAATTTTCCAGGCAAATCAAAATATTTTTTTAGAACTTTTTTACAATGGTTGTTAATAGAGCCTGGAATATGGGTATCATTAAGCATCCTATTAGTGACACTTTTGGGGGTGATTTTCCAATAGTACAATATGCAGATGATACATTGCTTATTCTGCCAGCAGACTCCAAATGCTTATTTGGACTTAAATGCTTGCTAAGATCTTTCTCAGATTCCACCGGACCGCATGTTAATTTCAATAAATCCTTTATGGTTCCAATTAATGTGGGAAATGAAAAATTGGATCATTTGGCTAGGACTTTTGGTTGCTCCATAGGAGCGATGCCTTTCACCTATTTGGGATTACCTCTTGGAACCCGGAGGGCCAACTGCTGCAGATTTTGCCCCCCGTGGTTCAGAGAATCGAATCAAGAATTATTGGGTTCAATAAGCTTTTATACTCTCATGGGAAATTACTTCAAGTAAACTCTGTGCTGTCATCCATTCCAACCTTCTTCATGTGTACTTTGGTTTTTCCTCCTCCTGTGATTGAGCAAGTGGATAAATACAGAAAACATTCCCTGTGGAGTGGGGTGGATATAACCAAGAGAGGAAAATGCTTAGCTGCTTGGAAACCCACAAATAGACCTAAAAGAGAGGGGGGCCTTGGTATTATTGATATAGAAGCACAAAATAAAGCTCGCTCATGAAGTCACTGGACAAATTTTATAATCATGCTGATGTTCCTCATGCTAGAAGTCCTGTTGGATCTTTTTGGTGGAGAGATCTCCTAAAGCTATATCTAGATTATAGAAGGATCACCATTTGCAAGCCAGCCTCTCGTACCTCTATTCTCTTACGTCGGATAATTGGTTTGAGCCCTATATGAAAGAAAAATTTCCAACTCTTTTCTCCTTTGTCATAAAGAAGAAATGCTCAATCAAATTCTTCATGGATCATGGTTTGGACAGCACCTTTTTCTTACCTCTTTCGACTCAAGCACATAGTGAACTTGATCTCCTTTCAAGTTTGGTTGAATCACTAAATTGGGATTCAGAAGACATTGATCATTGGAGTTATGTTTGGAATTCCTCAGTCTACTCATCGAAAAAAAGGCTTACAAAATTTTGTTGGGAGAACAGGTGGCATCTCCTCTTTTTGAATGGATGTGGAAGGGCTCCAACTTGGGTAAACACAAATTTTTCTTCGGCTTTTGCTGAAAAGACAGTTGAATACTAGAAGTATGCTTAAAAGGAAGAATATGGTTTTGCCCGGTTATTCTTGTGCTATTTGCAATTCCAATATTGAGGAAACTATTTGGCACTTATTCTTTGAATGTCCTTTTAGTGAGGCTTGCTTTGGATAGTGCTTGGGATTAATTGGAATCTCTCTCTTCCTCCTCTAGACATCTTGATTCAGGGCCAGGAATTGACTTTGGAGCATCTTTCTTCGAGGAAATTATGATAACAACAGCTTGTTGGTCTATTTGGAATATGAGGAATGATCTCATTTTTTGAAAGTAAACAGTGCACTTATGCAAATTGGAGCCGACACTTCAAAGATCAAATGGATTTGATTTGTATCAAAGCCAAAGGCGAGCCTTGCGGGCCAATTAAAATTATGGTTGGAGAATATCCCTAGTTTTCTTTCTTTTTTCTTTTTTTGAGCTGTGATAGCTCCAAAATTTCTTGTAGCACAGCTCGTGCCTTGTAAACTCTACCTTCTTTTATTCAACGAAAAAAAGATTAGGTGGGGGGTTTCCCCACTGAATCCTTCAAAAAAAATGGTTGGAGAGGCGTGCCGGAGGCGTTTTCCCGTGTGTATGATATGTGGCCCCAAAATGAGAAAAAAGGCATTGGGAGGCGTCAATGGAGAGGCGTTTCCTCGTGTCCATGACATGTGGGCCATATGAGACAAAATGCCTCCCAACGCCTCTAAAAATTTGTGGTATTTGGATCCTGTGTTAATTGCTTTTCCGTAGTTCTATTTTTTGACCGAGGGTAAAACGTACATTTTACAGTTGGAACAAAAAAATTTATGATAGATGATTTTTAAGGTGCATTCGAGTTCATCCTCATCTCATTCTAGGGTTCATTCGTCTCTAGGACCACGACGCGTTCTCCGCCGCCGATCGGAGATGAACTTGCGGGGCTTGCCGCACCGCCGCGCCTTCCGCCGGTCGTTCCGCGCCATCGTCGTCGCCGCTGGTGGGAGGAGACATTGCTGGGCTTGCCGCCGGGCCGCCATCGACCATTCGATCCTTCCCGGCTGAAGGTTAGTCGCCGAGGGCCGGCGTCGCCTGCCGGCGCGAGAACGCGTCCGCCGATGCCATTCGGGCGCGGAGAGTCGGTGGAGGGTGGCGCTGAGCGGTGGGGGAACGCCATCGGCGCTCGCGGCGTGGTCGTGGACGGGCGCGATGTGAAGGAGGAAGCGTCGGACGCTCTTTGCCGGTTTATTTATGCATCGACGGGGGAGCGCGAACGTCCACGGGTGCCCGCCTTTCTTGAGCCGCGGCTCGTGGCCGCCTTCCACCACCGTCTCGGGCTGTACGGAGGCAAAGCTGTCTTTGGAGCACGAGAGCAACCACACATGCACATCACCTGATCGGCGAACGCCTGAATCCCCTGAACCATGGGCTGCCGGTGAGCTAACGCTCCATTAGTTTTCTCCCTGTATTGCCTTTCTTGAATTGGTTATGTTCCTGTAAATATTTGTGAACATGATAGCATTAGATGCCTCTCCAATCATTATGCAAGCTTGCTCTGCGAGTCGCCATCCCTGTATGTTTTGTAGCCGCAAAGTAGCTTCATTCGATTAATTAATTAATTGATTTATCATCAGTGGACTAAACAGTAGAAAGACACACTATACACTGAAAACTTTTCGCGTATCGTTGTTTCCCACATAAACTGCTTTTTTATATGTACATAAAAGAAAAGTAACTGAGAAAGAAAGCTTTCATTTTATCATCACTAGCTTGTGTGCACACTTGTTATTACCGGATAGGCACTAGACAGAACTCAGAACCAACAAACAGTTTCAGAGTATTAGGTTTCAGTATCAACCAAGTTTAGAAGAGGTGATCGATGTATCATGGATTCATCATTTCTCAAATTTAGCAAAATAACTTTGTAGCATCTCATCTAATACTCGACACCCGACATTCTCTCCTGCATCAACAAAAAGATAGATTAGTCACTGATGGTGGTGTCCTGTACGTACAAATAGAATATGAGCTATGAAGCAAAAATTTTAGTAGGAGAGCATGCAGTGCCTGCTGCAAGCAAAAACCTTGGTTAAGGAGAAGGGGCTTAAATTAGTTGATTTAGGATTGCACCATATATAGTTGATTTAGGATTGCACCATACATAGGAGAACCTCACTTCTATGTCGAACATATTGGTTGACCATCATTATAAGATAAGTTTTTAGAGATGGACATCTTAATAGTCCCACTTCATTTACAAAAGACAACTAGAACTAATAACAAACCCTACCAATGCACCAAAGCTATACATACCAACTCTCTTTTCCCAACTACAGCTGCTAGTACTCAACTATCTTTTCTCCTATCAAACACCCACTTTGCCTCCCCTCTGATATGCATGCACTTTCAGTGGCCATGGAGTGGACAGAATCAAATCTATGGCCATTGTAAGGAGAGCAGCGCGTATTGGGAGGAATTTATCGCGGATGTGTGGACCGTGTATTGAATCGTCGGCACTCAAGAACCAACTGAATGGTCAGCACATTATGTTTCCACCCCTCTGTTCCTGTTTGTTCATGTATAGTAGCGTGTTGAATGTGACCTTGAGTGCAGCATTTTTGTGATGCATATGATGAGATGAGTAGACATAGCAGGGGCGCATTATGGTTTGAGGCAGAACATCCACCAGAGCATCAAAGCCACGACCGGTGCAGACACATCATATGTATCAAAATAAACATACCTTTGTAACAGAGAGATCACAATTGTTTGACATTACCTTCTATATTTATGAAAAAAAATTTTTGATCCATTCATGGGTCAATATCACATTTCAAATCCAGTAGTTAAAGTATATATGCCAATAATTATTTATGTAGATATAGTATATTAATGATTTCAGAGCTCCATTAATAAAGACTTCGGCTACGCTGTCGAAAATATGCCCAATCTTTCACGGTACTAATTTAAACCCAGGTAATATCTCAATCATTCTCAAGCAATCACAGCTCGTCACCAGAATATTCAGAGTAAAGAAATCCTGACTGATCACAGCTTGAAATAGCACAATTGGGCAGCACGCGACAATTATTTATTTCTAATGCTGGATGCTCAACAGGAAAACTCAAATGTCCCGGACTGGATTACCACGCCTATCAAATCTCTTTGATATATATATTAATTTAATCGGAGAGCAATGAAGCTAACTTCAGTACCAAACAGAACTCAGTATGTATGCCGGAGATAAGTATTTAGAGCCGAAAGTTCTCAGGGTAATTGTATTGACGAAATAGACAAGATATAATCTCCGCACAGTTCAAATAAATCTCCGAGATCAAACACAAGTAGCAAGAGCAGTAATATTGATTTGGCTTACACAGGAGATGCAATCCAAATCTCTGAATAACTCTTCCACCCGTGAGAAACAACTCACGATCAGAAGAGGAGGGATCTCAACAAGAAATCCAAGCGACGCACCCGATCTGCAGCAGCTCGATCACGCCCTCCACGCAAATCCGGCAAGAGGATCAGCTTCAATTCTAGATAATAGAGTGGATCACCCTCTAGGGTTTCCGGCCAAGAGCGACGGCTCGACAGGAAATAAACTCCGAATAAAATCTGATCTCCCCCCACAGGGTCAGCCGATCGTAGGATTAAAAAGGCACGCAGGCCTCGGCTGCACCAGACCAGAAGGCACGCAGGCCTCGGCTGCACCAGACCAGAAGGCACGCAGGCCTTCTTGACTCCACTTCGGACTCAAGGTTCGACCAACACACATGCACCCACACGTGACAGACTCAAGGAAATAAACTACGTGACCAACTCAACTCAAAACTACATGTAACAAATGGCATGCAAGCCAAATATGGAAATACTAAAATAATGCGGCAAAGGATGCTAACCATGCAAGCTGATCTCTAATTCTGGATATCTGATATCATCCACGCCTCCAATTATTTCTTCACAGCCATAAGAAATCAATTAACATCAACCACCAAAGATGATACTTGAAGATAGACCAGCCGTAGTAAATTTCTCCATGTTGGTGATACGTTTCTCGTTAAAAATGACAGCTCCAAATTTAAGACCAAGTATCATATTGGAACTTGAAAAAGAATTTTTCATAGATATATTCGGAGGAGCCATGGGCTTATCATCCATGCTACATGTTTGGAACAAGAATAATGAACAGACCTAATATAGATGAGATTTCAATGTCAACCCTTGACTTATATGCATTGCAGTATTATTATTGATATTGTACTCCAAGTCTAAATGCTGGGATACAGGGAGCATACTGTCACTGGGTGCCAAGGGTTTATTGGGGTACGCCCCCATAATGTTTCAACCCACTACCATGTACATGACACAATGAACATGTACATGTTTTCCCTATATATGTCACACCATACTGCTAGGTGCCATTGTTTCCAGACAGTGATTGCAGGACAAGACAGGCTTAAGGTGGGAGAAATGAACCCAACACAACAACCTGACCACCTACACGTTACCCCCGGCGACTCGTGGCTACTAGTGGCTACAATCTAGCTGAAGCATGATTGCAGTGCTGAAGAATGGCCATGGCTGTTCACGAACATGCCTAGTTTGCAATATTCCTGTAGCAGTTCACTGCTTTGTTCATGTCTGATGGAGCTATATCTGATCAAAACTTGAGTAATATCCAATCACAGAGAATGTGACACCAAGACATAGAGATGAAAAATGAAAATGATAGTTTCGATTTTTCCGTGAGTCGTTTTTCGTTTTTTCCAATTTCGTTGCCTAAATGGAAATAGAAGTGGTAAACGAAAAATGAAAATGATCATGGTAAAATGAAATGGAAATGAATGTGGAAACAATTTTTCCCTCTTCGATCTTCTCCAAAGATTTCGCATTTAAGTGGAAATTTACCGTTGGTAATTACGAATCAAAGACACACACCACCAACATGCACATAAGGCAAATAGTTTTTGGAAACTAACTATATGGCAAGGATACGTTATCATAGATTTTGATTTAGGACAATGCTATGTCAAGTCAATTTAGAACTTGATCGTTTATTTGTGTCATTGTCAAAAACTGTGCTGATGTTGTGATTTATATGGCTCTTCTCATTTCCTACAATTTGAATTGTTTATCGTTTTTGAGGATCTTTGTTATCATAGAATTTGACTTATTATCGCTGTATTTTCTGGACCGACAATATCATCTTTGAAGTTCCTAAATACCGACACGTATTTGTTTCCGACAATATCGTATCGATGTCATTTTTGAGAAAATAAAATGAAAATGAAAGTGATTTGGCCTACTTCCGATCGTTTATTTGTTTTCATCCCTACCGACATAGATGCACGCTAGCAACCACACCGGTAGTCTCTCACTAGAACAAAGTTGAGATTCCATAAGGGTTATGTATTTCTGTGAGTGTTCAAACAAAGATATATTTTTTGTGAAGGTGCTCTCAAACCAACTGTGAAACTAAACTAGAGTCTTGTGGCTCAGGGAGGACACTGGTGAGATTGTTGGGGAACCTAGGCGGTGCATTTGTGGCCACGGCCTAGAAGCGGATGAAGATGCACCAATGGTCGCAGCAATAATAAGCACTTGGAGGCAACGGCTACTTGATGATTTCCACTTGCTGGATCTGGCCTTTTTAGGTGAGGATGGATGTCAAGAAACAGGGATATGTCTAGGCTATAAATTTTTTTTTTACACCTCTTTTTGGTTGTTTGTTCTTTTCAACGATATTTGAGCTTAGGATCTGGGTATACACTTCGTGGACAGTAGCGTTTGCTTCCAACTTTCATATACAGAAGCGGATATCCGCCCCCCAAGACCAATATCCACTTTCTTATATAAGTTTGTGCACTACACCTGTGGTTCCTACTTTCCTAAATATTGTTATAGCTAGTGGCCACCAAGCAAATTAAGACCAGTACTTCTTGTGCGCAGCACCATGAATTTTTTGATATTATTTTATTCTCCAATTGCTGGTTTCTAGAGGTCTCGCACCATATATACCACTCCACCAGCAAAGCATACTGTAGTATGTTGATTCACAATTTTGTTGAGACACAATTTCCATTTTCAGCCGGTGCTGTCTAAGTGGGGCTGACAACAAGTGAGTTACAGGTCAGGAGTGGGCGGCATCAGGATAAATGAATGCAAAGCATGAGTCATATTTGGGGGCTTAGTACTTAATTTGAGATCAGATAGGATAAAGCTTCTTTCGGGGAAGGGAAGGTTTGGTACATAATACCCCAGATCCAGATCCCTGATGCTGTTTGCCATTGGTGGAATTGCCAGTACTATTCATTGACAATTGTCCTGAATTAGATGGCAGTCGTACTGTCAGAGAAATCGGCAGACATCGCAAGCTAACTAGCTACTCATCACCGGTGGATACTAGGAGCCTGTTGGCGCGTGCAAGCAATCCGTTTGAAGCAAATGATACCAACGTTCCAGTAGAAGGAGCAGCAGTGTAGGGTGGCGTGATTTCTCGAGGGTGCAATAGAGGCAAAAGATCTGAAGAGGTCAGGCTAAACACCGAATGTAGGTAGTGCACAGCATGCTTGGTGCATGTCTAATAGAGCTATATGTGATCAAATCATTGTGTAGTATCCTGTCATATAAATGTAACCCCAAATGTAGATGAACACGAAGTCTTTTTGCAGAATTGTGGTTAGTATCATTATTCTTTGGAATTGTGTAGATTTATCCTGTCACGTATATAAATGCAGATGGTAGGGTGTTCTAAAGCCAGTATAGGATTCTGCATGACAATCTTATTCTTCAGAATTGTGCTATTCAAATCAATAAGACATGTGTAAGGAAATGAGTAAAGTGAAGCTACATCTTGGAGGACTGATCCATTATTAATTAGTGTGTATGCTTGTTATACCATTTTGCCCTGTTTAACTTTATCTCGATACCTAATACTAAGCAGTTAGTATAGTGTATAACTAGTGTGCTCCTACCGTGGTCGTTATGTAACTAGTGTGCTCCTATAGTTGAATACTGTAGTAGTGAGGGCTTGGCAGCTTCCTTGGCTGTGCCATGACAGTTCCTGCCGATTGATATTGTAGAACCTTTGTATATGTTTGCTAGTTTTCAACAACTTATAATTATAAAATTCAGACAAATGTTGCGTTGATGCAGTTTTAGTGCAATGATGCCTTTAATAATCTCATACTGAGATCCTAGCAAATCAAGGACACTACATTTTATTCACTGCACACTGAATTTTTCTATGATTTATCGAATTGTTCTGTTGCAGATTTGTGTAATAGCTGCTTGCCATAGTCCTCTTATTATATATATATCTGTGTGTCAGCCTAGAGCAGTTTCCTGCATCATCATTACCCTGAGCTACACTAATTGAGACTTAGCTATATTGAAATTTACATATAGTTTATTTTCGTCTATATATACTACTGCCTACCTTCATACTTATTAGCATAAGAAGATAGAGAGTGAGTCAGAGAGGGAGGGCCTATAACTATTAGGTAGGATTGGAGACTTGAATTTTGAATACGTAGTGTTCAAAAGGAATGCCACACGTTTGAGCTGGAGCACACCATGGGAATGAGTGGCACATGGGAAATGTAACACCCCAAAATTTGCTCTTTTGAAAATAGAGTTAAATTGATTTACTTGTATATTTTTGTGCTCATGAAATATAAGAGAAATAATATTTTTCATTGAATTAAAATTATCCTAGGCTTAGAAACATTATTGATGCATTCATGCTGTGACATGTATTTTATTGTGATGTTTGGTTTTGACTAAACTTGAAAATGCATTCAAAATTTATTTGAAAATGCCTTGGAAAATCAGTTTAGAAAAAAGAAAAGGAATTTCTTTTCTCCATTTCTTCCTTCTCTATTTTGGCCCGAGCGACCCAGCCTGCCTTGCCTCTCCCCATTCCCCTGCCATGTTCGCTACTGGGCGGCCCATCAGCAGCCAAGGCAACCGCTCTGCCTCCTCCTTCATCCCGCTCTCGCTCGTTCTGCATCGTCGCCCGCGACGGCAACCGCTGCCCCGCGCCTACGCTCGCGTCGTGGGAGCGCCCTTCCACGCCCCCTCTGCCTCGTCGTGGTGGAGCCACACCCCACTGTCCTGCTCTCTCCCGCCCCAATTCAATTCCTCGCTCCCGCACTCCAGCAGCAACCGCCCGCAGCAATTGCCGCTGTTGTTCGCCGCCGGAGCCGCTGCTGCAGTGGACGCCGTCCGCCGCGACTCCGACGATTCGAGCAGGTTGACGCACTCTTCCACGCACAGGAGTACCCCGTTTTGTTCTCCTCTTCCAATTTCTCCTTGATCGCTCGCTCAGTGTCGTTGCCGTACGATTACAGAGAACCGCCGACCGCCGCTGTTCACGGGCGGTCATTTCCGTTGCTTCTTCAGACAAATTGAAGTCGCGGTGAGCTTCGAATCCTTCCCTGCTCACTCCTTGTGTATTCGCTTTACCGAATTTTGTTCGTTTTGGCCGGTTGGACCGATTCGTCGTGCACCGGTGTGTATCTGCCGCCGCCATGGCAGATGCCGCTGGAACCATGCCACGGCCGCGCTTATGGCCTAATCGAACTCGAGTTGCTTCCCCTATCCACCCTGGTGCCATCGTTATTGCATTTTTGTGGCCGGTAGTCCCTTCCGCGTGAATGCCGGCGAGTCCTTGACGCCGGCCATGGAGTCCATGGCGGAGCCATAGTTCGTGACTTTGTTTCCAGCCGGCCACCTCTCTCTCTCATTTGTTTCTTTTATTTAATTTAATTAATCAGATTCATTCAATCCTAATCCAACAACTCTAGTCCGCCCAACCTAAAGAGACAGCTCAACTTTTTAGTAATTGTGCCCGAGGTCCTTTCTGTATTGAAATTTCGAAATTGTTTTATCTTAAATAAATAGATAGAAAATGCATCCGGTTTATTTACAGTTTTGCCACTGCAACCTTTTGCCCATAAAATGCTCATTTTAACTCCGATTCCATTCGTTCAAGTTGCTTAGGTCCGTAATGAAATTATCTACATGTTAGTAATACTGTTCAGTCAGATTTAAGTTTTTAAAACTCGAAGTTAGATTTAGTTAATTATTCCTCTATAGGAAATCTTGTTTAAATCATAGCTCTCACGTTTGAACTCCGATTTTCATGATATTCGTATCTGCGTGATCGTAGCAAGACGTAGTTCCTTTTTATAAACCTTTTATCTTGTTTTTCCTCTCTTGGTGTATTGTTCTAATAATAGCTATGTTTGTCTTGTATGAATGCATTTGGAATGCGGGGTTGTTGCCTTGTTGATCGATTAGTCGGTGAGCTTTACACTGGTGACCCGGAAGGGAGTTGATGATCAAGAAGGAGCTACTTTGAAGGTTTGGGCTTGAAGAAGAATGCGAGTTAAGGCAAGTATAGCATGGGATCCTCCTTGTTGTCCTGTACACCTTTAATTACAATTCATATTGCATGTGTCTTAATTTGTTACCCCTAAGGTTATCCTAGTAATTTGATACCTTTTTTCCTTGACACACTGTGGGATACTTGCATTGTGGGTATAGTTTGCTAGTGCTCAACATACATGAACATGATCTAATGACTATGGATATGGGAATGGTGATAAAGAATGGTAATGGCAACTGAACTATAGGGCAAGTGAGCAATGGTGCTCTTATTATCCGTAAGGACTTATCTCGTAGGGCAAAAGATGGGATTTATAGTACAGCTTGTGAGGGGCTACATGGCTCTAGTTTTAGCTTAGTACCCGGGATCTTGTCTAGCTTGTTAGAGGTTACCCCTAGAGGGCGCCAAGGGCCTTGACACTTTGGGTATAGTAATGCTTCTGTTCATATGTGTATAGCCATGAGGGAGTGTGCCATGTGAAAAAGGGTTGTCTATATCTGCGTCGCGAGGAAACCTAGCGGCCCTAACTTGTTAGGACGGAATCGTGAAAGGCTTCATAGTGAACCCTACCCAACCTACCTTGGGAGTGGGTTAAGAGGTCGACGGGCCTCGGGCGAAAGGGCAATTCACGGCTCATAGTGAATGTGTACACCTGCTTGAAGTTTGATCAAACCGATATATCAGCCGTGCTCACGGTCACGAGCGGCCGGAAACTCTCCGCGGGAATAGGCTGGCTACTAAGACGATGAAAGACAGAGAGGGGATATGAGATGAGAATGGAACCGTGATGGCAATGATGGCAAGATGATGATACTCATGTTTATGATCATGTGGGATAAGGGGCTTAAGCAGAACTTGATGATATTAAATGTTAAAATCTTGACTTACTAAAAGTGCTAAACGCAGTAAGCCATTGTCAGCCCTTTGAGCTTCATAATCCCCATGTTATGCTTGTTCGACGAATATGTACTCATGTACACGCTTGCTTTACTTTTTCATTATTTGGAAAATCGGGATGGGTACCGGAAAGATGGAGCTAGAGAGTTTGCTGAGAAGATCTAGGCGTGTGTACCCCCAGTCAACCGTCCCTGTGGCTTTGGAGGCTTCGCTTGAAGACTAGAATCTAAATTTCCGCTACTCTGATAAGTAAGTTTGTCTAATAATGGTCGTTATATTAAAGCATTGTCTCTTGATATTTTCCAATTTTGTCGCTATATGTGTGATTTGACTTCCTGGGCACACATATAGATAGTACTCTGGTTTGTTGATAAATCGGGGTGTGACAAAATGGTATCAGAGCTGTGTTGACTGTAGGACGCAAGCCTAGTTAGAAATTGGTCGTGTTAAGGTTTAAGAATTGTTATAACACCTTGTTCTATAATCCTTGATATTTTTCTCACTACTATATCCTTACTCTTGATATTCTTCTCCTCCTTGATGCTTGTTTTAAAACTTTTTGCTCCTATCTTTACTCCATGCTTTGATATGCTTTTAGAATCATCTCTTAATCTCTTCTTGTGTAATCTAAAGTTAAACTATAGGATCTTTACCCTTAGCATGATGAAGACGATAGTATCGCAAGTCAAATTTATGTGGCCTATGAAATTTTGGTGTATGGTTGATTGTTTTATAGTCTATGTTTGAGTTGCATCTTTGTAATGAGTGTAATGATCTTGTGGTTCCTGTCCACAATTTCATTTAGTTTATAGTTCTAAGGTATAAGGATTAGTGAAATAAATAGTTGGGTTTTGCGTATCTCATGCTTGTCCCATCCTATCTTTTGGAGCATCCTATCTTGACTGGCTTATATCTCTGTTCATGGACGACCTAAAATCTTGAGAAAATTCTAGACAATAGTACACTTCGGTATGTTTCTTTGACCATAAGAAGCACCTTGATAATTATTTTGGGTTGGAAGTTATGAAAATCATAAGAAGAAGAAACCATGCTATCGGGAACGTGGAGCAATTTTTGTTGTGCTACTGTTTTTCTACTCGCAAGGAAAGATCAAGTTGAATGCTATACCTTGTCGCTTGAGATCTACATGGTTGTCAGAAGGCCTTTATGCTAGTTGATTATCTAGAAGAAGGTTCAAGCTGCCCTATGGTGTCCCCTATTCTATCTTATCTTAAGGGGGGTAGTGTCTTGATCTCTCATGCATGTTACCTAGAGTTTGTCATGGAGTTGTAAGCTTATCTCTTGGATTACTCCAACCTTTATGATCATCTATCCTTACTCATGTTATCATCATTGACCACCAGATGTCCGGAACTAGAGGTAATAATTAAGAGTGGCACCCCGACTCTCAGGAGCACTGTATGTCGCTTCCTACTGACACATTGCAGAAGAATAATGTTCCTACTAGTGAGAGATGTTATCCATATAGTGAAGTTGAGCACTATCACAACAACGGTCTTAAAGAGCAAGTTCCATATGATCCAACCCAAAATCAACAATGACAAAAGAGAAAACAGGAGGCCTGTAAGAAGAATGCTCAAGGAAGTAAACTGCAGCAAAACTATGTCAAAGGAAGATTAAATAATATGGATAGGAATAACTTTCATGGAGCTATGAAGGTAGTGAGCGGTTATATTCAAGTAAACTCAACTCATGTTTTTTTTCTCTATTTGACCCTAGTTCCTCACACTCATTCATCTCTGCCAAGATGGTAGAATCGAACAAGATCATGAAGTGCCCAACAAGGAGACCAGTGCTAGTTCATTTCTCTAGTGGGTGAAATACAAGCAGATCAGATATGCCCGAAAGTTAGCCTTGTCATAAATGGAGAAAAGTTCAATGCAACACTCATTGTTTTAAAGTCAATGGATATCCCTGTGGTTTTTGGTAATGGTTGGTTATGCGCACATAAAAGAGTGATTCAAGGTAACCAATGCACAGTGCTAATAACAACGCCGTCAGGGGAAAGAATAGAATATCAAGGTACCCCACTCCTAAATGAGGGAGATGATGACTTGTTCAGAGGTACGCAAACAAAGGATGCTTTACAAAAGACTGAGTAATGTGTGTAAGATTCAGTGAAGTAACCAAAAAGAAAAGAAGTAGCGTGGGAAGACGAGGAATATACGTGGATCAAGTTTCTGCCTCTTTGAGTTGTAATCAATGTAGTTAGCCATCAAGATAGTAGACAGGTATCAACCAAAAATAGCAATATTTCTAGTTGAATCTTTTGTTCATAAGTTGTGATCATGAGGCGAGAGTTGCTTAACAAGCTTGGAATGCAATTTGCAAAGTCGGCAGGAGTAATCAAGATCCTTTTCTGTTTCTCTCTTGTGATTTGAGTCTCTTCCGAATCTCGGGACGAGATTCATCTTCAGGGGGGTAGAATTGTAACACCCCAAAATTTGCTCTTTTGAAAATAGAGTTAAATTGATTTACTTGTATATTTTTGTGCTCATGAAATATAAGAGAAATAATATTTTTCATTGAATTAAAAATTATCCTAGGCTTAGAAACATTATTGATGCATTCATGCTGCGACATGTATTTTATTGTGATGTTTGGTTTTGACTAAACTTGAAAATGCATTCAAAATTTATTTGAAAATGCCTTGGAAAATCAGTTTAGAAAAAGAAAAGGAATTTCTTTTCTCCATTTCTTCCTTCTCTATTTTGGCCCGAGCGACCCAGCCTGCCTTGCCTCTACCCATTCCCCTGCCATGTTAAGCTCTTGGGCGGCCCATCAGCAGCCAAGGCAACCGCTCTGCCGCCTCCTTCATCCCGCTCTCGCCTGGATTACGCATCGTCGCCCGCGGCGGCAACCGCTTGCCCCGCGCCCCTACGCTCGGCGTCGGGGCGCCCTTCCACGTGCCCCTCTACCTCGTCGTAGTGGAGCCACACCTCACTATCCTGCTCTCTCCCGCCCCCAATTCAACTCCTCGGCTCCCGCACTCTAGCAGCAACCGCCCGCAGCAATTGCGCTGTTGTTCGCCGCCAGAGCCGCTGCGGTGGGCGCCGTCCGCCGCGACCCGACGATCGAGCAGGTTGACGCGCTCTTCCACGCACAGGAGTACCCTGTTTTGTTCTCCTCTTCCAATTTCTCCTTGATCGCTCGCTCGTCGTTTGCGTATGATTACGAGAACCGCCGACCGCCGCTGTTCGCGGAGCCGGTCATCTCCGTTGTTTCTTCTCGGACAAATTGAAGTCGCCGTGAGCTTCGAATCCTTCCCTGCTCACTCCTTGTGTATTCGCTTTTTAATTTTGTTCGTTTTGGCCGGTTGGACCGATTCGTCGCACCGGTGTGTATCTCGCCAGCCGCCGTCCATGGCGGTCATGCCGCCGAACCATGCCACGGCCGCGCTTTATGGCCTAATCGAACTCGAGGTTGCTTCCCTATCCACCCCGGTGCCATCGTATTGCATTTTTGTGGCGGTAGTCCCTTCCGGCGTGAATGCCGGCGCGAGTCCTGACACCGGCCATGGAGTCCATGGCGGAGCCACGATTCGTGACTCTGTTTCCAGCCGCCACCTCTCTCTCTCATTTGTTTCTTTTATTTAATTTAATTAATCAGATTCAATCGTGGTGTTCTTCCAAGGGGCCATGAATGAGACTCGTATTCTGTTTTGAGGCGGTTTGCATTGGTGTTCTTCGGCGACATCTTGATCTACAGCAAAACTTGGGAAGAACACCTCAATCACTTGCGCCCGGTCTTCTCCTTCTTGGGCTGATCATTGGAAAGTGAAAATCAGCAAATGTCGGTTTGCCAAACAGTCCATTGCCTATTTGGGACATATTGTGAGTAGTCAAGGGGTGTCCACTAACCCCGGCAAGATCCATGCATTCAGGCTTGGCGGTTCCGACCAATGCTAAAGAGTTGCGCAGTTTTCTTGGGCTCCGCAGTTACTACCGCAAGTTTGTTCGCGATTATGCTCTTCTTGCTCGCCCTCTAACCGAGTTGCTCAAAAAAGGGTCTTATTTATCTGGACTTCACAACACTCAGCTGCGTTTGAGGCTCTCAAGGATGCCCTCGGTGTCCGCTCTCAGTATTGGCATTGCCGGATTTCTCTCATCCATTCCAAGTCCGGACAGATGCTAGCGACCTGGGAGTTGGTGCTGTGCTGCTTCAAGCTGAACATCCATCACCTTTGTCAGTAAGGCACTAGGCCCACGCACCCGCTCGCTATCCACATATGAGAAGGAATTTCTCGCCATCCTTGTTGCTGTAGACCAGTGGCGCAGTTACCTTCAACACGCTGAGTTCACTATTTACACTGATCATCAAACTCTCGTGCACCGACGCGAATCAACGGATGAATACTGGTGGCGGCTTAAGATGCAACACAAGCCGGGCTGGGCTCCAATTCCGAATAGTGTACAAGTCTGGCTCTTCCAATGCGGCCGCCGACGCACTGTCTCGGCATCCTGCTCCACCAGAGCAACTGCAGTCCATCTCGACGGCTGTTCCAACATGGTTGGCTGAGGTGGTCACCGGTTATAACTCTGATCCTCAGTCCTTGCAGTTACTCCAGGAACTCTCCCTGAACCCCGCAGCTCATCCTCCCTTTACTCTGATCAGTGGTGTGATTCGTTATGAAGGCCGCATCTGGCTCGGTGCAAATGTGCCCATGCAGCAGCGGGTTATCGCCCGCACTACATGACAAAGTGCCCTTGGTGGCCATTCGGGGTTTCCGATCACTCACGCGGCCCGAAGTTAAGAAGCTCTTCTCTTTGGAAGGCCTCAAGTCTTCAGTCCGGACATATGTCTCCAACTGCTCGGTATGCATACAAGCCAAGCCTGACAGAGCACGTTACCCTGGGCTGCTATCTCCTCTACCAGTCCCTACTGAGAACTGGCAAGTCATCACCATGGACTTTATCAATGGCCTTCCGCAGTCAGGCACTTCCAACTGTATTATGGTGGTTGTTGACAAGCTAAGTAAGTTTGCTCATTTCATCAAACTTCAGCACCCATTTACTGCGGTCACAGTTGCTCAGTCGTTCCTTGACAACATATTCAAATTGCATGGGCTGCCAATGTTCATTGTCTGGGATCGTGACCCAATATTCACTAGCTTATTCTGGTCCGAGTTCTTTCGTCTGGCTGATGTTAATCTGTCCATGAGCTCATCTCATCACCCACAGTCAGACGGTCAGACTGAACGAGTCAACCAGTGTTTGGAGACGTACCTCCGCTGCTTCGTCCATTCCTGCCCTCGCAAGTGGTCCAAGTGGTTGTCTCTCGCTGAATACTGGTATAATACCAGTCCACACTCTTCTCTCGGGCATTCACCCTTTGAGGTACTATATGGTCGTTCCCCTCGCCATTTCGGCTTATCTGTTGATGCAGCCACTCCAGCATTGGATGTCGAAGCCACGCGGCAAGCTGCCAAGCACCATGCTTTGCTCGTCGCCCGGACTGTTCGCGCCCGGCGGCGCATGAAGGCTCTGGCGGACAAGCACCGTTCAGAACGCTCCTTCAACATTGGTGATTGGGTCTTCCTCCATCTTCAGCCGTACATTCAGTCCTCTCTGGCGCCCAGATCCAACAATAAGCTTTGCTTCAAGTATTTCGGGCCGTATGAAATCCTGGAGAAGATCGGTTCAGTGGCGTACAAGCTTGCCCTTCCTGCTTCCTCTACAATACACCCGGTGTTCCACGTCTCTCTCCTCAAGGCCGCACCTCCATCAACTGAACCTGTTCATGTGTCCCTGCCCAACTACGATGATATGCTCCAGGTACCTGAACAAGTGCTCAAGTCCGTTCAGCAGCTACTGATCAAGTGGAGCGGCATGGATGCGGACCTAGCAACTTGGGAGGACGCGGTGGCCATCAAACAGCGGTTCCCCCATGCTCCGGCCTGGGGTCAGGCCGAAACTCAAGGGGGAAGGAATGTCAGCAGCAGTGTTGCTCCTGATGATCCATCAACAAGCAAGACAAGGCGGTCTGATAGAAGGAAGTCCAAGAGCGTGTTGATTGCTGGACCTGGAGTGGGCTGGGCTGGAAGTCAAGGATGGCCCAAGTCTCAATGAAGAAGCCGGCCCGAGCAAAGGCTGATTCCATCTGTCAACAGCTCCGTGCATTTATATATCTGTCGTCGTCTTCCTCAGAGAGGACATCTATCATTTGAACTCTTTTTATTCCTAGCTTTTACTTGCATTAGGGGTAAGCTTAGGAACCTTGTAATTGTCGGACCTCAGTTCATGGTAATTGAATCTGGTTAGCCTCCATTGCTAACAGATTCATTCAATCCTAATCCAACAACTCTAGTCCGCCCAACCTAAAGAGACGCTCAACTTTTTAGTAATTGTGCCCGAGGTCCTTTCTGTATTGAAATTTCGAAATTGTTTTATCTTAAATAAATAGATAGAAAATGCATCCGGTTTATTTACAGTTTTGCCACTGCAACCTTTTGCCCATAAAATGCTCATTTTAACTCAATTCCATCCGTTCAATTGCGTTAGGTCCGTAACGAAATTATCTACATGTTAGTAATACTGTTCAGTCAGATTTAAGTTTTTAAAACTCGAAGTTAGATTTAGTTAATTATTCCTCTATAGGAAATCTTGTTTAAATCATAGCTCTCACGTTTGAACTCCGATTTTCATGATATTCGTATCTGCGTGATCGTAGCAAGACGTAGTTCCTTTTTATAAACCTTTTATCTTGTTTTTCCTCTCTTGGTGTATTGTTCTAATAATAGCTATGTTTGTCTTGTATGAATGCATTTGGAATGCGCGTTGTTGCCTTGTTCATCGATTAGTCGGTGAGCTTTACACTTTGTGACCCGGAAGGAGTTGATGATCAAGAAGGAGCTACTTTGAAGGTTTGGGCTTGAAGAAGAATCTGAGTTAAGGCAAGTATAGCATGGGATCCTCCTTGTTGTCCTGTACACCTTTAATTACAATTCATATTGCATGTGTCTTAATTTGTTACCCCTAAGGTTATCCTAGTAATTTGATACCTTTTTCCTTGACACCTGTGGGATACTTGCATTGTGGGTATAGTTTGCTAGTGCTCAACATACATGAACATGATCTAATGACTATGGATATGGGAATGGTGATAAAGAATGGTAATGGCAACTGAACTATAGGGCAAGTGAGCAATGGTGCTCTTGGCCCTCCGTAAGGACTTATCTGTAGGGCAAAAGCTGGGATTTATAGTACAGCTGTGAGGGCTACATGGCTCTGGTTTTAGCTCAGTACCCAGGATCTTGTCTAGCTTGTTAGAGGTTACCCCTAGAGGGCCAAGGGCCTTGACACTTTGGGTATAGTAATGCTTATGTTCATATGTGTATAGCCATGAGGGAGTGTGCCATGTGAAAGAGGGTTCTCTATAACTGCCTGCCGAGGAAACCTAGCGGCCCTAACTTGTTAGACGGAACTGTGAAAGGCTTCATAGTGAACCCTGCCGACCTACCTTGGGAGTGGGTTAAGAGGTCGGCGGGCCTCGGGCGAAAAGGGCAATTCACGGCTCCACGGTGAAAGTGTACACCTCTGCTTGTGAGAGTTTGATCAAATCGATATATCGGCCGTGCTCCACGGTCACGGCGGCCCTAAAAACTCACAGAATAGCTGGCTACTAAGATGATGAAAGACAGAGATGGATATGATGATGAGAATGGTTAACTGTGATGGCAATGATGGCAAGATGATGATACTCATGTTTATGATCATGTGGGATAAGGGCCTTAAGCAGAACTTGATGATATTAAATGTTAAAATCTTGACTTACTAAAAGTGCTAAACGCAGTAAGCCATTGTCAGCCCTTTGAGCTTCATAATCCCCATGTTATGCTTGTTGATCACGATATGTACTCCGCGCTTTTGCTTTTTTTCATTATTTGGAAAATCCCGGATGGGTACCGGAAGATGGAGCTAGAGAGTTTCTTTGAGAAGATCTAGGCGTGTGTACACCCAGTCAACCGTCCCTGTGGCTTTGGAGGCTTCGCTTGAAGACTAGAATCTACATTTCCGGTACTCTCGATAAGTAAGTTTGTCTAATAATGGTCGTTATATTAAAGCATTGTCTCTTGATATTTTCCAATTTTGTCGCTATATGTGTGATTTGACTTCACAGGCACACATATAGATAGTACTCGGTTTGTTGATAAATCGGGGTGTGACAAAATAATTGTCGAGCTGTGTTGACTTTGTAGGGCGCAAAGCCTAGTTAGAAATTGGTCGTGTTAAGGTTTAAGAATTGTTATAACACCTTGTTCTATAATCCTGGGCACACATATAGATAGTACTCCGGTTTGTTGATAAATCGGGATGTGACAGGAAACCCCACTAGGCTCAATCCTACAGTTACTCTGTCCAATGAGTAATTGTGTGTTGTATTTGGTTTGGGGATGAACTGTTGTCACATAATCCAGCACCACATTACTCTGACTCAAAAACATTTTAAGTGCTAAATGGAGACTCTTAGGATGAAAGATGGTACGTTGTCCATCCCATTTGTACATATAGAATTGAATATATAGGCTACATATAGGAGATACAATGAAATGCTATGCAGAAAAGTAAGCCCCTAAACAATGCTGACAAAGTAATAAAACACTTTCTATGCAGCTCCTAGTATCATTCACCTTAAATTTTACCTCATCAATTCTTCACTGTTTTCAAAAAGTAGAAACATGGTACCTACTTTTATTATGTGCTTTGTACTTTATATGTAGTTTATTTTCTTCAATGCATAATACTTGCTACCTTCTTATGTCTCAGCATAACGAGATACAGGGGAGAGAGGAGGAAAGAGATGGCCCAAAACTCTTCGGTAGATGCCAAAAAGGATGCTAAACGTGGTAACTGATAGTACAATATTGATATTGTAGTACATTTTGTAACTTTTGCTAGTTTTCAACAACTTAATAATTCTAAAATTCAGACAAATTTTGCTTTCGATACAGTTTTAGTGGAGTGATGATAGTACAATATTTCAAGAAATAGTTTTTTTTTTGCCAAGAAGAAATAGTTGATTCGTATGAAGGACGACCAGTTTTAGTTTCGTCATGTCTGCCGAAATCTCTGGACCAGCTGTGTACTACCGATTTTGCTTATGCATTTAATAATCTCACATTGAGATCCTAGCAAATCAAGGAGAGTACCTTTTATTCACTGCACGCAGAATTTATCATATGGTTCTGTGGCACATGTGTGTACGTAGTAGCTGCTTGCCGTAGTCCTCTTATTGTATATACCATTGTCTCAGCATATAGCAGTTTCCTACATCATCATTAGCCTGAGTTACAGTTATGAGACTTAGAAATTTACATATAGTTTATTTTCGTCTATATGTACTATATACTGGCTACCTTCATTCTTATTAGCATAAGAAGATAGAGAGTGAGAGGCAGAGAGGGAGGCCTATAACTGTTAGGAAGGATAGGAGACTTATATTTTGAATACGTAGCGTTCAAAAGGAATGCTACATGTTTGACCTGAAGCACAGCATGGGAATGAGTGGCATGTTGGAAAACCCACCAGGCTCAATCCCACAGTAACTCTGTCGAGTGTGTAATAGAGTGTTGTATTTGGTTTGGGGATGAAGTGCTGTGATATCACATAGCACCACATTTCTCTGACTCAAAATATTTTAAATGCAAAATGTAGACTCTTAGAGTGGAAGAGGGTACGTTGTCCCATCCCATTCGGAAATTGGACATGTAGAATAGAATATATAGGTTAAAAATAGGAGATACAATGAAATTCTGTGCACAAAAAGTAAGCCCCTAACCAATGCTGACAAAGTAATAAAACACTATTTCTATGTAGCTCCTAGTAACATTCAGCTTGAGTTTTACATCAGCATGTCCTCACTGTTTTCAAAAGGAGAAACACGGTTCCTACTTTTATTATGTGCTTTGTACTTTATATGTAGCTTATTTTCTTCAATGCATAATACTAGCTACCTTCTAATGTCTCAGCATAACGAGATAAGGGGAGAGGGAGGAAAGAGATGGCCCAAAACTCTTCGGTAGTTGCCAAAAGGATGCTAAACGTGGTAACTGAAGCACACCTAGGAACAAATGGCATGTATGAAATCCCATTAGCATAACTCATTCTGTTACTGTCTCCAATGAGTCATCTTATGTTGTAATTTGTTTGGGGATGGCGTGAGATCGAGTTCAACAGTGTTTCTGGATCCAGTGATCCTCTGACAGCTAGAGCAGGATGCACGCGCGGCATGGCTGCTGCATGCCTTTCTTCAGTGCATGGATTGTGCCTCTCGTCTACATCATTATCAAACAACAATTTCAGATAATATGTAACGAGTAGTGCTAATATATCTTTTCTTTGTTCTTTAGTAGCTAGTTTTGAGGCTCACCACGTAGGTACATATAAAACCAAGGGTGAATGCAAGTCATCGTGTGTTTGTCCAACACTTACTAGACGTTTTTGTGTAAGGCCAGAGACAATTCTAGACTAGCTCGCATCCATGTGACATTGAGCGCGCCAAAGCAATGCAAGAGAACATCACAACTATCTTGGGCAGCCCCGCCACAAATATGTTGTACAATGTTTACCAGATAATAATAAAAGAAGGAGAGGCCCATTACAAGGATGAATAAGTTTGACCTCAGGACAAATGCATTATATTTTGACCTTTAGTTTCCCTCATGAAATTGCATATAGACTAACTAATGGACTAGATCTTCTCTACAGCTGCTGTAGCTAGGAAAATCATTGCTATTTATGTATGGTTCTTCACAATTCCGATACCTTTTCCTCCTGTAGATTCTGGACAAACACAATGCCATTGCATTTGCTTTCCTTGGACGCCTCGCATCAGTCAGCCAGTGATTTTCCTTGGACTGCTGAGCTGGATTGGGCAATAGTATGTGCTCACCTGTGCTTGCTCATGGTTCTCAACACGTACTCTATGGATCTGTGCAGTGCTGCAGGCTAGAGTTCGGAAATTGCACGAACTGAAGTTACAATATGACGTGCCGTCAGATCCCCACAGAAGTACGAAAGCCCAAAATCAGATTTGAGCTTTTGGTTCATTTTCCTGTTGTCACCCAGTCCTAATCGTGGTTTTAGTAGTTGGCTGTAGTGATGGATCCAGCCAGACATATTGTATATAGAACATCTCCTCATCCATGTCGTGACACTAGCAAATGGCAAACAATATCAACAATGTCTAGTGTTGATGCTAGGAGCTGTCATATGCTGGAGTGCTATATATATGCTGGGGGAGGGGGATTTCTGTAAACTGGTAGATGGAGGAATTTTTAAAATTATTTGATATGGATCGACTCGTGGGAGGGTATGTGGTGGTGGATAGGATAAAACTAGAATCACTCGGAGATCACTCAACAAGATCAACTAGCACCGGAGATTACTCTACGGATTTCTCAAAGAAGAGCCATGCTCAATTCTCATATCATATCAATTCATCTGCCCTCAAATGATAGATTACATGGTTTATTTATACTAGGAACATCCCTCCTAGTTGGGTGTAAACATAAGCATAAATAAAAGTAAGTGGAATGTCCTCTTAGTGGAGAAACTGAGGAGTCTTCTTTATTCTCGCGCAGCCACCAGCAGCCTGTGCAGCCTCCACTAAAATAGCCATAACTCCTAGCTTGGAAGTCCAAAAGATGCACGGTTTGTTGCATTGGAAACTAGACTCACATATCTTTTCAATGATATAGTATATGAATGCTGAAACCATGATTATTAATAGCAGAAAGCCACGCAATATAGGACTAATTCTGCATGCTTCACTTGGCCTTATCATCCTCCCCTGTTGAAAAAGAACTCGCCCTCGAGTTCAGATTGATAGGAGACAACGTAATAGTTTTACCATCCTTCTCAAAGGTATATGTGTTGTGCTTCCCATCATGCATAATGTGTCGATCATACTGCCAAGGTCTTCCCAAAATTAGGTGACACACATCCATGGGTATCACATCACAAAGCACCTTGTCATAGTAGATGTCTCCGATAGTAAACTGCACAAGACACTGCTTGTACACATTCACTTTGTGTGAATTCTTAAGCCAAACCAAATTATATGGATTAGGATGATCTATGGTCACAAGTGCCAGCTTTTCCACCATAGCTTGAGACACCACGTTTGCACTACTTCCACCATCAATGATAACATCACATATCGTACCATGGGCTATGCAGCGTGTATGAAAAATACACTTACGACACCAATCATCCTCCAACAGCGGAGCAATATTCAGAACATGATGTGTCATGAGAAGTTCACCTTTTTCAGCACTTATGGTTATGCCTTTCTCTAATGGATCCTCATCAAAAATTGGTGCAGAATTATCATCTTCAACAACTTCATCATTCACAACAAGAGAGCGTCTATTTGGACAATCTTGCATTTTATGTCCCCAGCCCTGACATTTAAAACATTGGACACCTTTGCCCACTATGTTGCCTTCCTTCTCAGATTTGCTACTAGCACCATAAGCATGATGACTTGCTGTAGTCCTGCTACCCACTTCTTTTTTATTAACTATACTTTTGCCCATAAAATATGATGGTGAAGCCATGTCATGGAGACGAGTTTCTATCTTCAAAGCAAGCTTGAACACATCATGGTAAGAGTGATATGGCTGCAGCTCAACAACATCACGAATATCCTTCCGTAATCCCTGCAAATAACGAGCAATTGTTTGCTCTTCCTTCTCGTAGACTTCACAGCGAACAAGTAAGGAATCAAATCTCTCTGTATACTCCTCAACAGATAGGTCACCTTGACAGAAGGATTGTAACTTGTTGTAGTTATCTTGGAGATAACTTTCAGGTAAGAACTTCCTGAATAACTCCCTTCGCATCTTCTCCCATGTTCTAATCGCCTTTTCCCAAGCTGTGCACGACGATGTTGGAGTTGTTCCCACCAAATAGAAGCATTCTTCCTAAGTTTGATACTGACCAGCAACACTTTATCTTCATCAGGGGTCCTCTTATAAGCAAAAACACGCTCAGTGGTGTTTATCCAATCAATAAATCCATCAGGATCAAAGCTTCCCTCAAATTCAGGAAGATCAACACGTAGGTGAAAATTGTTTCGATGATTGCCACGAGAATTTTGAGAACCCTCTTCATCACTAGAATTATCAGGAGGATTAGCAAAAGGATTAATACCATCATCATCTTCACTGCTAGAGTTGTTTTGGAAGCGTCGATGTGCATGGCGATGAACTCCCTCATGACCAGCACCTTCTTGATGGCGTGGTTCGCGACCAGCAGCTTCAAGGCGCTCTAGTCGCTCTTGAATTTGGCGGTTGTTCTCCCAAACCTTCGAGGAACGCATCACGGTTGTTGTTGTCATTGCGGAGTTCACTTTCGGCGGCGTTGACGACCAGCCATGACCTGAAGCTCTGATTACCAAATGATGTGGATCGACTCGTGGGAGGGTATGTGGTGGTGGATAGGATAAAACTAGAATCATTCGGAGATCACTCAACAAGATCAACTAGCACCGGAGATTACTCTACGGATTTCTCAAAGAAGAGCCATGCTCAATTCTCATATCATATCAATTCATCTGCCCTCAAATGATAGATTACATGGTTTATTTATACTAGGAACATCCCTCCTAGTTGGGTGTAAACATAAGCATAAATAAAAGTAAGTGGAATGTCCTCTTAGTGGAGAAACTGAGGAGTCTTCTTTATTCTCGCGCAGCCACCAGCAGCCTGTGCAGCCTCCACTAAAATAGCCATAACTCCTAGCTTGGAAGTCCAAAAGATGCACGGTTTGTTGCATTGGAAACTAGACTCACATATCTTTCCAATGATATAGTATATGAATGCTGAAACCATGATTATTAATAGCAGAAAGCCACGCAATATAGGACTAATTCTGCATGCTTCACCTGGCCTTATCATTATTAAACACAGAGGGAGCAATAGTGAAAAAAATTGTGGTGTTTGCTGTGAGTTCCCTCCGTAGAAAATTAAAGCAATGCGGACACATCTGTATACTGTCCATAAAAATAGTGCTATATATATAGGTAAGAACTAGTCAGAGGCAGGACGTAGGCAGTAGATGAGAGGCCGTGGCAAATGGGCCATGGAGTGGAGTGCTGTGTGGATGATGGTAGTCCACATATGGTGCCACCATGGGAATTAAGAAGCATTAACTGAAATATGTAGTTAGTGTGTTATAGGATCAATGGCAGAGAAAATTTTGGCACGGTTAAACCACCAGTTCCTTGGAAGCACTGTAACTCATCTCATATTCAGATAATGAATTGATCCAAGCATCAGGAACTTTTAATACGTATAGTATTGGCACTGTGGAAGTCATACAAAAATCTTCATCATCAGAGACATGTTATTAGAACAGCACCTACCTTGGTGCCGCACCAACTCATTTAATTGTTCCCATGCAAGCCACCATGATATATGCCTCCACAGGCATTGGTGTTCCTGGTTCCTTTCCTACCCTCCTTGTAGATAGTTTTTCTTGCACAAGGTCTCCTTGGAGCAAGGAAGATTTTGATATGATTGAAAATACTGTGGAGTAGCACGTCACTTTTGTTGAAATCATTCCGTTAACAGAAGATCTATGATGAGGTGAGAACAAAACTAAAATTATTTGGTCACATTGTTGTTTCGCTCTACGACTACGCCGCACAAGACAGAGAACCATCACGAAAAATATAGCAGAGTAGGACACATTCTGTCGACTCCTCATGCACTGGAAAGAGAAGATGCATGGATAGGGAAATAATAAACATACAACAGGTGTAGCTAGGAATTGCTCCAAATCTGCGGCCATGGGCAGCTGTTGCACGGATTCGTTGACAGACATGAATAAACAGACGATTTTTTCAGGCACCAGTGCGCATGAGCATCATCGTGGTGCTAGGTTGCCTGCTAATTGTTTGCCTATATAAATGGTATCTTGCTACAAACTGCATGCGACAACAACAGACTTCGTAATTGGACATTCCTGGATACCACCTATTCCCCCAAATCATGCTTCTTCAGTTCCGGCCCTAACAACATTCCACTCACGACTATAAACATGTTTCAATCAACTAATTTTAAAACACCCGTCTGAGAAGAAGCCGCTTATATACAAAGGGAGCTCGTTGGCACGGACAACAGCATGCCAACTAGCTATCAGTAAATGTGAGTAATGAAGTCCTGTAGATAGGGCACAGCGGCGGAGTGATGACAGCTTCTCATTGTCATTTACTTTGTTTTTACCAAGGTCTGTTGACCATTCTCTCTCTCTTAACAAAAAATAAGCGTATATATATGTGCGATCGCAAAAAAAGTAATAATAAACAATGGATAACACTCCTTAGCTACTTACATGTCAGACTTAATAAAAAAACATTAGTGGCATGAGGACTGGACAGGGTTTTCATGGAGAGGGACATCCTATTGTATACTCAAATTAAAGAGACACGCGTTTCCCCATTTGCATCTGGAAAAAATAGTTATTCCTACATTCTCTGTTGTGCTCGCTAAGTCACAATAACATTTGGAGTTGTGAAAAAGTATAGAGCCTATAGTCTCTACTACATATAATGCACCAAAAAAAACTTTTCTAAAGCCACACAATAAAGTATCCCCTACAGTCATTATCTCTCCTAATCTTCCCTAAGTGCACCAAATAAAATGTACCCCAAAACTAATCAACTTTTCAAATGAAAGGTCAGATCTATTCTAATCTCTTCTTTCTCTCCCTCACCCACATCCAAGGGCCAAAATTGTTGGGATCAATCCTCCATCATCGTCGTCGTCATCAAGATCATCAAACGTGTGGTTCTCCCCCTCCCGGCGCTATCTCTCTCGCTCCCGAGGCCATCTCCTCAACTCCCTCCAATTCCGCATTCAACTCATCGACTCCTCCCCCAAATCCCAATGCGTGCGCATCTCTTCCCTCCTCTCTCACCTAAACCCTAGTGCCCAAGCCGGGAATGAGGCCGACGGCGGAGCAGCTGTTAAAGATGCGGCCACAAGGGAGCCGCCCGTCCAAGCTGCCGCTGCAGGGGAGACGGGCGTCAACGAGGCGCCACAGGGGGAGCCTCCGTCCAACCTTGGCCACGGGGGAAGCCGCTAGTCTAAGGTGACGCCCGGTGCCTCCGCGCTAGCGGCCAAGAGCTCGCTGGCCGATTTGTCCCGTCCCTGTGATGCGGTGTGGCTCCCCTTCCCCGGGCGCTGCCTCCCCCGTCCCGTCGCGGCTCCCGTCCCCCGAGCACGGCTCCCCTTCCAGTCGCCTCGGGATCCTAGGCTCGGACCCGATCTCAGGAGCCCCGACGCCGTGCGCCATCAGCAGCTCATGGCGTCCCTCCTCCCGTGTGCCTCCATCAGGCCCGCCATCGTTCGTCTGCGGGTTCACAGCAGGTCCACCCCCGGCCGCTTCGATGCGAGAAGAAGCCCTAGCACCGAACCGCCGCCGTCGTGAGGCCACTGGGCCCACCTCCGATGGAGCTGCCCCCGCGACGATCCCACGTCTTGCGCGTCCTGCCTCGATTTCACCCGGCAGCCGGTGTGCGTCTCCTCCCCAAATCTGAGTGGATGGCTTCACGATGAGGAGGTCAGGATGCTGGCCGCGAGGATAAGGTGTGCATCGGTCCATTTTGCTGCTCTCATTCTCTCACCCTCTCCTTTTTGTCAAGTCCCAATCTCCCTCACCGTCTCTCTCGCTGATCCGGCAGCCAGCGCGCATCCTTCACGATCCGGTGACCCGCCGCCCTGGCTGCACACCTATCCCCTGTCGTGCTTGGAGTCACCGCTGTCTGATTTACGTGTTCTTATTTGATTGGTTACAGATTACAGATGTGGCCGGGATTGAGATGGAAATGGAGGGCATCTGGGACACACAGATGTGGCCTGAGGTCGCCTGCCCCTACTGCTCACGAGGACCATGGCGACGAGGAGTGTGACATAGCATCTCCGGTAGCCACGGCCAGGGAGGCAAAATGCCGCTGCAGCATGAATGCCGGAGCTGTGGCTAAGTACAGTGTGTGTAAGCAACATTCTACCTGCTATGTGTTTGTTAAAATGACTTTCCATAACTAGATGCAAAATTAGTCCTCTTGATTGAGAAGACATGTCTGTTCCAGTTCATCCCTTCCGGCTCCCATTAACTATTATCTCCACCACATGCGAATGTGGCCCTGGGTGAGGAGGCTGACGCAGTATGAACCTGGAAAAAGATCAACCGTGTGAACAATGTCGCTCACATCTTCTACCATGTGCTAAAATTTCCATGTAGATTAACCTTGAATTTTCAGTTTGATACAATTTATATGCACATTGTGAAATTCCAGAACAAGCCAGCCATGTGACAAAAAAAGCATTATCTGTAGGGAAATAAGAATTTTTTTAGATAACATTCACTTGAATTATATTGCTCCATAAAAAAGCATTATTTTTTAGATACATGTAAGCTTCCACTGAGGCGGAGACTACACAACTCGTTTTTTGCTCCATAAAATTTCTTAAAGTCTATGATATTCTTATGTTTTTAGGTTCTTGGAACAAATGCCAAAGTAATCTGCTTGAAATAGTAGACCCTTTCAGGGAATTTGTTTTCTTAATTGCTTGCTCATGATTATTGTTTCATTTGTAAAAGGAAAACACCTATCATTGTTTCACCATGATGCTACAGGTTTATGTAATAGGATCTACATGCTGATTTTTTCTTATTTGGTTGTTCATGTTCAGGGTTAAATGATCCACATTTGCAGCAAGTAAATATTTAGTCCTGGCCTCAGTAGCTGGTAGACTACTTGTGGCAATTTGATGACTGAAAGCACTTTACACTAGCATGCATGTTTCTGTGTCCAAATAACAGAAGGTTCACCACATATCGCCAGAATGGCTGCAACACTATTTCTATTTCTATGATTTGCAGAAGTCACATGGCCAGCAGAATATCAATAATGAGAAGACAAATTCTGTTATGCTGCAGTTCGGTATCATGACAGATGCTGCTGGAGGAGAAACAGAGCATGTGACACAATTTTGCTCCTTTTCACTGGCAGGAAATGGCAGGCACAGAGGAAATAATAAAAATACAACAGGTCTATGATAAGCAATAAGGATGCGGCCGGCCATATCAGCACTACACCACAACCCTTAATCAGCGACTTTCAGTCCGTTGCTATATGGGTGGTATAGAGACTTTCAGTCCGTGGCTAAAAGTTATAGCAACGGACCTCTGCAGATGCTAATGAAGCCGTGGTTAAATATATACAGCGACGGACCCTCTTTTTAGCCACGGACCATCCGGCGATGAAGCTTTAGCAACCGATAACCAGTTAGAACATTTAGCAACAGGCGGTCCATCGCAATATTGAACTTATAGCAACCGGCGGTCCATCGAGCTCAATTGAATAGGTGAAAAAAAAAATCCACATATATTTAGAACTAGATCACATTCAAAACAAATACAATATTGAATAACATACACAAATGGCATTAATGATACTCTCATTCATTCATATCAAATGGGTACATGTACAATCATGTCACTAGTTTAAGCTTTATACCATCTAGGAAACCCATACAAGCATATAGTAGCTGAATACAAAATCTAGCTAAGTCATCATGGCAACAAACTGAGGGCGGGCCGCCGCGATTGCTCTTGCTCCTCCCCGACAAAGAAGCGCGACCGGCACGACGCCCGGGCCATGGGAGGCGGGTGGCTGGTGGAATGCAGGGCTAGGGCGTCCACAAAGATCGCATTCAGAATTTGGGGAACAAAAATTCATCGACATCGACTGATTGAGGAAAGGAAGGGTTGTGCGGTGGGCTTTCAATGGACCTCATGTCTTGTTGGGCTGAACAAAGTGAATAATCCGGGCTGGTTTTGTTCGTCCATGCCGTTGGTTGCCTGCTCGTACTTTCGGCGTTCCTTTGCCGCTGAACGCCCGTGTTAGGGAGACAGGGGGTGCCGGGGTCTCCGGCGAGCTTGCCGGTAGCCGCTAGAAACATGCTCCGTCGGTGTGTGGAGGGAATACCGCGATCTTGACCTGAACCTGTCATGAGGGTGGCATAGGCCGCTCGTACTGCGTGGCGCTCATCTCTGGGTTCCAAAATAGACGTAGCCCGGTGGTGCCGACGGCGAGGCCACGCCACGCACTGGGCAGCGTTATTGTCATTTGTGGCGTGCATGCGCCCGCACACCGGATGAGCCACCCCCTCCCGACATCACATCTGGCGGGTCTTTGGTCTCCGGCGCCTCCTCCACGGAGGTATAGGAGGACGACCGAGGTAAGGGGGCTCTGTGGCGGTGGCGGTGGCGGCTATATATGGGCGGCAATTTGCCAAAAAGCTTGGGGAGAGGGGAGTGTAGTTGGCTGACGAGGGGTGTAGATTGCGGCGCGGGCGCTGAAGGAGCGCCTGAGGCGAGCGCGCGGCGGCGGAGTGGAAAGACCATTATACCTTTCAAAATTAACTAATTTTCAGTTGCCGTCCCATGGTAATTTCCAGTTCCGGCTAGCAACTTGGTTCCTTCCACATGGTTTCTCTGAGTTTCTAGCCATTGGATCTAACAGAATGGAAGGCTTATATTAATCCCAAGCATAGTAAAAACTCTCAATATATATAGGTAAGAACTAGTCAGAGGTAGTGAAGGCAGGGCGTAGGTAGTAGATGAGACATGAGAGGCCGTGGCAAATGGGAGATGGAGTGGAGCACTGTGTGGATGATGGTAGTCCACATATGGTGCCACCATGGGAATTAAGAAGCATTAACTGAAGTATGTATTCACATGATTAGTTAGTGTGTTATAGGATCAATGGAAGAGAAAATTTTGGCACGGTCAAACTACAGTTCCTTGGAAGTACCGTAACTCATCTCATATTCAGATAATGAATTGATCCAAGCATCAGGAACTTTTAATACGTATAGTATTGGCATTGTGGAACTCCTATAAAAATCTTCATCATGAGAGACATGTTATTAGAACATCACCTACCTTGGTGCCGCCCCAACTCATTTAATTGTTCCCATGCAAGCCACCATGACATATGCCTCCACAGGCATTGGTGTTCCTGGTTCCTTTCCTACCCTCCTTGTAGATCGTTTTTCTTGCACAAGGTCTCCTTGGAGCAAGGAAGATTTTGATACGATTGAAAATACTGTGCAGTAGCACGTCACTTTGTGGAAATGACAGAAAGTCCAAGACCACCTGCGGAGGCTGATCATGGCGGTGCTAGGCTGTCTGCTAATTGTTTGCATACATAAATGGCATCTTCCTAGAAACTGCATGCGAGACTGATGGCCCTGGTAGTTGGAAATTCCTGGATACCACCTATTCCGCCAAACCGTGCTTCTTGACTTCCAGCCCTCACAGCATTCCACTCACAGCTATATATCATGTTTCACTATCTCCCTCTTAATGGAAAATGGTCATCGCAAAAAAAAAAAAAAATGTGGGTATTGAGAAACAATGGATAACACTCCCCAGCTACTTACATGTCAGAGTTAATTAAGAGAATATTTGTGGCACGCGAACGATTGGACACGGATTTCGTGGAGAGGAAGATGCTATTGTAGACTCCAAATTAAAGAAATACGTGTTTTCCCATTTGCATTAGGAAAAAATAGCTATTCCTACATTATCTGCTGTGCTCGCTAAGTCACAATAACATTAGCAAGGCAATATATTCCCTTTTCTAAACGAAATTTGCTGATAATAATAAGACAGGACCACAAACCAACTAGTGCTATTGTCAAGCAGGGAAACATCGGTAAATATTAATTCGGTCAACACGTATTGGCATACATTTCTATACATATGCTGAGCGGTAATACAAATTAGCACACTACGCAGGTTAATACATGGATTCCTATAGCCAGTCGACTTCCATAATTTTTTAATAAGAATGAAGGATTTGAATAATCCCCAATTATATCAAGCTGATACAATAAATCTGTATCAACCATGGACCTGTGAAAAAAGTATAAAGTCTATAGTCAAGATAGTTGTTCTTCGATTAAGACCTAGGTGCGTGTGGGTCATCACCCCTTTCTCCGAATCTGCCATCCAACTGTCGCGAGACTACATCCTTGGCCTTCACGAGCTTGATTTCCTTTGCATGTGTACATGTCAGATCATGCGTTGCTTTTCTTTTGGCCGCATTATATATAGAAGTGGTAGTAAGATTTTTTTCTGGATACCACCCATTTCCAAATTATGCTTCACTCCACTCATACCATTCGACATTATAAAGGGACATAGCCATCATGGACAGATAGCAAAATGAGAACGATCCGAGCATACATATATATATATAGGGAGCCAGCATGGACAGCATGGACCGCTAGCGATCAGTAAATGGGTGATAAACCCAACTGCTGACATGTCCAGAACTGCATGTGGCTTTCATAGCAAGGACGTTATTATTGTACACTCCAGATAGACAGTTTCCCCTTTTTGCATTATATATTCTTTTTTTTGAGATCATGACTTCGTGTGTTTTTCATTAAGCAGAACTGATGATACTATATAAACAACAATAATTCGCAAAAGTCTCAGCTATGCTCACAAGCTATGACACTAACTGTCGGATAATATATAAACCTGTAAATATTATGTAGTGCCCGAAGGGATACATTGGTAGGTATGTTTCGGGTACAATATGTATTACCAGCATGTTCACACCACGAGATGTCAAGGTCTCTTCAATTTTTAAAATATCAAGGATGTTTTTATTGGTTTTAGATCATTACTTCTTGTCTCTGCAAAAACACATAGCTTAAAAACGAGGACCTGGCATCATAACGACAATCGATTCTAAGACTTTATCAACACATGTGTCTAGGTGAAAAATATCTTCGCCACATGCACTAGTTGGAATGTCATTGCTGCCAGATCCTACAGTGTAGGTGTTTGCAAGTCAAATATTTCATCAGGACCATACAGATTGCAAGCATTGAACGGGCCAGTGCTAAATGCCGGATGGGTGACCCCAATGTAATCAGAGGCATTGCAACGGCAGGCTACAATAAGCTGTATAAGAGATATGACAAGTAAGGTTTCTGGCCTTCTATAATTTAGAGTTACATTTTGTCTATTACTCCTAGTAGACTCTTTTCTGTTTCCTACAAAACAACGCCTTGGGGGCGAGGAAAATTTAGTCCTAACCACAGTAGCTGGTACACAACATGTGGCAATTTGATGACTGAAAGCACTTTGCACTGGCATGCATGTTGCCGTGTCCAAATAACAGAAGGTTCACCGCATATCACCAGAATGGACGCAACACTATTTCTATGATTTGCAGATGTCACATGGCCGGCAGAAGATCAATAATGAGAAGACAACACTGTGAATTTTGTTACGCTGCAGTTCGGTATCATGACAGATGCCACGGAAGGAGAAACAGAGCATGTAACACACAATTTTGCTCCTTTTCTCTGGCAGGAAATGGCAGACACAGAGGAATAAAAATACAACAGGCCTATGATAAGCAATAAGGATACAGCCGGTCATTAGCAGTGGGTAGTACAATACATAGATGCTCATGGACAGCTCACAGTTTCACTGAGTCTGGGCGTTTGTAGCACGCACTGTGCTTCTCATCATATCTCTTGGTCTTGGTCTCTTCGTTTACAATTCGATTTTGGCACAGATCAATAAACAAACGATTTGTTTAGGCTCCGTGCCTCACTAGGATATGGCTAGACAACAGACCAAGCATTATGGGGGCATCAGGCTGGCAGCTAAGTGTTTGCACATATAAATAACATCTTGCTAGACATGGCCTTAGTCACCAGGTTCCCGGGACGACCGGAGCGAGGAACCGGAACCTGGTATGTGAAACGCCTTTCTAGAAAAACATGGTACGAAGGGGGTATATCAATTTGTAACGCCCGATCGAGATGCGGAACGCGAACCAGGAAATCTCGGTATGATGTGAGGAACATTTCATCGCTGTTGAGCCTCATCGTACAGGAGCGGAAGACAACAAGAGAACCTGACGTTCATTGGTCTGGTCCTGTTCAGCTTCTCCGCTCCGGCCGGTCCGCCGCCAATGCACAGCTTCAGCCTGACGATGATGCCACAGACTTCTCCAGATGGCGATGGAGAATGGGTTGTCTGTGCGTCATGGGTTCATGTTCCTCAGGCAATCGGGAGGACGACCCAATCATCGTTCCTTCTACGTCCCAGGCTGCGTCCCGCTTCCCCGGACATGAAATGCTGGATCGTTCCGTGTTCCCGGTGACTAAGGACATGGCATCCATGGAAAGCACAGACTGTTACTGAATTTTCCTGGATACCACCTATTCCTAAAATCATGATTTACTCGCAGCCCTAACAGCATTTTTTTCCAAAACTTTATATCATGCTTTCAATCCACTAATTTTGAGACAGATGTTTGAGAAGGAGGTGTTTGTATATAATGGGAGCTAGACGGCAAGGACATCTAGCTATGAGTAAATGAGTAATAAACAATGGATAGTTCTGCGCAGCTACTGATTTTTTGGAAAAGGGAACTTTTATTGCTTTCAAGTAATTACATCAAGTTGATACAATAACTTGAAAATTCCCGGCCTCTGCCCACGGGCACACAGCCTATAACAGTTCGAACATCCACGCACTCTAATGACTCAATCCTAAGACTAGACCGCCACCCATGTGCCTGGAAAAAAACTCCTTGGCCACCCGCTCCAAGAACTGAGATGCCTCGACAAGCACCTCCCGGGAAGTAGGCCATTGAAGGATAGCCCATGAACGGAGCCAATGCGTGATCGAGTAGAGTACCTGCAAAAAAGAAGATCGTTTGTTTTCAAAAACAACTGAATTTCTGCAAAGCCGCATGACCAACACAAGGCTGCCGCGCGCAACTAGGACAAGTGATTTGAACTCTTTTGGTATTCCATTCAGCCATCCCCAAAACATATTAGCTATACTACTCGGCTTCTTTAGTCCCCAAGCAGCAAAGACTGTTGTCCGGACCATTCTCGTGAAATGACATTCAAGAAACAAATGTTTGTATCGACTCATTTTCATGGCGTAAGCGACTTTGCTTAGATCCTTGCCAATTCCGTTTTGCTAGATTTATCCTTGGTGAGGACAACTCCTCTCCCGAGATACCAAAGAAAGATTTTAATTTTGAGAGGCATTTTTAATTTCCATAACCGCTTGTTGATATTGGGAATATTTTGGTTGATCAGTCCCCCGATAGTGAGATTTAACCGAGAAGACGCCCTTGTGGTCAAGCCCCATTTGAACTCATCATTCTCCTCGAAGAAGATTGATTTGAGCAAGACGATGGGCCAAATTATTCCACATCACTAGTTTGTTGCCGATTAAATCTCTTCGCCAGGATAGATTAGGCATTGGTGATGCAAGTACCTCAGCTACCGTATCCTGTTTTTTTTCGCATGCGATGTTATATAATTGTGGATATTGTTGACTCAAAGGGCTTATTGCCTAACCACGTATCCTCCCAAAATCTTATTTGTGTCCCATTGTTTATGATGAATGTTCCGAATCTAAGGAAATCCCTTTTAACTTTCATCAGGCTTGCCCAAAAATGGGAATCCCCGCTTCTCCACTAGACTTGCACTAGTGGCTTAGTCCCTAAATATTTATTGCGAAGGATTTGTTGCCATGTCCCGTCTGTTGTTAACAATCGATACAACCATTTACTAAGCAAGGAAATATTTTTCAGTTCTAAATTTTGTATCCCTAAACCCCCTTTTCTTTGGGTTGGCACAAGATATCCCATTTAGCTAGTCTGTATTTCCTTTTTTGTTCATCGCTCCGCCGGAAGAAACGAGATCGAAAGTAGTCCAACTTTTTACGAATTCCTTTTGGGATTTCAAAAGGACATCATATACTGATGGTAAGTCGCTAAGTACTTGAGTTGATCAAGGTTAGGCGGCCTCCAGGTGGACAAGTTTTTACCTTTCCAGCTACTAAGGCGTTTTTCAACCCGTTCTTGTATTTTCAACCAATCCGAATTTGAAAGTCTCCGATAATGAATCGGAATCTCTAAGTATCGGATTGGGAAGTTACCATTGTTGCATCCAAACAATTCCTTGTACTGAATTTCGAACTCCTTTGCCTCTCAAAATGTAAAATCTCACTTTTGTGGAAGTTAATTTTCAAACCCGATAGCTGCTCAAAAGCACATAGAATTAACTTCAAGTTCGAGCATGCTCCGGGTTATGTTCCGTAAAGAGGATAGTGTCATCGGCATATTGTAAGATTGAGAGTCCGTCCTCAAGGTGCGGCACAACTCCACTTTCGGTGATCATTTTCCTTTGCTCTCTTTATGAATGTTGCGAGCATATCGGCTACTAAGTTAAAGAGGATTGGTGATAAGGGATCTCCTGACGAAGACCTTTTTTGTTTGAAAAAAGGACCAACTTCATCATTAATATTAATTGCTACACTTTGCGATATGAAGGATTGAATCCATCCAATCCACTTTGATGAGAAACCCTTCATCCTAAGCGTTTGCTTTAAAAAATCCCAGTGTACTTTTTTATCATATGCCTTCTCAAAATCAATTTTAAGAATTACTCCGCTCTGGTTTTGCGATGTAATTAGTGAACGCTTCATGGAGGATAACCACCCCTTCAAGAATGTTACGTCCTCTTAGAAAAGCTGTTTGTGTGGGGACTGATCAAGTGTTCCGTGACCGAAGTTGATGCGTATTGTCGCCACCTTTGTAAAATTTTAAAGCTTACATTTAGTAAGCATATTGGTCTATATTGTTGAATTTTATTGGCCTCTTGAGTTTTGGGTAAAAGCGTGATCACTCCAAAGTTCAAACTAAAAACCGGGAGGTCACCACTATGTAGCTCATGAAACATTTGCATTATATCCCCTTTAATGACATCCCAAAAATGCTGATAGAACTCAGCTGGGGAAGCCATCTAGGCCAGTGCTTTATTATGTTCCATGCTAAAGATGGCTTCTCGAATTAACTTCGTTTTTCGTAACGGAGCCGTGAGAAGTTCATTCTCCGTTTGCCGACTTGAGGGATGTCATCCGTTCTAGACTCATCAAACTGAAAATTATTGTCCTCCGATGGACCAAAGAGTTCCTTGTAGAATTGGGTTATATACGATTTGAGGTTGTTTTGTCCTTCTATCTTGACGCCCTCATGTTCCAAGGAGAAGATACGTTTTTTACGATGTTTGACGTTTGCAATCATCTGAAAGTATCTCGTGTTGGAGTCACCTAAGAGAACATTATTAACTTTCGCCCGCTGATAAAACTTGAGTTCTTCATCTCGTAACAGTTTACTCAAGCCATCACACGAAACTTCTAGTTGTTCCCTTTCAATTTCTGTGAGGTGTCTGGTTTTACGCTAAAGTATCTAGTCTTTGTCACCCGGTCGATTGGAGATTCTGTTTTTGAATTTTATACTCCCGTGTTGGTTACCAGCCCATCCTCTCGAGATGCTTGCGCAGCGCCCCCAATTTTTTGTTCCATCGTTGTACAGCATTCTGGCCATGGACCGGTTTGTCCCAAATTTTCACTACTCGTTCCCTAAATTCCTCGTTGGATAACCAATTCAGTTCCATCTTGAACTGTTTGGCACTCCCCTTAAAAGAGGGTTCACCCGTGTCCAGGAGTAATGGTGTATGGTCTGATACACCTCTATCCAGTGCATGTACATTCACCAATGGATACTTGAATTCCCATTCAGTGGTCATTAAAATTCTATCAAGTTTTTCATAGGTTGGATCTGGTAGAGAGTTTGCCCAGGTGAATTGTCTACCTGTCAAATCAATCTCCCGCAGATCAAAACTATCAATAACAGCATTGAAAAGGAATGGCCAGCGAGGATTAAAGTTATTTTTATTTTTCTCTTTGCTATGTCTCATTATATTAAAATCCCCTCCTATTAAAGTCGGCAGTGGGTTTTCCTGGCACGTACGTACGAGCTCAGTCAAGAAGGCCGACTTGAAATCATCTTGTGCTGGGCCATACACTGCCATTAGAATCCACTTGAAATCATCATTTTTATTGCGTAGATGAAATTTTATATAAAATTTTCCTTGCACAATTAATGATAATTCTAAAACTAGGGCGTTGATCCCCAACGGTATGCCGCCCGAGGCCCCTCGGGGAAGACAATGCCAAATAAAAGTCTGCTCCGCCCGGATAGGCGGTCACAATTAGATTTGGACATGTCCTTTTTCCCGGTTTCCATAACGCCACGAAGTCGAGTTGGTGTTCCTTTATTGCATCCGCAATGTAACGATATTTAGCCAAGTCCGAAAGACCTCTCGCTATTCCAAAAGAATCCTTTCATGGGGAAACACTTTTAGATTTTTTTTCCAAATTGTCTACGATCTTTTCCTTTTTTAGCCGATGATTTTGATTTGGCGCATGGAGACCATTAGATCACATATCCCGGTGGTCGTCCGTGTCATCAAAATCAACATCGGTTAGATCTTTAACCAAATGGGATAAGAACGCTTCATCATGAGAGTCGCCTTCCTGCGTCACTTGGATCAAAGGGGTTTAGTTCAAAAGGATCCCTAGTAGGTCCATTCCTAGGTGCTTGTACCACTAATCTATCTATCTCTATTCTTTTTAAGGCATTATAAGATACTCGAATTGCATTGCTATTATCCCCAAAAAAATATGCCAATGGCATTTAATTTGTTGGAACAATTGTCTTCTCGTTAATTTATTGTCAAGCATCTAAGCCATTTAGGTTCTTGAGGCAGCACGCTTCATTGCTTTGTCCAAAATTAATTCATCGCCTACAGCGGTACCCTCTCGCATTAAATGAATTATTAGTACGAGCACTTCTACGTTTGCCTTCCAAATGAATAGATCCCGTCTCGAGAGAGAATGGAGTACCCGATGGAGATGCGACAATGCATTTACATTGTCATGGAGTAAGCTCGTTACTAGTGGGTATGGAGGGAGCTGCATCAACATATGGTGATTGAGTGGTTAATAATTCCTCACCGCCAAAACTGATTTTAGTGATCATGTGCGGATTCGCATCTTTGCTTGGAGTAAGAGCAGGTTGTGTGTAAGGATGACTAATACCAGTGTCACCCCTAGGTGTTACCTGCTTCCCATCTTCCAACATGTTGGGTTTGGACCGCCACTATCATGACCGACGTCCACCCGCATCCCCTGTTTGTTGCTTGCTGCGCTCCGGGAACTAAGTCCGCACCCTCCAACCTATGCGGTTGGCTGCTTCCTTGTAGTTGTTCCAGAACTACGCGCGCGATCCTCCCCCGCCACAGGCGTGTTTACGAGCCGAGACGTCCAACCGCCGGCGGACTTTGCCGCACTTCCCGACCCTAGATACACCCGCCTTCTCCCCGCTGGGAATCTGTTTTAAAAAAATGCAACGTGAATTAGCAACATTGTCATTTCTTCAAAGCGGGGCGTAAAATATGGTGGTACTTACAAACAAATTTATTTGGTTGTTTTTCCAACCACCTTTCGGTGGTGTGACAACAATAAACTTGTTTTTCGGCAACCCATCCAAGCATAATCGGCTTCGCGGGAGGTTCGGGCCTTTGGTTTCCAACCGGTGTCACCGCAATCATGTGCTGCATCGGGGCGGACCAGAGTTCCCAATGCTCGCCAATGGAGCGCCGCCCGCGGCCCCGATTGAGCTTTTCATTTTTTAGCGGATGCCGCCCTCTCCTTATCCTCCGAACCACCATTTGAGTCCCTAGGATCGCCATAATCCATAGGATCATCATCCTCTGAGGGTGGAACTCGTAGCTGGTAGAAAAAGCTCGTTCCTTTGTGTAGGTGATGGGAAATCCTTTTATGCCAAATACTAGATCCGTAGTATGTGGTAACCGACCGATGTCCAAAGATCCCTACTTTGACTCGATCACACCCTTCTTCCTATATGTTAACATATCAACTTCCAAAGTCGCCCCAATCACATTCCCTAGGGCCCGTGTCAAGATAGTGCCTATGTGTGGGAGGCACTCCCGATATGAACCCAAACCACCTCCGGTTCATAGGAAGGGACTAAGTTCTCACGTATGTTCTCCCATGCCGAAACCGTGATTGCAGCTCCATGATTTTCAAATGGAACCCAATATCCGCCATGCTCTGAAGTAACTCATAACTAGGAAATGCTACAAGGAAAGATCCCTCCTCATGAGGCAAGGCCTCCCATTGCCAATCTGCCCTAGTGATGCGAGCAAGTTCCATCCGAACTACCTCGGCGGTAAGTTTTCCTCCCCGGCGGATCACCGGACTTTTGTGGCGGCCGGCTCGGAGTCTCAAGCGTGTAGTTCTGTCTCTCGGCATCCCGATAAAGGCCAAATCCTTCATTGCTGATCCATAGAAGTGCGCAGCCCGGTTTTGGCATTTTCGGGATAGGACACCTTTCCGAGATGTGCGAATTATTCTTGTTACATATGATGCAATCTAGATCAGCCCTGCAATTCTCGCTGACATGACCACTAGTTTTGCATCGAAAGCAAAAGGACCTCTTCTTTTTTAATGTGTCTTGCTCGTCTCGCTGCTGAGGAGTTGCACGAGCGAGCCCTGTTGGCTAGATTCAGCTTTGTCAACCCCCTCGATGGCGCAGCTTGCGGTTGCTTGTTGCGGCCTGGCCGGCCGGTACACCTGCTGTCCAACAACACCCACGCCACGAGGAGGATGCTTGCCCCGTCCATGCTGAACAGGTTGCACCGTTCCTCGACCATGATGTGCCCCGGCTTGGGCCGGAAGCCTCCCCGAGCCGCCGCAAAGATCACCGGTTCACCACCGCCTCGGCCGTCTCCCCTCGGTTAGGACCGCGCCCCTCCCTTTGTCGATGGCACGCGGGTAGGGAGGCATGGTAGCCCCGCCTCCGCACGCGATCGGCGTAGGAAGGACCCGATGACTGCGGGAGTTGCTGACGGCGGCGACGGTGTTCGCGATGAATTCTGTGGGCGGCGGCGTAGAAGGGTTTTATGCGAGGATATATTTCGCGTGGGCTGGTTGCCCCTATTTCCTTTTGGTCCGCTTGGAAACAGGTCCCACACACATCGTCCGTAGTCCTTTGCCTTACGGACTTGACACCAGATTGGTCTTGGGCTGGGTCGCCAAAGCACAGTCAGGGAAGTAAGCCGCCAAAGTCAGATCTTGTGGTTTTCGTTTGGGAATCGGGCCCTTCCAAGGTCGCATAATGAAGCCTTTCTTCTTCACTGCGGCATCCTTGCGGACCGTTCACCCTTGATGTTAGAGTGCAGCTCCTTGCGGGAGGACTCACCATCAGCAATTCTTGGCAAGGGAGATGCTACTGGATCACACATTGTGTGCCCCAACATCGATCCCACCGACGAACTCTCTGTTTCCCACCAACGCGTTCCTTTGGGAAAACCCACCTCAGACCAAAACATTTCTTTTATATGCTCATCATGCAAAATGATTGCTTTGTTGTTGTTTGCAATTAATTCAACGGCTTCTTTTGAAGAGTAACCAGCCATGATACATTCATGGTAGATTTCATTCATGGCGGACTTGCAGAAGACGGGCATACCTCATCGATCGCAGGAGGGAGAGTAAATCGTCGTCCATTGCGCCTTCCCACCGTTTCCCAAAGAGCTGGTGAATTCTCTTCCAGAGCCGGCGGCGAGACACTAGTCATGGTCGCTGTTGCCGGACGGTGAGCAATATGCAGACTCTTGAAGACGCATCAGCCGCCTGAAATCCTGCACGATCAGACCAGCAAACCTGGTTGTACTCGGATTTGGCAACACCCCTCAACGATGCCGGATCAGACACGGTCCTCCTCGACAAGACGCCGCTCGGGCGAGTGACGCGATCGACGGTACTCCCGCGACGAGGCGTCGGCTACCTCGGTGAGTGGCGAGATCGGCGAGACACCCTCGACGAGATCCCGGCTACCTCGTAGAGTGACGAGATCGTGGGCGCCGATGTGGAAACCCGAAGCGGCACCAGGGCGATCAGCAGCGCCGTCGGCAGGGAGCCGACTGCCCGCCGCTGGTCGCGACGCCTCGGAGAGTGACGAGATCCGAACGCCGGTGTGGAATCCCGAGTGGCACCAGGGCGGACGATCAGCAGCGCCGTCGACAGGGAGCCGGCGGCCACCGTCTCCGCCTGGTTGAAATCGCCTGGATCGCCAGTCCGTGAAACCCGAATTCAAAAAAGACTTCATGGTGAATCGTGCACGCCAGTCCGTGAAACCAGGAATTGCAGTCACGTTGAATTAATAGAGCATTTGTAATGTGCCCAGCTACTGGTGAGTAGTTGCTATTGTACACTACAGAGAAACTGTATCCCCTTTGCACTATAAGAACCAAACCTACTATTCTTACTCTCTTCAATACATGCTGGCGCGATCTAACACCAACTATGTTATTGTCAAGGACGAATACATAGTAACTATTCGGGAACACAATGGCCTGGCGGAAAGCATCTGTATATGCTGAGTTGTAATATAAATTAGCACATACTCACAATATGAAACTGCATGGTTTATTTGTGGCCCTACGGATATCTATTATTACTGCATGGTTTATTAATAGGAAGTATTTTGTCAATTGAAGATCATTATAGTTTCAAAATGACATTAGAAAGATAATTTGTTTTCTAAATATTATCTTTTGAAAATACAAACTAAGACAAGCCTCGAAGAATCCACGCGAACCCACGGTCCGATTCATCCAGTCAACTTGTTTACGTTTGTCGTTGCTTCAATGGAAATCGAGCTTAATTCCCTTTGAGCTCTGTATTGCAGTAGGCCACTCCATGGAATGAGAGCTTTTTATCATGAAATTTCCATCTTCGTCATAATTCACAAGTGACCAAATTAGCATCATATAACAACAAATTTGCATCGTCATAGATTGTATTGGTCGTGTGTGAAGCATGTTAATGATGAAACCAGTTCGTCATTGATGCTATTTGGTTCTTGTCACAGGTATTGTGGCTCGTTTGCCCCCACAATAATGATGAAACAGATTTGTCACAAATACAATTTGACGCTTCGGTCCCACCTGAGGGGCGTGGCATTGTCGTCCCACCAGTGGGTGCCACCTCACAACATGGGGATGTGGTTCCACCAGCAGGTTACACCTAATGACGTGTGATGCGGTGATGATGTGGGGATGTGATCCCACCTGATGATGTGGTGCTGCATGGCCCACATGTCCCGCTCCACTGTAGTGTTTAGTTTGGCCTTTAATTTGTTTTTGCCAAAAAAATTGCTTGCACGGAGCCTCAAACTCGTGACTAGGTGCTGCATAGGCAAGAGTGCTACCACTACACTATGCGACCTTTCTTGTTGTAGGTATGAAGTTTTTGTATTTGTAACTTGATAATTGAATCATGGATCTCTTAACTTTGTGGATCAGAGGTCATGCACCAAAGACCTACGTTCGCGTGAATATAAACTCTAATAAAAAGTGTACATTTTTCAAAACCTAAATAGGCCACGTGTCCCTAAAACGGGGCATTTGGACCTTCCACGTCAACTATCACATTTATAGCCACGTCAACTGTCACATTTATAGCCACATCAGATGGCACATCATCTGTTACACATCAGCCATGTTAGCCGCCATGTGGACTGCCACGTCACCATGCCACGTGGTCCACGTGGGCAAGACATTTGCTTACCGCATGGCGGATGTCGTCCGAACGATAGGTGGACAACTAGTTATAGAATGAGTCATAGAAAACTAGATCTACCGATGACGAAAATCCATCATCATATAATGCGCACACATCTGTTACGACAGGTGTTTGTCATGAATGTGAGCACATCTATGACGACAATGGAAATTTCGTCACAGAAAAACTAAATGTGACACATGCTCAATGACGAAGTACATTTCGTCCTAAAATCGTCATAAACGAAACCCACTATTTTGGTGTCTTGACGAAAGGTGAATGTCATTCATGGTCACATCCCTAGTAATCATGGGAACCATGTCTTTAATTTTCGATGTTCCCAAGGGACCTTCACGTGTAGATAACGCAACATTTTGTCCTCGGAATTTCTCGTCTAACAAACCTCGCTCTATCCAAAAGCATGTGTTCCTAATAATGGTGTTTGCTGTCAGAACATTGAGCCAGCCCTAAATTCAGATTAAACCTCCCAACCACCATCATCCATTTGACCCATGTTCTACGGCCAGATCCCATACCCCTTCAACATATGTACATCAATTTGCTCTTGGGCAGAGACAGATCGTGGACTCTGCTTAGTTCGGCATGGCTAAAACAGTGAAACGCTATAGGAAAACTTTGGTCTTCCATTATCCTTAGTGAGCCTCAACAGTATAAATCAGGCTGAGGGCTCTAGGGTCCTATTTATTTTCTTCCACCATAGCAATTAAGAAGCATTTACAAAATTATATGCTTTCACATGATCAATTAGTGTGTTGCAGGATCATTGGCTGATGAAATTTTAGTACCGATAGACCACCACGGTTCCTTGGAAGCACTATATAACTCATCTGATATTCAGATAGTAAATCAATCAATGCATACGGAGCTTTTAAATGCATATATTCTTGACATTATTGAAGTCATATAAAGTCCATCGTCTGCGGCAACATGTTGTGAGACAGCACGTACCGTGGGTGCCGCACGACCAACACATTTAATTGTTGCTTCATGTACCCATCCAACAAACTGTGTGCCTCCACTGACATTGGTGTTCTTTCATTCCTCTTCCTACCCTCCTAGTAGATAGTTTTGTTTCCACAATTACTCCTTGGGTGAGGAAGATTTGGATATGTTTGACAATCCTTTGTAATAGCACATCACTTTTTCTAAATGACAAAAACCCAAGACAACATAGCCGGAACACGATCTCTGATAATTGCTACGCTATGCATTTCATCTGGACCACGATCGAGTCCTTTCCACGTTTAACAAGTTCACAAAATTAGCAACATTGGTTGTCCACACATTGACCTGCTAGTATTACTAGTAGTATAGTATTTCACGATTGATCCACAAGTAATAGTAATAGTACAAGGCATAATTTCTTCTTACGGTCGAAGAGTTGCTCATGTGTAAAGAGGAAGGCTTAAGAATATTCTAGAGAAAAACTAATATTCAATGTGTAATATATTCCCTTTGAATAAGAGCGGACAAAATAAGACTAATGAAGTATCTTAAATTGTAGATAAGACATGGCAACTTCACATAATGTTGTATAAATTTGTGGGTATTCTACTTTTTTGCTAAATATCATTATAAAAACATCATAATTACATGAGGCTTGGTAAGAGAGTGGGATGACCTCCAGAGAATACGAATGGATCAGTGTGAACATTTTAAAGACAGGCAAATCTTATAGATTATCATACATTAGATTCATATAAAATAATCCTATTTCTAAAATACTTGCATCAGAAATTATTTTTTCTAAATTATACTGGATGGACATGATGAACTTGGGTGGGTCAAGTTCCATGCACTTTTCTGCTAGTGTGAGCTCTGAATCTATTTCATATAAATATTGCTTTTCGATACCATTTTAGTAAAACAATAGTATAATATTTCAATAGATAGTTATTTTGAAAAAAAGGGCGTCCCATTATTGTTTTGGCCTTATCCTGCAAAGTCGCTAGATCATCCGTGGTTTTTTCACTATCTTTGGACCCTTTTTATTAATATAAGTAAATATAAGTTGGTGCAGTATACAACATTTCTGCCTAGATATAAATGCCTTTAATAATGTTGTAACTACTGAGAGGACACCATTTTTTAATCACTGCACCCTGAATTTTTGTATGATTTATCATATTTCTCTGTCGGTAGCAGCTTGCCAGATAGAGCTCTTACTATATATACTCCAGTCCATCAGCACTCAGATACAGCAGTTTCCTTTATGTATCACCATTTGCCTGAGTTACATTGCAAGTGAGTGTTGCTATACGTAGTATTACTATACATGTCTCACTACACTCACATGAGCAGATGCTTTAGGTCTATCTAGCTGTACCATCCCAGATTCCCAGCTGGTCTGGTAGCTGGTCTGTTGGAGTAGCCCAGACGTGTCAAGTGCAGATCAGGACAGGGTGGCATCAGGAAAAATTATCTGAAAGCTAAAGTCCAATTTACGGGCTTATTACTCATTTTGAGATATGAGCTGTTAAAGCTTCTTGCTACCTCCGGAGACGCTGGTAGACAGGAGCCCCGAACCTACAGATCGCCCCCAAGAGAAATCTCAGTACCAAGGTCAGATCGGCATCTATGAGCTGGCACACGCAAGACAAGTCATGCAGAAACAAGGATGGTATGGCTTGGTTGTCCAGCGTGCACATGAAGCAAAGGTGGCCCGTGGCACCTGCATTTCTGTAAGCTGGTACTCGAATCTGCAATGGAGGAACCTTTAAAATTGTTAAAAACAGAGGGAGCAACAAACAAAAAATACTGGTCTTTGCTGGCCTCCGTGCTAAATTAAAGCATGGCGGACACATCTGCAGATTGTCCGTAAAAACAGTGCTATATATAAGTAAGCACTAGTCAGAGTCACAGGGAGTCTGTGCATGTAGAAAAATCATCTGTCTAACAAGTGATTCTGCGATAGGGAAGGGAACAAAACTAGAAGTATTGGGTCATGCTGTTGTTACGCTGTACGCCAACAGCGCACAAGAAAACAACAATCATGCAAAATATAGCAGAGTACGAAACCCATTTTTTTCACCCCCGTGATACACAAGAATCAGAAGATCATGCAACAGGGAAATAAAAAAAATGCAGCAGCCACAGGTGTACCTAAGATATATAGCTGTGCAGGCCAGTGCGGGCATGGGCAACTGTTGCACCGATTGGTTACCAGGCGTAATGTTGACATTCAAATTGTCCAAGGTGAAGTTGGATGTTGAGCTTGGGGTTCCCAACACAGTTTGACACCTCCGCTCAGGCGGAGCCCTGAGGGGGTTTTGGGGCGGATCGAGTATTTTGAGTGGGATTAATTGTAACAACGCTCCATAAATGGAATTCACCAACCTCCTCCTTAAGGGAGGACTCCTCCCTATTTATAGTTTTACAATACCATGTGATGTAAGATTACATGCTTGCCCCTTTAGATTCCGGGCATATTCCTTTGGTTCTACAAACAACATCAACCCGTATCGTACTTGTACATAGCTTGCCACCTTTCGTCCCCTTGATCCACGCGAAGGCCTCCGCGAGTCCCGCCGGACTTTTATGGGGTTCTCCGCCCGAGTCGTTGTAGGCTTTGTTTTTTGCTCTAGTAACATGATGTAAATAGTCGTTTTTATTAATAAAGCGGAGGTTGTGAAATCTTTTCAGAGTTTGTTATAGTTACATAATACCGGTTGTTCTATTCGCTTTTGCACTTGTGGGTTTGACAGCGGAGGCTAATCATTTCTTTGCTGCGCCAATCCGTCCCCTTCCGCTGCGAGATGTTCGCGTGGGGTAGTGAATGCTTTGTTTGGAAACCTCCGCTACACGTGTGGGAAGCACTTCTTGTTTTTCCTCCTCGCGGGTCTTCGGCAAGGATATGGCATTTGGTTGCTTTGCAAGAACTTCCAGCCCCGGGGGGATGTTACGAATTCTTACGCGGTCTCCCCCCTGCTGTTGCCCAAATGCCCGAGTCTTTACGATTTCTTACACGGTTTCTTCTTTTTTCATGTGTGAGTTGGCGGAGGTTCACATCCGCACTCATGTCGTACTCCTAACTCTTGTTGGTCGGGTGGTACTCTAGGGTAATGAGTGTAATGTATGGGTAGTGGTGGGGGGACAGAGTTTGGTTTTATAGTGTCTTTGTCATTAAGTCTACTTACTGAAGTTGTCCTTTGATAGGTGTGTTAGGTGAGTTGGGTTAGTATATAACCCAACCGTTTTTCTTTGCCCTCCCTCCGTGTTTGGTACTATGGGTCCGTTTAGCGGTGGTCGGATGAGTTAAAATGTGAGACCGTGTGAGGGTTCGTAAATGCTTGGGTCTAGGACTCCAATTTAGTTGTCCTCTTATTCGTTGGCCGGAAGCTCGGACTAAGACAGGCCTGAGAACTATTAATTCTTGCCGATGAGCTTTGGTGGTTTGTGTAGCTTACCCTGCGGGTTAGGCCTCCGCTAGAGCATCTTTAGGTCTATCTTGGTTCCCCGCGGCGGAGGTCTACTAAGATGAAGGTCTCCTATGGCGGTCTGCAGTTTGTGCGAGAAGGGCGCGTCGGCACGCCGGCGGAGGCTTCCTTTTGCGCTTGCCGAGTGAAGCTGTTGCCCTACACGGTGGTTGTGATCACGTCCTCGTCTTTGCTTTGTTGCGTACTACCACTGTACCATCTTCTACGCGATGGTGTAATGCTTGCGCGAAACAGGGCGTGTACACGAGCGAAGCTTTTTGCCTGCTCGCGGCATGTGTCTGTTGCCTAGCATGCTTGTATGGAGTATCTTGTTTTTCTTCTTGTGCCTTCGCTACTACTGTGCCATTTTCTTTGAAGATGTTTGTAACTTTGATGACACAATGTCAAGCACTTGTATAATTTTCGTATGTAATAATATAGCAAGAGTTTTTCTAGACGTAAAAGAAGCTTTACAAGTGACCTCCTTTATTCCTTTGCTGGGCGGAGGTGATGCTGATGCCCGAAGTGGACCAGTCTTTTTTCAGCTTTTTAGTTTTGACCGCAGTCTTGCCGTTGTGCCACCTCGATGCCTATGCTTCGGTAGGACTTTTTCGAGGATTTTATGGACGTTTCGTTGGTCCCTAGAGGTCATTTTTTTAGGATAGAACCTCCGCGTTACGTCGCCCTAAAGATGTCCTCTCAGGCGTTTTTGTTACCTTCGTCGAATTACGTGATCTGCGTTGCTAGTCACTTTTGACATGATTTTTGTATGTTGGGGAAATTTCCTCTTTATATTTCAGAGGATTTTTACATTAGTCTTGCCTCATTAAAAACCTCACCTCCGCTAGGAGTTCCCCAATGAGGAAAAGAGTGCGAGACTTTTTGAACTGGTATGATAAATCTAGTGCTACTTGCATGAAAGTAAAGTAGTGGCGGACCTCCGCTTATATTTTGCGGGGTGCGGCCTTTACACGTAGTACTAGCGTAGATTGTCCACATTCCATGTGTGGTCGGAGGTGTTGCCTTCGTCATCCGGGGAGACGGAAAGCCCCTTGTCTTGTTGTTGCTTTTGCAATGAATGGACCGTCCCCACTTTGCTTGCGGTTTTTCCCACTTCTTTGGCGTTTGGTTTTCTTTTTGAGTACGAGATCTCCATCTTGAATGTGCTTTTTGCGGACTTTGTTGTCTCTCCATTTTTTTGTCTCCGCCTTGGTATTTTTGAATATTTTCCACAGCTTCTAGCCTTGTTTGTTCAAGCGTTTCTTTTAGCGTAGTCCTCGTCCTCTGCCATTTTGTGCTTCATGACGCGGAGGCTTTAGTGCTTCAGCTCTTCCGGGAGCATTGCTTCTTCTCCATACATAAGCTTAAATGGGGTGTACCCGATTGGCGCCGAAGATGTTGTGTTGTGGGACCAAATAACCCTGGGTAGTTCGTCTACCCACTTCCCCTTCGAAGGTTGAATAGAGTTTTTGAAATTGCGGTGAATACTATTCCGTTTGCTCGTTCCAATTGCTCCGTTTGATTGTGGGTGATAGACCGGCTTGAAGGCTATCTTTGTGCCCATTTGGGGCGCAGAAATCTCTGAACTTGTTTGAGTCAAATTGCTTGCCATTGTCTACCATCACCATTCTTGGTACCCGAATCTACATATTATGTTTTGCCAGTAGAACTTGATTATGGAATCGGAGGTGATTCTTGCCGGCGGTTTTGCCTCTATCCATCCGGTAAAGTATTCGATTTGCAACAATCTGCGAACTTGTTTCCTCCTTGTCTTTGTTGGTAGGGGACCGACGATGTCAATTCCCCATCTCTCGTAGTGGCGGTCGGAGGTATCAGTTGTGTTTCTCCTGAGGGATTTTTCTGGTGTGGCGCGAAGTTTTGGCATGCTTCGCATGACTTAACGATTTGCTGTGCATCTTTTTATGTGTGTGGGCGATAGAATCCTTGGCGGATGGCCTTCGCGGATAGTGCCCTCGGTCCAATGTGAGACCCGCAGATTCTGCGTGTATTTCCTTGAGTAGTTCTATACCTTCGCTTTGTGAAATGCACTTGAGCATTGGCTGAACCAACCCTTTCTTGAAGAGTTGGCCATCAATGAGCGTAGCTTCTTGCTCGGCTTCGTTCTAGTGGCCTCCACCGTTTTTCACGGGTAACTCATGTTGTTGAGGTTGTCGAGTATTACTGTCTCTCGCCTTAGCCTTCTACCAACATGACACCCCTGAATCTTTGTTTTCATTGCTTCGCCGCTGGTTTATGCACCACATTGTAGATTGTGTTTTTTCGCATCGCGCAGTTGTTTGTTCTTTGCCTTTGCTAGGGCGTCCGCCGTTGTTTGTTTTGCTCTCTTGGTATGAATTTTACTTTGTGAATCCTTGGAATCTTCGTTCCATTGCCCCGACCACTGCTAGGTAGTTTTACGAGCTCGGCTCTCTTGCCATGCATTCTTTTTCTACTTGGCCCGCTACTAGCATTGAGTCCTGCTTCGACTTCTACTAATTTTGCACCGTAGGCCTTCGCCTTTGTGAGCCCTAATATGAGCCCTTAGGTATTACATTTGTATTGTTTGTTTGAGCACATTCCAACCGGATAGCGAAGTATGATGTGATTCCCTCAGGGCGACATTATCACGGCGGAGGCTCTGCACCGTTTACGCCCCATGCTCCATCGATTGTAAATCGTCCATAGCTCCGACCGATCGGTTTGCTCTTGTTTATCGTGCGGTGTCCATTCTCGCTACAAAATCGCTAACACCTGTGATTTTATAGCCGTCCCGTGGACAAATGTTAGTTCGAATCGAGATAGCTCCGCTGCCCATTTGCTAATTCTTGCCGATGTTTCTTTGTTTCTTAGGACCTCCGCGGCGGGTTGTGAGGTGGGCACTATCACTTTGTATGCAGTGGAAATAGTGCTTTAGTTTCTGGATGCTATCACGAGAGCATATGCTATTTTCTCTATTTACGTGTAGTTGACCTTCGCTCCCGTGAGTGCCTCGATACATAATATATTGGGAGCTGTATAATGCGGTCATTTTCGTTTTTCTCTTGTATCGCCAATCTACTTGTTGGCGTGATCGATCTTTGCAATGTACAGGAGTATAGGTTTTTCTTCTCGTGCTGTGCGGTTCTTTAGCTGTTCTTGTAGGTATTCCTTGAGATTTCAAGGCCTCCGCCCGCTCCTTTCCCCATTTGATGTTTCTGTTCCCCTCGAGCTTGGAGGAATGGGAGACTTTTTTCTACCGACTTGGAAATAAATCTATTGAGGGCCGCTATTCTCCCTGTTAATTTTTGCACTTCTTTTTTTTTTTGTCTTAGGCTCCGCCATGTCTCTCGATTGCCTTTGTCTTTTAGGGTTCGCTTTGACTCCTTCCGAACTGACTATGTATCCTAGGACCTTCGCCTTGGTTACTCCAAACACACACTTTTTTAGGGGTTCAACCTCGAGGCCCGACTTCTTCAGGTTTACAAAGGTTTCTTGTAAATTGGAGATGTGGTCTTGCTCTCTTTTGCTCATGACTATGAGGTCATCGACATACGCAATCATGTTTTTGCGTAGTTGCCCGATCAAAAACTTTGCTTGTCATTCGAGCGAAGGTTGCACCTGCGTTTTTCGTGCCCTCTCGCATTCCGACAAAGCAATATGTTCGAATGGAGTTGTGAAACTAGTTTTTTCTTCATCCTCCTTTTTCAACCATATTTGATGATATCCCGAATAGCAATCCAAAGAATGAGAACCTTCGACACCCCTCTTTGCTTTGTCGACGGAGGTGTCTATTCTTGGCAAGGGATAGTTGTCTTTCTTGGTTGCCTTGTTGAGATCTGTGAAGTCTATACACATTCTCATTTTGCCGGAGGTCTTTTTTTGGGACCAGGGCGGCGTTTGCTAGCCGGTCGGTGTATTTGACTTCTCGATTACTCGGCATCAAGTAGTCTTTGAACCTCCGCTTGGGGCTGCGAGTATCCTATCCTCGACATTTTCCTCGATTTGCTTCTTTGGTTTCATTTTCGGATTGATGTCTAGGGCGTGTTCGATTGTATCTCTGTCTACTCCACGAAGGTCCGATCTTGACCCGGCGAAGATTTCTTTGTTTTTCCCGAGGAGCTCCGCCAACTCTTTCTCTTCTTCGAGCTTAGATCTCGCTACATTGTTATGGAATGATCCGGGTCATTATCTATTCTTATCTTCTTGATTTTTTCCTGGCCCTTGGCGCTCGTTTGTTCTTTTTTCATGTCTTCGTGGCTCGGGCCTTCGCCTTTTCCTTCCACAGAGTTAACATTCCTCGTGGGCGCGGTATATGGCCTTTTCTATGTTTCTAGCTTCTTTCCTCGGCTTCCATACACTTTGTTATGATCCCATGAAGTGCTGGGATTTTCATACACAAGTAGCCCATGTGAATTGCAGCATTGAACTTGTTTGTGAACCCTCTGCCGAAGATTGCATTGTACGGGGAGTAAACATCGACAATGTCGAAGGTTATGTACTCCGTTCTTGCACTTTTTTCGTCCGCGAAGGACACTGGTAAGACTATCTTGCCCAATGCTTGCACTTGTCTTCCGCCAAATCCTATGAGTGGTGAGTCTGATGGCTGTAGCTGATTTCTATTGAAATTCATCTTATCGAATGCATTGGCGAATATTATGTCTGCGGAGCTTCCCGTATCTACCAGAACTCTCTTCAATTCCCATGTTGCTATGTTGGTTTCTATCACCATTGCATCAACGTGTGGGTAGCTTTCCAGTTTGAGGTCTGCTTCTGAAAAAGTTATGGGGGTCTTCGACCACTCTCCGAACTTGACTGAGGGCTGAACCGCTACGTTATTCACTAAGCGGAGGTGGTCTCTCTTCTGTTTCTTGGTTTCATACTCTATTGATGCACCCCCCGCAATCGGCATTATGGTTCCTATAGATGGTAGAGGAGCGTGGGGGTTATATTGGTTTTCTAAGTTTGGCTCATTTTTCATGGGAGCGCTGGGTGGGGGTCCTTGCGGAGGTGGTGGCAAGCTTTGGTTTGATATCTGATTGACTGGTTGTCTTATCGCGTGTTGAGGTTGCCCTGCCTCGACATAAGTCAAATGTTGCCTCGGAGTGGAGTATGACATGCTCGACTCCGAGGAGTAGTTCTGGGGTAGGGGCGGTGGTGGCGAAGGCCTCCATGCCAGTAGAAAGCTGGGGTAGTAGGCATTTGCCAGGGTAGATGGGTGCACTTGGTTTGATGTTAGGGAGGGATAAATTGGGCAGTATTGCTGGTGTTGATTCTGAGCTGGCGGAGGCTCGGTGCGTGTATAGGTGTAGGTGTTGTTAATTTCTCTCGCCGGCTGCGGAGGTTGACTCGCAGGGGTTGGGTCCCGCTTGGTTTTTGAGTGCCTTATCTCTTTCTTGTTGGATGATTGGGCGCCTTTTGTGTAATGGCTTTTCTCTTCGCCATGTATTGCGCCAAAACTGTTTCCTTGGCCCTCTGTTCCAATTTTTCTAGGGACCTTTTCCTTGATCTGGCTTTTGGTTGTCCGGGGCTTGGCTCCCGATTGTTTTATTTCTTTGGGTGGGCTCATTTGTCGACTCATCGTCGAGAACCTCGTTGACCCCGAACTTGCTTGGGTTCTTCTTTGCTCCGCTTTTTGGTTCTTCTTGTTACCTTTTGTTAGTCGCTTTTCGATGTTTTGTTCTTCGAGTCTTTTCCGATAGTCTTCGCCGATCGGATCCGGATCTCAAATTGCTCACATAGCTCCCGCATTGTTTTCGGCTTCTTCCGCGCTAACTCTCCGGCGAATGGTCCCGGCGGAGCCCTCGATGGTCTGCATCTATTGCCACTTGATCGGGGGGGGCGTCACGGGGCCTTAGCCTTCGCTGCGGGAACCTTTGCCAATAATCCTTTAGTGGTTCATTGTAACCTTGCTTGCATTGGAACAGATCCATGGAGCCGAGTGATTGCCGCGACCAGTCCTTTGAAATTCTCTAGTATCTTGTCACGGAGGTTTTCCCATGAATATATCGTCTTTGGGCTTGAGCATGGAGTACCATGCGGCGTCTCCTTCCGCAAGCGATTATGAAGGCCTTCGCCAACAACTGCGTCGTTGCCCCCCGCCGAAGCTACCGCCGCCTCATAGCTCATTATGAACTGTTGTGGGTCTGTTTTTCCATTAAACTTTGGGAGCCGGGTGGGCTTGTATCCGGTTGGCCATGGTGTCCACTTTGTATCCCCTCCGACGGCGGGGACTTTGGATCAAAAGCTCTCCGGTCCCGTGGGGGTCCTCGACAATCGATGGGTTGGGTGAAGCTTCTTGGTCAATGTTTATGGGGATGTAGCTTGGTATGGGGATGGAGGGGATAATTAACGGCGGCCGAGGCCGACGGAGGTGAGTGGCAACCGCATGCTTTGAATTTCTGCTCGCAAGAGCGCCATCTCGCCGCCTTATCTCGGCTGCTTGTGTAGGCCTGCTGTGATTTGAGGACCTCCGCGTAAGCCGCAGCCGCTCTGTCTCTTTCCTGTTGGAGCCTACGCAAAGACGCTTGCAACCGGCGCAGCTCTCCGAGTCTCAGGCGGGTGCTTAAGCCCCGTGGCTCGGCTATTTCTCCGCCTTCGCCCGTCGTCTCCTCTCCCGCCTGCTCATTCTCAAGCGGAGGGTCCTCCTCCGCCGTTGCGTAGGTGCTCCTCGTGCTTCGCCTGGGTCGGCCACTTTTCGGTGGTGCCCCGGCACCCGTGGTGGTTCTCTTTCTTTTTGGTGCCGTGGTTTTTTCTGTCCGGGCCCCACGGTGGGCGCCAATGTTGAGCTTGGGGTTCCCAACACAGTTTGACACCTCCGCTCCAAAGCGGAGCCCCGAGGGGGTTTTGGGGCGGATCGAGTATTTTGAGTGGGATTAATTGTAACAACGCTCCATAAATGGAATTCACCAACCTCCTCCTTAGGGGAGGACTCCTCCCTATTTATAGTTTTACAATACCATGTGATGTAAGATTACATGCTTGCCCCTTTAGATTCCGGGCATATTCCTTTGGTTCTACAAACAACATCAACCCGTATCGTACTTGTACATAGCTTGCCGCCTTTCGTCCCCTTGATCCACGCGAAAGCCTCCGCGAGTCCCGCTGGACTTTTACTGGGGTTTGCCACGGCCAGTATCCTCCGCGATCCCCTCTGGAAGAAGGCTGCGGAGGTGTCTTCCTCCGCTATCCCTGCATGCTTGGGGAGACTCCGGTCACGTGAGCAAGCGGAGCAGCGTGGCCCGACACCTCCGCCAGCCCTGTTGGCGAAGGTCCGCTGATCGTACCCTCCTGCAGAAATCAGAGAATGGAAACGGCGGTTTTGTCAGTACCGGGCTCTGCGAGCGTTCTTCTGAGGTCGCGAACACCTCCGCCAGTTGCGCTAGGGCCTGCTCCCCAACATTGGACGTCATGAATAAGTTACAATGTCCATGGATATAATCGAGGTCACGTGAGCGTGAAACGGAGCAAGAACACGCATTACAGAGAAGATGGCGAGCCACAGTGAGCCGGTTCAACTGGCTAAGCCGGTTTGGTTAGCTGGCTGGGCTAGCTTAATCTCTTCTCGCCCGGCAAGCCAATCCACGATGTAGTCCAGTTATATTGAGGAAAGAGTTGGTCAATTCCACCAATGGCAAGCAGTTTCAGGACTCCTGGCTACTAAAATGCAGTGTTTTGTGAAGAAGCCTTAACCCCGCCTATCTCAAATTAGGCACCGGGCCCCAAATCCTGACCCTAGCTTTCAGTTCATTTTCCCTGATGCTACCCAGTCCTGATTATGTATTTGTCATTCATTGTCGGAACTGACATAGCTAGCGGTGCACATAAGAGTAATATCAACACTCTCATCTATTACTCGGGCTACGGGTGATTCACGAAACTGCAGGATGTTGATGGACTGGTATATATAGTGAGAGGGCTCTAAAAAGCTACCACTAGAAATATGCATCTGGGCAGTGTAATAAATTATTCCAAAATTCTGGGTGCAGTTGTAGGAACCTTATTACACCAAGGTAGTGGATCAGAGGGTTAGTCGCCAAGTCGATAGATCTTGTGTAAACATGACGTGTTATAATTCGGAACTTAGGGATTATTTTCTTGATGTAGAAAACACAATATTTTTGTAACTTGAGGATCTATACTCTTTTTTTTTTTATGGTTGAGGAACTAAACTTAGTTTCGCGAGGTGCTGTGTCATATGCAATTATTCATGAAATTGCATATAAATCGACTAACGGATGAGATCTTCTCTATAGCTTCTGTAGCTAGCACAACCATTGCTATGTATGGTTCTTCATGCTTGCGGTACATTCTCTTCCTGTAGATGCCGGACAAACACACTGCCATTGCATTTGCTTTCGCTGGACGCCTAACAAGAGTGAGCAAGCACATTCGTTCTGACCTGCGCTATTGAGTCGCTGCTGAGCTGGACTTGGAAACTGCTTTGGCTCACCACTGCATTGACCTGCAGTGGTGCAGGCTAGTGTTCGTAAATTGCACAAACTGAAGGTACAGGGTCACACCCTATCAGATCCCAAAAGGAGTACAAAACCCGAAAATCAGATTCCAGCTTTCAGTTTATTTTTCCTGTTGTCACCCAGTCCTAACGTCTGTTTTAATTGTTTGCTGAACCATCAATAAATAAACAGCACAAGCTTGCAAAAGCGATGGATCCAGAAAGATATATAGTGTGTTCATGCAGGGAGCTGTCATATGCCGCAGTGCTATATATAAGCTGTAGGAGGGAAATATGCAATGGAACAAATTTAAAAAAATTTAAATACAGAGGGACCAACAAAAAAAATAGTGGTCTTCGCTGTGAGTTCCCTCCGTACAAAATTAAAGAAATACGGACACATCTGTAGACTGTCCGTAAAAGCATGCTATATATCTAGGTAAACCACTAGTCAGAGGTAGTGCAGGCAGTAGAGCGCGGTGTGGATGATGGTAGTCCACATATGGTGCCACCATGGGAATTAAGAAGAATTATCTGAAGTATGCATTCACATGATTATTTAGTGTGTTTAAGATCAATGGCAGACAAAATTTTGGCACAGACAAACCACCGGTTCCTTGGCGGAAGCACCGTAACTCATCTCATATTCAGAGAATGAATTGATTCGAGCACCTGGAACTTTTATATACGTATAGTTTTGGCATTGTTGAAGTCATATAAAAATCTTCATCGCAGAGAAATGTTAAAATCACCTACCCTAGTGCAGCACCAACTCATTTAATTGTTCCTTCGTCTTCCCATGCAATCCACTGTGATGCCTCCACAGTGATTGGTGTTCCTGGTTCCTCACCCTCCATGTAGATAGTTCTGTTTGCTCAAGGTCTCATTGGAGCAAGGAAGATTCTGATATGATTGAAAATACTGTACAGTAGCACACTTTGTCGAAATGACAGAAAGTCCAAGGCGACACATGTCCTATGGAGGCTGATCTCTGTTAATGGCTAGGCTGTGCATATGTAGAATTCATTCCACTGACAGAAGATCTATGATGAGGAGAGCACAAAACTAAAAGTATTCGGTCACATTGTGGTTTTGCTTTGCGACTACGCCGCACAAGAAAGAACAATCAAGAAAAAAAATATAGTGTAGTACGAAACACATTCTGTCACCCCTCATGCGCCGGAAAGAGAAGATACATGGATCAGGGAAATAATAAACATGCATTAGGAACTGGTGTACCTACAAATTGCTCCAGAGCTGTGGCCATTGGCAGCTGTTGCACGGATTGGTTGCCAGATATGAATAAACAGACGATTTGTTCAGGCACCAGTGCCCTATGAGTAGCATCCTGGTGCTAGGCTGCCTGCTAATTCTTCGCATATATAAATGGCATCTAGCAGGACAATTCATGCCAGAAGATTGGCTCCAGTAAATGGACATTCCTAGATACCACCTATTCCCAAAAACGTGTTTCTTCAGTTCCAGCCCTAATAGCATTCCACTCAAAACTATGTATCTTGTTTCCAATGCACTAATAATTTAAAACACCCATCTGAGAAGAAGCTCCGTATATATAAACGGAGCTCATTGGCATGGGCAACTATAGGCCAACTAGCTATCAGTAAATGTGAGTAATTATAAACAATGGATAGCACTGTCCAGCTACTTACATGTCAGAGTTAATTAGGAGAACATCCTGTTTATAATCCCAATTAAGAAGTCGTGTTTTCCCATTTGCATTATGAAAAAAAATGGCTATTCCTACATTCCTGGCCGTGCTGGCTAAGTGACAACAACACTGGCAATGTATAATTGCTGGATAATCATAAGAGCGGACCATAACCGAGCCAGTGCTATTGTCAAGCAGGGAAGCATCGGTAAATATCCGGGCAACACATATTGGCACAGGTTTCTATATATATGCTGAGTGGTAAGCAAAAAAAAAAAAAGAAGAGAACATGCATTGATTGATCCATACGGCTCGAGGGGCTTGCAGAACAAAAAAGAAACACAAAAAAGATAACACGTATTGGCGTTCTTGGCAATCTGGTACTGGCTTCTCCGCGGGATTCCAGGTTAGATCTGTTGACTGACGCCAAAGAACAGGAAGTGGAAGTCGTTGCCGTGTGCCCTGATGGATTTCTACTCCTCCATGAAGCGCTCAGGGCAGAACCCGTCAGGCTCCTCCAACCTTTTTCGGTTCGTAGGAACTACGCATTGACAAGGATCTCGAAACCACAGGGATGTCATATAGCCAGCAAGGTTGCTGTTTCCTTGATGATGGCTTGGCGATAGGGGATGCGCTTCAGGTCTGACTCAGTCACAGGCATGCTGGATGTGCAGGTAGGATGATGCAATGTTGTCCTTTTGGCCGCACTGGATAGAGGACTGCTGGTAGTAAGATTTTTTCCTGGATACCACCTATTCCCAAATTATGTTTCACTCCACTAATACCATTCAGCATTATAAACAGAGATAACCATCACAGACATATAGGAAAATGAGAACGATCTGAGTTGTTGTATTCGTATATATAAAGGGAGGTAGCCAGCATGGACCTCTAGCCACCAGTAAATGGGTGATAAACCCAACTGCCGAACAAGAACTCCATGTGGATTTCATAGCGAGGGCATTACTATTGTACACTCCAGATGGACCGTCCCCCCCCCCTACCCTCTAGCCAGCAGTAAATGGGTGATAAACCCAACTGCCGATCAAGAACTGCATGTTGATTTCATAGCGAGGGCATTACTATTGTACACTCCAGATGGACTGTCCCCCCCCCATATTTTTTTAAAATAAAGGCAGAAGCTCTACGACTCAATTAAGGTGAATGCATGTTATGTACAAGAAGTTTAGCCAAACAAGATGCCAAAAAGGCACCCAAAAGGTTAGCCACCCCAACGCGGTTGAGAACAAAAACCATGTTGTGGCAAGGGTGTGTTTGGATGCACCTGCTCGTATAATTATAATAGACGAAGAACTTCAAAATGTGTGCGAATCGTTGTATCATAGTGTCGATGCCACCAACAAGCTGCATGCGTGTCACATCTCACCTGCATGATTGGCACTAGGAAATAGGAAATTTCATCGAACCTGTCAACAACGTGTTTGACAAAATGCCTCAGACCTGCTAAGAGTGTGTTTGATGAAATGCCTCCATGGAGGTAACCTTACCAATTCGGAGAAGAGGTCATTGCATCGAAACAAACCAGGCAACTAAACACATCCTAGGGATTGCTCGGCCGAGATAGCACAGACAAACAAACATCCAGTTGTTGGCTTGTTAGGACATGTCTTAGGCGATCCTGGATTAGATTTGCTAGCACGTATTGCCTCAAGGTATCTGTAAATGGTGAGTCACAATGCAAATTAGCACATACTCATACTACAAAACACGTAGTAACTATTGTTATTTTTGAATATATATCAGAACTATCTAGTCAATTCAAGATCATTACAAGTTTCAAAATGAGATTGAAAAGTTAATTTGTTTTCAAAATATCAAAAGCTGAAAATCGCAATAGTTTGAGTTATTTGGTTTGAATATGTGTTTCATTGACTTTGCAGCAAAAGAAAAATATGTGTTTCAAAATACGTGTCTCGTTGGATGGTTATGCATCTGATGTGCGTGCTTGTTATCTGACTTCATATAATCTCTCTGCATGATTTATAAATTTTCATATTTTTTTAAAAGATCGTAGTGCTATATGCGAAGCCAGTTTTTTTTAATATCTTAAGGCTAATTGGTCAATTTACAGTGTAGTACGGCAGCGGTGACAGCAGCATTGATGTGTAGTGCAGAACAGCGGCATAGGGGTGGTGGCCAAAGAGAAGGCCAGTAATCCCTAACATTTGTTTGCATTTTCGTTAGTGGTTAGGGACTCTCCTAGAATAATTACCGTCGTAAAAAATCATTTATGGAGTCAAGTGTCTTAAGACGGCCACCTCTATAAACCATCGATTAACACAAGCGGTCATATTACAACCTCTGTCTGCGTAAATTGATTTTCACAGCTAGCTCTCCTTAGATGACCACATAAAAATTGTTACTAACCCAAACGGTAATTCTAAGTGACCCTGTTTGTACATCAATTTGCATTGTGGAGGCTGATGTCCTAAGATGCCCGTCTATATAAATAACGTAAACCAATTCATAAATCATTCATTTGAACTCAGATAACAAAGATCTGCTTTTTATCAGTTGTAGCAATGTTAATATCCTAAAAAAGTATATTTTTTTTTGCAACTGTGTGACAGTGCAAAGGGGTAGAAAAATGGTTTCTTGGAACCCATGTGGTGCCGTGCATGCAGCTCTGAATTCACCTTGACATCAGTAGTCGGGCGGTTACCTCCTTTGTATATCATTGACTGATTTACTGATAATAATAACAAAGTTGTCACTGCGGTGCTGCTACCTTTATATACCATCCCTTCACATAGAGATGTTTCAAAATTAGCTGGGAATGACAACAGGGTGCAACCAATGCTATTTTGGAGTAGTGAAACACAATTTGGGAATAGGTGGTATCCAGGAAAATCGAACTACCAGTTGACTCCGTGGTATATGAAGAGTTAGCATGTCGTGGTGCCCTGGTATTTGATATATTTGTTGTCTGATTCACAGGATGCCAATGAGTCATGATATTACTGTCATACTCGTCCGACGGATGGCAAATGTACCTGGTTTCTTCTCACATGGAGCATTATGCTGCTGCAAAAAAACTACCACTGGAGGATGCGGAACAAATCGGCGACCTTGATCTTCGCTACTTGTGGGTGCGCACCTGCCCCTCTAGCCTTTGCCACGTGGATGGCGGGGAGGGGCGAGGGCTTCTCACGGGAGTGGAAGAAAGAGTGACACCGATGACTTGGACAAAAGCGGATCCCGAAAGTATCTTTTTCGATTGATAGGTCATAAAAGTTCCTACCAACCGTCCCCTCTATACGTCCCCCGTCGGCCCGTATTTATAGGCGTCCGGTTGGTCATTCTTGTAGTTACATATTAGGACAAAGCGTGTTTGCCACTTACGACTAGGGCCCACGAGGGGCAAATCGGCACAAACCCCGTTAGGTGGGGAAGTAAAACACATGTTCGCTAACGCCATCCTTCATTAGGGTTTCCCTCCTATTGCGCCGCCACATGGCCCGAAATCTCCTCCGGGTTCTCACAGGCCTCTGGCGCCGCGGGCGCTCCTCTCGCCGAGCCGCCTCCCGCTCCCCGGGAGGTGCCGCTCCCCGGGTCCGTCACCCCCGCACCGCGAGGGGTGTCGTCTTTGGCCTCGCCGCCCCCCACCTGCGGGGTGTCGCCTTTAGCTTTGCCGCCCCCGCGCTGCGGGTGTCGTCTTTGGACTCGCCGCCCCGCGCTGCGGGGGGTGTCGCTTTGGCTTTGCCGCCCCGCGCTGCCCGAGGGGTGTCGTCTTCGGGCCCGGGAGCTACCGGGGGTCCTTTGGCGAGGGCCCCTCCCCAACAGTAGCCCCTCGGGGTTTGGTCCGTAGCTGCATGCCCGCGCGAGCAACGAACCTAGAGAGGGGAGGCCAGCGGACGGCCAAGGCCTCTCGCAGGCTGTCCTTGCCGGCGACACCCTAGTTGCTTTCTTTAGGCCGGTTGGCGTTTTAACCTTGCCACGTGTGAGGTTTTCTCGTGGGCGTGATGGTTGCGCCGTGGGCGTTGAATCGACGGGGCGTTGAACACGAACCGTCGGGGCACGTGGCGTCCCGATCCTAGTGCCCTCGGGGTCCGTTCCCCTGAGTGATTTTCAGCCCCTATAAATAGTCGATGCCGTAATCGCGGTGAAACTTTGTGCTCCCACTTTTGCAATTGTCTTGCCGCTTGCACCTGCCTACTTCCTCCTGCGCTTCTCTACCTCTGCCGCGGGCGCGTTTGCTTGCGGAGTTTTCTTGTCTCCGAGGGCGATTCGCCTGTGGTCCCGCCCTCGTTGCTTAGTCGGAGATGTCGTCGAAGGCTGCCGAGGCTGCGAAGGGGAAGGCGAAAGAAACCTCCCCAACCCCGATGTTCTCCCCGAGCAAGGTGACCGAGGCGAGATCTAAAGGAGTATGCGGGAGTTGGGCTGCACTGAGCAGCCCCCGGCCTCCGCGCGGTGATCGCATCCCTCGAAGCCACACGACAACGAAGTGGAGGTGTTCGCGGAGTTCTTCGTCGGGGCCTCCGCTTCCCGTGGCGGAGTTCGTGGTGGAGTTGATGGGGAGGCTCGGCTGCGGTTCCACCTCGCTTCAACCCTGCGTGCTTCACCAAGTCTGTCCATCTTCTTGTGGGCTGCCGGCCGGGGTCTCGGCGCCGGATGTCGGCGCTTTCCTCTCTACGACCATCGCATTCACTGCGGCCCGCGTTACGGAGGGGACGGTCTGCGGGGCAGCGGCCGGGCGCGGATATGCCGTCTACGCTCGCGTGCCGCGGGGAGCCGTCGCTGCGGTGCAGGCCGGAGGAACAAGTGGGCCGCCCGGTCGGGCGGTGGTTTTACTATGAGTTGCGGGGCGCCCAGGCTGTGCGGAAAGCTGCGCAACCTCGGGAGCCCCGAAGGGCGGTGGGCGCAAACCAACGCCGTGGCGGAGCGGCAGGCGATGCTGACCAACATGTCGCGCTACCTGACGGGGCGCGACTTGGTGGAAGAGCTCATGGCGGCGAGGGTGGTGCCCCCCCGTCCGCCTCCCTGTGTGTGGCCGGAGGTTGAGGATGTCGATAAGCCGAGGGGACTGGATCTAAAGTCTCCGAAGGTGGATTTCGGCTGCCCTCTCGGGAGCATCGATCCAGAGGGGGTCTCGCGGGAGGCCGGGTATGAAGCGGGTTCTCGCTGAGGTCCAGGCCCGCACCGAGGAGCTGATCGGCAAGTGCAAGGTCGCGAAGTTAGATGTGGCGGCCCCCGCCGCGAGTCGCGGGGTTCATCTGCCCTTCCGGTCTCCGGGCGGGCCCGCTTGTGGCCGGGGTGTCCGGCCTCATTCACAACATCGCCAGCCCGAGCGAGCGAAGAGGACGACCCGGCGTGACGGTTCCGCCCGAAGATCGGTTCCTACCCCTCGTTAGGCGGGGACCTCCGCGCACGAAGACGCAGGAGGTGGAATCTCCGCGGAGGTTGCGGATGCCTCAATTGTTGCTCTTGCCGGCCTACCACGGAGGCGACCGGCTGCGGTGAGGCCGCGTCTGCTGACTCCGACCGGAAGTCGGCGATGGTGGCCACGGCGGTCGGAACCTCGCGGCTCAAGCTCGTCGAAGGCTCCTTTGGCGGTGACACCTCTCGCATAATGCCTGGCTCCTCAGACCAAATTGATGCCATATCTTGGTGGAGGGCCGAGAGATCGAGGGGGAGCTTGACGGCGGGGGTGTTGGGAGAAGCGGGGGCACGGCCGCCGTTTGCGCCCAGCAGCCTCCCCGGGCTTGCGAGAGGAGGTGATGCCTGGGTGGTGCCGGCCTTGGATCTCAGATACCGGGCCCGACATCTCGGAGTGTCGGTTCGAGGCCGTGAGGCCGAGCGGGCGATTCACTGGCACGGTGTTTGGTCACAGGTGTGCCGGAGGCCGAGCATGGGCTCGCTTTCCGATCGGCGTGCTGAACTTAGCCAAGACATCGCGGTGAAGGCCGCGGAGATCTTTGGTTCTTGCGCTGGCTGCCGAGGGTCGGGCCAGCCGGGATGTGAAGGGACGACGCTGGAGCGGCTAAGAAGAGGGCCGATGATGTCGAGCGCGGAGGCGGAGGCGGAGCGGCTCCGCGCAGGCGAAGAGGCGGGCCGAGGCGCACGCCGCGCTTAGAGGAGAAGTATAAGGTGGCGCACGACGAGGTGATGACCACGTCGTAGCGCAATGTCGACCTGAGCACCGAGGTCCCGCCGGGCCAAGAGCGGCGAGGAGGCCGCACTAAAGAGGGCAGCGGAGCTGGAGCGGGAGCTTTCGGCGCATGACAGGGCGTGGCTCTCCGAGGTGAGCTCTGTGAAGGAGCTCCTCTACGGCGTCCTGGAGGGCGCGGGGAGCAGCGGTTTGGCTCCTCTTCCCAGCGTGAAGCCCACGGCCGTCGGGGAATGGCTGAAAACCACCTTGTCTAGCGTGCCCTCGCTCGTGCACCATCTTCGCGGACTTTGGGGGTTATGTGGCGGCCGTGGCGCTAGGGCACACCCTCGCGGGGTCCGCGGGTGCCCGTGATCTCAATGACCCCGAGGCTGAAGTTTCCCGCAAGGAGGAGATGGACCGGGTGCGCGAGGATGCGGATCTCCGCTATTTGGCCGGGCGGTTCCTCAAGAAGTTCTTCACCGAGACGGGGCACGCGGTGGCGATGGAGGAGGCACAGGCCGAGACTACTGGTATGTGGTTTTTACCGGGCGGCGTTTCCCTTTCGGCTTGCTCTTAACGCGGCTCCTTGTGTTGCTTGTCTCTAACGCTGGCTTGTGCAGGCGCTGGCTGCTGTGCTCGAGGCGGGGGAAGATGTGACCCCCGATGTCGCGGAGGATGCTTGTGCCAAGGATGCTGCTATGGATGAGGAGGTGGCGGCCAGCTGCGGAGGACGACGCCGGGCCTTTCTACCCCCCGGACGCTGGTGCCGATCGGGACGCGGGGCTTCCCGTGATGGTGCCTCCGTGGACGGGGGCGAGGCGGCGGACCTCCGGGTGCCAACCGAAGATCCCCCGACTGGTCTGGGCGCTGCTTCCACCGGCCAGGTTGAGACCTCGCAGTAGTGGTGTCTTTGTGAGATGTGTATAGACCGGAGGGCCTGGCTGAGCCTTTTGTAAATGTACTCGGGGTGCTTTAACAACATCGTAGTGTGGTTTAAGTTAATTGTGTTTGCTTGTGCTGTTGCATGGTCCTTCGGCTGGGTTGCTTGCCTTCGATGTTGCGGGGTTGGGTGTGGGATTTTGCGAGGCATGTTTTCTAACCCTTGGCTCTGCCCTTGCAGGATCTGCGGGGCCTCAAGCGGGGGTCTTTGACGTCGTCCCTCTGATGATGAATTATCAAGACATTTTTATCTCGGGGGAGACGTGGGTCCATGCGATGACGAAGTATCCGGGAGTTGGCTTCGAAACTTTTTAGTGGGCGCGTGCTCGAAGATATGATGTGAGGAATCGTCGCGGAGACGTTTTGGCGGGGGTATGATTTGACGGACCGCCAGGTGGAGCGTGTGTTGTTTGGGGCGGGGCCGTCTTCGGTTTTGTTGGGCGAAGACCTTGGGGACGAGGGAGGCTGCCGCCGCTTGCGCTTGGCGAGGTTGGTTTTGAGGTGGACCGAGAGGGCGCCGTGATTGTGCCTAAGCCCGAGAGCCGCTGGAGCCGAGGGCCCGCGACTTGCGGAGAGTTTTTCGGCGGAGGGTCCTATCGGGACCGCTCCCGCTTGTCAAGGCCCCTCCCCTTCTGTGGGGGCCGTTGAGTCTGTTTGAAGAGGAGGAGGCAAATGGTTGCTTGCTGGGTGGCGGGGTTTCGAGTGGTCCTCTTGAAGTCGAGGTGGTTGACGTGGCGGAGTTTGTGGAGCGCGTTGCGGGGATTCTTGTGGGAGACGTGCTTTGGAGGGCTTGATTGCGGACCTTGCTAGGATGGTTTGTGGTTGAGGGGCTTTTGGCTTGGACCTCGCTCCTTCGCGGGGCTATTGTACCCTGTTCTCCCTCTCGGGGTTGTTGTAACTTGGTCCTCCCTTCGCGGAGCTGTTGTAACTTTGTCCCCCCTTTGCGGGGTTGTTGTAATTTTGTTCCCCCTTCGCGGGGTCGTTGTAAATTTGTCATGGAGCAAGTACTTGGGCGGTGCTATTGCCCTTATGTTTGCGAGGCGGGCTGTGATAAGCTGGGACGGCCTCTGCTTCCTTTGCGAGGCTTGTTCTTTGCCGAAATTTTGGTTGCAACCACGCCCTTGGTTTTTATGGCGAGGCTCGCTCTTTTGCGAAGGTTTTAGCTGCGCAGCGACGCCCCCTGCTTCTTTTAGCGAGGCTCGCTCTTTTGCGGGGATTTTAGTTCGCGCAGCGACGCCCCTGCTTCTTTTAGCGAGGCTCGCTCTTTTGCGGAGATTTTAGCTGCGCAGCGACGCCCCCTGCTTCTTTTAGCGAGGCTCGCTCTTTTCTTGGGGATTTTAGTTCGCAGCGCCGCCGACCCCTCTGCTTCTTTAGCGAGGCTCGCTCTTTGCAGAGATTTTAGCCGCTCAGCGACGCCCTCGCTTTTTAGCGAGGCTCGCTCTTTTTGCGGGATTTTAGTTCGCGCAGCGACGCCCCCGCTTCTTTTAGCCAGCTCGCTCTTTTGCGGAGATTTTAGGCTGCAAATACGACGCCCTCGCTTCTTTTTAGCGAGGCTCGCTCTTTTGCGGGATTTTTGGTCGCTTGAGGGGCAAGACGACAGTTTTTCCATTGCCCGACCGGGAGGGTACATATTTTAAGCGTGGTACATCCGCTTCTCGCAATGCTTTCCCTTCCTGAGGAGGGAGGAAACCGATTAGCTAAGCTTCTCTACTAGATTGCCCAAGGTTACCCTGGGTTTCTAGGTTAAGCAGGATTGCCTGCTAGTCGGCTTTTTCCTGATGCTTCCTATTTCTATCTATGCGTGTGCGGGGTTCGTCGCGCTGCGGGGTGTCGAGGGGTCTCCGAGTTGGTCGATGTGGTGTCGAGGCGGCTGGTTCAGAGGCCGGTACTGAATGCCCTTCTTGCAGAGGTAGAGCCTCATAAGTCCCGCCGCAACTCGCGTGTTCTTGCCGCGGGGTCTTCTAGGGGATCGTGGCCGCAGCTCTGGCTGTTGCGGGGCGGGGTTCTTCTGGCGCAGCCGGTTCTCGAGCACTCGCTCTCGGAACTTTGATTCCTTTGGCGCCTTGCCGCCGGGAGGATGTTACATTCTCCATTGCGGTGCCGGGTTGCTAGTGTTGTGGTGGATATGTCGAGGCTTGTGGCGGCTTGCTCTGTCTGGCCGGGCGTTCTAGTTCGGGGCATTGCTTTGCTTTGTGGTGTCCTTTTGGCTTTTGGGTGTTGTGATGTGTTGGTGTTGTGTAGGCGGGTTTTATAGTGGTGCGGGGTTGTACGGCGGGGTGTGTTGACGGTCACCAACGACATATTTTTAACGTCAACATTCTACCAATAAGGGGGTGAAACTATACCTTACTACACACATATACATTTATTATTGACATAATTCCACTTGTAGTGCCAAATAATGTTTTACAGGATTTATATAAAAACCAAGTGGAAAATGCACCAAAGGGCGCCTCCCGAAAGCGCATTCCTGAGAACATCAAGCCCAAGGGAGAAAAGTCCATAAAATATCAATATCCAAGCACAAGCCCAAGAGGTCGAGGCCCGAATCCAACATGAAATGATTAACGGGCCGCGGGACATGGGTTCAATATTTTGGGCATAACTTTCTCATACGAAATCGGATTTCAGCGAACAAATACTCGAAACGGCTAACTCCGAGGCCCACGTGCTCATGCAAAGTTTCAGGCCAAACGGACAAAATATTGGTGCGGGCGCACCAAGTGGTGCGCGCCAAGCACCCCTCCCGAGGCCAAATCGGCCCATCTTCGTTCCGGCGGCCCATCTCAACCTGAAAAGTTTGGAGGCGGTGTTTGCTTGCCCGAAAACGGTGCGGGATTAGTGCCAAATGGCTTAGCCAAGAGAGGATCCCATGGTGAAGGTCCTATAAATAGATGGGCACTCCCTCACTTGTAACACACACCACACAATGTAGCCTCTCTCCTTCTTCTTCTTTTCTTCTTTTTCTTCTTCTTCTTTCTTCTTCTTCTTCTTCTTCTTCCTCTTTCTTCTTCTTCTTCTTTTTCTTCTTCTTCTTCTTTTTTTTCTTCTTTTTTTAGTATGTACTTAGGAGGAGTTTGGCAAGGATAATAAAAGAGAGCAAGACATTTTGGAGCTATGCGGTATGAGCAATTTAGAGTTCTTCATTTTGTTCTTGTTCTCTACTTATCAATATAGTCATGTTCTCGAATTAGAGTAAAGTTCTTGTGATATAATCTTGGTTGAAGAACTAGTCTATAGTTCCTATATCATGATCTTGTCTTATAGAACTTCGTGCTTAATTTATCATACATACATGTTTAGACCAAGGAGCTAGATCGATATGTTGAGTTCTACCTAGAGTTAGCCCCGGTTGATGTTGGGTTGCGGGATTGATAGTCGTTCCTTCGAGGGCGGCGCTCTAGTAGAAGGACCCGGGGACGGGTAAGCCTTGTTAACATGCTAGAGTGATAATCACTAGTGTAGACGTGGTGTCCGGGCTAGGGGTTGCCTATCTTTTGTGGCGCATCCCATGGTTGAGGGGGTAGGCGGCTTGGTCGTGACAAGCCTTGTCCGTCCCTTTGAAATCCCCCCCACGCTCGGGTGCGGCGCAAATGCTAATTGCCTGGACACCGTTCTTTGGGCGTGGGCCGGTGCCCGAAGTAATTCGGCAGAGACCTTGGCTTTCTTGAACTAGAATCTCTAACGCTTGAACATGTGTGTATCTCGCTATCTTGACATGACTATCTAGGATATGCCTCCTCCATATTAGATTTATTCTTTTATTCATTCTTTTATATTTATCCTTGAGATTGGCTCGAGTGTGTGTGTCAAGTTATCCTATTACCTTTCCTATTTTACACCTATTATGAGCATTGGTCTATTATACATTCGTGTCATCTTGACCATGTCCGAATTAGAGACTTTTACACCATGCCTTCCTTTGGGAAAAATATAAATAACGATACCCCGAATACTTCCGTGAAATGCTACAATGATAGATCCGTGCGCTTGCGGATGAATATCTTCTTTGGCAAGATCTATCCCGTTGACGTTCCCATTCTGATCACCGACACGGTGGTTTTACTTGGGAATGTCACGGGCGCATTTCTCGCCCGTTATTAGAGATGGGTTCTAAACCTGTTTCTAGTGATTGCGCTTTAAGAAATGCAACGAGGTGCAGCCTTTTAAGTGGTCTTTAAAGAGGTAGGTGGGTGTCCTTGGCCGGCAGGGGGTAGTAAAGTGTCGGTCCTTTTGTTGGTGAGAATGTTCAATGCGTTGCCGGGGTGGACCCTGATTTTGGTACCCCCGTGCGGCCCAATCTCGGGGTTCGCGTCGGGGTTGCGTTTTGCGAGCCCCCGGCGTAGTTTGCGTTGGGGTGCGCCGTCTTTTTGTGCCTCCGCGCAGCCCATACTGGGTCCGCGTCGGGTTGCGTTTTGCGAGCCCCCGCGTAGTTTGCCGAGGGTGCGCGTCTTTTTGTGCCTCCGCGCGGCCCATACTCGGTCCGCGTCGGGGTTGCGTTTGCGAGCCCCCCCGCGTAGTTTGCCGTGGTGCGCGTCTTTTTTATGCCTCCACGCGGCCCATACTCGGGTCCGCGTCGGGGGTTGCGTTTTTGCGAGCGCCCTCGCGTAGTTTGCCGGGTGCGCCGTCTTTGTGCCTCCGCGCGCCCATACTTCTGGGTCCGCGACGGGTTGCGTTTGCGAGCCCGGCGTAGTTTGCCGTGGTGCGCTGCGTCTTTGTGCCTCCGCGCCACCCATACCGGGGGTCCGCGTCGGGGTTATGCTTTTCGAGCCCCTTGGTATGTTTGGTCCGGCCCGGGGCAATGGTGGATGCCGAGCCCGGTCGGGCCAATCATTCGACGACGGAGTCCCGATGAGGGCGGAGAGGCACCGCTTCGCCCCTTTCGGGCGCTTGTCTGGTCGCATGAGGAGTAAAGACAAAGCTTTTTTGGGGAAAACTGCATATATTGATAAGATGGGGTGCTGCCTCGTTAAAACCTCGCGCCCGTCGCGAGGAAAAAGAGTGCAGCCCCTGTTACATGATATTGTCTTACAAGAAACTTGAAGAAAAATGCAAAAGAAAATTTAAAGGAATCTTATAGCTCGCGAACGCCGAGTGCGGCGCCGCTAAGGGTAGTATTTGCGAGGTCGCCAATGTTCCATGTGCGCGGTAGGTCATTTCCGTCGAGGTCTTGTAGGTGGTACGAGTCGGGTCTTGTCGATTTCGTGACCGGGAAAGGTCCTCGACCACTTGTCGACAAACTTCCCCGCCATTTGAGCGTTTTGCTTTGTGATGAGCGCCAAGTCTCCGACCGCGAGGTTGCGGGGCTTGACCTTTTTGTCGCGCCATTTGCAGGTTTCTTGTTGGTATGAGTGGAGGTTGAGGACGGCCTGGTTGCGGACTTCTTCGACAAGGTCGCTGGCGAGCGGGGCGTTCACTTCCGTTGGCACGAGGGTTGTTCTTGGGGAACCGTGTGTTAGTTCCTCTGGGAGTACGGCCTCTTCTCCGAACAGTAGCTTGAACGGGGTGAATTTTGTTGCTCGCATTCGGAGGTGTTGTGTGACCCGCACCACCGGTGTGAGATGCTCCGCCCAGTGCCCCCTTGGTTTCCCCCGTATTTTTGAGCTGATGCCCTGCAGAATGGTGTCGTTGGCCCTCTCTACGAGGCCATTCGACCGGGGTGTCGGACAGAGGCGAAGTGTATCTTTGTCCCGATCCGAAGCGAAATTGCTTGAAGGCCTCGCAGTCGAATTGTGTGTCGTTGTCCACCGTGATTTCTCTTGGGACCCCGAAGCGGCAAATGATTTGTTGCGAAGAACTTCTCGCCGCGGAGCGAGGTTATTGTTGCGAGGGCGGGCTTCAATCCACTTTGTGAAGTACTCAATGGCTACAATCGCGTAGCGGAGGTTGCCCGGCGCCGGCGGGCATTGGTCCGACGAGGTCTATTCCCCACCTTTGGAGGGGCCATGTTGGGCGCGATCGGCGTGGTTGCTGCCCCGGGAGGTTTGAGTGGTGGGCTGTTAGTCGGCATCCTTCGCAGCGCTTCACGAGGTTCTCGGCGTCGGCCCAGAGCGGTGGGCCGCAGAAACCCCTGTCTCAACACCTTCCAACAAGTGCGCGGGGGCGTTGTGTGAGCCGCAGATGCCCTCATGCACCTCTCGCGGGATTGTTCTTCCTCGGGGCCGAGACACACTTGAGCCATGGTGTCAGAACCGGCCTTGTATAGCTGCTCGCCAATCATTCTCAGATCCCCTCACCTTTTTGTGCTATCCTTTTTCTTCTTCCTTTGAGTCGGGTTCGGCGTGGCCTTTATGTAGGCAATCATCGAGGCCCTCCGATCCCTCGCTGATATGGCATTCACAAACTTGGTCTGCCGGGCGGGGACCCCCTCGACGGCCGGCTTTGTGAAGATTTCATAGAATACGTCCGGGGTAGCGGGGCTTGTGTTGCGGCTGCCTTTGCTAACTCGTCGGCCTCGCCGTTGTCCCCGCCCGCTATGGTTTTGTTGTGATGCCCAGAAAAAAGGCCTCTGCTTTGGCGGACCCCGAGAAGGTACTTCGAGCTCGGGTTTCGGCTCGCAACTTTTTTTCGACATGGCCCGACACGACTTCGAGTCCGGTCCCGATAATGGCCCTCCTTGCCGATAGAGCCCGGAGCTTGTTCATGCCGATGATCGCCTCAGATTCTCGCGATGTTGTTGGTGCATGGGAATTCCAGCCTCGCGGCGTAGCGAGCTTTACTCCGATGGCGAGATGAGAATGGCTGCGACCCGCCCTCCCGGAGCCCCGTGCTCCATCGATTGTATGCTATCCATATTGGGTCCAACTTCGCGCGCCGGTTGTATACGTCGGGGTTCGGGCCTCGCGACCGAAGTCCGCGAGGGCTTGGGACTTGATTGCTGTTCTTCCCACGAATTTGATCGCGTGGTCGCCCACTCAAGTTGCCCAAATGGGCTATCCTTCCTACTTGACTCGGGGTTTCGAAAATGTTCTCCAATGGGAAAGCAAGACGGTACCGTGATCTCATGCGACTGAAAGTAGTGTTTGAGTTTTCTTGCGGCCATGACCACGGCGTAGGCTACCTTCTCTAGTTTAGTGTAGTTGGCTTTGGCGGCCTCGAGGACTTCGACACGTAGTAGATGGGGAGTCGTCGTATTTGGTGCCGATCGGTGACCTCCTTGGCGAGGATCGCGCTTACACGTGCGGGGATGCCGCTACGTAAAGCAGAGGCCCTCGCCAAAGTTCCGGTGTTGCGAGGGTTGTCAAGTTGAGGAGGTAGTGCTTTAGGTCGCCGAAAAGCTTGCTCTGTATCGGGCCCCACCGAAAGGCCCGATGCTCTTAGGATCTGGAAAAAAGGTAGGCCCCGCTCTGCGGACCTTGAGATGAATCTGCTTAGGGAGGCCATGCGGCCGAGGCGTTGCGCCAATTTTCTGTTTGTCGGGGGTTCCATCTTGGTGATTGCTTGGATCTTGGTTGGGTTTGCTTCGATGCCTCTTGCGGAAACCGTGGCACCCGAGTAATTTTCCTTTTGCTTCGACTCGAAGACGCATTTTGCGGGGTTTAGCTTGAGCCCGGCCCCCGCGGAGCTTGAGGAATGCCCTTTCAAGGTCTGCTATGTGATCTGACCTGAGCTTGCTCTGCACGACAATATCATCCACGTAGGCAGAGATTGCCTCGTCATCTGCGAGGACCTCCGCAGTCATTCGTGCAAAGGTGGACCCCGCATTCCGGAGGCCTTCCCGCCATTCTTCCGAAGCAATATGTGCCTGGTGGGAGTTATGAAGCTTGTTTTCTCCTCGTCTTCCTTGTTCATCCAGATTTGGTGGTACCCCGAGAAACAATCGAGCAGCGATAGCATCTCGCACCCCGCAGCCGCATCTACGAAAGTGTGCGATGCGGGGTAAGGGAAAATCATCTTTGGGGCATGCTTTGTTGAGACTTGTAAAGTCCACACACATTCTCCATCTCGGGGTTCTCGGCTGTCCTTGGAGAGGCTTGCTTTTTCTTAACCAGACCACGTTGGATAGCCATGTTGGGTACTTTTAATGGTCTTATCACTTGGGCGCCTAAGAGCCGGTTGACCTCGACCGCGCAGCTTTCTTTCCTCGGACATCCGATGGAGTTTTTGCTTGCACGGGGTTGTCCCTCCCGGACATTAAGCTTATGCTCGATAATTTGGCGATCGACGCCCTGGAGGTCCTCGGCCGACCAGGCGAAAACATCGCAATGGTCGTAGAGGAAGTGGATGAGGTTGGCCTCGAAGTCGGGGTCCAGCATTGCGGAGATGGTCACTACCTTGGCCTCATCGTTCGAAGAGCCTAATTTGCTTGGTCTCTTCCACCGGTTGGGCGCCATTTTTATAGTGGTCCTCGTTGGGGTCCTTGTTTTCTTTCTTTTCCTTTTCCTCTTTGACTTCTTTGTCCCGCTTTCGAGGGCATGGACGTTTACGCCCCTAGGGCGACGCCTTCTTCGCGGTTCTTGCGAGGTCCTGGTCCCCGAAAACTGCTATGACTCCGGTGATCGATGGCATTTTCATGCAAAGATAGCCTGGGTGAATTACTGCCGCGAATGCGTTGATGATGCCCCTCCCAAAGATCGCATTGTAGTTGTAGTGCATGTCGACCACATCGAAGGTTATGTTTTTTGGGTTCGCGGGTGAGGTTGGTCCCCGAAGGTGACCGGGAGGGTTATCTTCCCAATCACTCGACTTGCTGTCCTCCCAACCCGAAGAGGGGGGTTTCCTCGCGGGCTCCGGGAGGTTGCGGTCAAGCCTCATGCGGTCGAAGGTGGATGTGAACACGATGTTCCGCGGAGCTTCCCGTGTCGACCGTGATTTTGTTTACAATCCAACCTCGCGACGGTGGTCTTTGTTGACTCGTAAACGAATCGACATATTTTTCCCCGTCAACTTACTACCATAAAGGGAGTAAAATTAAACCTTTTATACTCATATGCATTTATCACTAATAAATTCCACTTGTAGTGTCTTGTATTTTATTTTGCAGATTATTAATAAAAAGCAAGTGGAAAATCGACCAAAGTACGCCTTCCGGAAAGCGCATTATTGCAAAATCCAAGCCTGTGAGCAAATCGACCCAAAACTCCAAATGCAGGCCGAGCAAAGCCCGCCCACAACTTTTCGTAGGCGAAACACGACACCCCACCGAGCCCCGGCCAGGCCGAGCCTGGGGGGTGCGCGCTTGCACACACTTACCGGCGCGGCCGCACCCTCCCCGAGGCGGTTTCGCCCAGCGTCGGGAGGCGGTTCGTGCACCTTCCAAACGGAGTTTCCCGCCCTTGGTTGGTCGTTTTGGCGCACGATGGAAGGTTTACCAGGTCGGTTTGGGTGTAATTTAGCACTTAGGCCCCTCCTCCAAGTGTATAAGTAGGCCCCCTCTCTCCCTCTCTCAACACACACCAGTTGGAGTCCAAAGAAACCAAAGAATCTCTCTCTCTCTACCACCTCTACCTCTCTCTCTTCTTCTACTTCTTTCTTCTTCTTCTTTCTTCTTCTTTCTTGGTTAGTACTTGGAGTAGAAGAGCTACAAGGAGGGCTTGTCTCCTAGAAGAAAGTGCTTTGGTAATACATCTACTCTATGGAGCATTCTTCTATTTGCAAGTCTTATATCTATGTTCTTGGCCTAACTTATGAACTAGAGTATAGTCTTGTTCATATTCTTGTGTTGGTATATGAACTAGCATATAGTTTACATATCATAATCTTGACATGTTCATTACATTTCTTCATCGATCATCATATGCCTAACTTGATTAGAGGTGGGATATCGGTTCGTTGTTCCTTCGGGTTTGCTCTTGTTCTAGTCCGTCCATTCGACGAGTGGGGATCCCGGGGGACAAGAGTAGTGCTCGATATGCGGGCATGGTGCTCGGGTATTACGACACCTGCGGATATGAGGGCATGCCACGGTTGAGGGGTAGGCGGCTTGGTCGTGACAAGCCTTGACCGTCCCTTGAAATCCCCCACGTTCGTATGTTCCGTAGGAGTTCGTAAATGCTTCCTATCGGGCCGTATGGTATCCGTGAGTCTCCCCGTTATCCTAGACCTAACCCCGATTAAATCGCTTGCATATGATCCTAACTATTCATTTGTATGGCCATGACTAGATACATTAGAATTACTCCATTAGGTTATTCATTTATTCTTTATCTATTTTCTTTATCCTTTTCTTTGGTGGATTCTTAAGTGTGTGTCACACTATCTATGAACCGTTATTGCTTACCCCCTGTTATGAACATTTTGGTCTAAGCAAACACATGTTCCTCTATTCAGATGCCATGCTAATTTATTAAATCACATGCCTTCCTTTGGGAAAATATAAATAACAATACCCTCGAATATTTCGGGTGAAATGCTACAACGATAGATCCGTGCGCTTGCGGATGAAATATCTATGACGACAAGATCTATCCCGTTGACAGTCTCATTTTGGATCACCGACATGGTGGTTCACTTGGGAATGTCGCCGCGCATTTCGACGCTTTTATCGGGATGGGTTTTATACCGCTTTCCTTTGATTGCGTTAAGAAATGCCAACAAGCATTTCTCGCACCGTTGTTGGGAAGGCATTGTGAAAAAAATATATAATAAATAGTCGGCTATGAATATGAACTGTGTGCGTGGATACCATTTGCTTATACAGGCTAATCTTTTTATGTTTTCTCCTCGTTGTGGATGAAAACAGATAGTGTATGTCCGGTTTTCTCCTCGCTGAAAACTTCACCTCCGATCCGTAGGCACTCCTAAGGAAGAACCGGTCTCGCATCGCTTCTTCTTCGGCCGGAACCCCGACGAGGAAAAACCGACATCCCCGCACCAACCGCAACTCATGCTATGGCCGAGTCGTCGCCAAGCGATTTCTCAACTCCCCGTCACCAACGTGCCCACCGGGCCGACGGTGAACGTGGCGACAAAAACTTCGAAGCCAACTGGGCTGATCACCATGGTGCAGGCCACCCATTCTGTGGATCGCCTAGCGAGGACGCCAACGCCATCTCCAACACTTCCTCGAGCTATGCGACACCATCGCTATCAAAGATGTCGCAGCCCAGACGCCATCAGGCTCCGCCGTTTCCTTTCTCCCTAATGGGGAAGGTGAAACAAAGGGTTCTACAAGGACAAGGAAGTCGCCGCACGCGGCCAAGTGCTCGCGGCATTCCTCGCTGTTCTTCCCCATGGGCAAAACCAATGCCCCGAGGGGGAGAATCGCCAACTTCCAAAGAAAACTCGATGGAACCCATTCCCGAGGCGTGGGAAAGGCCGCAGAATACATTCTAGCATGCCCGCACCACGGGATGGAGAGTCGGGCCGGGTGCTCCGTAACTTCTACAATGGTCTCACAAACCCATATCTAAGGGGCACCTCAACGCCGCTACTGGTGGCGCATTCCTATTAGCTCACCATCGACGTGCAACAGCCCCGATCGACAAGATGGTGGCAAACCGTAGCCGGGCGACAGACAGCCCCGGCCAAAACACAAAAAGGCATGCATACCGTGAAGGAGGCGGATATGCTTGCCGCAAAAATGGACCTTCTTCGCCGAAGAGGCCGGAGGAGCGCAGCGATAGATGCTACTACCCAGCCGCGCCCCGCCTACGCCACGCGCACGCTCACATGACCCGTGAGACGTGTGGTGAGGTTGGCCACTCGGGGATAATTGCCCTCGAGACCGTGGAAGAAGCCGCCTTCATCAACAACAAAGAACGGGTATCGCCAACCGCAGTTAGGAGGGAAAGAAGAACAACCGTCCAGCCACCATTCCAAGGCAACCGTGGGTACAACTCCAACTATAACCCCGGTCAGCCATCACCGAAGGACCCGGTACTGGGCCGCGAAAAATTAACGAAAATCTCACCAAAAGATGAGCCACCAAGACAAGATCTTGGAGGGCATGAATAACAAGCTCGAAGGGTTGACGCCGGGTCGTGAAGAACCAACTGAAGCTTCAACAAGATGATAGAAACACAAATGGGCCCGAATTGCCGCTCAAGTGCCGCTAACGACTCAGAAGGATCCTGTGGCAACCCGAGGTCCCACACGAGTCGGTTAACATGATATCTCTCGAGGCTCGATCCAACCCGGCCGAGCTAAAGAAGATCCCCTCGTGAGCTCGCCATTTATCGCCAAGAAGGGCGACCCTGGACGTCCGATCATCAGCTGCGCTATTGGCCCCCACAACTTTGCTAATGCATTTTGTGACCTGGGGGCCAGTATTAACGTGATGTCCAAGGTCACCTTCAACAAAATCCATGGAGGGACACTTACTCCTGCCAACTTCGCCCTCCAAATGGCGATCAATCGACAAGGCGGCCAGAGGGGATACTGGAAGACATGCTGATCAAAATTCAAGACGAGTACATCCCGGCAGACTTTGTGGTCCTAGACATGGGCCCGAAAGAGGATGTGTCTCTCCTCCTGGGGAGACCATTCCTCTATACGGCCAAAGCTGACATAAGTCCGGGAAGGGCTTCATCGTCTTCCACATCGAGAGACAAGGCGGTAAAGTGCCCATTCATTGGGTACAAGCAACAACACACCCGGCAATCTGCATCATCAAGACCGGTGTGGAATGTTGAAGGGTCCGACCCGAAACCCCGGAGCGCACACACTCACCGCCACCGAGGAGGGGAAAGTCGACAGCCGACTATAAATAACCCGCATATCCAAAAAAAAAAAAAAATGGGGTATATCCAAAAAGAAAAAAAATGGGTATATCCAAAAGAAAAAAATGGGGTATACCCAAAAAGAAAAAAAAAAAAAATGGGGTATATCGAAAAAAAGAGAGATATATATATCTATATATATGTGTTTTATAAAATATTTTTATTATCAAACTAAAAATATATTTACAAAAAGAAAATATTTTCGAAAACTAAAATAAAAAGTTTTCATAAATAAAATAAACTCTTTTATGAAAAATCAAGAAAAAAAATATTTTCTATATAAAAACTATAAACAAAAATATTTTTAAATAATTTTTCTTTTCAAAATTAAATTTATATTTGAAAATTTTTGGAGAAATTCAAAAAGGGGAGAAAACGGTCGAGACAAAAAGGGGACGAGCAAACAACGACCACGAACTTTTCGTGGACCGTTGAACACGCCCGCCAAAGCCGAAAGCAACGGCCTCGGGCGGTGCGTACAAGCACCCCAAGTCGCGGCCGCACCGTGCGGCGCACTGTTCGGGGCCCACCTTTGCCAATGGCTCCTAGCCGTTGTGGGGTGCACCCTCTGGTCGTTGGCTCGGCTATAAAGAGCCCGAGCACCGGTGTGAGAGCACACACCTCTCATTTTCACTCTCTCTCGCTCTCACACTCTCTCCTACTTGTTCTACACTCCATTTTCTCCACCAAAAACATTGTGCCGAGCAAGATCACGGGTGTGAAAGTTCATACTTTCATCTAACCCTTGCACACCCGAGGTTTCGGTCAATCGTTTTTGCAGTAGCCATGAAGAAAGCTGGGAAGATCTTCAGCGGGTTGAGGCGGTCATCAAGACACAGCTCACGGCGTACAAGCACCAGCACCGCCCTCGACTTCGACGACCTTGAAGGCTCTCCCATGCAAGAAGATGCTGCACCCGTCGGGGAGGAAGAAGCTCAAGCTCCCCCGACAATCGACGAAGCCGACGCACCGTACCTCGACATTCGTGGAGACCGGGAGATGCAAGCATATCTCCTACTCAAGGACCGTGTGTTTCAACACACGCCCGGACTCGACCCCGAGCTCCTCGAACAAACAGGTATGGATATTGAATTTCCTAACCTTTGGAGAGCAATCGGGTGGCGGGGATATTCCCCTCTCGAGGAGGAAGGTTCTCGCCTCCGACAATACGCTTTCTATGCACACTAGTAGAGGACCAGCTAGGAATTTCTTTCCGCCTCTTTGGCACACTTTACCATGTTACGTGGGCGGACCTAGCTCGTCACTGGGGTTTTAGTTATAGATGTGCAATAAACATAGATGCTGCTCTCCTCGGCTTTGTTAGAAATCACTTTTGGGAGGAGATATCCGGTGCTCATGAGTCCGAACTTTCAAACCTCGCCATTCGCGCATCCAAACCCATCACTTAGATTCATCCACCGCTGGATCTCGCAGACTTTGTTTCCTAGACACGGGGTTAGATGGGTGAATGAGGTTGAATTAAAATTACTCTATGCTTGTTGTCCACAAGGAAAAGGTAGCTCCAAAGTGGTAGAGATGTGCGTGAACTTTTTACATATTATCACAAAAGTTGTTGTTCCCGCCACCCGCACATCTCTCATCACACGCCTCGCTTCGCGATTGGAGCTTTGGAAAATCAGCAGATAGAGTACATTTCCACACCCAGGGAGTATTGGACCATTCATTGCAGCCTTGTGCAGGGGCACTTAGCAAAAATTTTACCATCCGGCGAGCTTGGTCATCTTTTCCCCGGCTATGCAACTATAGTTCGGTTACCTAACCCGGGCTTACGATTGTATAAAAGCCAGTACTAACATTTGAGCTCGAGACTGTTGATAGCTTGCACAGAAAGAGACCCCCATCGCTTCTTCACGCAGTGTCGGGGAGACCGGGAGGTCGGATCCTCCTCCCATGGGCCCTACTTCACGCCACGGCCGCAGCCCACGCCCCACGCCGGTGTTCCAGGGCAAATGGCCTCATCCTATGGGGACCCCGGGGTAATACCCCGGTATGATCCTAGGTGGGAGCCGCCGCCTCATTAACCGGCACCATCGAGTGGCCCGAAGGAGACACAAGAGCATGGAGGGCCAACAGATTTGACTTTGACGACAGCCACGACGATATGCCCCCACAAGTCCAAAGATGTGCAACCACCACAAGGGGTGGAGGCTATCGGTATCCAACCTGCAAAGCACCTCGACGTCCGCACTAGGAACATTGAGCATACGCTCAATTCCCATGTGCAAAACACCGCATGCTGGCGGCCGAGAACTCGGGAGCAAAGCAGAGTCGGCAAAGATGGGCCCAATTGAGTCCAACATGGCTACTCGCAACGCACGCGAGGAAGCATTCTCGAGAGGTACCAAGGCTTCGATCCTGATCTATAGGCCTCCGATAGCTTGGGGAGGACCCCCACAGGTATCACGCATAGCATATTTAATTTCATCAAATATTATTTTATTTAAGCATGTTTACATTTCAGCAATCTTGCATTGAAAAAAAAAACCAAAATCCAAAAATATAATAAGTAGCTCTTCTTGGAGCCTTAATGCTTATATATATGAGCTATAAAAATGTTTAGTCTTAGTCCCTTGTTGAAATGATGAATAGTTGCTCTGTCTTATGCTTTGCATGTGCCTAGTTTATAATTCAAGTTCTCTAAAGTTTGGATTTAGTGGCTAATTCTAAAAACTCATCCCGAAAAACCCGATTCATGTGGGTTGCATAGGCTCTATCTAGTCTAAGTTGTTGCCAAATATGATATGGTACAAATGGATTTGCTATGACTTCGCCCCGTAAAGAGAAACTTGACATCCGGGAATCTACTTGAAAAAAAAAAAAAAAAAAGATATGGGCTATGCTAAAATATATATATATATATATATATATATATATATATATATATATATGAGATGAATAATGGACAAGTGTCCGAGGGCGAGTAGAGCCCACATCTCTCAAAAAAAAGAAGAAAAGAGAGGAAATAAAAGACAAAAGTCTAAGGCGAGCGAGAGCCCACCTCTCCAAAAAAAAAAAAATGATGATATAGCAATAAAGCCCATACTTTCTCAAAAGAAATTTATATATATATTTTATCTAAATAAAAACCCGAATAAAGAGTTGATCAAAAGGATGAAAGATAAGCACCTCCATCATTATAACCGTTCTATCGGCAACCGCCCAAGGCTTTGAGAAAAGCCGGAAAGCCCCGCTCTGATGAAAGGTAATAAAGGGTGGAAAAAAGATGTGCCATTTTATTCAAACTATAGTAGAAAGTCTTATTATAACCCCGGCACCTGTAAACGTAATCGGCATAGTAGCAACTCCCCGATCAACAACCAAGTACTTATCTCTTTTGCTCGAGGACGCCAAGAAAGGGTAAGCTTGGGGGAGTTTGTTGACGATAACGAATCGACATATTTTTCCCCGTCAACTTACTACCATAAAGGGAGTAAAATTAAACCTTTTATACTCATATGCATTTATCACTAATAAATTCCACTTGTAGTGTCTTGTATTTTATTTTGCAGATTATTAATAAAAGCAAGTGGAAAATCGACCAAAAAAGTACGCCTTCCGGAAAGCGCATTATTGCAAAATCCAAGCCCGAGAGCAAATCGACCCAAAACTCCAAATCTGGCCGAGCAAAGCCCGGCCCACAACTTTTCAGGGCGAAACACGACACCCCACCGAGCCGGGCGGGCCGAGCCTGGGGGGTGCGCGCACCGGCGGCGCGGCCGCACCCTCCCCGAGGGCGGTTTCCCGCCCTCGGAGAGGCGGTTCGTGCACCTTCCAAACGGAGTTTCCCGCCCTTGGTTGGTCGGTTTGCGCACAGATGGAAGGTTTACCAGGTCGGTTTGGGTGTAATTTAGCACTTAGGCCCCTCCTCCAAGTGTATAAGTAGGCCCCCTCTCTCCCTCTCTCAACACACACCACTTGGAGTCCAACAAACCAGCAATCTCTCTCTCTCTACCACCTCTACCTCTCTCTCTTCTTCTACTTCTTCTTTCTTCTTCTTCTTTCTTCTTCTTTCTTGGTTAGTACTTGGAGTAGAAGAGCTACAAGGAGGGCTTGTCTCCTAGAAGAAAGTGCTTTGGTAATACATCTACTCTATGGAGCATTCTTCTATTTGCAAGTCTTATATCTATGTTCTTGGCCTAACTTATGAACTAGAGTATAGTCTTGTTCATATTCTTGTGTTGGTATATGAACTAGCATATAGTTTACATATCATAATCTTGACATGTTCATTACATTTCTTCATCGATCATCATATGCCTAACTTGATTAGAGGTGGGATATCGGTTCGTTGTTCCTTCGGGTTTGCTCTTGTTCTAGTCCGTCCATTCGACGAGTGGGGATCCTGGGGGACAAGAGTAGTGCTCTGATATGCGGGCATGGTGCCCGGGTATTATGACACCTGCGGATATGAGGGCATGCCACGGTTGAGGGGGTAGGCGGCTTGGTCGTGACAAGCCTTGACCGTCCCTTGAAATCCCCCCACGTTCGTATGTTTTGTAGGAGTTCGTAAATGCTTCCTATCGGGCCGTATGGTATCCAGGGAGTCTCCCCGTTATCCTAGACCTAACCCTGATTAAATCAGTTTGCATATGATCCTAACTATTCATTTGTATGGCCATGACTAGATACATTAGAATTACACCATTAGGTTATTCATTTATTCTTTATCTATTTTCTTTATCCTTTTGCTGGTGGATTCTTAAGTGTGTGTCACACTATCTATGAACCGTTGTTGCTTACCCCTGTTATGAACATTTTGGTCTAAGCAAACACATGTTCCTCTATTCGATGCCATGCTAATTTATTAAATCACATGCCTTCCTTTGGGAAAATATAAATAACGATACCCTGAATATTTCCGGGTGAAATGCTACAACGATAGATCCGCGCGCTTGCGGATGAAATATCTATGACGACAAGATCTATCCCGTTGATAGTCTCATGTTGGATCACCGACATGGTGGTTCACTTGGGAATGTCGGCCGCGCATTTCGACGCTTTTATCGGGATGGGTTTTATACCGTTTTCCTTTGATTGCGTTAAGAAATGCCAACAGCCTTGATTACCATCGCGTCGGTGTGGGGTAGTCCTTGAGCCTCATGTTCGCTTTGCTGAACGTGATCGATGCGTGGGACCACCGGGTTGTTCTTGTGGGGGCCTTCTCGGCCACACGTGATGCACCCCCCCGGTAGTGCTCTTTCCTCTCGTTGTTTGTTGCCGTGGTCTTCGTTGGAACCCCCGAAATGGCGAGGATCTCGCCATACGCGGAGGTGGGGTTGTTTAGCGTGGTCCGCATTTCTTGCTTTTGGTGGTGGTGGCGGGGGTGGTGGTGGCAAGGTTGGGATCGGCGGGGTGGGGGTAGTCGCGGGGTTAGGCCGAACAGTTTCGGGGTTTCCGGGGATGTGTTCTTGTATAGGCTTGGCCGCCGTAGCGAGGCCGGGCCGTCGCATCGTAATTGTATGGGGGTTGATTAAAAGCGGGTAGCCGAAGCCCGGTATGGAAGGGGCCGCGTAGTTTGGGAGGTGTAAGAGTAGTGATTATGTCGCGGGGGTTGCGCTGGCCTCCTGGTGTGGTTGATCTGGCGGTTGGTTTCTTTGAGAAGCTAATTGGCTGTCCATGTATTCCTTGCCCTTGGCGGAGTATGGGCACTGTTTGCGTGAAGTGGCCTTTGTCCACTCCGCAGTAGTGGCAATAGGGTTGCTTCGCTGGGGCGACCCCGATCGTCGCGTTGGTTGTATGGCCGTTGGTCCCTTGGCTGATAAGTGGATCTGGCTGGGGTGTTTGTTCTTTGCTCGGGTGGTGGCGCGGTGTCTATTGCTGCGACCCTGGAGCGGTCTGGGTAGCTGGAATGTTCGGATCTTTGCGGTCTCTGCTGTGGGGTATGGGGCTGCGAGGGTTGTGGGCGGAAAGCGTTGACTTTGGCCTTGTGGTGGTGTCGGCTCGGCAGTACTTTTCCATTATCTCGTGGAGTTCAGCGAGGGTTTTGGGTTGCCTCCTTTCGATTTTGGAGTGGCAAGGCCCGGCCGTATGCAAGCGAGGGCCGCCATGATGACGCTCTGGTCGGATATCCCCTCCGTTCTTGCCTTGGTATGGAGGAACCTTCGCCACCGCCTTTCGGGGGCTCGGTTGGCCTCCGGATGACGCCGAGGAGCTCGTGGAGTTAGCTATCGCGGAGTCCACTCCCTTAAAATTTGTTTGTAGGGCCGACCGGAGCTCTGCCCAGCTGCTGATTGTAGTGGGGGGTAAAGTTGAGTACCAGGCCTGTGCAAGTTCCCTTGCCACTATGACGAACGACTTTGCCATCGTGGATTCGTTTCCTCCGACCGCGGCCACGGCGGCCTCGTATGACATGATAAATTGTCGCGGGTCCGTTTGTCCTCGGTACCTCGGGAGGTGTTGGTGGTGGCTGTGCGAAGAAGGCCACTCCGCCAACCGAAGGGCGAACGAGAGCGGGGATGAGGGGTCGTAGTGGGAGGACCGCGGTGGTTGGTCCATGGCCCGCGCGCGGTTTTACGTGGGTGGGGGGGTTTAGCGGGACCTCGCCGTGGGCGTGGATGCCCCCGAACAGCGGTGGAGGGTTTGGTGGCGGTGGAGGGTTGGTTGTTGATGATCGGCGGGGTGGCGGGGTGGGTTCGCCTCGCCCGTGAGCCGGGGTGCGCGGCTCTCGTGTGAACCATGAATCTCTCGTCTTCGCTTTGCGGCTGCTGCTCCAACCAATTGAGCTGCCCTCCGCCGCCTCGGCCCGATAGTGCGCAAGCGCTGCCTCCGATCGAAAGTCTCCAGCTGTCTCACGCTTTTCCGCACCTGCGCTGCAGTGCTTCAAGCGCCCGCGGTCCCCCGCCTCCCTCGTCCTCGTCATCCTCGGTGAGCCCCTCGGCGAAGCCCCGAAAGCCCCGCAGGGACGTCCCCGCCTCGGGGGCGGCCGTCGGAGTGGCTGCCGCACCACCGACCCTCGGCCCTGAGGGACTCCGTGATGGTCGCACGGGACCTTGGGGCACCAACAGCCTCGGACACATTCGACCGGGGGCTCCCGCTGCTGGTCCCCGCTGCGAAGGTGGGGTTGGGCTCTTGTCGCGGTGCGAGGGTAGGCGCGGGCGGTCTCCCGAGTCTTGAGCGGGCTGGGTTCTGGCGGGGCTACGCTCCATTGGGGGAGGGCCCGGCCGGCTGATGCCGACCCTCGGGTAGGATTGGCGGAGTGCCGAGCCCCCCCCGTGCTACTCCGGGTGTTCGCGGGCATGGCTTTTCGTGTCGATCCCCACGGGGCGCGCCAACTGCGGGGGAGGGGCGAGGGCTTCTCACAGGAGTGGAAGAAAGAGTGACACCGATGACTTGGACAAAAGCGGATCCCGAGAAAGTATCTTTTCGATTGATAGGTCATAAAAGTTCCTACCAACCGTCCCCTCTATACATTCAGGTTAGGTCATGTCAGTCTTGGGTTTATAAGAGATTATAATGATTGCTTGGGTTTCATGTATATACTATTGATATCCATGCTTCTTTGATCGTGTGTACTGCTTATACGTGTTTTTCTACATGAGAGAAAACCTTTGGTACCAACTTATTTAGTTTGTCTTAATCTCAAACATTTTTTGCACACGAAAACAGAACTTACATGCGTTCAATTGTATATCTACTGAACTTCTAGCATGGAGGGATATTTTTCCTTTCCTGGACCAAGAATCCTTTGTAATAATTTATTTATTATTTGTAGGGTTTTGTTGCAGAGTTGTACCAATACCTTGTCAAATATCCTCTCCATATATATACCACTAGCCACTGTTTTTTTTTGCTACATAACGCCATGATGTCTCCCAAAGCTGTATCACCTTATTGATTGTTTTGGACTCTGTCCAGCAGTACTCATTGCTACTGCTGCAGCTAACCAGCGTTGTTGATCTGTGGATACCTGAAACAACAAATAAAATAGCAATTGAATAAGAATAGGTGGCATCAGGGAAACAGGCGCTGAGAATCCAAATATTATCGGAACTCTCTCAACAAATCAATGGCATGGTTGCCATGGGCCATTGGTGCTTTGGTGCCCCAAGTCCGTGTGCTTCGCGAGATTCGCCACAAGAGCCTTGTAGCCAGTAGCCTGATCGTTGCAGCATTGTACCCAAGGGACAAACTACAGGGAGCCTTGCAAATAGTTCGGGCACGACCAAGCTGATCTAGTACTACCATTCCTGCAAGACTCCAAATGCCTGAGGTGAAGGGCCACATCCTGGGACTATGATAAGTCGGTGGCATTATTCACATCCAGGAAAGTGACCACTGACATCCAGCTAATCAAGCAGGCACGGCGCAATGAAAAACCCTCGCAGGAATTTTGTTCATCGACTTGCCAAGCAAATCCTTATCTATCATCAACAACTGGAGTTAGTTTTATCATCATAAACAAGTTCCTTTCTACTTGTAGTGGAGTCATAAATATCTTAATATCTATGGTGGTTAACTAAAAAAAAAGTAGTTACGAAGAGGGACCTATATGTAACATGAACAAGATGCTTCTCACCATGGGAGGTTACTTTTGGAAACAACTTATGTTCATCTGTGTTGTTTAATCTATTTCGTCTGCACACACAAAAAAAAAAGTTTGTGCTTTACTTGTACTTACCTGTAGTATAGCTATATGCCTTAAATTGTATAGCTATTAATATGAACTCCTAGCTATTGAACATTTGAACGTGAACGACTCTGCACATTGAATATTCGATCATGTATTTATTGGTTTGCCGTAGATTTGTAATAGTAGCTTGTCCAAGGTCCTATATAGACCAGTCCACCTCTCCGCAAATGCTGCAGTTTCCCGCATTACCATTAGCCAGCTTCGTAACATAATGCCTCACAGGTGCGTTGCATCTGTCTCCTCATGACACTGATGTGAGGATATGCTTTTACTCTCAGTCATGTTGTATCTATGTCGCTGCTTCCAACTGGTGTTGCTCATTTGTTCATGGCACAGACAACAATTGGGTTAGAAATTGGACTGGGTGACATCAGGATTTTGGGCATTACAACTGAGTTTATACCATGGGCGAGCAGACTTCTTCGTATAAACTAAAGAGTAGTAGTGATGTGTCCAGAACCAGATTGCGTTGGTGTCTGAGGACATTGCTGCGACAGGACCAGTTTAAGCACCTGCATTAAAAACGCATCTTGGAAGTTTTAGGATCTGAATGACACTCCCTGACAAGTGCCTTCTTTTTGTGGATACTGTGATTTTCTATTACAATGACCCCTCTTCTATTGTACTCTGGGAAAAATAGCCCCTCCTTTTGTGGATATTGTTTTTTATGCTAAAAGTTCCAATACTATGTTTTCTACATTATAACCATTATTTGTCATGTCAAATAATTGATGTGTGCTTTGAACGAAGAAGATGATCACTATCTGATATTTTCGTTGACACTAGAGATTGGTGGGTTGTGAAGTAGCCATTTGCATATATAGTATTCTGACAGTGGAGCACAAGATAATATGTGTTTTAGCGCAGGGTATACAGAACAGAACAGAGATTGAAGCAAAAGGGGTGGGGAGCTTGTACATTCAGTTACATGTAAAAGAGGTGAAGTCAATTTAGTCCAGGGTGAGCTGTACGTCGGGGAAGTGCTCTAGGGAGAGTAGAATAGAATTCATGAACACTTCATCATATGCCTAGAGCAAGTCACTCATTCACATCTTTTGGAACTCTATTATTACCTGCAGCTTTTTAAGATGTAATGGATGTGTATATGCAAAGTATTTTGTTACTCAGCTAGGAGGATATATATATGTGATAGTACAATATCAACTACGCCATGTTTTAATACTACTAATAGAGAAGGATGAAAAGGCTAGCTCAGAGCTACAATTTCCATACATTCAGCTGGGAACCTCACTTCTATGTTGAACATATTGGTTGACCATCATTATAAGATACGTTTTTAGAGATGCACCTCTCAATATATAGTCCCACTTCATTTACAAAAGACCACTATAACCAATTAATAATAAACCCTACCAATGCACCAAATCTATACAAATTCAACTCTCTTTTCCCAACTACTGCCGCTAGTACTCAACTATCTTCTATCCTATCGAGGAGCCCTTTGCCTTCCTTGTGCTATGCATGCACTTTCAGTGGCCATGGAGTGGACAGAATCAAATCGGGTGTCCATTGTAACGAGAGCAGCGGGTGTTGGGAAGAATTTATCATGGATGTGTGGACCGGCATTGAATCGTCGGCACTCAAGCACCAACTGAATGGTCGGCACATTATGTTTCCTCCACTCTGATTCTGTTAGTTCAAGTAGTGTGTTGATTGTGACCTTGAGTGCAGCATTTTGTGTTGCATATGATGAGATGAGTAGACATGGCAGGGCCGCATTATGGTTCCAAGCAGATTTTGTGTTAAATAAATAATGTATAGCTGCAGGCATCAAAGCCAGCCGTGATATATTAATTACTAGTGGATATTCTGATTTATTAATTACTAGTGGACATTCACATACATGCGGTACAGACACATATGTTTCAAAAAGACATACCTTTGTAAAAGGGAAATGAAATTTTCGAAAGTACATTATATATTTATGAATATAATATATTGACGTGTCAATAGTTTTATTATTGAGGTACGCGTACGCCCCATAATGTTCCAACCCACTACCATGTACATGACACAATGTTCGGTCAAAAGTACATGACACATTGAACCTGTACTTGTTTTCCCTAGATATATGCACACCATACTGCTAGTCACATTATCCCCACAATATTGGTAGCCTGCTTATCCAAATTTTCTGCATCAGCTCTATGACCCCTTTGCCTGTTAAGTCAGAAGCTCTGGTTTAGAAAAGAAAAGTTATGTGTTTCTGTAATGCTAATAACAAGTACACACCTCTGGATTCGGACTAGGTGGCATCAAGAAAAATGTCATATGACACCCTCGGATCAATTGAGTTATAGGTTATAGCTCTTATCGATCTGCAGTGAGCCCATGACCAATAATGGCATATGACACCCTATGATCTTGCTATCACACCGCTCGACCAACAGCTTTTCCTGTTGGAAACCTAGGATGCAAGCAAGGTTTCCTGAGTTTCCATGGGTTCCTGTAGGTCAAGTTAACTGTTTTTCCACTATCTATGAGCTGGTCACCTTGTCATCTGGTGATCGTGTATGATTATATTGTTTAGGACTAATTTGGCACGTCCTTAATTTGTGTCTGCTCAGAATTTTGTATGAATCTTGGTTTTTCTGTTCGTTGGAATCAACCAGGCTGTGCAAAGCTATGCCGTCCTTAATTCAAATATTTGTAAGGAAAAAAGGTTCATCTGCTTGTTAGTCTTTCTGTTCACTAGTAGATTGCAGTGTCTTGGACAATGATTAGTAAAAATCTCGGTGCCTACGTCCAGCTTGATAACATGGTGAACGGCTCATCAAGTTGCCATTTACATCGACATCCAGTTGAAGCATGTACATATATTTCGTGTATACATTGTCTTATCTGCATCCGCTATCTTCATATCAATTGATGGACTTTTTCGTAAAATCAACACTGGCTGCTTAAGTCCCGTGCATGTTCATGACGTAAGTGTAACGATACTGGTCACCGGAGATCAGCTGGCGTACACGCACGGCGACGAGCACAACCGGAATCGCCTCAGCAGATAGAGAGTTTGTGAGGAAGAAGAAAGAGTTGGGAAAATATTCTTTGTTCTCATTTCCAACCGCCCGACCACCCACACCGCAACGTATAGGAGTTTGATACACGGGCCAAGCCCAGAGGTTCCCAAGGGCCCACCCGCCGGTTTACAGGCCCAACAGATAACAAAGTTTAAATGACTCTAACGGATAGTTTGGAGAGGTTGCAGTCTGTGAAACTTCCCTCCTCAAGCGGCAGCGCGCCCCCTTGCGATGCAGTCGACGAAGAACACTTGGTGCGATGACTGGTATGATGTCTGTGGCCTGATGAAGTAGTGCGCGGCTCCCATGTTGCCCAGTGTGCAGGAGTAGCGTGACGATGCACCAGGTCAACCGGCACCACACGAGCACCCACCTTCAGCAACATGGACGCCAGCACCTATTCAGTAGGGAAATTGCAGAAAGATATTAGCAACTCCAGGTCTGTATCAGCTGAGACTTACCTCAGGTGCTACTCATGTGGGCTAGGCGCAAATGAGATGAGAACTCTCTGCTTCGATTTGCTGAGCACATGCAGATTTGCCAATGGTAGATGGAAGCAATGAAAGAGGAGTGAGCTTGTGAGGGCATTGCGTGCTGATCTTGGCCACACAATGGCAGTTCTTGGTGATTTATGTCACAATACCTTGCAAAGTTTTTTGCTTGTGTGAGCTCTAAAATTATTACATCTAAATAATGCATTTGATACCCTTTTTAGTACAATATTTGAAGAGATAGTTCTTTTATAAGGAGGGCATCCCATTGTAGTTTTGCCCTTATCCTCCAATGTCTGTTGATCAGTTTGTCTATCTTTGGACTCTTTTCTAATATAAATCAATATAAGTTGGTGCAGTACCTGTAAAACATTTGTTCCTAGATAAATGCCATTAATAATGTAGTAACTAGTGACAGGACACCATTTTTTTATTCACTGCCCCCTGGTTTTTCAATGATTTATCATATTGCTCTGTCCGTAGCAGCTTGCCGGGGAGTGCTGTCACTATATATACCACTCCATCAGCACTCAGCAGACAACAGTTTCCTTTGTCTGAGTTAGACTACAAGAGAGTGTAGCTCCCTTTATATACCATCCTTCACATAGAGATGTTCCAAAACAGAATTTGGGAATAGGTGGTATGCAGGAAAATCGAACTACCAGTGGACAGGATCTTACTGTCATGCTCATCGACGGATGGCAAATTAACCTGGTTTCTTCTCACATGGAGCATTATGCTGCTGCAAAAAAATTGCACTGGAGGATGCAGACAAATCTGAGGACCTTGATCTTCGCTACAAGTGGAACACGGTCAATGCAGCCTGCTCCTATGCTCTGATGAACTACTATAACACTCCATAGAGAAGTCCCAATATGTTTTTGTGATGGACCACACCACACACCATTCCCACCCAGCACTTATAGCTAGTTCCCGCAGGGAAACTAATAAAAGTGTGCCGAACTAAAAGCGGCCAAGAGTCACTTGACCTAACCTGAATGTAAAGTGATTTGGGTTTTGTGTAATATTATTGTTATGCCTGCTTCTTTGATCCTGTGTACTGCATATATGTATTTTTCTACATGAGAGAACCATTGGTACCAACTTAATTATTTTTGTTGGTCATCATCTCAAACAATTTTTCTGCACGAAAACAGAACTTACATGCATTCAATTTTATATCTACTAAACTTCTAGCAAAGAGGGATATCTTTCGTTTCCTGGACCGAGAATCTTTAGTAATAATTTATTTGTAGTGTTCTGTTGCAGATTTGTACCAATACCTTGTCAAAAGTCCCCTCCATATATATACCACTAGCCACTGTTTTGTTTGCTACATAACGCTATGATTTCCCCCAAAGATGTATCACCTTAGTGATTGTTTTTGTCTCTGTCCAGCAGTGCTTATTGCTGCTGCTGCTGCAGCAGCAGCATCAGCAGCTAGCCGGTGTTGTTGATCTGTGGATACACAGCACAACAAATAAAATAGCAATTGATAAGAATAGGTGGCATCAGGGAAACAGGCTCTGAGAATCTGAATCGTATTGGAACTCTCTCATCTTTTTTGATCACGGCATCAAGAACAAGTCGAAGGCAGTAGACTCATCCGGGCACCACGATGCTGATCTAGTACTACCATTCCTGCATGACCCAAATGCCTGAGGTGAAGGAGGACTTCCTGGGACTATGATAAGTCAGTGGCAGTGCTCAATGAAAAAGCCACACAGGGATTCTGTTCATCAACTTGCCAAGCAAATCCCTATCTGTCGAAAGTGCACACCGCAACAGGGGAAGAGGAGGCAGCCTTGAATGCATCACCCACTGATCTTAGCTGGCACATTACTACATATATTATTTTTAGCAATGCCTTGTTTTATAAATAAAGACGGATTGATGTATAGCTATCTCTAAAATTTCGGTCAGAAACAAGCTATATCTAGAAATGCATCTGTAGAGCTGCTGCTATTATCAATTGCCCCTAGATCGATGCCCCTATTTTCAGAGATGACTCTGGATGCAACTGTCGCCACAAATGGATTTCTAGTGGTAACTCTACATGCAAGTGCCTCTACAAATGGATTTAGAGATGCTGTTAAAAATCGATTTGTGGATGCACGGAGATCTATAGTTCATCTAAAAATATATGCAGAACAGTAAAATTTAATTTGAATATTTCAAATATCCTCAGATGTCTAAACTTAAAATGCTAGAACTTTAGATCTTGAAAAGTAATATAGCTTTGTAGTTGACCACTTTTCATTTTTTGACATCATCTAAATAAATGAAAAATTATCAAATTAATTTTTTTAGTTGACCTTGGATATAGAAACAACCAAAACCAAAGTTTTAGATATCAACATATCTATAACTTTTCAGTTGAATGTTGCTTCATTTGAATTCGTCTAGGGTCTCATGTACTCATTTAAAACCTGCACGAAGAGAGAGAATACCTAATACAAACAGGTGACTATGCCTCTTGTAGAAATATGGGAGTATTAGAGGCGCCTCACTAAACCGCCTTTATCGCAGCATACGGGGTGTCATATTTATTAGCAAAATGGGAGGACCACCGAAAGTGACTCCAATTTTTTGAACAAAGTTTTTTTTTTTTTAATATGACTTCAATAGATGGACAGAGGGAGTATAGACATAAAACAAATGAAAAGGGAGGGAAGAGTACAAGACTTAGTAGTCATTTATGGAGGTGGGAAGCACCGGGAGGACCCGAAACTAGGAAGGACTCATTTGGAGGGCCTGACAAGCAGGTGTGGTTTAAAGAGAAGGAAGGCTCGCCACTGGGCTTGACGAACAGGCCCTCTAGCACCGTTATCAGGATTTGTAGTGAACAGGATTTGTAGTGAACAGGATTTGTAGTGAACAGGAATTATAAGCCTAGCTAACGTTTGGTATCACCACGTCTGTATCACGAAATATAATTTCTGTGGTTTGCTTTTGGAGTTTGCTTTTGTGGAATTGGGCTGTAGGACACTGCAAAAATGCGTATTTTGTGGGGAGACACTGCAAACAACAAAATATGCTAGGTACCATTATAAATATGTGCTTTTTTGTTGAAACACACCGCCTTGATTATTTTATTAATATCTCAGATTTTACTTTAGGGGAGCGAACGTTGGTAAAATGTCTTTTCTGCCCTTTGCTAAATTTTCATTCATCTATAATCTTACAACACCTCCCATGGTGGCACAAAACAAACTGGACGCCCCAGAACTCATCCACAGACCACTGATATTTCGCACAAGCGCTCCTCTGGGTCATCCATGTTCCACCACCTTCCATTGGCTGCCTGGCCGGGTCCTGCCTGAACTCACTCTGATTACTTTCGGGTCATCTTTTGCATGTTGAACCAGGTCACTCGTGTATGTTATGGTAAGATGTGGAAGGCTGACCTCAGCAACAGACAAAAGAATAATTTAGAGAAAGGGGCAACGCACCACATATGCAAGACTTGATTAGAGATTATACAAACCTCAAGTTGAGCCCCCAGATGCACAGTGCTCTAGTATAAAAGCCTCCCTAATGCCAATAGAAAGATTTCTGGTAGGTTTTGGCCACACCACAACTAAGCTGAGTCTAATCTCTCTACGCAATTCAGCAAAGCAGCCGCCGCTGCCTTGCCATTGATGACGCCACGAGGACGAGCTGGAAACTGCAATGACTACAGTTTAGATCTTGACTGTCTCTTTACATTCAAGCAGTTGTGAGCGACAAGGTGTCTCCTACTTCCCTGATGCCTCCCATTCCCATAATAACTAAATTTGTTTTGCCTGGATCTTACCATGTTCGATATGTCTAGTTGAAAAGGTATGCTATAGATGGATGCAATGGGCACAGGCTTATTTATATGCAATGGGCACAGGCTTACAAGGATAAAATATTGTTCTGCTTATGTCTCCTTTCATTATTAGTAATGTAGGATGGTTGTGGAATGCAGAATCTAATATAAATGCAGAGGGCAGGAGATCAAGATAGAGTTCAGGATTTTTATAAATGTTTTCTACTTGCAAAGGGCACATGCTTATTTAAAGTAACATGTGTAATGGCTGCTATTGTTGTATGTTAATTGTAATTCTGCTCACACCAGTATAATGGCCCCACGGTGCATCTCCTTGCGCTATAAGTGGGGTGTCTTTTCTTTATATAGCTAGCACACACTAACACACCTCCACGAGTTGTTCTCTCTACAAGAGGTCCATCCCTTTGCTTTTTGAATTGTTTCTGCTCCCTATCCTCGCCGGTGCAAGCACCTATGCACACATAGGCTTCCTGGACGAGTAGGCCTCCAAAACTATGTTTGCTTGTGTCGCATTTTTTTGACCGGCAGATATTCGGTCCTTGGCGCAGCACGCTTGGTGAGAAGAGAAACACTAGGGACACGAGATTTATCCTGTTTCAGGCCCTCTGGAAGCAAGTAAAAGCCTTACGTTCCGCAGCTACTTGTTTATATTGCGATATGATCAGGATGGCGAGACGAGAGGTCACAAATTGCTAATCCTATGAAAGTTTCAATGATTACAATACGGGATACGCCTAGCTATTTATATCTGAGACCTACTTAGTCCACAAGCTATCTGGACATTCAGTCTAGGTGAGATTTGTAGATATGGTTCTATGAATAAGCGACTTGTAATCTCCTGGGCATCCATCAGCAGCATGGATTCAATTGCCAGCATATCCGGTAGTCAGGGTACCCTGGGATTGTGGCATTGGTAGATGGGAATCATGTTTTGGCTATGATTTGAGGTTTCCCAACAATGGAATAGTTATTAGTTTGCTTGGTTGAGTACAAGTTTCTGAAAAATCTAGAAATTCTGGGAATATGTTGTTGAATACATGTTGCACAATGTCTCCCAAGTCTCTGCAAAATGATTTGGTCTGTGTGCAGTTACTAAGAATAAAAACCAGAAACCATATAGGAATCAAGAAAAGCTCGGCAAATGTAGAGTCGTTGCTGTCTATTATTACTCAGAATACAAAGGGAAACCGTATAGGAATCAAGAAAAGCTCCGCAAATGTAGAGTTGTTGTTGTCTATGTGGTAGTTCTAGCATAAGTGCATAACACTTATCATCATAGTCCTTGTACCTGGAGCTCGATCGCTCTCGATGTTGTACAAGACTCAAAAGAACTACAGGATTCAGATCAGGTTGGTGGCTGCAGCCTCAGCATGATACCATGGTTGCTTAAAAGTCCTGCTAACGAAGCTATACTCTAAAAAATCTTGGTCATTCATCTCTAAAGAACAGCATGTTCAGAGCATTTGCCAGCCTGGTTACTGAATGTTCAGAGAAAAATCCAGGGCACTGGTGAGATGCATGAATTGATCTGAAATATAACTCGGGTGGTCTGCTTGCACACCAGTGCAGCTCGCCAACCGAGCCTTCCTCTGTCCTCAAGACAACCATGCATATAACTACATGAAGCAGATTCACTATGCTTATTTTTTCCAAGAAGGGTCACGATAGATCGTTTTGGTCCCAGCCACCTTAAACACAGAGCATGCTTTTACTAAGTTACATCAATTATTTGAACAATTACAGAACGTCGATTTGACGCAGCCAGAGACATTCACGGTGCCTCTCTGATCATCAGCCCAGCTGGTCTGTGAGCTGCATATGGATGTACGGCTTTAGTCTTTTCCGGGTACCTCTCATTGCCATATATTCAGGAATCTACTGAAAATAAAATATCTTACTCTCTTGCTATTGCATGCAGGCTTCTTCCGTTCCCCATGGAACCCTCAGTTTTATGGAATTAGGCAGTCATGCATTTGGAACTAAAATATATAGACCGAGCACCGATGCATGTGTCATTGTTCAGTTTATGATGCAGTACATAATCGTTGATAACATCTGAAGCCAGACTATTACTAATGCAGAGGAAAACCACAGCAGAAGCTCGTAAGCCTTTTAATACCTCTGTCATATAGAGAGCAAGTTTTGCAGCTCGCCCTCTTTTTAATGTGCTTCGTGCTCACACATGTCTTGTAATAATCTCGCTAACCAAGTGGATAGAGTCTTGTCTACTCTGCTTTCCTGATTCCTCTCATTCTCATCTATTTGATCTACAATGGATTTGTAGCGATTGATGCCACCGATGCATGTATTTGCAAAGGTATAAAACATTGCCAACAAGTATATATGTATACAGGAACTATTCAACTATCAAGACTACAAACTGGGACAACAACTTGTTAACTTGAGCCAAAAGGTTTCAGCCTGTTTATATGATAGAGGTAAGAACCTCACCTCCACGGTATTCCTGAGATAGAGAACCACAACGTGGTGTACATATATATAGTCCTTCATTTGTTGGATGGTCTGCGCCTGAAGCAAACATTTTGTTGCTTCAGCATTTACACACACCCATCATAAATGTAGCACTGAGGTTCCAAACCTTGGGGTTGTTGTCTGACTGCCTTTGTTTCCACTGTATCCATGCGCAGCACAGCCCTGGGCCAATGCGGTCACACTCTCCTGCTCATCCATTTTCCTGGTCTGCCACATGATGCTACAGCCTACAACTCGGCTTGCTAGCTCTATAACAATGAGTGCCATATTGATGAACCCGTTTCTTATCATTCCGTGTTTGGTAGCTTCATGTTTTTCCACCTGTATAAACATTCTTGTGGTATTAATAATTTCTCTCTCTAGTTTTGTTTGAAATTCAGGCTTTTTTATGTTCTCTTAATTTAATTCAGAAAAAAGGTAGCAGAATTTTGATGATTCATATATGAACGTGCGAACTTCAAATTATCGCAATAGTGGCAACCATGAAGAACATATTGATCATCTGTACCCCTGTAAAATACGGCTTTAAATTATCCTACAGCCTCACAGCAGTTCCTTCTTCACAATCATTATTTTAACATTCCACCATCGAAACAGGGATAAACCATCATTCCTGGCTTTATTTGTCACAAGTTTCCATTATGCATCACATTCCCATAATGACAAACGGATACAGCCAAGCCTACCAGACTTATAAACATAATATTATTTGTCTTGTTTCGATCTCGTGGTGCCACGATTTGTTTTTATATAGATTGGTAAACAAAAGCGTATGATCATGCATACGGCAGGTGTGGAGTCAAGCTTATACGAGTCAAGACCAACCTGGTTGCTCAAACAACTGGGTTATTGAATGGTTGACTACCTGAGGTCAAAATAATACAACAAAATGATGTTGCCAATAATGATTTTTAACCTGTATCATTACATTACAGAGTACTTGTAAAATATAGGTAAGCATCACTATATAATTGCCCCCCCCCTCCGCACCGCCCAACATGTCTGGCGGGGTGGCTCCACACCCTCCTAAGCCTACCGGCGATGGGCCTCCGCTTCGCTCTACAGAAGTTGTCCGCCCACTTAATAATTAAAACCGCAAGATAATTTGGAACATATCCAACAAAGTTTTATGCAAGTTAGGTTCTATTATCTTGATATAAATTGTGTTTTTATCCCATTTAGCTTCATACAGTTTCATAAGCCATTAAATTATTTGCACAATGTCTACCTAGATCACCATCTAAAATACGGTTGGGCCGGATGTCAATACAAATAAAAAAACTACTAATATTGCATGTACGCTAATCCGTGAGAGTCGTGAGCGGTCCCCTCCCTCTCTCCACCGCTGAGGCCACCAGCCGGCAGCCGGCTTATGGATCCGCCCCTCCCGGGTCCCTCTCTTGCACAACTTAGGGCATTCACAGTGGTTAGATATTTAGCTATATTCATTTGACATGGCATGTAGAGAGAGTAGTTACTAGCGACGAGCAAATAGCTGATCTATTTTACGTAGCCCATGAACATGTGTGAAAGTGTGTGGCTCCAATAGTATAAAATAGCATTTTTCTTACATCTCACATCCACATCAGCAGACTATGTAGATAGTACTAGGTACTACCACTACGGACGCCCTTAGATTGTTCTGCCGACCTCCTCCACTCCCAGCTGCAGCAGCGCGTTCTCGGGGAGGCGGCGGCCTCATCCCGGCTATAGTGCGATGCACGAGGTGGCAACTGACCATAGCACCGGCGCACAAGGCAAAACTCAGCCTCGACTGCCATCATCGAGCGACATCAAGGAACGCCTCACCGATCGCGGACTACACAAGTGCAAGCCAAGAAATCTCTGCAATTGTGCAATCCGTGGCAGCAATCTGCTCTAGGCCCGTGGCAAAGCACGGATGGAGTTTCCATCCTCCATGTTCTGGTGTGGAAACTTTGAGGATGTCGATGAGGAGATAGCTTTTGAAGAAGGGGGCCCGTTTAAGCTAGTTCCTTCTGCAGCTTCGGGTGAGGTTTGCAGTCCATCCATATCAGAGCATATCACGATGACAAATAACGAACACTGCGAATAATATAATCCTACCACCACCGAGCGCACTTACTAGTTTCCAAAACTTGCAACGATGAGGTGACATCCTTTGATATATATAGTTATGCAGGCAGCTTGTTTAGTGAGCAATAAAAGGAAAGCTGGGATTCAGGGCAGCTAATTAAGGTTTGTGTATGCCATTTGTCAAGAAAACCACATGTGCATGCACCACTACTGTTATCTTAACTCTGACAGGTCTGTACGGTGGTTTCAGCCATTATTGATAACATTACTTATTTACTGATGGATTGTTGCCCTCCCAGGCTGCGGAGCCTTTATATAAGTAAGGCTCTTTCATGTAGCTATGGCTGCCTTGATAGAACAAGGAAAGGAAATAAGAAATATAATGCCTAATGCTATTACTAGGGGATTGAAAGGACTATATGGGAATAGGCGGTATTCAGGAAAATCGTACTACTTTCTGATTTTGAGGAAGCTTGAAGCAACACACTTTACTGTGCTCGTGCTCCGAAAAGTGCTGGCGTAGTTCTTGGCGGGGACAAGAGTGTCAAGGACACATGCTTAAGAGCAATTAGGGTTTGTGACTGGGGTTTTGTTTTTCATGTCATTGGTTATCTGGGGGTTGGAGCAGCTCGTGTAGAGATTATGTAGGCCAGATGGTAGACGTTTTTTTGGTGGACATTAGACAAGATTAATGGATCTCTTGTAACCAGGGGTGACCGTGATATGGGAAGGTGGCTACATGCCATGCTGCTCTCTCTGACAGGAGGGTCCTATGTGACAGAAGATTGTAGTATCTGCTTCCTAGTCCATTACTCACAAAAATATAAATTACATTTGACAATGACTGTATCTCAGATTATTAAAAAAAAACTATTTCTGTACATTCCAACGATCTTACCGTATATGATCATTCAGAAATTTAAATTTACCATTTTGGAAAACTATGTTTTTAAAATTAATATTTGTTACTCTAAACTGCTTAAAAAAAAAAAAAAAACTTGTAAATTACAGAGTTGAAGATCGTGTCGACAGCTACAACTTTGGTATAAAATGTGAGAATTTAGAACAATTATTTGGCCACTACACTTTCCATCATAGAAACATTATGCTAACTACAAACTTGTCGATCATGTCCAGGGCTACAACTTTGGATAGCATAAACAATGTTTTTGTTTGCAATATCTAAGAACCATTTGTGTATGAATAGTATTTTTTAAAAACTAAATATATTTTAAATGTATGTTGCTGTATTTATTATGTCACAACAACTTAGTTAAAATTGCTAAATTAAAGTACAAAAAAAAATTTAACTTTGTAGTTTGGAAAATGCTATTAAGAAGGTTACTTCATGTCCATATTGATATGAAGGACGGATCTTAGCCATTGACTGCGCCATAAGGTGATTGTGTTGCCATGGATAAAGGTATTACGGATGATTTGAGCCATGGGATCATGTATGAGGCATCTTGATGAGTAATACACAATGGTAACCTACAAACTCTGATTTGACACATCCAAAAGCAACATCGCGGGATTTAGGAACTTTTGGTAACTACGCTTTTCTGTACTATCAATTGTTGTCATCAAAACAATAGTTCACATTGTATTGAATTATCTGCATAGCATGCCCTCTACACACATAAGAAATATATATCAGTTCCGTTGTTTGGTTTAATACATAAAAGTGATGTGAATGCACCATGGACGATTAAAATTTATCTGGAGAAACGATGTCCAACTTCTACCAAGCCTTTATTGCTGGCACCCAAGTCTAACCTATATATATCAGTTCTCAACCAAACAAGTCTAGATAGACAATGCATTTTTCATTTAGTTTTCTGGTGGTTTCAGGAATATACAGGGTCAGACGAATCAATTCTCAAGTTTGATGATTATGGGACAGAGAGACAATTGGAGAAGGATGATGTCATACCTTAACATGCAACTCACTTTCTGTATGTTTGAGACTCTTGCATAACAAATAGTAAAATCACATTCGATTTATGTTTTGCTGCCTTGTCTCGTCCAACATGCAGGTAAGGAGGTGTGGCAAGACTGGCATATATGTGGCCAGCATACACAGCACCACCGAGTTAAGTAACCAGGAGCCATGAGAGTTTGTGATGGAACTGGTGGTCTAGCGTTTGATTGAAATAATACTAAGATGCATGCAGAAGGCCCTCTCCAATGACTAGAAAACGGATGCATTGTCCTCATTGTACACATGCAAAGCGAATCATTGTGCTAATCAGAACTAAAACTAAGATGTATGCACTCCCTTGTGATGGCCTACTGCAACGATTGTTGTAATCCGACGTAATACTAAGATGATTGTATTTAATCTTTCATACCTGATGCACATTTGGTTGGAAAACAATAGACCTATTTATTGTGGGTGTGTGATAAATAGCTGCATTATAAATTTCATATGCATGTAATATTTTTGATGGTATGTCGTGGGTCCAATGCACTTTTCTATGTAATCAATGTAACAATTTTTTTAAGAACATAGCTTGTCCATTTTCAAAAAAAAATATTAACTTGTTATTAGGACAAAATAATTATGCTCACAATGATTTAAAATATAACTACATAACATGGAAGAATATCCTCATTTATTATAATCCATCGTAAACACAAAAAGGAGTCGTAGCCACGGGCATGAACAAGGAAAGACATGTAGGTCCACTTATGCATGCCATTATCAGGGTGCAATAAATAATATTTTTTTAGGTTAATAATTAATTAACTACTAAAAAATAAAAACTCAATGGCTCCAATTATTTGAGATATTCCATTTAAGCATGTTGTGATCAGGGAGTATGGTAAGCATTGCTGTTTCCGCATAGCCTTGGTCTGCATTCAGTGTAAAATTTGGGATTCGACAGCTATGAACAAGGACAACACATAATAAATGGAATCACAATACATGGATCGGAACCAGACCTATATAAATCATTGCGGATTGCATGATCCATTCAGCTGATGGTTGTATACAATAACTAGATGGACATCCATGCAATTGCTTGGGATAATACATTTTAACTTAGTCTCCGTAGGTTGATGAATATATGACTACAAAGGATATTGGATGTTAAGAAGGAGAGCATCGGGAGAAGGCTGATATGCAAGAAGATGATGTCGTTGACGCATTCTGTCTGCCATCTGCAGTCCATAGTCGATTGTGAACTGTGATCCAAAGGAACTAGTTTCAAGCATTGAGTGGCACTGTCGATTCAGTCCTGGTAGCACCACTGAACCATCGCTGTAACAACCAACAGTACGCACTTGAGGCAGGAAATTAACCCTCGTCCTATTAATATTATACAGATAAGTGTTGAAGTAGTAAATAGATCCCTGATGAAGATTGTGAAAGCATCTTTGTCAAAAATCAAAGCCAACGAGGAGATGACGCAGATTATGATGGGACAAGAGTATTGAACACCTCTGTGTTTCATAATAAGAAATTACCCTACCATTTTTGTTGGTCCCAGAAGAGGAAGCACGTAAAAAAAAAAAAGGTGTATAATTTGGACATTATCCCTGTAGATTCTGGTGATTGCAAAAGAAGGCCGGAGCTCCCCTGTGCTCGCTGTCTTTGTCAAAAGAAAAAAAATGAGAACAGCTTGTCATCATAGCTCACATCTAGATGTATGCATTTTTTTTGGGGAAAGAATAGAGCAACTCCATCACTACACTCCGGTTCTGTTCAACCCTCGCAGTCTGTTTCAGCAGTTCACGAGGGAAGGGGGCGGCTTCACGAGAGAGTTTAGCATCGGCTGTCGGCTTCAACGCCTATGGGAGTGTAGAGCTCCGCGATTGGCTGTCTGGATGAGATCTGAACGGCTTCAGTGCCTGAGGGCGGGTAGAGCCACGCGTTGCCCCAGGCCGATGTGTTGCGACACTCAATGGGTTTTTCTCGGAACTAGAGATCACCTTACATTCATGATCGATGTTGGCATGAATTTGAACTTTTTTGATAATTGGAATAGTAGTATATATGCAGTTGAGAAATTTCAATAATGAAAGAAACAACAGGCCCTAGGTTGGCCCACAAGGATGACAATAAGAAGGAGACATGGAACGAGTGTGCTTGTGCTTTGTTTTCAAGGAGGTATTGAAAGTCTTACCAACTTCTGTTCGCTTCTGCTGTTGTGAGCATGTGCTTCCTAATAAACCGAACAATGATGCATGCATCGGTACCCAGCCTATATATACATAGCTCCAAATGCAAGAATGCACAATACATTCAAGTGATGGTTTGATGAGAGAAAGGGACAAGCTTGCATGTTATTGATAACGAGCAAGACATTGAGAAGCAACATCATTGTGTGTGTGATTGCACCATTTCTACGAAGAAAATATGGCATTGGGAAGGAGAGGCACCAGGAAAAGGCTAAACCCATAGATCCATCAATTCGCAGTAGACACGGCATGTCTGATTGTGATCGTTTTGTTTTAGTGCCAGCTCTGCAGGGGAGGTAACCATGCGGCCACTCCAGGCAGCAGTAGCGAATGTAACCCTAGTACGAGCTGGATGTGATAAACATGATGAAAAGTAAAAAGGATATGAAGTGGTACGCTAGTGCTCTGTTTTCAATGAGCTATTGAAATTTTTACCAAATTTTGTGATGGTTTTCGTCCACATTATTAGCAATAATTTCGTTTCTGCTGGTGGGAGCATGTACTACCTAATAAACCGAACAATAGTGCATGCGTACTCCGGCCTATGACACCTCTCTCAGCATCAACACTAGACATTGTTGATATTGTCTGCTGGTCTCACGACAAAGATGAGGAGATGTTTTAGACATTATCTTGCTGGATCCATGGTTTTTTGCAAACTGGCTTGTTTATTCATTGATGGTTCATACAACCGATTAAAATAGAGGTCAGGACTGGGTGACAACAGGAAAAATGAACTGAAAGCTAGAATCTGATTTAGGGGTTTTCTACTTCTTTTTGAGTTCTGACTACAGATGTAATCTTGTAGCTTCAGTTTGTGCAATTGCCGAACTCTAGGCTCCACCACTGCATGCACGCTTGAATGCAGTGTTAAGAAACATGAGCATAGGCAATTGTCAAATGCAGCTCAGCAGCGACTCACGAACACAGGCCGTTGCCCAATACAGCTCAGCAGCGAGGCTGTCTCTTATTCGAGGCGTCCAGGGGGTGCAAAAGCAATGGGCGTCTACTTGGCCGGCATCTACAAGAGGAAAATGCAGTGGAACCATGAACAAGCATAGACCGATAGCAATGATTACTCGACCTACAGAAGCTATATAGAGAAGATCTGGTCCATTAATTAGTCGATTTATATCGAACATGACATTAAGCTGGCAACAATAGACTTGTGCTCTAACTACATATGACTTCAAGTTGATTTTTAGCCATTGATGACATATTGCCAGAGAAATGAAGTGTCAAAGTGTACTGCACATGATTTCTCCTGTTATGAAATATACTTATATTTGAAACTATAACTGCAAATGACACAACATCTCTTGAAAGAATGCATAGTTACTCAACATACAAAGATATTGTGTTTTCCTCATCAAGCAAATACTCTCTCCATTCAAAATTATAAGACGTCTCGGCTTTTACACATCCACCGTCTTGGCATAGGGATTGACTGATACCTCAGATCCACTGCTTTTGTGTGGATGGCTGTGATGGCCTGCTGGCATTGGTTAGTGAATCGCCTCCATGGCTTGCCAGCAAAAGGATGGCTTAGGGGTTTGGGAGCACCCCATGCCTGGCCCAGAATCCTGGTCTAGACCGCCATGGTGGGTTGGCTCCTTTCTATTCATAAATTCTGAAACTGCATCAGGTGAAAGAGATAGGCAAGCACAAGCATTTCGCAGTACTATGATTCATATAGAGGATTACAGGATGCAAGGAGATACAGAAAAATGTAAAAATAGCACTAATAAAAAGGACATTGTCACTGCCATGTGCAAATATGTGGAGCAAACATGCAAACCATTTGTGGAGTTGCAGTTCAGTCAGTACTTGTATAAGTAAGTCAGCAAAAAAGTAGGGACTATATTTTTTTGTCTTCTATACATAAGTCAGCAAGAAAGTACGGACAAGGGGAGCAGTAAAAAAACATGTGCCTGACTAGACAGCAGGTTTGTTGGTATCTCTCAAGTTGAGAGGCAACTTTTTTTCAGCATGATGGATTGAAATCTGCTTCGAATAGACAAGTGAGGCACCTTTTTCTATGAGATCAGTATTAAAACAATGTCCCCTGTTTCCATGACGCCTCCCATTCGTAAACCTACAGTTTCTGAATAACAGACCACGTAACCATGACAAGCTTATAACATAGTATAATATAATACCTAGATGAAGCCATCGGGTGTAGGGCTGTGTTTTCCCTACCGATATTTTAAAAATCTCGGTGGTCAGCGATAAACGGAATATCGGATATATCGGAAATTTATCGGCGATAGAAATAAAATTTCGGATAAAATTTAGACAAAAAATAACTCATTTTATTCGAAAAATACATATAGATCATTTCTAAACCATTTAACATGAAAAACTAAATAAAACATATTATCAATTGCCTATTCAATGAGCAAGACAATGACACGGGTGCAGCATGCGAGTGCGTTACAGCGGTGACAACTTGAACCTAGAAGAGAATAGGCGAGAAAATGAAGCATGGATTAATTGGGTGGGCTTTGGGGTATATTTGTATGGACATATTGTAAACTTTTGAAAATTTCGGACGATAAATGGAAAATATCGGACCCGGCGGTAAACGGGAAATTTCAGAAATTTCGGATTTTTCGTATCGAGATTTTTTTCACAGGTGTAGGGTTGATACACAACGGCTGAGACTTCTATATATATACTCAACCTGTTTATACTCTGTTTTCAAGAAGCCATTGAAAGTCCTACCTACTTCTACTATGGTTCCCAGCCTATATTTATATATCAGATCCAAATGCAAGAATGCATGACCCATCCAAGTGATGGTTCGATGCATGTGATTGATAGAGAAAGGTACTGAAAATGAAAGACAGTATGTGTGTGTGTTTGTGTGTGACGTACCGCACCATTTCTACGAAGAATATATGGCATTGAGAAGGAGAGGCACCAGGAAAAGGCTATAAACGTAGATCCATCCATTCACAGTGCGCACAACATGTGTGATTGTGTTGGTTTTGTTTTAATGCCAGCTCTGGGGAGAATGAAGCCGGTCAGCCAATCCAGGCACCAGTAACCAATGGGCGTCCAGCTCTAAGTGTGATTAACTGTTGGGATGACTGCAGGAGTAAATGGCGGCAACCGGTGCCAGTGCCGACAAGCAATGCGTGGATTTTTACTTTTAATCCCTTTTCACCACAGGTTCCCTTACCATTGGTAATGAAAATCATCATCACTACAGACTTTCATTGCCTATGAGATACATGGTGTATGGTGGTTTAGCCCAGCGGTGATGAAATTAATGTGGACTGCCCGGTTTGTTCTGTGAATTTTGGAGAGAGGACAAAAAGTTCTCTATTTAATTTCTAACATGCAACCTGCAATAACCAGGACAAGGAACTTGTCAAACAAACCCAAATAATGTTTCAGAACATATTGAAGTGGGCCATCAACAAAATCTGAATAAGTGCTGATCTGCATCTGACATAATTTGTCCTGTTTATCATAATAATTTGGCTTGATCTGCAGTACTAGTGAACGCCATGAAGGACCGAAAAAATTTGAACAATAATGCTGCTATGCAACCATGATCCATGACTAGCTTATATATATATCAGTTCCCATTGGATGGATCCATATGAGAACACATGCAAATATGCAACATTCAGTTATGTGAATACAGTATATGTTGTTGACAATTCCTTATGATAGCAAAATCCAAACACCCATTACCACCAATCACCCATTGAATATATAATCCATTGAGCTGATGATCAGATAACAGGAAGGGGCAAACATGCATGGGATAGCTAGCGCTATTTGAAAAAAAAGAATATATGTCATTGAGAAGGAAAGGCACCAGGAAAAGTCTAAATCCGTGAATCCATACACAGCTCACAATGCATCAGGGATGATGATTAGAACTTGTTTTATCAGTAGGTTCTTGATGATCGATTTGTTGTCTCGGTTATTAAAATTGGCTGCCGCTGTCCAATCACAACTCACATAGCAGTGGCAGGAAATTCCACTGGTTCGACAGCTGGAAGACACCGTTGTATATTTACTAGATTCATTAATGTATATTTACTAGATTCATTAATATATATGTTTGTGTGTGTGTGGCCATGATGGCAGGAAATTCCACTGGTTTGGCTAGATTCATTAATATATATGTTTGTGTGTGTGTGGCCATGATGGCACTACTTCTACAAAGAATACATGGCACTGAGAATGGGAGGCATCAGGAAAGCTAAGGCAAAAGCTATACATCCATATGGAGCTCACATTGCATCTGCGTGTGGGCTGTTTTATCAGTGCTAGGTGGAGCAAGAGGGGAGCCCCCTCCAGACCGCAACAGTATGGCTGCCAGCACCATCCTGCAACAAGTGCGTGCATACATGTTTTTTTTTTTTTTGAAAACCAAGTGCGTGCATACATGGACATGAATACAATCATAACCTACCCATATATAAAACAGAACCCAGTGCAGATAACATCCCTAGGCGTCCCATTTTACACATCTGGGCTACAATTTTGGTTTCCAGGCAGGCGCTCAATCAAATATGGTTTCCTGTGCATCAGATTTTGGTGTTCCACATCCTAAGCATATTGATGGCTTTTTTGTTATTGTTCGTATACATGAATAGGTTATTTGTAAATATGGTTCTCTGCAGCATATTAGGTCTATGCCTATGTACAGTAGGGGTTGTCTTTTTGTAAATTGACCCATCTGAAAATGGATATATATAACTAATTAATAATATTTTATTGCTGCAATGTTGAGATAGTGGAAGAGATAAATACATACATCAATATATAACTATGGACTTGAATCGATGGTTGAGCATGTCAAGATATATAGATGGTCGTCTGTATGTAACAGTATATACTTAGTTGAGCAGGATTTAAACTTTTAAATACATGCTCAAAAAATAAAATACAAGCGCTTATGGATCGGATATTCAGGGAATGATAAGGTGTTATTAGCTGATCTACGTCTGAACTCAAGCACACCTTCACGTCATCTGTGAGAGGCCTGGGTGCTCAGTACAGAAGACCTTTATTAGTTTGCTAATCACACGGATTGGAACCTAATGGATGTATCATGTAACAAGCAAGCACAAGCAACTACACGTTTGAGGCAAGAGTACTCGCCACAAGCCTAGTAATAATGAGCTCTATCGGCAGCAATGATACACTTATCACATACTAATATTTGCTCTTAGCTGCTTCCAATTGTCTTTGTTCTCTGAAGACTGAAAAGAGAACACTTATTACATTTTTAAAAGAAAAGAAGAGACCATTTTATCCACTACATTCAGACCTGTATATGTAGAAGCTTTCACCTTGTACGTGGCAGTTATATGCTGGCTTTATCAGTTTCTGCCGAGCAGTAGTTCCACATCCAGACTAATAATTTCAATTCAATTACTGTGAACATGCATGTACTGCGGCTACTGCCCAATAAATTCTAGAACCTCAAATTGTGGAATGGCTAGCCTATGTAGCAGATCCCAACTCATCATCCATTCAACAGCTGACAGAATTACACAAATATGCATATGAAAGGGAGCGATGGCACAAAGCACTTTTTAAGTCTGCCCAGAATTCCATGAATATGTAGGTAGCTAAATATTACTCAAAGAAGCGTATTGTGGACAGTTTTGGTTGTCTTAAAAGCGAGTATGCAAAAATTGTGTAACGAGTGACCATCAACAGAGACAAGGGCAGACAATACTTAACCCTGACTCAAGAATTGAGAGCCAAATACGTACCCCTGCCACCACTGCTTCTGCTATTTTTATGTCGTCAGAATATGTTGGGAATTGTGTTACCATATATATGGCCGAGTGCTACATGGCGAGTGACGCACAATTTAGAAATAGGATGCATGCAGGAAAATCCTACTTCCTCGTCTGCCTGGATGACAATGTCCGCGTTCACTGCAGGTTTCCATCGCTGGCTGGTCTCATCTTCCTATACTCTCTCAAGATGCATGCATGGAACCACTACGTTCCGCTGATGGCTTTCGCTATTGTGTGCTGACCGTATAACGGTAGTTTTTTATTTCCCAGGTTTGCCTGCCTCTGTTGGTGGTTCTCCATTAGTTTCCATGATTTCTATTTTTTCTATGGTTTGCCGGACAGCAGAGTGACAATATATTACTGCATTGTCTGTGCTCGCTGGATTCAAGGGACACGCTGTGAACCAATAGTATTATCGATCCTTTTGTATGGTGCGATTATTTATTTATTTATTGGTTGCGGTGATGGACCTTGTGACTTGTTTCGTAGAAACATTGACTAATATAAAAGTTACACAAAATTAGGGAAGGAGAAGGTTTATACACACATGGAACAAATCATGCAATTTAATGAAGGAGGTCTCTATGTACTAAAGCTTTACACCAAATTTTTGACTCGTTCATGCATGAAGGTCATAATAGAGCTTAGCCTCTCGCACCCTGCTGTCACCACTTCACCATCAGTTTTTCATGAATGGGAACTACTTAGAAACAGAACAACAAGAACGTCAGTACACGACCGTACCATGTGACTGCATTGTCCTTCCAAAAGTGCCGCGACCTGCAAACCAGAGGACTAGAGAAGCATGGCGATTATTGTTTCTCATCTCACGCCACATCAATGGCAGGCTGATCCATAGTCTCGCAATACAGACTCTGTTTGTGTCTGGGTGTGTAAGCTCAATCAAGAGGTCAATTTGTACATGGAAAAAACAGAAATCATGTATGGTGATTGCTAAAAATAAGGTGACAGTGCTAGTATTTGAGGAAAACAATACTAGTTGCATAGATCTCTGCTGGTGAAAAAAGAAGAAAACAACTGCTCACAAAGGAAACACTCCTATACCAGTACAGCATTTGGTCAGTATATGAAATTAAATGAAGTCTATTCAATTCTGATCCACACATTTCATAAACACCACACAGTGCGCCCACTTACAGACTTCAATTATTCTAAAAAAAAGAGTGTGAAGTGATTGATCTCAACCACCCTATCAAACTAACTCAGCTCATCATCTCATCAATTGGCTCAATATTTTTGTTTAGAATCTTTACATCCGAACCACCTAGCGATTCAAGTCCCTTTTATTGTCTAGACCTAGACAAGTTTGGCGGATGCGCCATGAATACACATTCTGCTCAACTGAGTTTTTCAGATGTGCTCATCTGTGAATAAACAAAGAGCTAGTTGAAGCTCACTTCATCACTCTGCTACATTACTACCGGCATGGATGCCTAACTCTAACGGTACAAACTACATGTGATGCAGTGTGCGCATGGGAATCAATTAAGCCAGCGCCAATCATATCCTTTTTTTTTACTTTGGTCCTATCTTATCCACTCGTGCTAGCTATAATGTGCTGATGAACAGAAATAGTTAAGACAAATGTTCTCAGTGAGTAGGTAGTTTTGTGTGGGATCATAGCGAGCTAGGTCATCTGTAGGGATCGTAACCTTGTACGTCTTATTAGTGCCAAAAGCCAGTTTTCATTTGGACCTTTGGGAACACCACAATATAAGTGACCACAGATATGTTTCTGCAAAAAAAAAAAAAAAAAAGTGGCCACAGATATAAAGGGAGGACAGAGTGAGTAAATACGAAGGGAGGAGAGAGTAGTGCACCATCCAGCCTATAAGTAGCTAGTTTCTCCGCTTAAAATTGTGAAGGCTGTGCGTCTACCATTCTGTTGCCAGAACGAGAATGAGATATCTAAGTGGAGACAGTCATGGGCATATAGATCTGAGGGTCACTTCCGTGTTTGTGGGTCATGTTCTTGGCTTCTAGGGAGTGAGATGCATTAGGAATTCACGTCGAGAGCAGTCACGTTCACTTACCTCCTGTTCATCTCTGGCATGATAGATGGCTTTAAGTCTTGGTAGGTGATCCGATCATGCACTGTCAGTGAAAAATGAAGGAGGTAGCTGATCATGAAAGTTGTGTGCCTATGATTCGTTTACCTGAACAAAGAGCAGTCCTGTTCACTTTCCTCCAGTATTTCTTGTAGTCCTGTTCACTTTCCTCCAGTATTTCTTGTCCCAGGTTAATCTGTTGAAGTAGCTTCACTTGTGTTGTTCAAGCTACTTTCCATCTTGACTCGATCATGAAGATCATATTGTTTACCCGCTTTTCTTTTTGACTTTGCAGGAATGAAATCTTAGAAGATTAATAATGTTTGAAGAAATATGGATCATTTATAGGAGAGATCACATAGTACAAAAATAAGAGAATCATATGAATGTGCTTAATTTGATGTACTGATTGATTGGGAATGGCACAAAAAAATGTGTGGGTAGGTTCAGCATTTTTCTTTTTTAATATTTTCCAAGAAACAAAAATCTAAATGTGTAATTCAGTATGTTCATTATAGGGCAAACCTGGGATTTATATTCCCATCTCTATCTCAACTTAAACTTGCCACCCATTCTCCCTTTCTTCTCTCCACTACTGGGAGCTCTGCAACCAGTGCACCGACTAATGGATCCATGGCCCTTTTGATATATTGCCAGGATGTTTGTGCAGACTCCGATCCAGCAGGGCCCTTTGATTCCTGGAAATAGTTGAATGTCACATTCACAACAGCTTCCACAACTTACTGTGGCCCAAAAAGAAAGACAGCCTAGGATCTTGACAAGGAGATGAAGCTGCCACAAAATGGCCGGCTGTCTATGCACACCTGCACCTTTATCGCACAATACAGATCGAGCCTCTGGGTTCATTGCTTCGACAGCAACATGCAGAGCTTCCCGTTGAGCAAAAATATGCCAAAGTTGCGAGATAGGTGCCACGTCCTAGTAGATGGGCATGCCAAACTCGAAGCCCCTTGATGAAGTTGTTGGATCAAGGAATGATCCTGATGACGACATGCATGAGTGACAGTGTGACAGCCCTGAGTTTGGATCAATGAATGATCCTAGTGATCCTGTTGGAAGAACACTGAGTTTGTCAGGGCATTAGCATTGGCATTCGCGTTAGTAGCTGAGGCACAACAGCAGCCCTGCCGATAGGATCATCTCCTTTGATCACTATGCATAGTAAAGATGAGTAAAAGGCTTCTGTATCTAGCTTCTGTATCTAGCTCTTGTCGTCACTGGGAAAATCCAAGCTTAAGGTTCGTTTGCCATTTTGTTTACTATGTTTTGTACATTGATTGAACAGTAAACACCCCCTTATATGAGCACAAAGAAAAAGGGGGTGGATGTGTAAGGACTGTAAATATATTATGTATATGAAATTAGCAGTACATGGAAATATTCATCTTACTACATGAGTCGAACATGAAACACATGGATCCTTATGCATCCTTTTGCATGTTCAGTCTGACCGGCCTGGACATTCATTTCTAGGGTGCACATGTTCAGCTCCTTAACAAACCATGTGTATTTTAAAAACAGAACATCTTAACAAACCATGCGATTGCTTTTGAGTTATTGGGCTTGTAAAACAACATTATGTTCTGTAATAAATCGGTTCACTATTTTATTATTTGAGACTCAACACAATAACATTGAATTCTTCTGGATGTAGTTTACATATAGTGAATGACTGAGATCAGGGGAAATTAAATAGAAGTGTACTCTGTTTTAACTTCCGTACAGCAGAACTGCTCAAATCTAGACATCCGGACATGAAGAAAATACCAGATGCCTAAAGCAGCCTCAGTTCTACTCCCAAGCACCCAACCATTCATTCTTGTCGACTGGTCCAAGGCTAAGCTTCACATTTCCTACACAATCTCATCTATTTCCAGTCTTTACTATCTGCATGCAGAACACAACACTCGCTTCACATCTTCCTCGTCCACCTCTGATACAAAACCAAGCAGACAGCACAATAAGCTCAGTTACACCTGCCATCTCAAGACGAACTGTTGGGGGAGGGCAACCCTAGCCAGCCCCGGCAGCTCCGCTGGCCTCTCAACAAGGAGGCCAAGAACTAATTCTTGTCAAGCAAAAGTATGAAGTCTTGCAGGTCCGGGCGAAAGGTCCCGTCACGCTGAAAGGAGAACAGCGGCACCCCTCCGTCACCGGCGGTCCCCCGGTCGACAAATCGGCTAAGGGAACGACGGCCCGTAAGGTGACGGGCGACAGCGGGGGGCTCCTAGCGATGGGACCCCCAGCGGCAGCGGAGGCCGGGAGGGCCCCCGGTCCTACCCCTCCGGGGCCCGGCCGGCGGCCGACGTAGGGAAGCCCTACGGCTCCCAAGTAAGGAGAAGTCGCAAGCATATTCCCGATAATAGCCTTGTAAATGGTAAGTTACTAGCCTGCCCTACAGGGGCCCATCCGTAAGCGTGTGTTCGCCCACCTACCATGTACCAAATTGTAAATCAGCCCCTCTGACCCCTGGTATTCCTATAAATACCCGGGTACGGGCTCAAGAAAGAGGATGGATTGTTGGCCAGCTTAAGCGCCATTTTACTCATTTTTGTCACATCGGCGTCTTGCCCCGCGCACCGTCCTAACCCCCCCCTTCGGGGCTCGGGAGACCCCGGTCCTCCCGACCCTCGGCAACCCCAGCTAAGGTCGGGCCGACAGGAGGCCTCCCACGCTCCTCATCCCGTGTTCGACTCATCCCGTGAAAGCCCTCGCTCCTTCCAGCCCCCGAGCGAAGGCAAAGGGGCCGAGGAGTGATCCCCACAGTTGGCGCCGTCCGCGGGGTCGACACGAAAAAGCCCAAAGCCATGCCAGCCACTCGCCCACGTGACGCCTACGCCGCGGCGGAGCAACCCTCCACCGTGGAGGACCCTCTCGGATCAAACCCGCCAGAGGGCAAACGCGGTCACCACCGGCCCGAGGCCCGCGCCCGAGGGGCCGCGGGGGCAGGGGGCGGTCGTCCGCGACCCCCGCTCGTCCGATTTCGAGGTCACCGAAGAGGAAACCCCAACACCCACCAAAGAAGGCGACGCTCCTCGGGGTCGAGCGGTGGTCCAGCACCGGTGGCGCAAGGTCCCCGCCCCTGGTGAACCCGGGGCCAACTCCGCTCGAGGGGCTCATCGAAAGTTCAACGAGAGGATGACGAAGAAGAAACCGAGCAAGGGAACAGGCTCGAAGCCCTTCAAGCTCAGATCGCAGAGAAGCGAAGGTTCTTTACAAGCCCCGGATCGAAGGCGGCGCTTCGACGACGCTTCGAGGAGCAAGCGGAAGAGGCCGCCGAGGGCGAGCTTGCATGGATCAACCAACAGCTTGTGGCGGTCTGATAGAAGTCGGTGGCGAAGGGCAGCCGCGACCCGACAATCACCCGCAGGCCCCCCACTTCGGGGCAAGCCCCACCGCCATCAACCCCGCCACCACCGCCAAACCAGCCACCATCGCAAAACCACCCCTCCGCCGCCCCGCGCCGCCAGCTATACCCCAACATCTCCTCAGCGCCGCCATCGAACGCCCGCCCCACCCACCGCTAGCAATAAGCCCCCCACTCGACCCCAAATCCCTCTGTCCCTCGCTCTCCGGATCGCGGAGTGGCCTCCATCCTACAGCCCCCAACATCTACCAAGATATGCGGGGATCACCGACCCCGACGAGTTTATCATGAGCTACGAGGCAGCAAGAGGCAGCGGGGGGGATCACACCACTATGGCAAAATCGTTTGTAATCATAGCGAGGAGTAGCCCAATCTTGGTATTGCACCCTACCTCCGAATACCATCCGGTCCCCGTCGGACCTTCGAGCCGCTCTCCGGGCAAACTTCAAAGGCGTAGACTCGAGCTTATCAACAACGACGGAGCTCCTGAGCGTCGTGTAGAAGCCCAAACCATTGCAAGAATGGTGGCGGAGGTTCCTCCAAAACCAAAGCCATAACGTAAGGGGTCTCCGACCGAGGCGTCATAATGGCGGCGGTTGCATGCATCCGCCCGGGCCTTGCCATTCAAAGATCGAGCGGAGGCAGCCTAAGACATTGCGAAGCGCACGAGATAATGGACAAATCGCAGAAGCGAGATACTTGATCACAAGGCGAAGGTGGAATCCTTTCGACCTCCGCGAGTCAATACCAAACACCGCGCCCCAGCTGGAGAGAACCTACCTGACGGGCGCCCGCGAGTGGGCGCCATAAACAACAACCCTCCGATAGAGCAAAAACTTAACCAGCCATCTACGCGACCAAACAACCCGCCAAGAACCCCGAGGCCAAACCGGATATAAAGACACGAGGCCCCGCAAAGACAGCCGTATTGCCACTATCATGGAGAGGGCAAAGGCCACTATACCAAGCAATGCCCATACTTCGCCAAGGGGAAAGAAGCGATGGACAGGGAGCTAGCTTCGCGAACTCCCCCAGGCGAGATCAACCACACAAGAAAACGGTGACGCCCGCTCCGCTCACTATACCTTCACCCCTTCGATTATGGGGCCCCGGCTCACCCGTAGGCTTCCACTACCCGCTTTTCACTCAACAAATTTCAACCAACACCAGCCTCGATACTACCACCAAGACTACACGTCTCGCACCCCCGAGCCCCCCGCTACCTAGCTACCCTAATCACGCTCTGCCGCCACCACTACTAGCCCTCCCCCAACTCCGCAACTACCCATCAAGCAAGAAGTACGGACAATAGTCAAAAAGCCGAACCCATCGTTCGGAGTCATCCTCGCAATCACCGGGGGCTCCAACGAAGACCATGGCAACAAACGGCAGCGCAAAGAGCACTACCGAAGGGTCCACCATGTAGGCGCGGAGGGGCCACATCGCAATAGCCGGTGGTCGCATCCCGATCACCTTCAGCGCCCGGTGATATGAAGCTCAAGGACTACCCCCACACACCGTCGCGATGGTCATCGACACCAACATCGGAGGGTGGGCGGTAACCGGATACTAGTCGACACGGGCAGCTCGGCCGCCGACATCCCGCTTGCCTCAACCTTTGACAAGATGGGCCTCGGCAGAGCTTCTTTGCAGCCCAATTGAAACCCGCTCTTCGGCTTCGGAGGGCAGCAGGTGGCAACCATTGGAAAGGTCACCTTGCCGGTCTCCTTCGGAAAGGATCCTATTCACAGAACAAAAACATAACCTTCGATGTAGTGGACATATACTACAACTTCAACGCCATTTTCCGGTCGCGAGTCACCACGCGTTCGATGCGGTGCTCCACCCGAGCTACCTCTGCATGAAAATGCCCCTCCGCCGGGCGGCATCATCGCCGTCTTGGAGACCCGAGCAGCTGCAAGAAAACGCGGAGGGGCTGTAGCCCTGTGGCAGCGCAATGTTCACAGCCTTGAACAACAGCCGGAGGGGCAAGAAAATCGACCCGGATGCGAGACGCGGAGCCCCTCGCGAGCCCGGCCACCGAAGAGACAAAGAAGGTCGACTCTTCAGCCGACCCCGACGAGAGAGGTAACCATCTCCGCGCACCTCGACCCGACCTCCGAGCGAGAATTACTCCGGTGCCTCGGCGAACTCCGATGTGTTCGCATGGTCCGCGGAGGATCTGGCCGCGTCAGCCCGAAACCTCATCGAACACCACCTCAACATCGGGCCCGATGCCACCCCCGGTAAAAAAGCAGGCTCCGCAAAATGTCGGACGAGAGGAAAGCAGCAGCACGGGGCGAGGTAAACCGCCTACTCGATGCGGAGGTCATCCGCCCGATAAAATACCCCACTTGGTTATCCAACGCCGTCATGGTGAAAAAGGCCAGCCTCGGCAAGGGCGAGCGAGCCCACGAGCCGGAGGATGTGCGTCGATTTCACCGATCTCAACAAAGCTTGCCCGAAGGGCGACTTCCCCCTCCCACGAATCAGCTCCTTGTCGATGCAAAGCGGCGGGGTGTGAGAGATTGTCCCTCCTGGACTGCTTCTCCGGCTATCATCAAATGCGGATGAATCGGGGCGGATGAAGAGAAGACCAGCTTCATAACACCCTTCGAACCTAATGTTTTGGAGAATGGCCGAGGGCCTCCGCCGCTGGCTCCTCCTTCGGCGCATGACAGCGGAGGTGTTCGGGGGCGATAAGCGCAATCTCCGCGTATGTTGACGACACGGTAGTCCAAAGCAAGCCGAGAGAAGACCACATAACGGACCTCTGAGAGAACCTTCGTCAAGCTCCGCGAGGCCGATTGAAACTCAACCCAGCCAAGTGCGTGTTCGGGTGAGCAAAGGAAAGTTGCTCGGTGCCGCCGGTATCCGTCAAGGGAATCGGCCAGCCCCTCCAAGATCGCAGCAATCACCGCGATGGAGCCCCTAAAGAACGAAAAGTCAGCTCAAAGGCTCGCGGGGCGCCCTCGCAGCCCTAAGCGTGGTTCATCTCGGATCTGCTGAACGGGCACTACCGTTTTTCAAGTACTAAAGAGCACGGAGTTGTTTGACCGGGACCTCCGCAACAAGAAGCCTTCAAGATCTCAAAAGCGCCACCTCGAGAATCTTACCACTCTCGCCACCCTCGACCCGGCGAAGGGCTCCTTCTATATGTCGCCGCATCACCGCCGCCCGTCGGCGTGCTTGTCAAGGAAACAAGCGAAGGGCACCAATCAAAGCGAGCACCTATCTATTATGTCTCCGAAACTCGAAGGGCCCAAGCTGAATTACAGCGAGCTTGAGAAGGTAGCATACACAATGGGTCATGGCGGAGAAAACTCAAGCACTACTTCCAAGCACACGAGATCACCGTACCTTGAGCTTCCCCCTTGACAACATATTCGAAAATCCGAGTCCGTAGGCGGGGATAGCGAAGTGGGCAACCGAGATCGGAGACCATGCCATAAGATTCGTTGCGAGAACAGCCATCAAGTCTCGAGGCCCTCGCAGATTTTTTCTCGCGGATTGGACCCCCGACACCTTCAACCAAGCGACTAACACGGACCCGATATGGACAGCACACACCGAGCCTGGGGGGGCCAGCGGAGGCGGCATCGCAGCCATCATCACCTCACCCTCTCCGGGTTAAGGCGAGATCTGGCGGCCAGACTTGAGTTCCAATTAGTGCACAAACAACACGGCAGAATACTGGCCGTGCTCCTCGCTCTCAACAAGCTCCGCGCGATGTGTCGCGCGCGAAGGGCCATCATCAAAACCGACTCGGAGGTGGTCTCCGAAGCAAGCGAGAGAAAGACATCGAGCCGGGCACCCGAACTGCGAAATATTTGGCAAGGCTACGCAAGACGGAGGCTTTCTTTCGGGTCACAACCAAAACCATATCGGGGCCGAGACAACGGAGAGGCCGATGAGCTTGCGAGCGGCAGCAGCCTTGGCGGAGCCCCTCCCGGAAGGACGTGTTTTACGAAATACTATACAACCCGCCGTCCCAAGAAAACGACCCACCTCGAGAAATCGGTCGGCGCCATCCACAAATAAGACCGGAGGGCCCCGATCATAGCATTCATAAAGGGTCTCTTCGAGCCACAATCCACGAAGAGCGAAGAGGGTCGAATCGAAGGTCCGAGGATATCGCCTGGTGGACAACAAGCTGTACAAAGCCTCCGTTACCGCACCTTGGCTTAAATGTATATCCACGAGGCGAAAGGACGCGCCATCCTAGCGGAGATCCACGAAGGCATCTGCGGCTCGCTGCGGCCCCGAGAGCCTTAGTGGGAAAGGTGTTCGGCAGCAAGGGTTCTACGGCCAACGGCACTAAACGACGCAACGGGATTAGTAAAAGCGCCGCTGGCGAAGGGTGCGCCGACAGCAGACACCACACCAACAAGCCGAGGCTCCGACAACCCTCATCCGGCCCCACCGCCCCTTCGGCGATGGGCGATCGACCTCATCGGACCTATGCCACCGGCTCCGGGAACCTCCGCTATCAAAGGGTAGCGGTCGGTATTTCACCAAATGGATCAAGCCGCCCCCTCGCAAGCATAACCTCGCACTCGGTACAAAAGTTCTTCTCGGGCAGCAGATTGTTTGTCGCCGGGACCCCGCGAAGCATCACATTTGACAATGGCACCCACCGACAAAGGTTTCAAGCGGTTACGCCGCCAAATAGGGACCCAAATACACCGCCTCCGTAAGGCACCCCGTCTAACGGGCTTGTCGAAGAGCCAACGGCATAATCTTGCGGGGCATCGGCCACGAAGATCCACGCCAAGCCGCGGGGAAAATGGGCGAAGGAGCTCACTCCCGTGGTGTGGTCACACAACACCTCCGAAAGCCGCGACCAAGTTCACGCCATTCAAGCTCCTATTCGAGAAGAGGCCGCCCTCCCGTAAGAATCGAAGCACGCGTCGCCAAGGGTCACCAAATAAGCCCCCCACAACTAGAAAGCGCGCAAAAGACCTCCTCGAAGAAACAAGAAACATGGCCGTCCCTCAACCTCCGCGCCTACCGGAGAGGAAACCACAAGATGGAGGAACAAGAAAATCCACCTCCGCACGATCTCCGTCGGAGACTTCGTCCCCGATCGAGGAAGGCATCGCGAAGATGGCGGGCAAATTCGCCGCCAAATGGACGGGCCCTTACCTCGTCACCAAGTCCACAAGGCCCGGCTCCTTCCACCCGCAAGACCTCGAAGGCCACGACATCCCCACACATGGAACGCCGGCGACCTCCCTAAAGTACTACCCCTAGCGGTGCAATGTACTAAGCACTTTCGCGAGTTGTAGGGGCTCCGACCTTTTTACCTTTCTTCTCTTCTCGTCTAGTCAAAATCGAGAACAATCCGGGCTGCACTCTTTTTTCCTTGCGAAGGGGCGCAAGGTTTTTTAATGAGGCAACACCAAGATCTAACACATGCAGGTTAGTTCCCCAAATATCAAACAATTTCAAATCGGGCTCAAGATCGAAAGGGGGCTGGCGGCGTCGCCCGACCCTCATCGGTAGCGAAGGTAGCGGGATTGACCACGCTCGAGGGGGCAGCGCAAGACCGCGCACCCGGCTTAGTCAAACCAACTAAGAGTACCCCTTCAACAAAAAAAGCGGGCACCGGCACCTCCGCCAGGGCTCGCCGCCGAACCGCCCAGCGCCCTCGAGTCACGAGGCCCGCGGAGGCGCCAAAAAAGCCGGCACCCTGGCACCTCCGCCACGGGCTCGCAACGAAACGCCCGCGCCCTCCGAGAGCGAGGCCCGTGGAGGCGCACAAAAGCCGGCACCCTCCCACCTCCGGGGAGGGGCTGTGAATGAAGCCACCCCGCGCTCTCCGGGCACGAGACCACGGAGGCGACAAGCCGGCACCCCGGCACCTCCGCCGAGGGCTCGCAATGGCCGCCCCGCGCTCTCCGGAGGTACGAGACCGCGGGAGGCGCAAAAAGCCGGCACCCCGGGCACCTCCGCCGGGGGGAGGCATGAATGAAGCCGCCCCACGCTCTCCGAGTACGAGACCGCGGGCGCACAAAAGCCGGCACCCCGACACCTCCCGCGGGGCTCGTAATGAGCCGCCCGCGCTCCTCCGAGTACGAGACCACCGGAGGCGCACAAAAGGCACCCCCCACCTCCGCCGGGGCTCGCAATGAAGCCGCCCGCGCTCCCACCGCCGATGACAAGGAGGCGCGCGGAGGTCGGTACCTTGCACCCTCGCCAAGGATCCTCATTAAAGACCTCCGCCGAGTACAAACATTAACTCCACCACCCACCAAGAACCGGGACCTCCATTCACGAGCCTCAACGTCAATACCTAACAAGGACAACACCTACCCGACAAACAAGCCATAACTACGCCAAGCATTCATGACAACCAACCAACACCGAGAACCCCCCTCCGGGAGCACTATAAAACCAGCCCCCAACCAACACAAAGCCCCTGGGGTAGCAAGAGAGCAAAGAACCGGTCGCACACATCACCATGCTACTTCCCTTAGCCAAGCCCCGATCCTACTGAGCGAATGCGGGGATACCTCCAAAACCCACAACTCCCAACCCCAGCGAGGGTACCACAATGGAAAATGTAAACGAGCCCGACCCCGAGGCACACCGCGGCAAGTGCAATGAAGAGCAACTTGGCTACAAGTGCCCCCGAGGCAGCGAAACACCCAAATCGCCGGAGCCCAACAAAGGCCAAATGCGGACAAACTAGAGCATTTCGGCCCTCCGCAACCACCTAAGCCACTGTCCAGAGCACCTCGCGCGGCCCCCGCCAGCAGTCGGTGGGAGACCTCGGAGGAGATACCAAATGGAGAATGTAACATCCTCCCGTGGACAACTCCACCAAAGGAGTCAAAGTTCCGAAGGGGGGAAGGGCGCCCGCGCTGAACATGAACGCGAAAAGGTGGGCGCAATCGCGACAACCCACAAAGTCGCCGTCAGCGAGGACGGGCGCGCGGGGCGTAGCAGCCCACCCCGCAAGGCACCTCCGCGAGAGCTCGAGTTCGCGCGACGGCGAGGTCGCCCACCTCCAAGCTTCCTGACGATGAGTCGCGGGCACGCAGGGACACAAGGGAGCACCACCGCATCAACGCTAAGCTTCAGCGAGAGAACCCCGTAGGCTGCAAAGGGGCCCTCCGCGTCCCGAACCAGCATTGTAAGCCAAACTCGGCAACAAAAATCAACTTGTACTGCTGTTTCACACGGCTACCTTCGCAAAAAACGCGCGAGTCTCGCACTAAGAAAAATAGGGGACGCCGCTGTTTCACGCGGCTACCTTCACGCTAAAACGCGAGTCTCGCACTAAGAAAAATAGGGGGACGCCGCTGTTTCACGCGGCTACTTTCGAAAACGCCGCGAGTCTCGCACTAAGAAAAATAGGGGACGCCCATTTGTTTCACGGCTACCTCCAAAACGCGCCGCGAAGTCTCGCACTAAGAAAATAGGGGGACGCCGCTGTTAAACGGCTACTTTTCAAAGCACGAAGTCTCGCACTAAGAAAAATAGGGGCGCCGCTGTTTCACACGATTGCCTTCGCGAGCACAACGCAACAAAAACAAAAGAAATATCGCTGGGTCACACATACAAGCAATCAAAGCGACTCGCAATTATATCATTCGCACAAAGTAGCAAGTTACAAAGGCCCTCGTGGCACAAAAAAGCCTCTGGGGCCTCCGCACACCTCCTCCTCCGCCACGTTGTTACAACACCGTGAAGAACCGCCCTAACAAGCACCTTCGCGACACACGCTCCACGAAGGCCTCTACATCAACTACTTCCACCAAAGGCTCATCACCTACGTGCGACCTCGGTATAGCCGGCTCCCATAACACAAGCGGAAGGTCACCACCCAATACTGACGACGGTAGACCCTCCGCAGGTCGCCCCATTCAAAGCCAACACCCTCCCCGCTTCCCGCACAACAACCCGACCTCCGCGATCCACCCAACAAGCCGCTGGCCCAAGCGCTATGGCAACGGCCTCATCGTCCCCAATATCGTCCCTCCGCCATAGCCGCCGCCGCCGCGCCAGCCCCAAGCACCCGCTCCACTTGACAATTAGTCAAGTCATGAGACCGCCGAGAAAGCCTCCGAAACCTGGTTGGCCGGGTCATATTTCGAATCCTCCCCACCAAAACGCTCGAAAGGGCAGCCCGGGGAATCGCTGCATAGCATGCACCTGGTCTCCCCGAGAGGCGAACATGTCTTGGCGGTTCATCATCAAGCGGAACCACATTGAGCACCCTCGGCGCAGGCCCCCGGTACTGCGCGGCCCACAGCGATCAACAATCACGAATCCCTTCGAATCCACCGACACAAACCCGCGAAGACAAACACTACCCGTAACACAAACGAGCAAAGGATAGGAAATAGCGAAGCCATCCACTCTTCATTAAAGATGAAAAATACCCGAAGGCAAAGAGTCGGCATCCCGAAGGCCACAAACTTAGGCACCACAAAAAATACTACTACGGCCTAAGGCGCCTAAACCACCTCTTCCCGAAGGCCACGGCAGCATCGGGCGACATCGAGAGACGGCGGAGGATCTCCAGGCCGCGCCCCCTCCAGCTGGACACATCGGAGGTAGAGGCGACGGTCGGCGGCGCTGGGAGACAGGCGGCGGCGTCGGAGGCCATGGCGAGGGGGCGGGGAGGCGCCAAACCTTCAACCAAGGCGGAGGCGCCCGAGTCGCCCAGGCGTGTGACCCGACACCTCAACCCGCCCCGGGCGTCCGCGACCTCCTCCTCCAACGGGGTGGGCGGCACCCTCCGAAACGGGAACCGGCAGCGACGCAAAGACCTACCAACACGGCAAAGACAAGTTAGGCGCCCGGGGCGTAAGATAGAACGGAACAAAACAAACAAAGCCGCAAAGTTATAACTAACCTTTCTGGCGAGGTCCGCTTTCGCAAAGGTCAAAGGCGAGCTCCCGCCTCCCTCGTACCAAAGCGCTTGATGAAGGCTGTCGCGCGCCACATCACGCTCCTCCGCATAGCCCCCAACATCATCTGGGCTAGGGAAGGGAGGCCGGTGCGAATCTTCGACAGGCTCCGGTGCCCACATCCGGACCGCGGAGCGCCCGAAGGCGATGGCGGCGGTGCCGGCTCCAAATCCGCCCGCGCTAGTCACCACCTTCGGCTCGCTCTCCCAGCTCCCGGCGTCAAGCGCCAACAGAGCGAGTGCAGGGTCCGGCGGGGCGGCGGAAGGCGGCCCGACCCCGCCGAAATGCGTCGAAGCGCCGCCTTAAAAGCCCTCGCCTCCGCGTACCAAAAAGCTCTAGGTCATTCAGCTTCTTGGCGTGGCCCCACCTCCGGACCGACCGCGCTGCGGGCTTCCCGCCTCCGTCGCCCGGGCGTTCGTTCTCTGGCGGAGAACCAAAGCCCCTCCTTCAGGTCCGCCACCTCCCTCGAAGGCGCTCCGCCTGAATCCACCGCCGCCTTAAGCTTTTTCGGGCCTCTCGCCGGCTCTCCTTGAGCTCGAGGGCGGCCTTCCTCTCGAGCATCTTCGCTATCAACGGAGTCCCGGCCCTCCCGGATGGCCGCCCCGCGCCCGGCACCATCGGCTCCGCGGTCTTGACCTTGATGTCCTCGTGGATAGCGGAGAGGGGGCGATTCGCCACCTCATCTCCGCCTCCGACAGCGCACACGATCAAAGACGCGACCCCGTCATCCTCCGCCGGCGTCGGAGCTGGCGAAGGGCGTGTTGCGGAGGTCGACACCGTATGGAGCTCCACGTCCACATCGTCCGAGGCCCGATCGTCTCCGCCCACGTATGGCGTGCAGGAGAGGGCCCCGCTTCCCCATAGGGCTTTCCGCTCCCGAGGGGCCTCGGGAGGATCCTCCGACTTTCGCCCTCCGCCCACACATGGCATCGCCCGGTAGGGGCGCGGCACCAGCGCTCATACGGCGGGTCACCGCAGGACCGCAGCGCGGGCGCAAAGATCGTCACCCCGTCCTCGTCGCCCCTCCTCCTCCTCTTCGGAGGGACCGCCACCGTGGCCCTCCTCCTCCTCCTCCCCTCGCGTCGAGCCGTCGTCGGAGGTCTCCCCCTCCGGCCACCTCCATCTCCGCCTCCCCCGTCGGCCGCAACGGCCTCCGCATCCTCCGCCTCGTCATCCTCATCATCCGAAATGAGGAAGTAGCCGAGGTCCGCGGTCGGGGACGCCCGGCAGCTCGGGCGAACCCGCCCCCTCCGATCCGCGGGCGGGCGGCGGACTGCGCCCACCGCCGGGCTCGGCGACGACGCCAGCGCGAGTGCTGGCTGCGAACCCCCGCCGCTTTTTCAGCGTCCATGGCGCCGGCGTGGCCTCGGACGGCCAATCCTCGTTACTCCACCCCCAGGAGATCGAAGCCAGTTTTACGGCGCCCGATCGGCGAACACGCGCCGGATCCGGCGGATCTCCGAAGACTCCAACTTCCCCGGCGAAAGTCGGAGCACCCGGCGGCCTCCCGCCATCACCGGCCGCCCGGGCCGGCCCTCGCCGCGCTTCGCGCCTCGTGCGGATCAGGCCAAATCCGCCCGAGGTCAATCTTCAACGCCTTCAGCCCCTTCGGGCGTACTCGGCGAGTCGGCAACCTCCACGGGGCACCCCGACCACGCGACACGGATCGCGCTGCGGCAACTCCTTTCCACCAGGTCCCGCCGCGGACATGGCGGGACATGGTCGCGAAGGGCGTCCAGCTCCTCGTCGCCGCGAGCCGTCTTCACCGGCTTCACCTTCGCAAAGTGCAAGGGGGCTGGGCGCCGTAGAGCCCCTCCGCGCCCGCCCAACTGGTAATAAAACCAAAGGCTCCGGCCGGTCCGGACTCCACTTGTTCCGCCGGGCCGGGCGGGAGCCTCCACTCGGCCGCGAGGGATGAAGCTGTACACGCCATACCGAAAGCGCGAAAACACCTCCCTCCGTCGTCTTGACGTTGCGCGGGCCGGAAGTGCACAACGGGCTCCGATGAAGCCGTCCGCCGTCGGCTCCGGCCCGCGGCGGCACACCCGACATACGCCATCACCGCTGGAAGCGGGACGACGCTCGGTGATGGAAGCGGAGGTTAAACCTCCGCATCACCCCCCAAGACCAGCTCACACACGGGGAATCGGAGCCCCGCGTGAAAAACTCCTCAAAGACGATGACTTCGCCAAAGCCGGGAGCGGCACCGTCTCCCCCCGAGCACGGAACCGCCTCTTGTGGAAAACTTCGAACTCCTTCCTCGAACTCCTTCAAGGACTGGTTGGTGCACCGGCTCGAGGGAACTCAAAGCACTCAACGACGGTCTTGGGCTTCATCGCCTCCTTGATGCGAGCCATCAAGCCTAACACAAAAATGAGGCACTCGCTCCCTTCGAAGGCAAGAGCACAGCTGCGGAGGGCACCTACGAGAGCAACCAACAGGCCTACGGCAAAGCAGCGACGAGGCAAGAACGCAAAAGCGAGGAGCGAAAGTGAAAGCGTGAAAGCGAAAGGAGAGCACAAACCCTAATCCCACCAACCGCACATATATATAGAGCGGCAATGGGGAGGGGGAGGGCGTGCGGGGCGCGGCCGCGAACCCCGGCAGCCGTGACCCGGATCCCAACATTGCGCCACGCCCTCCGATCCCCCAACGCGTAGGAAAACGGACGGCATCCGTACACCTCAAACAAACACAAACCAACCCCCGATCCACGCCATCACCAAATCAGCCAACCACGTCCAACCAAGCGCACCCAAACCCTAAATATCCACAATGAGCGCACAAGGCCGAGGCCCACCTCCGCGAGGCCCACGAGCAGCCGGGGACGCCGCTGGCAAGGGCCCATGGGGGCGACCTACAGGCCACCCCCCACGGGACCCTCCGGAAAAGACGATTTCGCTGCTGCCCCCCCTGAGGGAACCCGGACCTTCGAGGGGCTGCTGTTGGGGGAGGGCAACCCTAGCCAGCCCCGGCGGCTCCGCGCGGGCCTCTCAACAAGGAGGCCGGAACTAATTCTTGTCAAGCAAAAGTATGAAGTCTTGCAGGTCCCGGCGGCGAAGTCCCGTCCACGCGGCGGGGAACAGCGAAGCTTCACCCCTCCGTCACCGGCGGTCCCCGAGTCGACGGTCGAAGCTAAGGGAACGACGGCCCCGTAAGGTGACGGGCGACAGCCAAGGGGCTCCTAGCGATGGGACCCCAGCGGCAGCCCCCGAGGTCCTCCGGGAGAGGGCCCCCACGGTCCTACCCCTCCGGCCCGGCCGGCCGGCGGCCGACGTAGGAAGCCCTACGGCTCCCAAGTAAGGAGAAGTCGCAAGCATATTCCCAGTAATAGCCTTGTACGAATAAGTTACTAGCCTGCCCCTGCAGGGGCCCATCTGTAAGCGTGTGTTCCCCCACCTACCATGTACCAAATTGTAAATCAGCCCCTCGACCCCTCGGTATTCCTATAAATACCCTGTGCGGGCTCAAGAAAGAGGATGGATTGTTGGCCAGCAAGCGCCATTTTACTCATTTTTGTCACATCGGCGTCTTGCCCCGCGACCGTCCCTAACCCCCTCCTTCGGAGGCTCGGGAGACCTCCGGTCCTCCCGACCCTCGGCAACCCCAGCGAAGGTCGGGCCGACGGGGAGGGCCTCCCACGCTCCTCATCCCGTGTTCACGACTCATCCCAGTGGAAAGCCCTCGCCCTTCCAGCCCCCTCCCGGAGCGAAGGCAAAGGGGGCAGGAGTGATCCCCACGAACCGATTACTGTGATGAAGACAGGAGGTGAGGGTTGTAACGCAATTATATGGTGTCGATGGAACTCCTTGTACAGACTACACAGGTGACATTGTGAAGGAGAGGCACCTGGAGAAGGCTGATGTCCTACCTCCATATGTGTCTGACTCATATATAACAAATAATGGGATGTTGTAGTATTTTTGTTTGGCTATCTATTATGACAGATTGGATAGATCATGTGGCTCTAATAAATTCTACACATCTCACTTTGGGATATCATTTGTTGTGGGTCTTTACACTTCTGGTACGAGTACAGAAACCTCCAATATAGACATTTACAACCACTGTTGTTAATTAACGCTAGTGGAATGCGTTGCTTTTCACTAGTCATTCACAACATTGGGTTGTAAAAGCACCAATACAAATAAGATGAACTGGCAACAGTAAAGTTGTTTTTTTTTTTGTACTAGTGTCTTGAGCATTTGAAGTTATGTGGACGTACGATGTATGTGACCGTGATGTTATTATTTCTATGCCACCTTATCGAGTAATCGTCCATCTTCTGATGTTAATCAGGCTACAGGGTGGTATTTGATCACACAATGTTCTTTATTAGTAGCAACTATTTATCTTTGTATATAACAAGAATGGAATTAGTTACTTATTCAGCTTTTTTTACACTTGTGCTGATGTGCATCCCCATTGTCCATCTTGCAGATTTTGTTGTAGCTACAGCATGGACACTGGAAAGTAGGTGTCACACACATAGTTGTGAACGGAAAGCAGCACCTGCTCAGTGTCTGCAGTGTATCTCCTATGCATTGCACAGAACCTTGGCATATGCCCTGAACCGTGCTGTGGCCAGAGCATGGACTATAGGAAGGGCTATGTGGTTCCGAATGTTGGCATTGGGGTCCTCCACCTTCTTAGCCCAGCACTGATGTGTTCTGTGCGACCCGACAGCGTGTCTCCTATGCCTTGCCCTCAAACCTGGCAAGCCAGCAAATCTCTTCTCTGATGGCGTGTCTCCAGGATATCAGCACCAGTGGGCATGACCGTTGTCTGTGTAATTCTCGAGGACATCAGCACGAGTGGGACAAGAGTTATAACTGCAGTAGACCATTGAATCAGGAACAAACCAGCATTTCTACATTTCACTGTCCCCCTTTTCCGTGATGCATCCCATTCCCATAATGAGCAAACTTGTACAGACAAGGCTACTGGATGTAATGGTAAACAAAGGCGTGTGATCGATTCACAGGGTAGGGGATGAGTCTCCTATATATATCTGCAAAGGGAGGGGCAATAGTGAGAAGAGAAAGGACTAATACTAGCTAATGCAACTACATAAAAGTAAAAACACATGCAGGTAATGCGGAAAGAGGACACAAGCCCTGCTTACAAATAAAATAAAACACTTCGAATTTAAGGTGTGCGTATATCCAATGTATAAATTCTATTTATTGATGTCTGGTCACCCTGGGCAGATTATGTCATCTGCACTTCCTTTATGTTGTGAATATATAGAAGGAAGCAGAGAAGATAGATTAATGTCCTAGCTGCTCAAGCAAACATGCTTTGTCTTCTGGATATTGGTGTTCCTTATCATGTCCACATTGATGGCTTCTGTGTTATTATTCTTGTAGTTGAATAATTTAATTTTAAATTTCGCATATCTGCAGCAAAGTTGTGCAGTAGAGGAGATTCAAAGAAGAAGTCTTTATATAATGCCCCATAACAAATTTGAATCGTCCATTTAGAGTAACCGTGTGATCCCCATCCCCATTTAGACTAATAATTTGGTTCCAACTGAAGTGAACGATGTGAAGAACACTACAAAATAAAAATAAATCGAAATGCTAGAACACATGCATAACTATAGCCTATAAATCAGTTCCCAGTGGATAGAATCCGTCCAGCCAAAGGTTCTTAGTTGACTATGCCAAACGTTCATGATAGGTTCAACTGCTATGTGTAGTATGCGGCTCTCTCTCTTCCCACGTTCTTAGTTGACTATGCCCTTAAGTTGCTGCTGCGCGGCCTCCGAGGATTATCCTCTCATCTTCTGGCGATCCGGCCAGAGTGGCACACAATGGATATCTAAAGTGTTGCACCGACGCATAACATATGTTTGCTTTCTGTTTTGATAGGGACAATGCGTCAGTGCTCGAATCCTCAAAGAGACACAAGATTCCGGCCTGAGCACCCATCTACAATTAGGACTTAAGGCTGTTGGGCCGCAGTGCACCACCACTACTGGATGATGCCTCGCTGCCGAGTACCACGGCCTTTGCCAAGCGCCAAAACACGGGTGCTCGGCAAAGGTCAAATTTTCCGAAAGTGTCTTGATCCCGCCGCTCGGCAAAGACCTGTGCTCGGCAAAGGCAGCACGTAGCCGAGCGCAGGTGCTCGGTGAACATTCCACTCGGCAAATTTCCCCAGCCAGCATCAGACCATTGAAACTAGCACTACCCATCTTTCTTAGCTCCAGTTGTTTCCTATTTCCATGATGCGTCCCGTTCCCACAATGTCCAAACTTGGACAGCCCAGCCTTCCTGACTTCTATAAATGTAATATTTGTCCCGCCTAGTTCTGACCGAACTGGTAAACAAGGGTGTATGATCGATGCATGAGGCACGAGCTAAGGCTTAGGCAATAGGCTGGGCTATTGTCAAAAGAGGACAGACTCATGAAAGTCGAAAGCTCTGCATACAAATAAATAAACACTTTGAGTTTTAGGTCCGTGTATATCCAATGCATAAATTTTATTTATACTGCCCGTCCAACCCCACCTGATGCAGAGTAAGTCCTCGCATACTATATGTATTGAATATATACAAGCACATGTTAACAAAGGTACAGAAACAGAAAAACATATACAGTGAAAGTATTCAATAGTTATCATTTATATGTAGTAACAAATGACTCTATTATGTAGTAGAGATGTTTCATGATTGACCATGAGGTTGCAGGTTCAATACAATGTCTCCAAGACAGTAGTAATGTATATTGACCACGTGATGTTCTCATGCCATGGCCAACAAATAAAATGGAGAGAGCTGCAGGGGTTGATTGATGTCATATAGACCGTTGGAACACCGTAGCTGTCCTTGTAATTTCTTAATCCAGCACCTACTCCCATGAGACCATTAAAACATTGACAAATCTGTTTTCAAGTAATATTGTGGTTCTATTCAAGACAGATATCCAAGTTGTTTGCTGAGCATTTCTTATGAGTTCTTGAAATTTTAAAGATATATTTATCTTCTGGAAAATTGAAAACAAAAATGTTGTCACAAAATATAACGTCTTGGCTAGGCGTATCGTGAGGGGTCCACATGCAAGGTTGAAAGATAATCATCTTGTTCCTGACTCAGACTTGGCAGGAGTGTGTCTTGCATTAACAAATGTAATTTACTTATAACTAAAATATTCATCTTGTCTGATCAGAACTTTAAGGCTTTGAGCACTACTGCACCATCATTTGCCCACGCTATCTTGTCTGATGTGTTTTCCAGAAACATGACCTCGATCACCAAGTGAACCATTATTTTACCCACTCTATTTTCCTTATGCCACCCGTACCCAACTATTTATTTTGAACCAAAATCTCAGCTGTTGTGGTTGTTGAGGCAACTGTATATATTTGCAAAGGTATACCAGGGTTTTCACTTAGCACTAGCAGTACATGTGAGTAGAAGTGATGTTGCAACAGGAAACTTACGTGCTGTTAATTGGCCCAAAGGACTAGCTTATTAGAACAAAGTGCTTACAGGGTGTTTGCAGCATAACTCGTTGCCCGAATCAGACCTCAAGATCAGTTGCATATACACACTTCCTATGATCAGCAAGTCATCTTGTTGAATTTTGTTTTCAGGGAAATATGACCTCGCGTGGTGACTAAGATGGTCTACTCTCTGCTTTCCAGATTCCTCTCATTCTCATATATTTGAAACATAATGTTATTTTTAGCGATTGATGACATGAGAATATATGTGCTTGTACAATATCATATACAACAACTGTTCCACGATCAACACTAGCTACTAACTGGGTCAGGAACTAGTTAACTTGAACCAAGAGGTCGCAGGCAGCATATATGATGAGCTACAAACCTCACCTCCACTGTATTCCTGACATAGATCGAGAACCACAGCATAGTGTATATATATAGTCGTATATTTATTGGATGGTCTATGCCTGAAGCAACCGTTTTGTGGCTTGAGCATTAATCTACACACCCATCACAAATAGTAGCACTGAGGTTCCAGACGTTGGCATTGACGTCTGACCGCCTCTGTTTCCACTGTACCCACGAGTAGCACAGCTCTGGGCCAATGCGGCCACACTCTGGTCTGCCACGTACATGATGCTACGCCTACACCTCCGCTAGCTGTCTAAGACCCGTATATAGAAGACCCCCACTAGGGGAATTCTCTGCGCATGCGGCTATGACACCTCAGCGGCCCCACCCGTCCTCTCCCAGCACCACGTCCGCGTGGAAGTGGAAGGGAATTATTAAGGCGGGGGTGGACAGAGGAAGGCCAGCCGCCGCGGCGCCAAATCGATCGACAGAAGGCCGGCCGTCGCCGTGCTTTCGAATCGGCCGAGGGAAGGCCGGCCGCCACCGCGCTCTACTATTCCAGGCGGGGAAGTAGCGGGGCCATCGAATCTCGCCAAACAATCGATCGATCCATAGTCGGACGGTAGTTCGATCAAGCAGATCGAGTCGCGTTCGACCTCTCCGGTGCCTCGCGTTGGCCCACGCAAGGCCCGATCGCCGCGAGCTGCCGGCCGCCCGCTGGTAGGTGAGTCAGCGCCGCCCGTGGATCGGGGGCGGGCGGGCCTCGCGCCGTTGCACGGAGGGCGATGCCGTGCAGCGCTGCTATGGCAGAGCCGAACGCGACCGCCGCATGTCGGGGAGGCATGGAGCCCATCGTTGCAGGTACTTGAGGGCGTGGGCCACGTCGTTATAGCTCGAGGATGGGCCGGGCCGCCGGGCCAACGCCAGCTGCTCCGGCTGGGATCGGCGGGCCCCGGGGACAAGGCGGGGAGGAGGCCCAAGCCCGATGGGCGCGCCCGAGGGGTTCACCACGCTCACGGCGGCTGAGGTGGAGCGGGCGTGGCCGGCAATCTCTGCCCATTTGCACGGGTACCGCCCCGATTGCCGACGCCTACAAGAGCTTTGCGGTCGTGGATTTGGAGGGCCTAGGCCTCAACTCCTTCGGAGGAAAGGGACGCCCACGCTTTCAAGGTGCTGCGATGCGAGATGGGAGCATTGGTGTGTTCCCGAGTTCCTCAAGGCTGAGATCGAGTTTCGTGTGGGGCAGCCGCCGGCATTGGTTGGAAGTGCCGGCACGGCACCGCCTAGAAAGCGTGGAGGAGTAATTTTTTTTTTTCCACACGAGGCACATTCCCCATTCCCATTCATGCAAACGGAAATACAAGAGTTGTTACAACTTAGACATCGAAAGGAACAACAGACCCTAGAGAGGGGAAAAACAGACGTTCTACCCACTGTCTAACATCTTGCTTGAAAGAAACAACAAAAGACAGAGCGATAGTTCTAGAACAGGTTTCGGTCGAGATCTACGCTCGATTCGAAAACAAGTGACATGCCTCTATGGGCCGAGAAAAAAGAGCAAATCGAAAAGATAACAGACAAAAGTATTCCTCGAATTCGGACATTGAGAGATGATTCAGCTAGTCTTGCTCCCCATCTCCATCTTGGCTCGCGTCCTTCAGCTTGAGTTGCTCTCCATGGTTGGTTGTCTGATTGATGAAAATCTCCGTTGCCCGACCTTAGCATGTTGTTGACGCCTTCAATGATGTCAGCTCGCTCATCTCGGGGAGTAGACCTGTCGAGAATTGCAAAAGACTTGATGCATGACATATAATTTCCGGAGGGTTTTTAAGCGGTTTTCCATCGAAATGTGCCCTATTTCGAAAGATCCAAATAGACCAACAGTAAAAGCTGCAATTCCCCAACAAAGAAGTTCTTTATGATTTGGTAACCAAGTATCACACCAATCCCAACATTGTGAAAGGGAGTTTGGTATATTAGTAGCTCCAATGAACTGCGTGCAATTAGTGACCATATTGAGGTAGCCACGGGACGGGTAAAGAACAGATGATCACAAGATTCAGCCTGAATCACAAAATTGACGTGAAGGGTCCCCTTTCCACTTCCTCTTTACCGATTGTCCCCGGTGAGAATTGCATTTTTTGAAAGTAACCACATGAAATATTTTATCTTTTGTGGAACTTTTCCTTTCCAAATTTTCTTGTAATTGGGACCGCTATCATTCTGTGTAAGAATATTGTACAATGATTTGACAGAAAAAGGTGCCTTTGTCACCAAATTTCCAAATATATCTGTCTTTTTCATCGACAAATTAAAATTTGTGGCATCCTGCATGATTAGGTTCCAAATGACTTGTAATTCAATACTTAACCATCTCCTAAAGGATATGGATAGGAGATCAGCTTTAGCATCTGCTACCATGATATCTTTTTGATTGCACAAAGTGAATAAAGTTGGTACAATTACTGATAGTGGCTTATCATACAACCATGCATCACTCCAGAATCTAACTTCTTTACCATTTCTAACCTCTATCATCCTCCCATAAAGATAGAAGTTTTTAACTTTAAGAAGGTCATACCATATAGGAGAATCATCAGCCTTATGGGATACAGTATGAATTGTTTTAGTTCTCTTGAGGTATTTGGCTTTGACTAATTGCTGCCATAAGCCATCCTCCTTCTCAAGCCTCCACCACCATTTTGCTAATAAAGAGATATTAATTTTTCGGAGATCTTTAATCCCCAAACCCCCTTTTTTCTTATCAACACAAATCCTGACCCATTTCACCAAGTGATACTTTCTCTTGGTGCGGCCTCCTGCCCAGAAAAAATTCCTTCTGTTTTTATCAAGACTCTGTATAATTGTCTGGGGAGAGAAATATACTGATAATTGGTAGATTGGGGCATTGTTTAGGGATGATTCAATAAGAGTTGCTCTAGCTGCCATAGTCATGGATCCTCCTTGCCATACATCAAGCTTTTTAGCACTCTTTTCCACCAAGGGGGCCCAATCACTTAAGTGTAGCCTGCTTGGGCTAATGGGAACACCTAAGTATTTAATTGGGAAATGCCCCAATTGACAATTGAAAATATCAGCATATTTGTTGCCAATATTGTCAAAGTCATTGATCATGATTACCTCACTTTTATTAAAGTTTATTTTTAATCCAGCCATTGCCTCATACATGTAGAGGAGCAATTTCATGTTTCTGGCCCCCACAAGGTCATCTTTCAAGAAGACAATTGTGTCATCTGCATATTGCAGAACACAGACTCCTCTTGGAATTATATGATCAACTAGTCCAGTGAAGAGATTTTTTTCTTGTCCATTTTCAATCATTCTGGTCAGACTATCTGCTGCAAAGTTGAATAGTATTGGTGACAGTGGGTCTCCTTGTCTAACTCCCTTGTAGCTTTTAATATATTGTCCAATTTCATCATTCATTTTGACACTTACTGTTCCTCCTGTTAACACTTGGTTAATCCAGGATTTCCATTTGGGACAGAAGCCTCTTAAGTCCATGTATTCCATTAAAAAGTTCCAATTCACCTTGTCATATGCCTTCTCGAAGTCTAACTTGAGAAGTATACCTATTTGTTTTTTTTTCTTTTGGTCTCATGTATAATTTCATGAAGACACATGACTCAGTTAGAATATTTCTCCCTTTAAGAAAAGCTGCTCAACATTATCGATCAATTTGTCAGCAAATGGTTCAAATCTGATAGTTAGCACTTTGGTGATTAGCTTATATAATGAATTCAACAGGCAAATTGGCCTGAATTGTTGAATTCTATTTGCATCCTTTATTTTTGGGAGTAAAGTAATGATGCCATAGTTGAGCCTACTAATATCAATATTGTTGTTGTGAAAATCGAGAAAAGATCTCAATAATATCATCTTTGACAATCACCAACTTTTTGGAAGAACTCCACAAGGGATTTTGTCTGCGGTCCAGTGCTTTATTCTTTTCCATTTGGAAAAGAGCAGCTTTTATTTCAGTTTCAGAGAAGGGTCTGCACAAAGTTTCATTGTCATCATCAGACAGGTTGTAATGATTACCCCAAAGAGTTTGATTGAGATGGATATTTTGTTGTGGTACAGGTCCAAACAGCTCACTATAGTATTCAGTAGCATGTTTGAGAAGGTTGTCATCTCCTTCAATTATTTCTCCATCCTTTTCCAAAGTTATAATTGAGTTTTTTCTTTTTCTACCATTAGCACATCTATGAAAGTATTCAGTATTATTGTCTCCTTTCAGGAGCCATGACTCATGGCTTCTTTGGATCCAGTAAATCTCTTCTTGCTCTAGGAGTTTCAAATTTTCACATAGTACTTCATGCTTCCTTAGGACTTGTTCACTGGTAAGATCAGTTTGCTCTTCCAATTCTTCTAAATCAATTATTTCTTGTTGAATTTCCTTTCTTTTTCTTTTAAATTCTCCTTGCTGGTTGAATCCCCAGCCTTTGAAGAATTGTTTAAACAATTTCAGCTTTTGCTGTACCTTGTCCAGGGCTGATTTGGCCCTACAAGGTTTTACCCAAATTTTTTCCACTAAAGGGATAAAATCTGGGTTGGAGAGCCAGTTAAGATCAAATTTGAATTGTATATGGTTTAGTTTCTTTGGAGATCCACACATCAGAATAAGTGGATTATGATCGAGATAAGCTGGTCGGTTCTGAAGTTGTTTGGCCAAAGTAGGACAAAAGTGGTTGTGGGAAACACAGATTCTGACGTTTACAAAGAAGCAGAGGTGTATGATAGGTACATTAACCTATGCATCTGCATCCCGGGGCTGAATTCGGTTACTAAGGAAGCCGAGCTGCAGTACCGATTTCTCAATTGAGACTTGATTCCTTTAATGCATCACATCGAGGTATTTCTATGATGACTCTATCTGCCATTAAACTTATTCGTATAATAAAGCTGGCATCTAATCAAATTTTTTCGTATTTTCTTTTTGCATACCCGCAACAACGCGCGGGTAATTCCCCTAGTTTCTATAACACTGAGTGCCATATTGATGGACCGGTTTCTTATCATTCGCTGTTTGCTAGCTTCATGTTTTCCCACCCGTATAAACATTCTTGTGGTAATCAAATTCATTAATTTCTCTCCAGTTTTGTTTGAAATTCATGCATTTTCATATTATTTTAACTTGGAAAATATCGGTAGCAGATTATTAAGGTAAATATATGCTTACGCCGAACTAAAACTGTTTGCAATAGTTGGAATGTCACACGCCCAACACGGGTCGTATCCTTTGGCAGAGAAAACAGGCCAACAAGGGCCCAAGGAGTACGCGACACCACCCCAACTGCCGCCCGCCCCAAACAGGCCAAGCAGTATGCCCGAGACATAGGCGCCCTGGGCCGCGCTTGGGAGGCGTCCACGCCGCCACTACCCCTACCATCGCCCCGCCATCGTTGTCTGTTACCTTGTTAAGTCCTAGTAGGTTTTGGAATAAGTCGGTTAAGAATAGGATGTTGAGTTTGTTAAGAAAGGAGGGGGTATATGAATCCAATAAGGGTTTTTTAGTTTTCTTAGAAGTCAAGTCCCTGTGAGGACTATAAATACAAATGGAGATCTAACGGAATGAGTTCAGTAATAGAAAGAGCGAAAGCTCTGGTTATCTCTCTCTCTCTCTCTCTCTCTCTCTCTCTAGCCCTAGCTGACCCTGTGCGTCCTCCAGCGCCATGGCACCGCCCACCTGGCCCTGGCCCTGCCGTAGCACGGGAGGCCATTTAATGGTTGCCAGCCCGAGGTCAAAACAATACATCAAAATGGTCTCGGTAGTAGTGATTTTTAACTTGTATCATTTCCAATACAAACCAGATATAAAACATAGGTAAGCATATATAATCGCTGCGGCAAAAGTTTACTTGACATGTATATGTATATGCATACTAGGGCTGACCTAGATCAGACCCACAAAAATGTACTGCGACGAAAGGCAATTCTAAAATCGTGGCCACATAGTCATGTTGCTCATCGAGTTGAAGGCTGCGTTCTCGCGACAGGCAGCCCTTTCGATGTGAACCATCGAAACATTAAATGCACCAATAGACGCATGCCGAGAGTATGAAATGTAGGTAAAAAAAACTAATTACACAGTTTAGTTGTACATTGCGGGACGATTCTTTTGAGCCTAGTTACCCCATGGTAGGATAATATTTACCGCAAAAAAATGAAACGTGTTGCAGTGCTTTTCAATACGCTACAGTGCCAAAATTGCCAAATTTGGGCCAAAATTTTGGCCTCTAAATACACCCTTAGTGCACAGGGGAGATTTCGCGAACACCCAAGAAACTGCTTGTGATGGATGCCCATGACATTTCTATAGTAGTGGCACCATGTGCCTCCATAATGTGGGGATCGCCTTTCATTAATGGACAGGATTCCAAAATCTATCATTGTGAATTGCAATTGAAGCTTAAATAGAATTAAGCATGTAAGCGGGTTCTAAATACGTTGATAAGGAGCACTACTAGAGAATTGAACTTGCATGGTGTTTAGAAATCATTTTCCGTGGCGGGCATTTCAAAAACCGCCACAGAAAATAGGTGGCCTGGCATCCCCCTGGCCAGGGAAAAGACCGCCACGGTTAATCAATTAACCGTGGTGGTCTTTGCAAAATAACCGCCATGGTTAATCGCCATTAACCGTGGCAGTTTTAATACAATGCCCGCCACGGAAAAGGCTGGGCTATAAATACAGCCCCAACCTTCTTCTTCTCCACAGGATTTCGCCATTTTTTAGGGTTTTGAGCTTCAAAACCCTAAAAAACCCTAAAAAACACCATTTCTAGGGGGGAAGGTTCTGCCCTTGGTTTGATTGAAGTTTGGCACCGCTAGGGGGTATTTCTCCTCTTTCTCCCCTCTTTTCTCTCCCTATCTCCCTCTTTCTCTCCCTCTCTCTCCCTATGCATGGTCCTCCCTCTCTTTGAGATCGAATTGAATGTGGTTTGTGCTCTCTCTCTCCCCTCCCCTTATCTCTTCCCCCCTCCTCTCTCTCTCTCTCCCCTCTCTCTCTCCCTTTCTTTTTGAGATCTAGTTTTGATCTCTCCCTCTCAAGCTAGCTCCTCTCCCTATCTCCTCTCCTTCTCTCTCTCCCTCCCCTCTCTCCCTCTCTCTCCCTCTCTCTCCCTCTTTCTCCTCCCCTCTCTCTCCCTCTCATTTGAGTGTACGTGCTCTCTTTTCCTCTCTCTACTCCCTCTCTCTCTCTCTCTCGTATTCCTCTTTTACACTTTAGTTAACTCTCTCTAATCATTGATACTTCGATCTCTAATCATTGATCGCTCTCTTTGCTTTGGTTTAATTAATTTGAGCAGGCCATCATGGCACCGAATAGGGATTGGATGTACAGGCCGAGGATGAGTTTGGATTTCGTTAATGATTTCCGAGAAAGAAGTTTATGCCCATCACGCAGAAGTATCGAATCAATTATGGTTCGAAGTAATGGTGTGCCCGTGCTATTAGTGCAAGCATATGTTCTTACACAAGGATGATGTCGTCATGGAGCACTTGCTGCGGTATGGTTTCATCAGGGAGCCGAGGTACACCATGTGGAAGTATCATGGTGAAAAAGAACCGAGTGTCGCGTCCGGTTCATCTAGAGGACCCCCGTCGATCGCAACGACGGAAACAACGGTGGTGGACGAAGGGCGAGAACAAGTTGATAATCGTGATTACATCACCGTAGATGAACCGCTTGAAGACATGCCGGAAGACAATGCGGGTGGAGATGATGGTGAACAATCAGTAGTTGATGACATGTCGCCCGAGGATGCTTTGCTCTTTTTGAGGACATTGCTAACCTCAAAGATGAAGATGACGTGTTGTTTGGCAATCCAAGATGGCTCGAGAATTTTAGACAGATGAAGCGGCGACAATTGACCTCTACAAAGATGACGGCAAATGTCCGAAGCATTGCACGGTGATACATTTTAACCTAACGATGTTGATGCTTTGAAGGCTCGCCATGGGTGGTCAGACACGAGCTTCAATGACCTGTTACGGGTCCTTGGTGACACTGTTTTACTCGAGGGGAATAAGGTGCCCGCCAATACCTATCGGGTGTTGACACCTCTTAAGCCATGTTTTTATGTGTCAATTAAACATAAAATAAGGATATAAAAAGAATAGAATGCATAGAATAGGTGTTATACTAACAAAGTTCCACGAGTTTTGGTGATTACTATCTTTTCGGGGACTTAACAGAAAATGCCGAAAAATTGAGAGAAAACCCCCAAACAATAAGAAGATTTACCGAGAGAAGAATTTCGATCCGAAAAAGTGAACTAAAACATTCTAGAAGACACCGAAAGACACCGGGAAAGACCCGACGGGGGGGCCCACCACCCCACCGGCGACGCCCGCTCGGATGGTGGCGACCGCCAGGTGGGTCCCACCTATCAGCCTCAGCTTCCTAGGTCGGTTTCTAACCAAATTTGGGGTTGTATCTATGTTGTTGTTGAAGTCGGTTTGATCCAAGGGCCAGTATTCATCCACCAGGACTATATAAGGAGGGTCCTACCTCCGGCCTTAGGCTTGAAAATCATTATTCATCATACTCATTTCGATCATAGCTAGAGCCATACCTCTCTAATTAGAAGAGCTAGATCAAGTTGAGAGAGATTAGTAGAAAGTTGAGAGATAGATCAAAGAACTTGATTAGAGTTCTAGATTTGTTCTTGAGAGATAAGAAGTAGAGTTGAGGAGAAGTAAGGAGAAGTACCGGATCTGTCGGTTTAACTCTCTACGCTTGTACCTCTCGGGATCAAAGGCTTCATTGCACTTGATCTTGAGACTTCTTTGGTGGATCAACCTTATATTTGAGTAATTCACTTATTTATATTTCTTTCGGTTTATGACTCATTAGAGTACTTTGATTCTTGTCGCTCTTGAATTGAAGTTGTTACCCCTAGTGTAAACGTGGTGTTTATACTAGATAACTCATAAATACACCCTACTTGCAGGAGCGTGGTAGATCGTGGTAGTGACAGTACTATTGATTTCCTTTGGAATCCACTTCCCTTAAGATAGGACACGTAGGACATAGTTGCTAGGGGAATAGTAAGTTTTGCCCTTACTTTCCTTTGAGTACGTCCCCATTAAGGAATATCTCTAAGCCTTACAAGAGTATAAACTAGACAACCATAGAATTCTTCTCACCTTTTATCTGAACTCCCCGCTTCCTTCCTATTATCTCGGGGATTAGTTTTGTCTCATTATTCTCACACCATTCTCCCCACCATTCTGGATTCCATATTTAAAACCCTCACACGGGTGAAGTGCTCATCGTTTCTGTTCGCTTGCAGACTATACAAATTTATAAATAATTCTGTAGGATAACTTTTACCAACATCGGGCGAAGAAGCTGATTAGATCCCCCCGTATGCGATGAAGCTTAGGAAGTTTCATGTGTGCCCCGACCATTGCATTCTATACCGGGGTAACTATGCGGAGTTGCGAACTGCCGCGATGCGGGGCGTGAGTCGTTACAAGAGGAATGCTTTGTCTGTCATGCCACCGATGAGGAGGGACTGTCGAGAGGGCCCAAGATGCGTAAGACGTGCAAGAAGAAGCGGATGCCACCTCCCGAGGGCGAGGAAGAAGAGGGTTACACCCGGAGGGAAGATCCCTGCCCTATCAGTGTGGTACCTACCCATGCTCGATCGCCTGTGTGCAATTTTGGGGAACCCAGAGGATGCCAAGCTGATGTCCTAGCATGCATCAGCGGAACGCACGAAGGGCGATGTCAAGCTGCGACACCCCAACAACAAAGCACACATTGGCCTTTGGATTACTTGGCTAATCTTCCCTCGAGGATGGAGCGGCCCTTAGGTTGGACTCGTTATGCGATATGCCAAAAGGCCTCTATAAATATTTTGAAGAGGCCCCGCAAAAGTCATGACACTTGTATACTATATCATGCCACAAACTTCTATAAGTCATGACATTGTGGGATTTCGTATGGGGCTTACAAGGATTACTTGAAAGACCCCGAGTCATTCGATCGGAGGCAGAGCATACGCAAAAGAAAAACATAAGGACCAAATGAAGATCGGCGAGATTACGAGGTATATGCAGCATTACTCTTGTTTGCTCGTCCATATTGAATGGTTTTCATAATATTCTAACCATTTTCTGGTACATATATCATGCATGCGGTGCGGTAAGCAGCCTTTTGGCAAAGAACCCGTGTGGTTTCTATACCATGACGTTCATAGACCGCAGTGGCGTGTACCGTACTACGTGGCGCGAAATGACGAAGAAAACGACGCCACAATTTTGGGCCGAAAGGCTTGGGCGACATTACGTTCAAGAAACTGGTTGGCGCCATCCGTAGGAGCGTCATTGAGGGCGTTGTGCTACCTACCGGCCATTTCTTCGACCCTAACAAATGACCTTGCCGTAAAACGAGGACTTATGGGAACTATGGGACTGGAGAAATAAGCTAGACATGAAGGACTACACGTGGGATGGCCCAGAGTTGTAACCTAGCTAAACGTGATTGAGCAATCGATCGTCCGTCGAGTTTTGTAAATTCTGATGTGTGGTGGTCACTTTTAAACTCTAAGTGCTTTAATTGAATATCCATGTTAGTTGAATGTTAAATTGTGATGCATGTTTAAGATTTATGTGAATATTCTCTTATTTTATTATTTAATATGTGGTTTAAATCATAATTTATAATTTTATAATATTTTTGAATTATTTTTTTATTAATCCTGAATTAATTAACGGTGGCGGGCTTTTTAACAAAAACTGCCACATGGTTAATCTATTAACCATGGCAGTTTTTGTTAAACGCCGCCACGGTTAATTGTTCGATTAACCGTGACCCTAGCTCCGTGGCGGATCCTATGCCCGCCACGGAAAATCTAAAAATGCCCGCCACGAAGTTCAATTTTGTAGTAGTGGAGCCAGACTATTCTGAAGAAGAAACAGCAGGTCAAAGTTGCACTGTTCCTATGACAATTAAGTTGCAATACATGCTATGATTTTGTTTGCAAAACAACAACAATGAACTTGTGCCTTGTTTTCCATGAAAGGGTACTCTGTATATCTTTTGTGCAACCACAGTAAGAGCCCAAGACACCTAGGGACTAGTTATTGAAACATAGTGGTCTCAAAATATTGAATCATCCATGCATGATCTAGTCTGATATACTGAAGCTCTAGAAAGGTTGTGCGTGCTATGTAAACAAAAATAACACTGACAAGGCAATCCGATAAAACCTAAAACTTGACATGTAGGCTCTTTGCAGGCAAGCTTTTATTCAGGTGAATTTGAATCATCAATGGAGTACCATGCAGAGCCATGTATATGTGAGTCGTTCTATGTACGGCAACATGAGCAACAACACATATCCTGCGCCTTGTGCACCGTATCTAGAGGAGGAAGCAACATTTACACAAGCATCAGTGAAGTTTGTTTCCAGCGACGGATACAGGCATTCATGACCGATGCATAGCGTCAAGGGATGAGGCTCCTATATATGCAAAAGGCTCATGCGAACAAAACCAACTACTTACAACACAAGAAGGTGTTGTAGAGAGAGGATGAAACATCTGTTTATTAATAAATAAATATTGTATTTTAGGTGTGCGTACAGTGCATAAATTTTATTTATTGATATCCTGCCATCCCCAACAAAGTAAGTCATCTAAACCTACTATATATCGTGAATATATAAAAGTACATGAATACAAGCATGACTTTTCTTAACCTGTATAGGCAGCAGAGTAGCTTTGTACATGTTAATGTGGGGGTTCGCACCTACCCCTTTACTTTTGCAACCAAAGGTTGCGGGAGAAAAGTGAGGGCTTCCCACCGGAAAGGAAGCAGAGAAGACAGGAATGAGAAAGTGGGGAGAGTCCTCCTCCCCTTGGCCTTGAGATTGTATTTATAGAGGGGTGGAGGGAGCACATTTTTCATCCAACCCCTTTAGGAATTTACAAGTGAGCCCTCAAACTAGTTAAGTATTGGGCCTTTTACAAGGGTTCGGGTGGCAAGGCATGCCACTACCCGTACCCCAACAATTAACATTGGAGATTGATTAATGTCTTATTTGGTTACCTCTTGGATCGATCTGCTTGATGCAGACTACATCCCCAAACATCTGATTTTCACATGTCTAGGGTTAAGATTTTGTGACACCATTGAAATATGAAATACCAGGAAGGCCATCAACCAAAAAACACCCAATAACCCAGGCCTATAAGCAATCCTATGGTGCTTAAATGTAAACATCTCTGTAGTAACACAATCTAGTACATATATAGTTGTGAAGCTAGTCATTTATGAATCCATGATACCACTTGGAGCACGGACAATGACCCTCTTGATGGGGTACCGTCTGCTGATACAAACAAATTAAAAGATACCCATCTAATTGGATTTTTTTTTTGCTCTTCAAAAGTTAGAACACTGGCAATGCGTGGAGTTGACACTGAAAATGGCCCTATGGGACCACAAAACTAAACTGGACGGCTAGTTTAATTTGTTATAGGATTACATGTCAATTAAATGGGTGCAGTGGATCGAGATATGTTGCAGCTATATACTAATGAAATTATCTCAATAGGACAAAAAATTGCATGCATGCTCAGCTTTAAGATAATTCAGAATAACCAGCTCGGCATCTCCGGTAGTGTGGAGGAAAAAAGGATCTGAGAAGAGTTACTGAAGAGGATGGGTCGTCTCCTCCTCCCGACTCGGCTTCCCAGCGATTCGGGCGACACGAGAGCTGCGTGCTACGCAGGTCAGGGTGGCGAACCTGGCACGTCTCGGGATGCACCGGAGAGGGGTAGGTGGAGGTACGCCACTGTTCCATGACGCAAGGGTACATGGGGAATTTCACGAGGAAGGTGGGGATCCTACAGCATCTCGAGGCAGGACTCCTTCGAAGTCACGCACCTGCGGGCCATGGCAGCGGGGGGTCGGGGGTAGAGCAGGGGAAAGTCTCATCCGAGACGAACCAATGCGTGCTGTCCCACCATCCCGAGCCCGAACTACGGGATCTCATACCCGGGTTCGTTGGCGGCGGAAACCCTAACATCTCCTCTGAGATTGGGAAGGGGGCGGAGTGCAGGAGAGACGAAGGGGATCCATCGCATCAGGAGAGGAACAGGGTCAAACTTCCTCACGAGGTATGCGATCATCCCGATTTCGATTTGAGTGCTCGTTTAGAACATCCGTGGGTTATGTAGCCTCGCGGTTGAACGCCAAAATCGTTACGATTCACGGAACAAAAATGTTTCATCGGTTCGTAAGGAATCAACTCCCCTGGGTGGAGTACGAAACTGGCACCCTAGGTGGTCAACTCTAGGGGGTGATACTCGATCTTTTGTGCAGGTGGTAAAGGCTCCTTTGCAGCCAACAAAAACCATGAACAGGAGACCATTTGAAACAGGGCGTCAGCCTAGATACGATGGTAATCGTGGAAGTGGTCAGGGAAATGAATGGTATGGAGGGAACAGGGGTAGAGCTCCAAGAGGTGGTTGGGACAGAGGAGGAAGGTTTCCAACCAGAGGAAGAGGAATGGAGGAAAGAGAAAGGGTAAACTACATAACGAACAATGACCAAGGCAATCGGTCTGGTCCTGCAATGGTCAATACAAATCATCAAGTGGTGGCTCATCAGGAGGTAGAAGCATCTGTCAACAATGCGCCAAACCCAGTTGGCAATCAGAACACTGGTGGTCAAGCAGGAGGGAATCAATTTAGCAATCAAGTACAAAATGACAGACCTATGTTTTGTCAGAGATGTGGAAGGGTGGGTCATAATTCTAATGACTGCTCAAATCCAGTTATCTGTACTAGATGCAAGGAAGATGGACATGTGGCTAGGGTATGCACAGTAAAAATGCCCTGGGAATTCAATGCACCATTCTTTGGGCTAACTGCTTATGGTCAGGGATTTCATGCTATTGAAAGCTCACAGTCAGATGATGGGATTAAGGACATGTCCTCTGTGGCTCTCATAACAGTGATATCAGGTGTGGTTTCTGCGAGACAAATTGAATCTGAGTTTGTTCTGAAAGCAGGAAAGCAGTCCACATGGAGGTGGTACGCAAAAAAGCTAGAGGAAGGAAAATATCAGCTGAGGTTCCCTAATATTCAAGCACTGGAAGATGTATCTCATTTTATTGAGATGAGGATGAGAACAATGCCAGAAGCTGTCATTAAAGTTGAGAAGTGGAATCCTACAAGTGGATCTAAAGGGGCACTAGAATCTGCATGGTTCAGAATAACCAATATACCATATGAAAAGAGATCATATGCAAATGTCTGCATGGTGGCATCCAAAGTGGGTCTGCCTTTGGAAGTTGACAAAGAGAATCTAACCAAGTTTGAATATGTGAGAGTTAAGATTGGATGTAGGGACATTACCAAGGTCCCAGCTTCTGTGGATGGGTTGTTAGACTTTCTGTGGTATGACTTTTTCTTTCAAAGAGAAGTCATTCAAGAGGGTCAAACTAATCAAGCTGGCAATCAGTGGACCAGAAATGGAAGGGACAACAATAGAGATGGAGGTCCACCATCTCCTAAAAAACAAAGGACTGAACCTGGCAAACTTTTGGGCCAATTTACAACTGGGACTAATAACCAGTTTGTGGCTGGAACTAGCAACCTGAATAGTGCTAGTGGCAAAGGAAGGCAAATGACTGGACAGTATGTACAATCCACAATTCAACAGAGGGACAGTAAGGAACAGAGCCCAAATCCCAGGGAGCATGGTAAGGTGAAGTTAACTGAGGATGATGTGATTCAAAATCAAAAGATGGCAAAGGAAACTCAATCTTCTTCTCAACAACTGACTGGTTCTAGCAATAGTTTATACCAAGGAAATGTGTGGATGGGTGAACTGGTCTGCCCTATTACTGGTAAACTCCAGTTTGGTGATTTTGAAGACATCCAGATCAACAAGGTCAGCTGTATTGACATGGGAAATAATTCGAGGATGATCATTGATGAATATGGTACTAACTTGAAGCAGAGTAAACGTGATTCCCTGTTGACAGTTGAAACAAAGAAGGCTATAACTGAAGCAGACAAAGAGTCATTCTTTCAAATCGAAGACATCATAGGTGCAAAAGGAAGTAAGAAGATGCTGGAAACAATTGCTGAAGAGGAAGAAATCCATCAAGACAGGGCTATCTCTATTAGCCCAAAGAAAGGGGAGCCGAGCCTCGAATCGGCATATCCAAATAAGAGGAAATATCAAGGAGACTAACTTATCCCAATCTCCCAAAAAAGAAAAGGAAGATGCTAGTGGCTTAGAAACTAAAGCGTAAGTAAGTAAGGAAAGAAACGAGGAAGGGAGTATGGTGAAGGAGCAAGGTTTGTTTGTCGGATGACAAGCTACCAGGGGATAATATTACTTGAAGAGCATATGTCACGCATGGGAGGAAAAAGAAAAGGTTGTGCAAGAGGGTCTGGCAATTGATCAGCAGGAAGAACAGAATGGATGGTACAAGTGGCAGGACATAAGACAGAGTAAAAGAATTAAAGCAAATGGGGTCCCTCAAGTCAAGGTGAATGAACGAGCACAAAAGAAGCTGTCTAAAGACAATGGTGATAAAGGTACTAAATCTCCAACACAGAATTCCTTTGCAATTCTTGCTAATTCACATGTTATTCATCTTGCCACTAAAATGGGTATAGATGGTGAATCTCTAAATTTCTCTAAAATTGATCTTCTAAAGGATCTAGAAATGGCCGAGAATGAGATTAAATGATCCCGTCCCCTAGTGACATAGAAGAAGAGGGGAGGAAAACAATAAAGAAGAACACAATGTATTAGATTGGGACTCTGATGATTCTTTGGAAGAATCCTGTATCAGAACCCCAATTGTACAGAAATCCAAATCAGTAAAGAAGAGAAGGAGGAAAACTATGGCACCTAGGGATGGCCTAGTTGAGAAGTATAAATGTGATGAGGAGGATGATTCCAAGGTTAGTCCTGGAAAAAATCCTAGAAAAAGAAGAATAAAAAAGAAGGAGCCTAAATGATAGGGATTATATGGAATTGCAGGGTGTGGCAAAAAGGGTTTAAGTACTTTTATTAAAGAACTCATCCGGGATCACAAGACTGATTTTATAAGTTTACAGGAAACTATGAAACAGTCCTACAAAGGACAAGTTCTTTAGGAAAATTGATAATGGAAGTGATTTTCACTGGATGTGGATCCCTTCCAATGGCAAATTAGGTGGAATATTAAGTGGAGTCAGGAAGGATAGATTTGATGTTGAGAATTATGAATGTGGGGATTACATGATTATAGCTAATGTCTTTGATAAAAAATTAAAAAGGCATTGGTCCCTAGGTAATGTTTATGGACCAGCTCATGATGATATGAAAGACAATTTCCTTGCTGAATTGTCCAGGCTGTGCTTCAAGGCTAAATACCCAACCCTATTAGGTGGGGATTTCAATATTATGAGATTTAGTTCTGATAAAAATAAAGTATTCACAGAAAAACAACTTCTCCAATGTCTTTAATCTCATAATTAACTCCTATGAGTTAAGAGAGCTACATTTAGCTGGGGAAAATATACATGGTCTAATAATAGGAGTGACCCTACTTTGGAAAAAATTAGACAGAAATTCTAATTTCCAATTCATGGGAAAGTGAATTCCCTCTTTGCAATGTGAGGAAAGTCCCTAGATATATGTCAGATCACAATCCTCTGATTGTGAGGACTGATATTGAGCAGAAAGTAGGTTCAAAGCCCTTCTGCTTTGAAACTTCTTGGCTTAAACACCCAGATTTTGATAGAAAGATAAAAGAAATCTGGAGTAAGGAAGTGAAAGGTAAATCAGGAATGGATATATGGTGCATAAAAATGGACAGAGTCAAGAAATTTCTTAAAGGTTGGGGGCAGAGTTTGAAAGGACACACTAGAAAATACAAAAACATTTTGAAAGCTGAACTGAAGTGTTAGAGAAAAAGGAAGAGGATGGGTGTTTGAATCAAGATGACCTCAGTAGAGAAAAACTTTTATCCAAAAGGAGCTTATGAAACTGCTAGAGGAAGAAGAGTTATATTGGCATAAGAGATCTAACAGCAATTGGCTCCTACAAGGAGACTGTAACACTGCCTTCTTTCATAGAGTGGCAAATGGAAAGAAAAGAAAAAAATACTATATTTTCTCTCTCATAATGGGCAAACAGTAGAAGGTGATGAAGCTTTGGTTGAACATGCAACTGACTTTTATAAGGAATTGTTTGGTCCTTCCGACCAATCAGATTTCAGATTGATCCTGAATGTTGGGAGGAAAAAGACAAGGTAACTCAATTGGAAAATGAGGAAATGGAAAGAAATTTTTCTGAAACCGAGATTAAAAATGTCATCTTCTCAATGGAGAAAAATACAGCCCCTGGCCCAGATCACTTTCCAATTGAATTTTACCAACATTGTTGGGAAATCTTAAAAAAGGATTTACTTGTGCTATTTGAGGAGTTTCACAAGGGTGATCTTGATATTGGAAGAATTAATTATGGGATTATTTCCCTGTTGCCGAAAAGTAAAAGAAGCAAATAGCATCAAACTTTATAGACCTATTTGTCTATTAAATGTTGTTTATAAGATCTTTACCAAAACTCTAACTTTGAGGATGGAAAGTGTAATGGAAAGGATCATTAATAAATGCCAATCAGGATTTATAAGGGGAAGAAATATTATGGATGGTATTATGACTTTGCATGAGATTTTGCATGACACAAAAAATAAAAAGAAAAATGGCCTAGTGCTTAAATTGGATTTTGAGAAAGCATATGACAAAATAAATTGGAATTTCCTCTTTTCCTGCCTAAAGAATAGAGGATTTGGAGAAAAATGGTGCTCCTGGATCAAGGCTGTTATGAGTACAGGAACAGTGAGTGTCAAGGTGAATGATATTGTGGGAAGATATTTTAAATCTAAAAGAGGGGTGAGACAAGGGGATCCCCTATCTCCCTTCCTGTTCAATATTGCTGCTGATTCACTAGCCAAGATGATTGAGTTGGCCCAGAAAAATAAGTTGATCAAAGGATTAGTCCCTGAATATATTGAAAATGGGGTTGCAGTGTTACAATATGCTGATGATACTATACTGTGCTTACAGGATGATGTTGAACAGGCAACAAATTTAAAGTTGTTGTTGTTCCTGTATGAAAACATGTCAGGTCTCAAGATTAATTTCTCAAAAAGTGAGGTTACGATGGTAAATCATGATGATAGTAAAAACATTATGTATTCTGATATGTTTAGCTGCTCTATTGGCAACTGGCCTATAAAATATCTGGGTGTCCCAGTTTCTGGGTCCAGATTACATGTAGCAGACTGGATACCCATTTATGAAAGAATATTAAAGAGATTAGAAGGATGGAAAGGGAGTGCACTATCTTTTGGAGGAAGATTGATTCTGATCAATTCATGTCTAAACAACTTGCCCATTTATACAATGTCCATGTTTTGGCTGCCTGTGTCAGTCCTAAACAAGATGGACTCTGCTAGAAGAAGATTTTTTTGGCAAGGGGGAAACTTAAAGAGAAAATATCATCTGCTTAGATGGTCAGTTCTTACAAAGGCAAAAGAAAAGGGTGGCTTAGGAATCAAGGAATTGAGAAGAATGAACATGAGTTTACTTTGTAAGTGGTGGTGGAAAGCAGAAAATGGATCAGGATTATGGAATGAGATTATTAAGCAGAAATATTTGAAGAAAGGGATGATAAGTACTTTAAAGTATAATCCTAAAAATTCCCCTGTGTGGAATGATCTTTTAAAAGTCAAAACCATTTATCTTAAGGGGAGATCAATGGTTACTGGAAATGGCAAAAATACTAGTTTCTGGCATGATAGATGGTGTGGCCAGGTCACCTTAGCAGAGAGAAATTTCCTGAGCTTTATTTCATAAACAAAGAGCAATTATGCTCAGTTGCTGAAATAAAAAGCAAAAATTGGAGACTTACCTTTCGAAGGTGGTTATATGAGGAAGCTCAAAATCAGTTAAGAAGATTGAATGATATTACCTATAGGGTAATCATTTCTTCAGAAAACGACAGACCCAAGTGGGATCTGGAGAAGTCTGGAAAATTCACGGTAAAATCAACTTATAAACTGCTCAGTTCACATGAGTACGGAAATAATTTCAAAATCCTTTGGATGGCCAAATTACCGCTAAAGATTAAAATCTTTATGTGGCTAGTGTTTCAGAATGTAATTCTGACAAAGGACAATCTCATGAAACGAAAATGGAAGGGGTCGCCCAAATGTGCTTTTTGTAATGAGCAAGAGACAGTGAAGCACATTTTCTTTGAATGTGCATCGTCAAAATATGTATGGAGTTTAATAGCATTTGCTTTTGGAGTAAACTGTAGACCAAATTCTTTTGAGCAATTCTGGCCTTGGATCCAGAGCATTATCCCACAGGTCCCTAAGATGCACATGTTTGGTCTGGCTTCTGTTTGCTGGGCTATTTGGCGAATTAGAAACCAAATATGCTTTGATAATAAAAACATCCAATCTCCTACTGAGATTGTGTGCTTAATTTGTGTGTTTCTTATACACTGGGCAGGTCTACTGAAGGAGGAGCTCAAGGACCAGGTGATAGCTGGCGCGGAGGTGATCAAGTCGACAGCTCTCTTCTTCCATGCTCAAGTCAATCAGAAGAGCAATCAGGACCAGCAGTTGGTGCTCTTCTCTGGAGGAGTGGGTGCTTGATACACAGGATGCCTCAAGAAATTTGAAGTCCAGCAATAACGAAAATCAAGTTGTTTGGAAGACCTTTTTTCTGCTTAGTTCATTTTGCTCTAGTAGGTGTCAGGTGTTAGATCGCCAGGTCTGGGCGCTGATGAACTTTGTCAAGTATGTCTGTCCCCCTTCTATGGGCCCTGGGCGTTCGTAGGAGGGGGGTGGGTAAGTCTGTAATGTCAAACCTCTCAAGATACGTTGTCACAAACTTTGTAATTTCGTTGCTCCGGTAATGAAATTCGGGTATCCGTTTTGGAAAAAAAAAATCTCTGGTAGTGCAGAGCTGTATCTGGTTCTGCATCTTGGCAATTGGGCCCTCGCCCATCTAATCACAGCACCGATGAGTTCCGTTTAAGTTGACACCTTGTCTTTTGAGAATTACCCTGAGCCTTGGCCACCCAACAAGCGTTTGCTCTAATGGGTTACTGAAGTCATTTGAACCATGAATTCTTCAGGGAATTGTTGCACCTGGACACTATGGGTGTGCTTGTAATCTTATCATCTAGCCAATGGTGGCATTCCATCACCAGACCATTGAAACTGGGAAAAACATCTATGCAAGCTTCCTTCATCGCCACATTCCGTAATGCATCCCATTCCCATAATGACTAATCTTGTACAGACGAGCCTACCAGACTTCTAGAAATATAACATTTGCCTTGTCTAGATCTGGTTGTACTACCTATGTTGTAGACAGAATGGTAAACAAGGGCATATGATTGATGCATAGGGGCAAGGGATGAGGAGCCTATTTATGCAATGCTCCGAGCCACAATGAGGAAAGAAAAGGACTCGTACCAGACTCCTATTAATTATGCAGGTGATGCAGAGAGAGGACGAAAGTCTGTTTATACCAATAAATAAATACTTTGGATTTTAGTTGTGTATAATTTTTATTTTTTGATGTTCGGCCATGCCCAATAGAGTAAGCTACCCGCACCTACTGTATATAGTGAATATACACAAGGGCATGGAAACAAGCATGACTATCTTACAGGTATATGAAGCATAGTGGCTTTGTAAATGTGTGGGTAGCTCTTGGCCAAAGCTGCATGATGCAGACTACATCCCTAAGCATACCAAATAAAACTGAAAATAAAATGTCCAGATAAATACAGAACCCCATATAAGTACCCTGCCATATATTAGAGGAACATATATAATAGGCTCCAAGATACATATACATTTCTCTAATAGATCAATGAGCCATATGTTTCGGAATTGGCTTATTAATCAACATAGTAAGATTAGGAATTTGATCAGGGTTGGGGTTGCTGCTATATGCTGTGCCATTTGGCGTTGTCGAAATGACATTATTTTTAACAAAGTCATAGTGAACTCAATTTTGCAGGTTATCTTCCAGGTAGCGTACTGGTTACGCTTCTGGCCGGGCGCAGCTGCAGGGTAATGAGCAAGCCAAGAACACACTTTCTGTTATGAGCAAAAATATGGAGATGATTGGTTTGGAGCTTTCCAACGGAGGGTGGAAGCATATTTATCATTTGTTTCAGTTCTTTTGTCCATATTAGTGACTGGTTTTGCTCTTTTATTCGTTTGAAATATTTGTAATTATTGGTTGTGTACGCCTTTCGGTGTAGAGACCGGATGCTTTTCATCCTTTATCTAAAAAAATATACATTTCTCTAAAAAACTAGATATATTGCACAATCATTTATTCGTAGTTGGTGGCGCCATCGGGAAGTAATGGTCAACCTCTATATTCCCCGTTGGAGTCACTGGACTAAAGTCACCTCTTGCAAAAGCCTGTGGCCTTTGTCGTTGGACTGGGAACATATGTCCCAGTGCCTGGCTCCAAATGGTGCAGCTGTGCATATACACCATATATGAACTGATACCCCTACATATATGATCAGGGGAGGTTAGTGATTGTGAAAGTATGAAAGAATAGCTGCCTGCTGACACTAAATCCTGGTGATCCTGGTGTTCTTTACTGGTAGGCAGGCATTGATCAAACGGTATTTTTCTACTAGTAGCAACTATTAAATCTGTAAACACCTCTAATGCTGGTGAACCCTCAGTTTTCAACACCAAGATTCTTATTCTTTCACAGTGTCCTTTCCCTGCTGGTCCAGTCCTGTCTGCTGCCATCAGAGGCCGGCGGATCCAGTTATGTGTGTCCGGTAGCATAGAGCGCTATGAGGTTCTGAATGTTGGCATTTGGGTACTCCAGCTTCATCGGGCACCAGTGGTGACATCTGCCCAAGTTAACACCGTCTCCTCAGACTTGCCCTCAGCCTTGGCCACTCAACAATCCAGAACACTAATGGGAGACTCATGTCATCTGAACCATGAGTCTTAATTAGTACCTAGAAACAATATAGTTGTCTTTGTAATCTTATGGTCTAGCTGTGTCCCCGGCTTGCGCTAGACCATTGAAACAGGGATAAACCATCATTCCTATCTTCCTTTGTCGCAACTTTCAATGATGCGTCCCATCCCAATAATGACCATATGACTGGAACAGCCGAGCCTACCAAACTTATAAACGGAATATTTCCCATCCCAATGTTTTTTGATAGAATGTTAAAAAAGGGCGTATGATCGATGAATAAGGCAGGAGATGAGGCTCCTATATATATGCAAAGGGTTATGCTATTGTCAGATGACGAAGGACTCCTAAAACGTGAACGACGAAAGCTCTGTGTTCAAATAAATAAACAATTTGAATTCTTGGTCTGCCTTTGTCCAATGTATAAGTTTTATTTATGGATGCCCATTAATCCCAAGAAAATTCAGTGTAAGTCCTCCTTGGCTACTTTATATAGTGAATATACACACGGTCACGAATACAAGTATAAGTTACCAGTAAGCAGAGTAACTCGGTACATGTCAGAAGTGGGATTTGAATCCACGCCCTCGTTAGAGGATAACTCTGTACATGTTAACAATAGAGAGGTTAGAATAATGTCCTCCTTGGTTTCCTTTTAGCCACAATATCCCTAGGCATCTGATTTTACACCTCTGGGACTAAGATTTGTGGACACAAGAATATCAGGCAGCCGTTCAACCAAACACGCTGTGTGTACTGGATTTCGTGTTCCTCACAGTAACCATATTGATGCCTTTTGTGCTATTTTTCTTATATTTGAATATTTTATATTTAAATGACAGGTATGAGCAGAATAGTTGGTACCTGCATATGTACAATTGGTTATGTTTTGTAATTCGAACCAACTGAAAATTGATTTTTCTCACCAGCAAATTGAGAATATTTTATTGCACAAAACCTGACGTTGTGTAAAAGTATGGACTAAGATCAACGGTTGAGCATGTCAAGATATGTGGATGGTCATGTGTATCCAACAGTACATTATTAGTTAAGCAGGATTTAAATTTTTAATTGCATGTCAAAAAATTACAAGCTTTTGGATCATATATGCAGCAAAGTTAGGTGTTATTAGTTCATCTAAGTGTGAACCTCAACCACACCTTCAATGTATCTAAAGAGAAGCCTGGGCGCTCAGCACAGAAGATCTTTAATAGTAAGAGGGGAGGGGCCAGTTCGTGCGCCAGCCGACAGGGCAGGTAGGCTGAGGCAGCCCCTGCCACTCTGCCAGGTCCGCGGTGGTGGCGCGCCGAGGGCGAGCTGGGGTGCCAAAACAGAGGTGGCGGCGTCGCGGGAGCATGGTGGAGAGGCGGATGCGGTGTTTCTGGAAGAAGCGGAGTCCTTCGTGAGGCAGAGGAGGAAGGGGAGGTGGACGGTTGCGATTTAGTTGAGTCGGATCGAGGGCCTGGAGCATGCAGTGTTACAACAATAGTAAAATGAGTCTACGACGGACATGGTGTGCATCAACAAAATTTATAAGTATAGTATAGATTACCAAATCTGTACATATTAGTATAGAACGATAGATATGTAGTCTGAACTGATTCTGTGATGAAAATTCTGGGAATAAATCTCAGTGGATGCACATACCGAATAAGTGAATATGAAGAGCAAAACAGAAGTGTTCGTATCTTGTGTATTGTTTGTCCAGATGGCTCAGTGACAAACTGCAATGGCACTGCCAAGCACTGGTGAACCATGGGTGTGATTCTTTTCTCAAGACTGACTGTGAATGCATCATCATGAATTGCTGGCGCGAGCAATTACCATCTTCGGCCTTTCAATCTTCTCATCTAGCCAATCCAGGTGCACACAACAGACCCGTAATACATGGACAAATCTTCATTCCTGGCTTTATGTGCCGCCTCTTTCCGTGATACCTCCCATTGCCATAGTAACGAAAGTAGTATGTAAGCTGGGCACAACAGCCATACTAGGATTTGATGCATGTGCCTAGTGTTGATCTATGCATACTTGGTTCGTCTAGATGAAATGGATGGGTCCAGGAGGATAAGTGACAGAGTATAGGCCTCTTTATATGAAACCCCATGACATGGAGACAGAGATGGCTATGTATATGACGAAGTAAGCACTTTCTTCGTTTTGGTATGTGTACAGCTAATACTGGAATTACTTTTACGATTCCATCAACTTATTCTTTTGTGGATGCCACAATATTAGGAAAGATGGGTACTGGAACTTTGTATTTAATACTATTAACACCATGGAAAAAGAAGCTGATGGATGTAATCAGAAAGGGCAGTAATGTTATCCCTGGTGCATTACTCTGCCTGGCTTGATTCATTCCACCAAATAAATTATGCCTTCACCATCAGGTACAGCACACCAGTCTTATATAGGAGTAATATGTAAAGAACAAACCGGCCTGCGTTGATGGAACACAGCAGATCGTGTGTAATTTGTGATAATGGATTCGGATTGAGAGACACTGGGAAATAGGGGCTGCCAAGTTGTACACATTGATCTTGCAATGAGGGATCATTTTGTGCTTCATCTGCAGCACGTCTCCATGGCCAAGCAGTTCACACGCCGCGCAGCAGTCAGTTCCAGTTTGAAGCTTGTTCTCGACGAATACAGTCACTCATCCGATGATCATGAATCCTGGTGAGAGAAGCGCCACGGCGATCAAGAGCGCGACAGTGCAGCTCGCAACGTCTGATCGCCACCTGACCGAGCTGGACTCATTGGTGGTGGAGGCCATGGGAGCAGCAGAGCAATGGCATGCACCCACGCTCGTCGGGGCGCTGGGACTATCCTTGTCTGCTGGTCGAATACGGGTATGCTACACGAAACAGCACTACTAAAAGAAGGATTTTGGGAGACTAGAAAGGTGTATTGCTTGACAATATTCAAAGCTTTGTAGATAAAAGTTTTGTCATTTGATTTTGTTTAGTAGCCAAAATTTAATACAAGATTACAAAATGTTTCTAACAATATAACTGGCTAAGAGCTTATAGGATTTCTATCATAAGCTAAGAAACTGACATTCGTTATCTCTTGAGTTTGTGAATCCCAGTGTGAAATATGTATTATTTATAGTTACATAACCTCCAACAACTTACGTACATGATGATTGTGTTTGTTGGATGGACATGATCTGCGAGCATCACCTGCAGCTGCAGCAACCCTGCTGTGGCTTGAGCACAGCCAAAATAAATGAAACCAGAATTTACGAACGCGTCGGTGTGACTGACATGTAGCCGAGTGTGCTGACATTCCAGACTTCACGTGAAGACAACAATAACACCATGTCAGCTTTTCCTAGAGTAGTAAAGGAATTCTGAAAAGTAAATGATATTATTTGTTCACAACAGCTTTCCTAGACAAAAAAATATAATCCTACTTTATAGTTTTTGTTAAAAATGAATCGGCAAGGTTGAACAAGTTAGTTACATTTTTCTCATTTTTTTGGCACAATATCCTTTTGCGGTAGCTCGTGCAATGCATCCCGAGCAGCAAGCAACATTTACATATCCATCACTAACAGCTCCATGACAATGCTGGATATTGGTGCTCATATTGCCTTACTTGCTTTGTCAGCATGGCGGGGACGACCTTGGGCATTGAGATCACAGCTAGCACTATGTCCTCAGTCCAAGGTGATTGGGTCATCATTGTCTGAGAGCAACCCTGTGTGCAATACTTGTGCTGAGCAAGGATTCTCATACACCCTTTCCGTGATGCATCCCATTCCAACAATAACGATGTTGTATTGCCCAGCATAACGATATCAGCCTCAATGTCCTGATCAAATCGTATCATATAGGGTAGACGTGCTGGGGATAGGGGCTCCTATATATGCGTTATGCAATGGGCAATCCTGACAAGATAAAAATGAACATACATTGTATATATTTAGCTTTGCATGCCATCTAGAACCTTCAATTTAAAATGAACATTGTGAAGGAGTCCTGTAAACTTTAAAAAATAATGACACGTGGTATCTAAAACATGATAACTTGACTTAATGTGCCTGCATGGTACACTAGTGATTGTGCGACGAAATCGCACCAACATATTGGGACGGACATGCCGGTATAAATAAGCAAGAGAGAAGATTGACTGGGATATGTGCCCGACATAATAGCCATGTCATTGTGCAACTAGGGTGCCACATATGTAGAATACTTGAAAATAAGCATATGCCCGTAATTATTTTTTGAAACAGAGAATAACAGAAATAACAAATTTCAGAAGCAAAACAACTCAATTGAACGAAGAATCAGTACATACAGTACTATTAATGAAGGCAGTTTAACTTGATAATAAATCCAATGCCACACAAGAGGGCAAATGTATAGCAGATCAAATACAAACAGTATAGATACCAGCAGGAATTGCATCGTGCCACATGATGTACACAAGTTGAGTGCACATACCATCGAATTGGAGGCAAAAGAATACATTTTTTTAGCTTGTAGTGGTCAGTAAAATCCAATACGTATCATTTTGTTAAACACTGCATTAAATTTATACCGTGGACTATCAATAATCTACTTTGACATTTTTCTCAAAAAACACAAGCAAGAGATAAAGCGTTTACATGAATTTCTGAAGCACCCATACTTGAGCAGATACATGATCGAGCAACACACCTACACTAAAACCATCTATTTAGTCTAATATTTTTCAGAAGCATTTATGTAAAGAAATGGATGTGCGAGCTCAGCTTGGAGCTTTTGTCAATTAAGGTACAATAAAAATTATTCAATCTCCAAAACTACTAAGGACTAGCTATGTAATTAACCCATGGGCTAAACGATTGAGCTATGTCAAAATCACACAAATGGAATATGGCCAAAGCGGCAAAGCCCATTCCCAATGTAGCTCAGCAGTAAGGAACTCAAAAGGTACTTCCTGCTCTCAGAGGACAGGCGACATCAATCTGAGAAGAAAATCATGGTCGCCCTCCGACCACAGGCAGTTGGAAAAAGATGTTCCACCACCATGAATCGGAGCTCAAACTCCAGTGGATCTGGCTATGCTGTGCTGCTCATCTACTTGATTATCGGGTTCTCCTGAGGTGACGCCCTCACATAGTGAACTACAAAGCCTCAAGGTTCTCTACTCGGTTTTCCTGCTGCCACTCATTCTTATCTATATTTGGGCGCATAGTTTGTTGACACGGATTGACGACATGGATGTAAGCAAGAGCAGTGATATGATTGCGACGAGCAAAAGTGCTAGTAGGGCCATAAGTCTAATTAGTCAAACAAGAGCTACAGGCTGCTTATATATCAAGAGCTGGGAACCTCACCTCTCTCGCATGCATCTTGTAATTGTGGAACACATCTTGCCATCCCAATAGCGTATATATATACACGGATGAAGTATTCAGCTTAGCCGAACCATTTGTGAATCTGCAATAGCCCAAGTCCTATATTTAATTCAGCCCATCCATGAAAAACGCCCTATACCACTGCAGAACAGCATATATATAGTAGTACTCCCTTGAACAGACAGCCACTATGCTTGTCCTAAATAAGCAGCCACTATATATGCATACGCTGTATGCTGTGCTAGACCACATCTCCGATGTGCATCTACATTTAGCAATTAATAGCTAGGGTGAGTTGATAGATGGTCATATTGCAACAAGCCAAGAAAAACTTGGGTATCCTTAGCATGTCTGGCTTTTATATATGTTCAGTCCCCATCTCTTCATGCTGGATATCTCAGAAATATACTTGATTATACAAAATACGACGTTCCAATTAAATCATTTACCCAAGAATAATTTGATTACAGCATTAACGAATGCATTTTTATCTGAGGCACAGAAAGCTCGGGCCAATTTAAATAAATGGACTCCTTGAAGGATAAAGGGCGCTGACTCAAAGTCAAAGACTGTAAAGCCAAGCTTGCTGGACTCGACAGTGCCATCTTTGTAAGAACTGATATAACCGATAACCCATCTCAACCATTAATATATTGTATTAAACTCATAATATTTTTCTAGTAGTCTTTACCCTGAGTGACATTGTTGTTTTTGTACTACTGTGTCCCAGTCCTGTAATCAATATTTGACTCATAACAGATATTAAATCAGAAAATTTCCGACTGTAATGTTTTGGAACAACTCCAACACTACAACTTTATATATGAAAAAAACTAAATACAATGTCTGACATGAATAGGACACCTAACTGATCTGAAAACATCATCTATAAGGTTTTAGATCTCCTCGAGCTCTAATAGTTTAATATAAATTTTGTATTCAGCTAACATCATTTGAAAAGTTATGAATTTGTATGTGTTACAAATATTATTTTTTTTGAGACCATACCGTTGTGCGTTTTTCATTAAGCAGAATAAAGGTCAAACAAAAAGACACCACAGTAAACAAACAATGACCGAAGCGGAGCCCAGCAACTACTGGATACAATAGCAAAGATTAAATATGGACTAGTTTGCGACAAAAGCCACCGGCCGTAGGCATGGCCAGGCGACTTCCTCAGTGAGGCCATCATTGTTGAGGTCCATGGCGTTGAGGTCAAACCCTCCCTCAGGAAGCATTCGAAACGGCGCCACTTAGCCGGCGGCATACTGCCTCTGAAGGCGTTCTTGACCATCTCCTCTACGGCGGCTGGAGCCTCCCCACCGGCACTTCGTTGCCCAACTTCCGGCAAGAGCAATTGGGCCTGTAAAGTCGCATTAGCAGCCCTTGGTCGCGTCGTGATATGACCACTATGTCGCAGTGCATGCGTGAGGCTGGAGTGCACGCCGATGGAGAAGTGGTCCTGACTTGATCGGTGGCGATGCCAGAGGCACGCACACCAAATCCTCGAGGCAGTGACAACCTCATCATCGGAAGATATAGGAGGAGGGTCCAAGAGAGCAGCAGGCTCAACCTGCTTCGATGGGACCTCCTCGGACAACGGCGACGGGCCAGAGGTCGCGAACTCCGCCACCACAAGATCAGCCCACCCGGCGGCCTGTACCGGGGTGCAGGTGGTCAAAGGCGGGCGCCCTGCAAGAGGCGCGACGTGGAGCATCCGGCCACAATCTTATCGAGCATTGGGTGCCCCCAAGAGGGAGGCACCGTAGCCACACCCAGCCTGAATGCCAACGGATCGACACAGTCGATGTAGCTCACAGCGGTGGCAACCTTCGGCAGCGTGGAGGTACCACACGCCGACTGTAGCGCCAACGACATTGAAGGGGCCGTATACAGAATTTGTTCGATGAGGAAAGGAGCTGCCAGTGGCCTGGAAGCCCCTAGAGCTCCAGTGTCGCCCCGCCACGGCCGACGACGCCGCGCAGCCGATTCGGAGGGAGTGGGCGTAGGTGTGGCTCCCGCCCCCCGGCGACGGGAGGTGCTGGGGTGGGCAATGATGTCGATACTTGTAGTCCCTCGCCCGGTGCCTCTTGCTAAAGAAGAAAAGGCAGCATGATGGGCCGCAGACCGGGCGGTGATGTGACCCGCGGCTGGATACGGTTGAAGCGAGGCCGATGAGAGAAGGCGGCACCGGCCGGTGGCAACGTTGGTGAGGCGAGGTGCGGCGAGAGTGAAGCCATCAGCGCCAATCGGGCCGGAGGGGCACGCACCGACGACGAAGGAGGGGCTGGTTCACGTTGGTGACGACGGCCACCAGCGGGCGGAGCCCGACATACCGCAAATCGAGACGCTGGTGTGCGGGATTGACATGCGCCACCGGCTGCGGACCGAGCCGTAGGAGTGTAGGCACCCGTGGCAGCTGTAGTCGCCGCAAAGGGGGTCGCCGGTGTCGACACCTGCTCCCGGGCCCCGTGGATGGGGCCGGGCGGCGACGGGCGACGCCGGCCGTGGTTGCAGCAGGCCACGATAGTGTCCACACCGGGCGATACCGACGACGGTGCTCGACGGCTCAGGTCGGCGTGGCCGCCGCCACGAACAGTTCCAACCGGAGCCAAGGGTTACTCCCGGGCGGGAGTGGACGGAAGATGCGCCGCACGATGGTGAGGGGCCTCTAGCTTGATGACCTCGTCCTCATTGTCCGAGCACTCGAGTAGTTGTCCACCCAACACATTTCTTTGGATCTTCTAGCGGAGGGGAAGTAGGGTGCCACATCCGCGAAAGGGCCCCGCCGTAGCTTTGGAGTGGGGGGGGTGTCCAGCCAGCGAGGCACAGCCAGCCAAGGCGCCGACACGGCCGTAGGTCCCGTAGCAGCGGTGTCCGGGGTCGAAGCCAGCGCCATGCTAGTGGCGGATGTCTCCCCCCAAGACAACCAAGGCCCGCCCGCGGCGCTGCGGCGGCGACATGGGCGCAGCGGCGACGGGCGGCGCGCAGGAGATGCGGCTGACTCCACGGCCATAGAGGCAGCCAGCGGCAGCGGTGGAGGCCTTCAACTTCCTCAATCTCACCCTCTTCAACATCCCCGCCGGGAACAGGATCCGCGGCGGGCGAGGAAGCCGCAGGGACGGCGGTAAGGAGGTCGGGGCGCCGGTGCCCGGCGACGGCGGCGGCTGCAGCATGGCTGGCGTGGGCGGGCCACCGGCCACCGCTGCTTGAGCGACAGCCATTGCCGGTACCTGCAGCAACGGGGAGGGGGCAACCACGTTGCGCTGCAGCACAACCATGGACTTGGGGGCTGCCTCCACGACCAGGGAGACAAGCAGGCTGCAGGTGGCGCTGGCTGTCGTGGTCGGATTGGCCTCCGACGAGCAGGTTCCCGAGGAACGCCCCGACGGGGAGAGCTCACTGAGGAAGGCCGGAGCTCCACCATCAACCCCATGAGTGGATAGATCAGGTGGAGGCGAGCCTGCATCAATGCCCGGGAGGGCTGGGACGGTTGCAGGAGGAAGGCCGAAGGTGGCGGGGTGAGCGGGCGGCGGCACAGTCGTGGGGGAAGATGAGAGGGGTCGGGAGGGTTGAACGGGTCCATCTCCGGCGAAACTCTCTAAAATATACGAAACCGGCGATATTGTGGTCTAAAAACAGAATCATATCATCAACGGTCTACTCAGGCAGTAAGCTTAACATAGGCTGGCCCAATTTTTTTTCTAACAGCATTTAGTCCAGGCCGCATTCCGAATACTGATTTCGGTTATTCAGCCATGGAAAATGAAGCAATATATAGAGCAAGTCATATTGCAAAATGTATGCATCTACGACAAACTTATATACAGCAGCTGCCAAATCATGAATCCTTCAAAACAGAGGATGTATGAGACAAAAACACAAATATATATGTCTACAAGTTCAGGCAAGTCAGACATGAGATTTCGAACTTATAAATCTGCTAGCTGCCAATTCATGTATCCATTGAACTGATTCACAGCACTGATTCCAAAGAGGACTGATTCTAAGAAGGAGAGGCTCCAGGAGATGGGTCAAGTGCTACCTTCATATGCTTCTCACGGTGTTCCTCAAAGAACGTACATCACAAATAAAGGGACAACAATCGGCCGTGAGACCTGACTGCCACATATAACTCAGGAGCACATGTACAACTAATTCATGGCACCACCACCACGGAAGATAATAAGAGTGCTGGATCACAGCACCATGGCCATTGAGGAGGATGACACAGGACAGGACGCGTGGTAGCATGTTTGCCACTGTGGTCATACTGTGTATCCAGAGTCCAGGAAAAGATTAATAACCAGCTATTGCTTCAGGCCTTGTTCCCAAGAGGTTCTTGTGGCGGCATATCGGTTCTTAGAGCGGGTGGCCAACAATTTTTTTTGCCGGGTGCATGGTGGCAGTCTAGTCTTAGGATTGACAGTCAATAGTGTGTGTGGCTCTTTCGAACTATTGAAGGCTGTGTGCCCCCGGGCAGAGGCCGGGATTTGTTTCAAGACGTTGTATCATCTCGATGTAATTTCTTGAAATTAATAAAATTCCTATTTCCAGAAAAAAAAAATTGCTTCAGTACCTGATGAGACCCGGCTTGTGGACCTGTCAACCAATATGATGAAACTGCTCACTGTTCTCAGTCAAGCATCATAATGAAGATTTTTTTTTTCTTGCTGAAACAATAGAGGTTACTACTCTTCTTTTCTTAAGCACTGATCTCTTCTTAAGAGTGTTTTTTTTTCTTTTTATACCAATGGAAATGCCCATCTCAGTGCACATCCATACAGTGTCATCCATACTGCATTTTTATTCGAGGCACAGAAAGCTCGGGCCAATTTCAATAAATGGACTCCTTGTAGGATAAAGGGCGCTGACTAAAGGTCAAAGACTGTAAAGCCAAGCTTGCCGGACTCAACAGTGTCATCTTAGTAAGAACTGATATAACCAACAACCCATCTCAACCATGTCAGCTACTGATGACCAATAATTTTGTTTGATTGTTGTTCTAGAAATCGATCGATTTTCTTTTCCCACCACCCAAGAAACTGCTCGTGATGGAAGCTCAGAACATTTCTATAGCAGTGGCACCACCATGTGCTTCCATAATGCTGGGGATCGTCTTTCATTAATGGACAGGATTCCAAAATCAAAATAAGCATGTAAGCAGGTTCCAAGTACGTTGACAAGGAGTCTATTCAGAAGACAAAACAGCAGGTCAATGTTGCACTGTTGCAATACCAATTTAACTGCAAAACATGTTCTGATTTTGTGTGCAAATTAACAACAAAGGATTTGTGCCGTGTTTCCATGAAGCAGTACTCTGTATTTTTTTCGTGCATAACCACTGTAAGGGCCCAAGACTCCCACGAGCTAGCTAATGAAACGTAGTGGTCTCAAGAAAACTGAATCATCCATGGATGCATGATCTAGTGTAACTAGGGGAATTCCCCGCGTTGCCGTGGGTATAAAGAAAAATTATAAATGGTCTCGATGCCAATCACTAAGAATTAGCAAATTTATATGTACAGAAACATAATATTACAAATTAAAATCACTAAGAACATAATACACACACAAAATTCTCTCTTAGCATTGAAATCAACTTCCTTACGCAAGTGAAACTGTGAAAGTTCAAATGAATATAAATTGCACAGCGTATATGGTGAGTCGCACTATTGGCCACCAACAGCCAGGTCCACCTATCATTTTCCTACTATATTTTTTCTTTTCTTTTTTTACTGCGCTTTGCGCTTTGTTGTTGACGCAAGGAGGTTCTATCTGCTGGTAGACTTGAGCCGGGCCCATATTCGGATCGCCCCAATCCTGGTCGCCACCTGCATGGGGTCTAGTCGATCGAGGAAGGAGCGTTGTTGCGGGCTCGAGGAAGGAGCTAGGTTAACGGATGTTGAAATAGCAAGGTGCAGTACATGGAGGCTAGGGAAGCGCTGTGAATTGGTGAACGAATGAATAGGAATAGGATAGTTTTGATGTTTGGAACAAAGAAATCTTACCTAGTGACACATTCAACTTCACCAATGAGTAATTTGCCTTTGTGGTAAACAAAACTTGGGTCGATCTGACAATCAATACTGCAACATGAACTGCAAGATTCTGAAATGTAGTGTTTTGTGAGAACACATAACATCACGGATCTTGACTTCAAATAATGTGAGACCAATTCATCTATGAGGGTCATGTTGTAAACTGACAGTAGCATATTTCACATGGACATGCTCTTTCACAACTAACGTGCCCTTTTAATAAATCAAAGATAAACTTTATACAAACATGGGGATAAAGAAAAAAATAACGGGAACCAAAGATATGTTTTGGAGACGAACCTAATAAAAACCTCAATGAATATCCATGGAATGGGAAGGAATATGCAGCGGAATGATTTATACCAACTTTGTACGATATGCAGAGCTTATCCAAAGGTTGCCATCTTCAGAGATCATACCCTCTGTATACAGACTGAATACGAAATGCAGAAACATACCATAATTCATAAGTACAAAAGCTCAAGCTTCCATAACAAATTTATATTATAGAAACCGACTCCTAAGTCATAAAGAAAGTCCAGTTACTCTCAAACCAATCCCATATTTATTCACTCACCGATGTCCGATAAAGCTCCATGCATCTGAACTCCACCCTGCTTCGCATCTCCGGCAAGCACACATGCCTGGTGTATTTCCTGTTGCATTTCCATGCTGCAATTACTCGACCTAAAAATAGAATGAAAGCATGAATCAGATCTTTAGGAAACAAAACACAACCACAAGATGCAAGCAACCACAGGAATCCTGTACTATAAAAAAATCATTGCAATAGAGAGAGGATTTCAAATTTGAGCTAATTATTATCAGACAGAGTACATAATCATCCTGCTTGTTGCATAGAGAAGAGAATGGACATGATCTATATACCTGTAGATCATTGCACACACATTAAGATCTAAAATAATTCTATCAAATCTGAAGTACGGGCCCCATTAGGATCCAAAATAAAATGTTATGTTCAAAGATGCCAATAGGCATCTTTTATTTTGCTGCCTGGGAATCTCAGAATTTTAAAAAGAGTGGACTATTCAAAGACTTCAAATAGATTAATGCAGGATTGTAAATATTTCCAAAGTATGCAAGAATTTAAATATGGACAAACCTACAAATATCAATATGTTTATCCTGCGTAAGGTCAAATAGCAGAAGCAAGTCAATAACTGAATACCAAGCAGTGTGGAGAAAGACAAAAGCAAAATGGTTGTCTATCTGGTGCATATAGATATGCTTGGTGGTTCTTGATGGCTACGATTCACTCATGACTAAACTGGAAAAAATCCTTAGGTTCGACAATGCCTAATAATCTAATATTTGGAATCAAATGCAAGGAAATAATCAGAAAAATCCCCAACAAAGCAAAACCTGTGCATATGTTACCTTGAAGGTATTTCAGTGAACACCTGGTGGACGTCGTCGATGTGGATCTCCACCGCCCTGGATGGCTGTTGCAGTAGCAAATAGACTAAAATGGATAGTGGTGAAAATAACTTAAAGTATGCAGAAATAAAGAAAGACACACTGCACCAATTTTAGAAGGGATGAAGTCTGTACCTGTAGACAATAGACTATATACACATGGGTGTTTTAGTTTTGGGAAATGGCACCAATAGGAGGTCATGAACTTTGTTACGGAGCTAAATCTTGAAAACTTCAAATGTTCTTTTTCTTAGTTTCCCTATTGAAGGTGAATGGCAAATGTGAAATTAGACGTGGTCATGAGTAATTTATAATCTGCGCAGTACAAAAACTAACACAAAGTAAAGGGCTACCCAAATATAAATACAAATGCACATATACTGATGAGGCTTGATGGGGACGGTGGTGCTCCACTTGCCTTGCGAAAAGGGTCAACAACCAAAGATCTCTGTCTTCTTGTGAAGGAAATGCAAGGCAGCAATGAAATCTTAGGCAAACGGAATGAATAATCAAGAAAAAATTAGAATTGCATCATAAGTTACCTAAAGAGCATTTCAGCAAACACATGGTGGCTGTCGTTCTTGTGGTATACCATTCTTTTCTGTTCCCTCTAATGACTTTTCTGATATGTTAGGGATCATACAAAAAAATCAGGCATTGGCTTTACTAAATTACTGATAGATAAATAACGCAAAGATTCTTTACTAAATCAGGCGTTGTCAACTGCATGCATGGACTGACCTTGAGTGTCTTGGCCTTGATTCTTGCAGCTTCCTTCTCGGCAGCGAATCGCCGCTCCTCTGCTTCCACCTCCTTCCTCCTCCGTAACTCTTCGATCTCGTTCTTGTGATGCTGTACACCAGGACTGCTGCCATGCTCGTTGCAGATCGATCTGAGGCGGGTTGGAGCCGTGCAAATGTAGAGGATGGATGCGGTCTTGTGGCCCTTGGAGATACAGAGCAGAAGCAAATAGCAAGGATGAGAGGCAGGCGCAAACAAGCAAGACCTGGCAAGGCGACAAATCTAGCGAGACAGGGTGTGGAGGCGTGGCGCTGACTCACCATGCCGCGGCGAGGGCGGAGACGGCGATGGAGACGGCGATGCTGATGGCGGAGGTGTAGGGCGAGATCTGCACCAGGCGCGCGCGCCCACGACGAGGAGTCCGTGACATCTCGGCGTGCGATCTGTCTCACGCTCCTCGCTTTCCCCGGCGCCGCTGCGGGACTGGATCGGGAAGCAGATGACTAGGGAAGAGCCGAGTCGGCGCAGAAGGAGATGGATCGATGACCGCCTGTTATTGAGCCGGTCCGCTCTATATTGATAACAACAATGGATTGTGTGGTGGGACGGGGAGGGCGGCAGTCCTAACGGGGGAGGAGGATGGTCAGCGGTGAACAGTCATTCCAAGAAAAGCGAAGAGGCCACGGTCGGGGTCATGGAAGGAGACCGAACGGAAAAGAAAAACTGACAAGTGCTGATGTGTACATCCCGCATGTCCGCAGAGAACTCCTAGTGGGGGTCTCTTTACAGGGGTAGTAGATGTAATGAAGTTCAAGAAAGGCTGCACGTGCTATGTAACTTGGGATTCAACTGCCTTTGACTGCAAGATGCTATATATCGGCACCAACCCGGTCAGGTCCTCTAGTGCCATGAATGGGAACCATGGGCTCCTCAAATTACCATAGCCGCAAAGAGGGCAAACTCCTCCCATGCCATGGGTATCGTGGGTCGCGATTGGCCACGCCAAGTGCCATGCCCACACACTACCGCGGGTACGGCTCCCATGGACGAAAACCGTTTTTCACTGCCGAGAAATCGCTATCGCGACACCACTATTAGTGACTTGGAAACAAAATGCTTCACAAATAGATTATCGCGACACAGGTTAACAAGACACGTCACGACATTAACTGTTGTCCGTGCTCTAGGATTAATACGCGTCACTAATAATGTCTTATCAGTGACGTGTCTTGTTAACACGTGTCACTGATAAAATCTGTGACACTTGTTGGTCAACCGCGTCACAAATATGTGTCCTTATCGGTGACGCGGGTTAACAAAATGTGTCACGAATAATTAATGTGACACGTGTTTTATAGAGTCGTCACTTATATGCATAACTATCCGTGACTCCTCTTGTGAATATGCGTCACAAGTCACTGGGATGGGCCATTGGGCCTTAGCCAAACGGACCAAGATTGCCGGCCGCCCACCGCGTCGACCCATTTCCACGTCAGCCCTCTAGGTCTTCTCCACCCACATCTGCAACAGCACCATCACGCACGCCCGAGCCAACACGCATCCCGCCGCCCCTAGGGCTCCTCCGAGCACGCACCCACACCGTCGCCTCCAAAGCTCTTCCCTCCCGCGGCAACACCATCCCCCGTGGGCCCTCACGGACCATCAGCGGCGCCATCCCCGGGGACCTCACGGAAGCCTGCGTGGCACGCCACCCCTGAAGACCTCCCAACATCTGCGCCGCCACTCCAATGTCCTCCCCGAAGCGCGCTACCGCCCCGATCCACCTCTCAGACGTCCGAGCCATCGTCCCCGGGGGCATCCGGATGCACAACGTCGCCGAGGCCCTCCGGGAGGCCCGCGCCCCAGGTCCTCACGGCACCGATTCCCGCCACCACCGCCGCACGGACCAAGCCGCACCAAGTGTTGCCCGTATGACGAGGTGCCCTCTTTCTCTCCCAATCTCTCTTTTACATCTTTTCTCGCAACCTCGAATCAGATCCGCTAATTACGGATGACTACAAATTATTGGCTAGTTAGGTTTCTCACATGCTTTAAAAGCGTTGGTTCAACTGAAAAATTGAAACGGTGCAATTTTTGTCTAGTTAGGTTGGGATCGGATGCTGGCTACAAGGTCATCGATGGGCATGTATCCGGCACCCAGATCGTAATGGAAGGAAGCGGTGAATTTACACTTTTTGTCTCCTTCCCCTGCTCCAAGTAGCTAATCAATATCTTTGTTTGATTTGGATCAGATTTGCTGCCAAGTAGCAGCAGCAATGGCGTTCAATTTGACACTAATACGTGTCACTGATAAGGTGTTATTGGTGACACTTGTAGCCAATACGTCACAGATAAGGTGTTATCAGTGACACTTAAATATGCGTCACAGATATGCCCTTATCTCTGACGCAAAAAGGGTGACGCGTGAAAAGTGTGTAGCTGGTAGCCGTTAACAAGTGTCACAGATAGCGATTTCGGCATAGTGTTTGTTTGAGTGATCTCAGCCATGTTAGCTATTGATGAACTAAGAGGCACTTAGTGTCAGCAAACATTTGAGCAACCGATTTGTAGAACAACAATCAAACAAATTAGAACGTTTCTTGTTCAAGGAATACAGTGGGATTAGAGATTATTCGATCTTGAGCTCGTCTAACATGGTCCCTAGCGTGTTTGAAGCTGAGTGTTGAGGCGATCTCTCGCGTTGACCCTGATTGGTCTGCTGTTGCTACAGAAATACAGCAAGTGGATGGGACGATGGCACGGTGAGCTTCATGTGTCGAGCATGATCAGATTGCTGTAGGGCTGGTGGTCACGCACTCTGGGCGGACAGCAAACTTGATCAGATTCAATGACTGCAGCCACGAGTTTTACCAGTTCGTACTGCGCGCCCATTTTTGATTTTTCGTCATCGCCTCGACGGGGAGCAGTCATAGCATTCTAGTCACAGTTCTCAATGGCCGAGGAATGGGTGCCGTTGAACAACTTCCCATGTTTCATGATCGTTTTCAAGCTCTAGACCACGAACATAGCAACAAAATGGATTGTTTTGATAAACAATGTACCCTATTTCCATGGCGCCTCCTATGCCTATATATAATCTGTATAATGATTTCGTATACCCATTCTTCATGTCGTGAAGAAATGCCAGAGTGTAGCATCGATGCAGAAAAGAAACACTTACTTATATATATGCAATGTGCTATAATGGAAGCAGAAGCAGAGAACTTTATTTTGTAATAAGGAGGCTGCCCTTACAACATGTGGAGGTCATTGATTGAGAGAGAGAGAGAGAGAGATGCCTGCTTGCACTAAATAAGCCATTTTGTTCTTTTAGCAGTGTATAGTAAAAAGCTTAATTATTTCCATTGAAATTAAATACCTACAGCTAGAATAAAGTGAATCACCTTGATGTACTAGTATAAAGTCAATGATTATAAATTGGGAGACGTCAGTTTGTAACCATTGGCACCCCTGCTTTGTTTTACCTATAGGTGTGCTCCATCTGTTGTAGTGTATGCCTATGAGCAAAGACCACGACAGATGGAGCACATGCTGCAGAAGGTAGTGGAATGGAAAAGGGAAGAGGAGGGTGTTGAGTGTGATGATGAACAAGAGGCAGGGGACGAACAAGGGGAAGAAGAGGGTGCGTTGCAACAACGATGATGCAAGAGGTTTTGAATTCTTGTTCTCTGGAACCAGAGAGCAGTCAGATGTTGCACCTGAAGAACTGAAGACAAATCAATCTGCTCTAATAGAGTACATGGCTCAAGATCTTCACCTCCAATAGCTACTTGAGCAATCACGGTTTTATCCTTAGTTCCTAATTTCATTTAAAATTTTTGCAAAATCACTTGAACATTGTAATGCACGTTTCAGATTTCAGTGAAAATCTTCCTGCGGCAGTGAAACAAAGCAGTTCATTTCAAACTTTCAGTCATGATAGACAAAAGCTACGCTGCATGCTCTTGCTCAATCTCCCTCTCAAGGTTGCAAAAAACCATGGAAATCTTTGCAAAAAACTTCCTTTACTAAAGATGTAGGGAAGAAAGCAGCCATGCAGCTGAGAAGTGTGATTACTAAAGATGGTAATTTCGTGGCTGAGAAGTGTGATTACCACCGTTTTGTTGTAACCACATCGCTATGGATTACCAACTACTTCTGCATCAGGATTTCTGACCGAAATCATGATCGTAATGACATTGTTCGTGATCTCATTAACTAATGATTCTACTCAAGATCTAGGCGTGCCCTGAATGTTTGTGTTATGTACAATTGGTATAAGGTAAACAGCCGATTTAGCAGGTTTAGCCATCAAAAAACTAGATCAACAGAAGTCTAACGATTCCATTGCAAAGTTGTTTTCTTCGATTTTAATTTGTCCGTGATGCATAATTATGGCAGAATCCATATAAAATTGTAGAAAAAACGGAAAATAGGAAATGATGATGTTTTTGGAATGTATGTATGTAGATCTATATGCAATCGATCTATAATATGACATGTTTTACTTTAAAGTTTTGGCTATGGAAACTGGAGTATGGTTTCATTATTGAATTGTAAATGGATTATGACATGGACCGGGGGTGGACATAGCCGACACAAGCACGTGAGAGAAGAGGGCAGGCCCGTGAATGAGACCGACACCAACTTGTACTAAACCTCTATCCCCGCCCTCGTAAAACCGGAGACCCTATGCGCCTCCTCTCCGTCCTGGTGGAGACCATCGCCAAGCTTCGTCACATCCTAGAGATGAAGAGAAGTAGATGTCAAATCCCGCACATGTCCTCAAGGCCTCCGACAAGGTTTTCTCGCATGTCAAATCCCGCACCAGTCCCGACAAGAGCTCGCCTTCCACTCGAGCCGTGGTCTCTGTGACGCCGCCACAGCCACTGCCATGGCCTACTACCCGAAGCACCAAAACAAATAAAAAACTGCTGACCGTAAAGATGTTTTCTGTACCAGTGCCTTGCATTTGAAGTTTGTTAGACGCTTGTATGTGACCCTGAGCATATTGTGATATTCTCTCTTTGCTGCCTGACAATTATTGATCCTCTAATTTTAGTCAGGCTAGCTATAGTAGGCAGGTATTGATCACACGGTGTTCTTTACTAGCAGCAACAGCACTAATTCTGGTGAATACACTCTATTCACCTTCTGTTTTCCACAGCCAGATTCCTATTCATCCACAGTGCGCTTTCACTGCTGGTCGCATCATTTCTGCCGCCATGGGATGGACGCCAGCTCGAGGTGTATCTCTCATGTAGCACAGAGCGCTATGAGGTTCCAAATCTTGGCATTTGGGCCCTCCACCTTCTTAGTGTATCACTGGTTAGATCTGTTCAAGTTGACACTGTGTCTCCTCCGCCTTGCCCTTGTCCTTGCACACCCAACAATCCTGAACTTTAATGGGAGACTCAAGTCATCTGAACCGTGAACACTACAGTGTCTTGGTACCTATAGACACTATGGCTGCCCATGTAATCTTGTGGTCTATCCATGTCCCGTGCTAGCTTCATTTGTCGCAACTTTCCATGATGCGTCCCATCCCTGTGGTGAACGGACTGGTACAGCCGACCAGACTTACTAACATAATATTTGTCTTGTCAGGATCTCACGGAGTCATAGTGCTCAGGTATGTTTTTATACAGAATGTTAAACAAGCGTGTAATGATCGATCCATAAGGCAGGTGATGGGGCACCTATATATGCAATGGGCTGGGCTATGTCAGAGGAGGATGGAGTCATACAACATGTGAAGGATGAAATCTCTTCTTCCAAACAAATGAACACTTTGAATTTGAGGTCAGCGTATTCCCAATGTACAAATTTTATTTACAAATAAATGAACACTTTGAATTTGACGTCCTCCTCACGTACTTCAAGATATCATTGCTCTTGGTTCGATGATCAAACAAGAGAATCATTTTGTTAAATCGGATCTATTGAGATGCTACGCTGTGTAGGGAAATCAAAACATTTAATTTCTATTGTTAAAAACAGAAGACTCAGATAGTTACTTTTCATGGTATATGAAGACCTCTATGTTTCTTCTCTGCATCCCACAATAGCCACCACAAAAAATTTGTGACGAGAAAAAGTGGTCGAATACAGATCCCCAATCAACAGGGGTGCTAATGTGTTCCCTCTCTAACAACCCTGTTTCCCATTCAGAGTAATAATCAACTTCAGCTTTGTCCAACAAACATGTTTTTTTATCAACACACATGAGATTTGTAAATCATTATGATGCTTATGACATGAAGGATGACCCTACCCAACCTTGACTACTACAATGAAATAAAACAACATCTAAAAAATTATTTTTTGATGAAACTATTTTTATAGGTAGGCATTAGAAGACTTCAGCCTATGAGAATAGATTTTTAGAAATGGACAACCAAGAATTTGCACTTCTCTTAATAGTGATTTAGATAGGAAACTCTGGAAATCGATTTACATGGGTGGACGACACCTAAGATGTCGGCCTCTATTATTTCATGATTAACAAAGGCGGCTACCTTATCATGCCCGATACTCTATAGATGGGGGCTTCACTAAAAAATAAATAAGGGTGTTTCTAGGACCTTATGATATAGACAGAAAATTTTGGTCAACATTAATTTTTTATTTGATGAGTAAATAAAACAAAAAACAATACACGGCATTCAGATAAGAGTTTTTTACAATGGCTGTCACAAAATGGATGGCTCACAACGCCCGATCCAATGGCTAAAAAGACACAGGAATCAATTTTAGAGGTACCGAGAGGGCACTAAGTGTGTATTAAATGGTGAGCCCATATGCACCAGTGTATACTAAAATTGACCTAACAAAAATTAAAATAATTATAATTTTGATTTATGTAATTAAGGGTTATATTGTAAATCAATAGTAGGAGAATAATGTTTGGGATACTATATGGATAATTAATGGTAGTATTTCTTTTCCCCATGTGCCACTGCCGTCATTCTTCCGTTTGATTTTAACAGATGCAGCCCCTCTTTGTCACTGACACATGGACCCCACATGTCACATTCTTCTTCCACCTCTTGCCATCTTCGCCGCCGTCGATGGCGAGTGGCAGCAGCAGCCGGCGGGCTCGCAATAGCAGCAACAGCACATCAATCTGGGCCAAGCGAGCGAGCAGCAGCACGCCTGCCGCGACTCTCTGGCGGCAGCAGCACGCCGGTTGCAGCCATGGCTCCTGACGCTGCTTCATCCGTCGAACGTAGTCAAGCTCCGAGCAGATGTAGGCCGCCACCTCCAGCGTGGTTTGCCCCTAGCTGACCAAACGTTATCCCCTATCCCCATCGTCTCTTTTCCATCAAAGTGGATCGACGGAGTGCTCGAACGGATCGAAGTCCAACCAAAGAGATGACACAGAGAGCTTCTACGTGCTACTACGAACTTACAGCAAACACAATGACAAAAAGAGACGGCCGGCCTGGAGTAACTGAGAAGTACCCCCAACCACCGTAAAAACAGCTCTTAAGATAAGACATGAAATAACTTGTCCTGTAGGCTCGTTGCAAAGCAAATATAATACTGTGCAGGTGAAATTGGTGCCGGCTGTGTTGTACAGTTTTGGAATATGTTGTAAAAAAAAAATGAGGGCGAAATTGGTGCAGGCTGTGGAGAAAAGGATGGTTGGTGGAATTTCCATGCTGTAGGGAATTAGACTTGGCCACATTATTCTGTTCACAGGATTGTGCTAATTATTTTTGAACTCTCTTATATTGCTTTACATGCATAGGCTTCGCCTGTAACTTGGAGGGCTTGGAGGGCTGCATTCACATAGATTCAGTGTCTTCTGCGAGGTAATGAAGGTGAAGCCTTACAAGGGTAAGTGAATTCTCCAGTTGTTGAATCTAAAATCAATTTCTAACGCATGTAAAAATCATTTCTTTTCTAGTGTATCTTTGAGAATTCGCAACTGTTTGCTAGTGTATCTATGAGAATTGACAAGAAAATAATTGTCCCTATGTATGGTACATAGGCTGATAGACGGTCAACCTGTTGGCTGATTAGGTCATCAAAGTCATCTTCTTGAATCCATATCCCATAAAAAATGACCTGACCCAATGAACCATCAACTTGCCCATTCTGTTTTCCAGATGCCACTCATTCTCCTCCACTTAATTTAGAACATAATGTCACCTGTTGTGTTTGATGGCGAAGATGTATGTATTCACAAAGGCCCATGTCATTATCTAGGTATGAGTTTACATGACGGTGCAATATATTCCAGCTATACAATGGTCAGAACTACTAATTGGGACAAACGACCAGTTACATTGAACCAAGAGCATGCACTCTGTTTATATCATGAGCTAAGTATCTAGAGTCTGAGGTTTGAGAACCACAGCTTGGTGTATACTATGGAGTTATATAACCTGACAACTCATGTGACGGATGAATTGATGCCTTTATTTGTTAGATAGCCTTATCTGTGTGCATCGCCTACAGCACAGCCTCGAGAAAGCAACACGTTTGCTTCAAAATTGATAGCTTTGAAGGATCGGTGAATTGAGGTTCATACATGAAAGCTGAGCGGACTGAGGGTTCCAGATCTAGGCATTCGTATTTCTTACATACCTTGTTTCCATGGTACCCGTGCACCTAGTCACCGCGTTCCCGGGTCGAGGAATGGGAACGAGGAACGTGGTATGCCAACTTTCAATACAGTTTGGAACGACGTGTACAGAGCTTCAGCACGTTCCCGAATCGATTGGGTCGAAGAACCGGGACGACGAGCGCTGAGAAAAACGAAAATACAGAAACAAACACCTTTTATCGGGAACCCTGTGGATCTCAGAAATTAACTAAGCCTCTATTTAAAAATTATTGACTCATGCATCTTTACATCGGGAACTCTGAGACAGAAATCAAATCGTGTTTTTATCTTTCCCCTACCTTATATTCTTGTAACCCAGCAGAGGAACTGGTCTCGCCGCCCGTCGCCGGGCCGGCAGAGGCTGCTCCCCGGCAGCCGCGCTGGTGGGGCGAGTGGCAGCGGCAGCGGGAGGCGGGCACGGGCATGGGCCGCAGCGGTGCGGCAGCAGCAACGGGAGGCGCGGGCAGCGGCAGCCTCGATGCAGGCGCGCGGCTTCACCAGGTAACGCGGATCCTCCTATTCAGCAGGGAGAAAGAAGTTCACCTTGCCCTTGCCGCTCCGTATCCTCCGATTCGCGTCCCCACTGTCATACGTGCTTCGTCCCGTTTCGTCCCCGTCCCTTGATTTGGGACGACGTTCCGCGGAACGAGGGTCGCCACATCGTCCCGCGATCCCGGTGACTAGGCCCGTGCATAGCACTGCATACAGCAATATGAGATGCTAAGAACAGATCTGACACCCAACCCATCCATCTATCAAATCAAGGCCTATGTAATCTGTTTTTCAAGGCAATAATAGTTGAATACAACCATGGGTCAGGCATCCAAATTTCAGGTTACCATTAATTTGAGACCAGAACTGGAGCGCTTGGAGCTTAGAATTATTAAGCTAAAAATATCAGACCCAAGCAACTTGTCCCAGAGTTCTCTGTACTGATAAGTGAATACCTAGTGCAAAACATAACACTGCACCTAACTGTGTTGTGTGGCCAGTTGGCTCAGTGAAAAACTGCAATGTTTCCAACCACAATGGCGAACCAAGGGTGTCGTTTCTTTTCTCAAGACCGACCATGAACGCTCATGAAGATTTCCTGGTTCAGCCAAGCACCATGTACGTCCTTTCAACGATCTCATCTAGCCAATGCAGGTGCACACACCAGACCGTTAATACATGGACAAATCCCCTGGCTTTATCTGTCCCCTCTTTCCGTGATACCTCCCATTGCCATGGTAACGAAAATAGTATGTAAACTGGGCACATGGACGATACCAGGCTTTGATGCATGTGCCTAGTATTAAACTATGCATATTTGGTATGTCTAGACGAAATGGATGAGTCTTCGAGGATAGGTGACAAGAGTATATGCCTCTATATATGAACCCGCATGTCATTGACATATGACTAAATAAGCTATTTCTTAGTTTTAGTATGTGTATAGCTAACACTGGAATCACATTTACTACTACATCAACTCATGCTCCTGTAGGTGCCACAATATTAGGAAAAATGAGTACTGGAACTTTGTGTTTAATACCATTAACACCATGGAAAAAAGAGCTGTCAGATCTAATCATAAACAACAGTAATGTTGTCCCTGCTGCATTCTGCCTGGCATATGATTCATTCCACCAAATAAATTGTGCCTTCACCTATTATATAGGAGTAATATGTAAACAACAACCGGCCAGCCTGGATTTATTTGTCTTAATTTTGTCATTTTTATGATAACGTATTTGGAATGAGACATTATGGAGCACGTCTTTGAACTCTTTGAACTTGTCAATCAATCATCAATTTGTGCATCATCTGGAGCACGTCTCCACATACAATCAAGAAGTACACAGTCCGGGCAGCATGCCCAGTTTGAAGCTTGTTCATGACGAATACAGTCCATCATTTGACGACCTTGAATCGTCGTGGGAGAAGTGCTTCTCCGATCCAGAGCGCAACCGTGTAGCTTGCTCCACTATTTAGAGAACGAAACATTACACCTGTTGCAAATTGCTTGTTGGAACTGGCGATCACTTTTGACGTACAAAGTTATAAAATTACTATTATGTTGTGTAAGTCACGCCATCAGTTGTGTTATTCTTTATGGATTCTGTTAAAACATAGTAGTCTAAAAAGAAAACAGAAGCTTTTGTGTTGATCAAAAAAAGTTCAGCTAACTAAACCAGGTGTGTTGATCGTTTAATTGCTTCACTCTTTAGAGAACGGAAGCATTATAACTGGTGCACATTATTTGTTGAAACTAGCGATCACTTTTGACCTACAGATCGAGAAAGAAAATAACATTATGTTGTGTAAATCGTGTCACCAATTGTGATTTTTTTTTTATGGTACTACTAAAACTAACAATCTGCTAAACCATTTACTGGTCCAAAACAGTATTGAATCATCGATGGTCTACTCATTCAGAAAGAACCTGAAGATAGGCTGACCACGTTCCCCACTTTTTTTTCCTATTAGTGTTGCTCTGGGCGCCAGCCCTATTCTGAGTACTGATCTGGCTTATTTAGCTATTGGAAACCAAGCAATATATAGAGCGAGCCACATTGCAAAATGTGTGCATCTTGGCCAAACTTATATATAGCAGCTGCCAAATGATGAATCCGTTAAACAGAGGTTGTATCAGACAAAAACACAAATATATATGTGTGCAAGGTCAAGCAAGTCAGACATGTGGGATTTTCGAACTTATATATCAGCTGTGAATTCATGGATCCATTAAACTTGTTCACAGCACTGATTTCACAGATGACTGATGTTAAGAAGGGGAGAGGCACCGGGAGACGGCTCAAGTTCTACCTTGATATGCTGCTCACGGGGTTCCTCCATGAGGTGTGAGACGTGACTCCCTCATAGAACTCGGGAGCACTATAGTAGAAGATATGGGACCAAAAAATCGCGCCACCACTAGAAAAGGTAATAAGATTGCCAGATCACAGCACCACGGCCCTTGAGGAGGATGAGACAGGATACATGGTACCACATTTGTCCCTGCGGTGATACTGTGTGTCCAGCGTCCAGGAAAAGATCATTGAGCCACTATTGCTACAGTATCTTAAGAGACAGTGCTTGTTCAGCTGCCAACTAGTATGAAGAAACTGCTCACTATCCTCAGCTGTGCATCATAATCAAGACAATTCCTTTCAAAAAATAATCAAGACAATTGTTTTTGCTGAAACAACAGATTAGGTTATTACTCTTGTTTTCTTAAGCATTCATCCTGACTGTACAATTACACTTGGAAAGATGAAGTGTACTGTTCTGTCTTTTGTGCACATCCATACTGCATTATTAGTATTGTACCTTGCTAACTTTAGTCCACACGGATTTTTCTCCCAACACCCAAAAAACTGCTCGTGATGAAGCTCAGAACATTTCTATAGCAGTGGCACATGTGCTTCATAATGTGTGGAGCGCCTTTCAGTAATAGGCAGGAACTCGATCATCGTAAATTGCCATCGAGGCTACGTTAGAATTAGAAATAAGCATGTCAGCGAGTTCCAAGTACGTTGACAAGGAGTCAAACTATTGGGAAGAAAAAAACAGCAGGTCAAGGTTTCACTGTTCCGATGACAATTTAATTGCAATACATGCCCTGATTTTGCTTAGAAAACAATAACAAATTATGAACGTGTGCGCTGTTTTCCAGTGCCATGAATGCGAACCATGGGCTCTTCAAACATAGCTGCGGTGGGGCAAACCCCTCCCATCCCACTGGGGTATATATAGCCTCCCATGGCCGGAACCGTTTTTGTTTTAATGATCTCACTCATGTCAGCTTTTGTTTTAGTGTCAGCAAACAAATGGTCTCACCCATCTCAGAAGCCGTTTTTGTTTTAGTGTCAGCAAACAATTGAGCTACCGATCTGGGGAACAATAATCAAATCAAATCCCAATGTTTGTAGTTCCAGGGAATACAGTGGGATCAGAGATCATTTGATCTCGAGCTCATCTTACATGGCTACTGGCGTTTTTTACAGCTGAGTGTTGAGGCTCTCTGTGGTGATCCTGATTGGTCTGTTCTTCTACACGGTGAGGAATTCAATAGCATGATGAGCTTTCTTGGTGGACCAGTGCTCACGCACTCGGGCAGACAGCAAACCTGATCGACAGCTTGGATGACTGCAGTGGCCAGTTTTACCAGTTGGTATAGTGCCTCTAGTACTCGCCCTTGTTCATCATAGTGACGCTGGCTACTGTGATAGCAAGCTAGTGACAGTTTTCAGTGGTTCGAGGAACGGGTGCCGTTGAACAACTTCCCATATGTCAAGGAGGTGCATGATCTTCTCAACAAGCCATGCCAATGTTCTTCAAGCTTTAGACCAGTAAAACATCAACAAAATGGATTGTTTTGACTTACAATGTACCTTTTTTCCGTGATGTGTCCTATTCCTATATATAAAATGTTAATGATTTTATTATACCCCATCTTTATGTCATGAGGATATGCCAGTGTGTAGCCTCGATGCAGATGTGCTATACTAGATACCCAGACTTATTTATATATATGCAATGTGCTATACTAGAAACACAATAACTCAATTTTATTAGTTGTGTCGAAGCCCTTTTCACTGCTGCCCTTACAACACGTGGAGGGCATTCATTGAGAGGAGAGATGCCTTCTTACAGTAAATAAGCCATTTTGCTCTTCTAGCTGTGTGCATAGTAAATAGCTAAATTATTTCCATAGAAAATACCTAGAGCTAGAACAAATTCAATCACCTTGATGTGCTAGTACTATATATATGCAATGATTATAAGTAGAGAGAATTCATTTTGCAACCATTGTCACCCCTGCTTTGTTTTACCTATAGGTGTGCTCTATCTGTTATAGTCTTAGCCTTTGGGCAAAGACCACAACAGATGGAGCACATGCTGCAGAACGTAGTGGAACAGCAAGGGGATAATCCGTGTGCTCGTAGAGCAAAAGGCAGGAGGAACATGGGGAGAAAGAGGGGCCCTGCGTCACAATGACAAGGATGCAAAAGGTTTCGAATTCTTGTTTTGTGGAAACAAAGAGCAGTCACATATTGCACCTGAAGAAAATTCAATCTGCTATAACGTTTTCTTCAAGTCTTCTACTGTCTCAAATATTTTTTTCATTTCCCAGAATTTTAGATTCAATTTTTCAATAAAAGAATCAAAGAATCCTTACCCCATTATTTTCTTTATTGTAATTAGTTACTTTTCAGCTTTTTCCATGTTATATATCTAGTGCTAAATAGATGTCACCTCGGTAAATCCAGCAATCCATACCACGGTTCCTCCACACGGACTGTAGAAATCAGGTGCTGAAACACCATAGATGGCATCTGCAGCTTGGTGTGTCGCGTAGCACAGAGTTCTATCAGCACAGCACTGATTCGGTACATTCAAGTCGACATCGTGTCTCCTGTGCCTCAACTCTAGTGGCTTATTGATGTGGTACCATGTGCTTCCATGTTGTGGGGATCATCTTCAATTAATCGAATTGAGGCTGAATTAGAAATAAACATGTAAGAAAGTTCCAAGTACGTCGACAAGGAGTCTATTTAGAATAAAAACAGCAGGTCAAGATTGCACTGTTGCAATAACAGTTTAACTGCAAAACATGATCAGATTTTGTTTGCAAATTAACAACAACGAACCTGGAAAATCAAACTGCAAAATAGAGGAGGGCAACAAAAATTGCTTCTTTGGAAATGAATCGAGCCGTGTTTGTTGATTTCTATGTGGACCTCTGTTGATACACGTAGATGACAGCATGTTCTCTGCTACGTCTTCGTATAGAACTGAGCTGCACACATAAACTTCTTTCCCACTAGTCACAGTCGAGGCAGTGCAACCATGGCAGCAGGATCTATAGCGGCCATATGGGACCCCAATCGACAGCAATGGTGTCCTTGCTGCTGGGCTAAATCCATTGCCACTCCGCACAGTTTCTGAGCAGCAAGCCTCCCAGGCCTGGTGAACAATAGACACAGTGGCGTTTGATCTCCACAACTGATCTGACACAACAGGTCGAGGTATCATGACATTTAAAATCTTCAATACATGTATTTACACTTGTGGTTCTTAAGTGGTGCCAACGGAATTACCCAATTTTCCTAAGCTATAAAAATGCAGTACAGATCAAAAAATTACAGAGAGTAAAGATCTGTACTAGTGTATTTTCTTTTGAGAAGAACACACAGTAATGGAGGCCGGCATTAACAACAGTCCCTAGAAATGGACTTCTATAGCTATTTGGTAATACAACCTACCTCTATAAATCCTTTTTGTGAGCTGCCTTTCTTCTTTAATGGACAACAAAAATAAGCTTATGAATTACTAATATTTTCTCTTAGTTGACTATATGGCTGTCTTTGTTCTGTGCTGGACATATACAACTTTGTTGTATCATAAAACAACTGAGTTCACAGGTTATACAACTGAGTTCAAGTGTACTTTATTTTCGAAACATCTTATCTTTCTGAGAAAAGTGATATTGATCTTGTGGACTTCACATGTTCATTGTCATAACAGTTTCAGCTTATTGAGGTCTATGTGACTACAAAAAATAAATATACACCTGAAAGAAGATTGCCCCAGCATATTTTGTTTAAAGTCGTTACTGAACAGAAGATAATGCAGATTATTGTGGAGCGGAATTTAGTCTTTAGTTTCTGAATAAAAATAGCTCTCTACTCTTCCATGGTTCAGAGAGAAGAATAAAAATATATACTGTAGCTATTATCTCATAAAAATGAATACAAATATGATTCCTTTCTCTTGATAAATATCTGGATTGTTAAGATAAATGTTACGTCCTTTTGGACAAAGTATTCCTTCATTATACTGCATTCATATAAGATTTCAAATCATATTCAGTCCAAATATATACTCTTAATTATGAAACATACAATATGTCAAGTTTCAATCAAAATATAGATCTCATAATGTTTCAGTTGAAGCAATACTAACATTGTTTACATGACTGTTTATATAATTTTAAATGATTTTTCCGTATAATTTGTAATGGGCTATCAATGAATCATTTTTCAAGAGTTGTGGAAACTATAGTCTTACTTGAATTTGGAAAAGTAGACAAAATATGACCACACCCGAACTACCTACACCTCGAAGCAGCATCCATCTACAGAGTTAACTGCCCAATCATCCTATCACTCAACTGATGAAACATCGAACAGGCAGGCATCTACAGCATCTCTGAGATGGTGATCGTGATCTTCTTGAACCAGATTTAACCATGGGATGAGCTCACCAGGTGAACCCTCATCTCGTCTACTCTTCTTTCCGGATGCCACTCATTCTCATCCTTAGGAACCGATATGATCTGCAAGGCTTGATGACTCAAATGTATGTATTTGCAGTGACCTGGCTATCACCATACAGTATATATGATGGTATAGTAGCAACTATGCCTTCAGAACCTCACCTCCATTGCAACCCGAGAATAAGGACAATAGGGACACACGCTGCCAACTCAAGTGTGTATATATAGTGTGCAACAGGGATATGACGAAGGATTCAGCTGGGCCAGTCCCATGCAAATCAATGTGCCCGAAGCCCATACTGATGTTAGACATGACCAGTGCAGCAGAGACCAGTGTATTAGAACTCAACCCTTAGAAAGCGAATGGTTTTTACAGTTAATAATACGAATTGTTCCATCAGCCAGTTCCAGTCCATGAATGAATTGTGCTTGGTTTGGAAACCGCACCAGACAGCATAAAAAATTGTTGCTCTTAAAAAATCTTTTCTATTTGAGCCTGAGTGTTCAGCATCCTATCATTCATGAGACTGAGAGCCTGTTGTTGTTCTGTCACTACCAGCAATTCAAGTCATCCAAACAAGAGCTGATAAAAAAGTTTGTCGGACATCCCAGCTCCATGTAAGCCCTTCCGTTCTTCTTGTCTAGCGGAGGCAATCGTATCCAGCAGACTGTGAAACACAAGAACAAATTGCTTTTAGTACTTAATCTTCATAAATATGTAGATTATCAAAATGAAAGTAAGGATTTCTTGATAAAGTATTACTCCATTCTACTGAAATGTCCCTTCATTTTAAATTATGCATACATCAGTCAAGATATATAAAATATGTGAAATATATAGATATATGAATTTATATGAAACACCATCCCACATATGTGATTGACAAGGGTACTAATATTATTTTAATACAAATTTTTATATAGTTGGTGCATGAGTAATTAGTCAATTATGTTCATGAGCTCCTTGAAAATATAGATAAAATTTTTTGTTCATGCATACATGTGTACATGTATCCTAGAAAATTGACAGGAAAAACTTGTCCTTGAAATTGACCAGACCACAACAACAGGTGCCCAGGGCATGGTCAACATATTGGTCGCATACGTCACCATCCTGTTTGCCCGATTGAGACCTCATTCTTTGGCAGCTTTCTACAACTTCTTACGGATCCTCTTGACAATTCAGTTTACCTGAAGAGGTGACCAAACCCAATGGAAAATCGTGTTGTCGACTCTGTTTTGCCACTCATTCTCAGCTATTTGAATAGTAATGTCATCTGTAGCACTTGATGACACGGGTGTATATATTTTTGCAGAGGCATGTGACGATCTAGTAGCAACTACGCAAGGTTCAAAACTACTAATTGGGACAACAGACAAAATAATTCGAATTAGGGTGCTATAGGCTGTTTAGTATTTGTATAATGAGCTAAGAACCTGATGGGGACGTGTAGCCCGATCTTCCGTCAAGTTATGATAACTCTCATTTTGGTGGAACTCGACACACCGATCCGGCTTCAGATCGAAAAGACCCGAACCCTGTAACCTTAGCACCAACGTTCCTCAGGTTATCAACCGTGTCTCCAACCGGTTGACCTCGCCAAGAAGGCTAATCCTCGCCTGCGAAACGAAGAACACAAGCAAGAACTCGAAAGAAGCAGCTCAAAGATTTGGGACAAACTGCAGATGAATGATTAAGCACACGAGTTGGGGTTTCACAAACCGATGAACGGCGACTGTCAATGGACAGAATTAATCTAAGCAAAACCCAAACCCTAACTTGGGTGACGGTTGCTGATATATAGAGTTTAGGGGCGTGCAAGACCCCCTGGACGCGCCCCTATTGGGCTCCAACACGATACATGGCCCAAAGACCGAAATACGGTGGCGCAGCACCAAAACAGATTCTGGACGCCATAGTGTTTCGACGATGCCCGTCGACTCCTGACGAATTTGGACCTGAAACCGGTGCCATTGGAAGCGTCTTGAAATTATCTTTCCAACGATATAAAGATCATCCAAATCGAAGCCCGTATGTGACCTCGGCGTCCGTTTTAGTGCAGGCTGTTCCTGGACTCCGAAACCGACTTGAACTCGAAGCGGTTTGGGCCTCCATCTTGACTCCAATGCCGTGGCTGCTCCTCCACGCCTCCAAGTCGTTCTCCAAGTCCTTGTTGGTCCTCTCCTTGATTCCTAAGCATAACAAAGTCATTAAGTAGCAATCTATTCTCAAGTTCATCAAAAGAATTACTTAGGAACGAGCTCACCTGTAAATTTAGTTGTCGTGCGCGAGCTCTTGTGATTGGACCGTGAATGTTTAGCGGAGGATCATCTTGTGTATCCGAAGAAGAAGTGATGTCCTCATCATCCTCCCCTTCTTGAATGGAAGTCGTCCTCGACTCAAGGTCATCGTCGTCACCCAAATATGGCTTCAAATCTGAAATATTGAAAGAAGGACTAACCCCGAACTCGGGTGGCAGCTCAAGTTTGTATGCATTGTCATTTATTTTCTCAACAATTTTATAAGGACCAGCAGCTCTTGGCATTAATTTGGACTTACGCAGCTCTGGAACCCTATCTTTTCTCAAGTGTAACCATACTAAATCACCCGGTTCAAGTGTAATCTTTTTCCTACCTTTACTCCCAGCAATTTGATACTTTTCATTCATTTTTTCGATATTTTCTCTAGTGGTTTCATGCAACTTTCGAATAAATTCAGCACGTGCACTAGCATCATGATGTGTTCGTTCATTGATAGGTAAAGGCAAAATATCAATTGGAGCATGAGGGTTAAAACCATACACTACCTGAAAAGGACTTACCTTGGTGGTAGAGTGTGTTGCCCGATTGTAGGCAAACTCCACATGAGGCGACATTCTTCCCACAGCTTCAAGTTTTTCTTCAAAATAGCTCTCAACATGGCACCCAAAGTACGGTTAACTACCTCTGTTTTGCCCATCCGTTTGAGGGTGACAAGTTGTTGAAAACAACAGCTTTGTACCCAATTTGTTCCATAGAGTACGCGGAAGTGACTCAAGAATTTAGCATCGCGATCTGAAACAATTGTAGAAGGCATACCATGCAAGCGAACAATCTCTTTGAAAAAGAGGTCAGCAATATTAATGGCATCATCACTTTTATGACATGGTATAAAATGTGCCATCTTAGAAAACCGATCCACAACAACAAAAATGCTATCCATCCCCTCTTAGTCCTTGGTAGTCCCAAGACAAAGTCCATCGAAATATCGACCACGGAATAGAAGGGACAGGAAGAGGCATGTACAAACCATGTGGATTCAAGTGAGACTTAGCCTTTTGACACGTGGTGCAGCGTGCCACGAACTGCTCAACATCTCTCTTCAGATGTGGCCAAAAGAAATGTGTGGCCAAGATATCTGTTGTCTTTTTAGCACCAAAATGGCCCATAAGTCCCCCGCCATGTGCTTCCTGCAACAACAATAGACGAACGGATCCAACTGGAATGCATAGACGGTTAGCTCTAAACACAAAACCATCATTTATCACAAACTTGTTCCACGTGCGACCCTCTTTTTACAGTTCAACAACACATCTTTAAAATCGGGATCAAGCACATATTGTGTTTTAATGGATTCTAGCCCAAAAATTCTGCAATCTAGCTGTGTTAGCATATTATATCGTCGAGACAAAGCATCAGCAATTATATTATCCTTTCCTTTCTTGTGTTTTATAACATAAGGAAAAGATTCAATAAATTCAACCCACTTACATGTCGACGGTTCAGATTATTTTGAGAGCGAAGATACTTAAGCGATTCATGATCTGAATGTATAACAAATTCCTTAGGCCACAAATAATGACGCCATGTTCTAAAAAACGCACAAGTGCATACAATTCCTTATCATACGTAGAGTAATTAAGAACAGGGCCATGCAATTTTTTAAGCTAAAGTACGCAACTGGTTTACCATCTTGCATCAACACACCCTCAATGCCAACCCCACTAGCATCACATTCGAGCTCGAAAGTCTTACCAAAGTTCGGAAGTTGCAGCAATGGTGCGTGTGTAAGCTTGTCCTTCAAAGTATCAAAGGATGTCTCTTGTGCCTTACCCCAATGGAATGCCACACCTTTCTTTGTCAACTCATGCAAGGGGGCAGCAATAGCGCTAAAATCCTTGACAAACCGGCGATAGAAACCTGCAAGACCAAGAAAACTTCGCACCTGTGTAATGGTTTGGGGAACTGGCCAGCTCCTTATGGCTTCAATTTTTGACTTGTCCACCTCAATTCCCTGTGGAGTAATAACATAGCCAAGAAAAGAGACTCGATCCGTGCAAAAGATGCACTTCTCAAGGTTACCAAACAAACGTGCATCGCGTAAAGCAGTAAAAACAGCACGTAGGTGTTCCATATGTTCATCCAAAGACTTGCTATATATCAATATATCATCAAAGTAAACTACCACGAATCGCCCAATAAAAGCCCTTAAAACTTCATTCATCAATCTCATGAAAGTACTAGGTGCATTAGTTAAACCAAAAGGCATTACTAACCACTCATATAATCCAAATTTAGTTTTGAAGGCTGTTTTCCATTCATCTCCAAGTTTCATTCTAATTTGGTGATAGCCACTACGCAAGTCAACCTTTGAAAAATCACAGAGCCACACAACTCATCAAGCATGTCATCAAGCCTAGGAATAGGATGACGATATCGAATAGTAATATTATTAATGGCTCTACAATCGACACACATACGCCAACTCCCATCTTTTTTTGGAACTAGAATGACAGGAACAGAACATGGACTTAAGCTTTCACGTACATACCCGCGGTCCAATAGATCTTGGACTTGGCGCTGAATCTCCTTAGTCTCCTCGGGGTTTGCTCTATATGCAGCACGGTTGGGTAAACTCGCTCCAGGAATCAAATCGATTTGATGCTCAATTCCTCGAATAGGAGGAAGTCCTGGAGGTATCTCAGATGGAAACACATCGCTGAACTCCTACAAAAGGTCGATCCACAGCGCCGGCAAAGAACTAGCAATATCCTCAATTGAAAAAGAAAACATCTTTGCATATCAAAGCACAACATATATCATTATTCTCAGCAAGATCAGATTTAGTAGCAAGCATCACAGGATTTTTCAATTTAATGGATGGTTGATTTTTAGTTTTATTTTCAGCAGCAAGTCTCTCTTTCTCCGCCTGTACAACTTGAGCAGGGGTCATAGGTTGCAAAGTGATTTTTTTCCCCTTATGCATAAGAGTATAAGTATTACTTCTACCATGGTGGATAGCATCATTATCAAATTCCCATGGGCGACCCAACAAAAGAGAGCAAGCTTGCATGGGCACCACATCACAGTCTACATAATCGAGTATGGACCAAGGGAAAAATGTACTCGAGCTGTTAATGATACCTTGGCCTTACGACTCATTAAGCCACCGAATATAGTATGGATGTTTATGAGGTCGCGTTTCCAATTGTAGCGTGTTGACAAGATCCGAACTCACCAAATTATTGCAGCTCCCACCATCAATGATGACACGTGCGCGCCTGTCTTTAATCACAAATAAAATTTGAAATAGGTTATGGCGCTGCGGTTTCTCCGCGTCTCTCATTTGTGCACCGAGGACACGCTGCACGATACAAATGCGCTGGTCTCCAGAGTCTTCGATGCTCAGAGAAAGGCCCTCGTCATTGGAAGCAGGTGGATCTTCAGCATCTTCCGCGATATCATCCGCACTAATGTAGCCTCCATCTTCTGTCACAACATATGCCCGTTTGCTAGGGCATTCCCTAGCCACATGACCAAGTCCTTGACATCTATGGCATTGAATCAGAGAAGAACGCCCGGTGGAAGCTACGGAGTAGGCGGGTTCCTGCACACGAGTTTTACCTGCCGATGGTGAAGGAAAAGGTGTCGAACGGTTACCTGCAGGTGGTGTGGTACGAGTGTTCGATGGCGGCGCTGTTGAAGGAGTGCTCGCTGCCTTGGAGGGAGATGGCAGGATAGCTTTAGGCGTGTAGGCGCTCCTGCTCCTCGACTGCGGTTGTCGTCGCTGCAATTCCTTCTCTGCAAGCATAGCCAACTGAAACAAATCGTTTGTAGTATTCCAAGTTTTATAGTCGACAATATCCTGAATTTCACGTCGCAAACCACCATAAAAACGAATAACTTTGTCCTCCATGTCCTCTACAATCCCACAACGCATCGTTCCTTTACAAGCTCTGCGTAATAATCCGCATGAGACATATCTTCCCGATCTAAGCGCTGTAATTTTTACGCAAATCTCTTTTATAAGAAAACAGGAACAAATCTATCACGCATTGCTTCTTTAAGCCCTTCCCAAGAAATAGGTTGTTCTTGCAACGCAGTCCACCAGATTATGGCAAAATCCTTAAATTCACTAGTGGCTTGTCGAATCCTATGACATGCAGGAACTTGATGGGATTCAAATTTTTGCTCTACCGTCATCTCCCAATCTAAATATTCCTCGGCATCATATCTCCCATGAAAAGGTGGAATGGTAAACTTAATTTTAGAGTAAGGGTCATCATTACCTTGATGTCTATTACCTCCCATACCTGTTCGGTTCTGTGGAGCTGTCGACGAGCACGGTTCTCGGCGGTCGGTCTCTCATCAATGGATCCGTTAGGGCGATAAACAACATCTTCTGGATGATCATCGTATTTTGGAGGGTTGGTCTCAAGCTGTTGAACTCTATCAGTTAGGGAGGCGAGTCCCTTCTCAAAAGCCTTGCCGTTGTCTTTAATTTCCTGAATCAATATGTTCATTTGCTTCATCAACTCCTCCTTCATTTCCTGCAAGTGACTAGACAAAACAGGTACGTCGTCTGGCATGATTAGTGATTAGCAAAAACCCTATGAGCTAGTTGGGGTTGAATTGGTGGAATCACTCCCTCACTCACGTCTTACCAAGCTCTTACCAAGTTCTTACCGACGCTAGCGAGGATGGCAACCGATGATTGGGCTGTCATACCCGTGAGGAGGTGGCGACGCGATTGCAAGGTCCTATCCTCTTGATCGAAAGAATATGTGGAGCTTGGGAAGGCCAAAATATATGAACAAGGATTAGCAAATAACGAGTGCAGATTAGCGGTCGTTCAATCTGAATCCGAGGTACAAGTCACAAGTGCTGGCTAGTCGTGCCTAGTCGTAGCGCAACAAGATGAAACAAAAGAACAACGGATAACGGCACCGAGAGAGCAAGCACAAAAGAAGCACTATTTCGTCTTTTTCTCGGATTATTGGCGTCCCAATGTATCACAATTTTTTTATTTTTCTGATATTTTTCGTGGGACAGAGATCACAAAAATAGGAACCACAAGAATTTTCACCTACAACAAAGGTGGGATGTGGCCTACTGAGAAATTCAAAGACGTTCTCTCGAAAAAGCGTGCAAAAACCTTGCCAATTTTTTTCTTTATTTTCACGAATTTTTTTGGCAATTTGACTGGGGCAAACAGGCCGTAGAATCTCCACAAAAAATTTCAGATTTTTCTCGACAACCGAGCGAAAAGTTGTGCCTGTTTTAGTGAAGGTACCTCAAATTAGGGTTTTGCGAAAGGCACAACCGAAAGCGTGATTAATTTTCTTGTGAAGAATTGCAAAGGGTATTCGCCGATGATTTAAGGAGGTTGCGATGCAGGCAAAATATGAGCGGTTGGCAATCTATCTAGGGTTTGCGCGGCGGCGAAAATTCACACAAGACGGATAGCGGGGTCAAGTCGCGTATTGTGGTTGCTGCGACTTGTTATGTGGGACGGTGGATGGGATAGCGGCGGAAACACAAATCACAGCGACGGGTGATTGAACTACGACGACGAACACAAAACTAAAACCAGCAACTAGACTCGACCACGGACACAAACTCAACAAAGCAATCTGAAAACAAAATTGCAAGGCTAAACGGGTTGTAGGACACGGTGGATTTTTTTGTAGGCTTTTTTATGGATTATGGGACGAAACAAAACACTCAAACTAAAGGGTAAATGTAACCTGACGGTATACCTTAGCTCTGAATACCACTTGATGGGGACGTGTAGCCCGATCTTCCGTCAAGTTATGATAACTCTCGTTTTGGTGGAACTCGACACACCGATCCGGCTTCAGATCGAAAAGACCCAAACCCTGCAACCTTAGCACCAACGTTCCTCAGGTTATCAACCGTGTCTCCAACCGGTTGACCTCGCCAAGAAGGCTAATCCTCGCCTGCAAAACGAAGAACACAAGCAAGAACTCGAAAGAAGCAGCTCAAAGATTTGGGACAAACTGCAGATGAATGATTAAGCACACGAGTTGGGGTTTCACAAACCGATGAACGGCGACTGTCAATGGACAGAATTAATCTAAGCAAAACCCAAACCCTAACTTGGGTGACGGCTGCTGATATATAGAGTTTAGGGGCGTGCAAGACCCCCTGGACGCGCCCCTATTGGGCTCCAACATGATACATGGCCCAAAGACCGAAATACGGTGGCGCAGCACCAAAACAGATTCTGGACGCCATAGTGTTTCGACGATGCCCGTGGACTCCTGACGAATTTGGACCTGAAACCGGTGCCATTGGAAGCATCTTGAAATCATCTTTCCAACGATATAAAGTTCATCCAAATCGAAGCCCGTATGTGACCTCGGCGTCCGTTTTAGTGCAGGCTGTTCCTGGACTCCGAAACCAACTTGAACTCGAAGCGGTTTGGGCCTCCATCTTGACTCCAATGCCGTGGCTGCTCCTCCACGCCTCCAAGTCGTTCTCCAAGTCCTTGTTGGTCCTCTCCTTGATTCCTAAGCATAACAAAGTCATTAAGTAGCAATCTATTCTCAAGTTCATCAAAAGAATTACTTAGGAACGAGCTCACCTGTAAATTTAGTTGTCGTGCACGAGCTCTTGTGATTGGACCGTGAATGTTTAGCGGAGGATCATCTTGTGTATCCGAAGAAGAAGTGATGCCCTCATCAGAACCTCACCACCAATGCTGTATAATAAGAACCACAGTCCACAGCCTAGTGTATATATAACCAGCCAACTCATGTGTTGGACGAGTTGAAGCTATGATTTATTGGATGGAGTCTATTTGTGAGGGTCGCCTCAAGCAACCTGATGTGGCTTGTCCACAGCCTGAAAAATGCAGCATTAATTCACACACACATCATAAAAGGGTGCCACTTTGGTTCCAGACTTTGGTCTTCACGTCTTCACCATCATAGTTTCAGTGGTATCCATCCTAAGCACCGCTATGAGGTCACACTCGAGCAATCATTCATTTTCCTATTCACCCATGTGGCGCTACACGTAGGGGCTGTGGCTAGCTATAGCTCTTTGACCCAGACAAGATGTTGATAAGCCTGTTAAGTTTGTTGCTGTTCAACTAAGGGCCTGGTTGGTAGCACAATGCCCTTTTGCTCCTGTATAAACATTCAGGTTGTAATGCCATGTGCACAACAATGCCCCTTCCATATAAAATACTGTTTGGTTAATCATTGAGACTTGATTTTGCTTCTCTCCTGCGCTATGCCTATTCCATACCAACCCAGCAAAACTATCAAAAGGATCCCAACAAACTTTTGTATCAAATTCCAATATGAAACCCACACAGATCCATCAACACTCAACTTCACCATCAGTGGTCTTAACAACGGAATCTTTGTTTTGGGGCAAAAATCATTAAATACAACTTTGGGTCAGGAATTGAAATTTCCAAGACAACATTAATTTTAGACCAAACCAGGAGGAATTCTTTGAGCTTGGAATTTGAGACCCTCCCTGCTGAGTATTGAGTATAAAATGACAAACTCAAGGATTGAGTTGTATATCTGCCTTATTTTAAAGACTCTATTGCAGAAATACAGGACACCAATTGCTCGTTGTCTTTGCGATTTGTCATTGAACAACAAATCCTAGAGACCAAAATGACAAACATAAATCTTTACGATTTACAACATCACGTCATATATCTTCATCCCTATGTGTTGTGGCAAAGTTTTACCTGATAAGTTACATTCGTGAGAGAGATAGAAAGAAGGAAGAAGCAAGTCAAGAAAGATGCAAACAAACAAATTTCAGTAAAAAAAAGCAGTCCAGTTATTTTTGAGACCCACAGCTTTGTTGTAAGAAAATTGAAATCCTGATCATGAAATTTTGGGATGATGATGTCATTTCGAAGCAAATAACAGGAGCGAACTTGTGGCACTATGTTCTTGGTAACAAGACTCCATGGCCAGCTGCTGCCCGCATTAATCCACTGTTGAATAGGTCCATTGATACATGCAAGGGTCCACTGTTAACTACATTATGTGTTGTACACCTCAGCTGGCTCCAGGCAGGGGTCATCAATCATTTGCAAACCTAAGCCAATCGAGTAGCACGCAGAGCCATTGTATGTACGGCAACATGAGCGACAATACATATCATGTGCCTTGTGCACTGCACCTTGAAGAGGAAGCAGCATTTACACAGGCATCGCTGAGGTTTGTTTCCAGCAACGGATACTTGCATTCATGCCTCTACCTCATCTGTCAGGACACCAACAACGACCTCGTGTTTGCATCCGTTGGTATATCCCTATGTTCTGAAGCCATGGCCAGCCTGGATTATCCTGAGATAAAGGTGATCGGGTCATCATTGCGACGGAGCATCTGTGCGTGCTACCTTATGCTGAGCAGGTATGCTTCTAGACCTTTTCCGTGATGTCTAAAGTTCCTACCGTAATGATTCTTGTATAGCCGAGCATAACTGATCTGCCTTAATCTCTAGATGAAATTATACGGGGTAAAATCGATGTGTGGAAGGAAGGGATTCCTATATGTGCCTTATGCAATAGGCAATGCCGAGAACATAATAAAAACGCCTTGTACAGCTGTGTGTAAACACTATATAAGCAAGGTGCAATGAGTAAATATGAAATTATAGCTCTGTGCTTACACTTAAATAAACATTCATTCATTCATTCTGCTACCCACAAAATAGTTTGTCACCTTCTCTTACAGCATATCATCCATTCAGTTATGATTATACATCACGTAATAAATAGGATGCCATTCAGGCACTCTGCCCTTTATGTGCACATTAAAAATTGGACGCCATTCCAGGCTCCAGTGACAATTATCCTGGAGCCTCATTAGAACCGATTCATGAAACCAACTGGGACTAAAGGGTGGTTACGAACCGGAATTGTAGCCCTTTTCGTGTACTAGTGAAAGAGGGTAAACATGCTTAATTTCAAAGTATAATGTGGCAATGAAGATGGCTTGAGTACCCAGAATAATAAGGCCCTCATATACAAGGGACAAATGATAAATTGAATTGTTTTCCATGCATATATCTCTTGACTAAATTGCATCCACAATACAAGGACTAGGCCTGTCTGCACAAATTACACCCAATATCTTGCATTTCACCCTTTTGAATACAAGAACTTTTGTTTTATTGCATAGAAGTTGCAAAGAGCATCCTCTCCCATATGTACACATCTAATGCTGAGAGCTGAAGCTTCAAGTTGGCTTATATTGCTTATGCTCTTACAGCATCTTGCTCGGCTTATGTTGCAGTGCGGATGTAAACCTTGACATTATTGATACCATCATCGTCTGCTAAACCAATCACTTCTGATGCACCTCACATAAGGCCTGTCTTGTCCTAGGTGGTGCAGACCGGATTATTGGTATCATCAACGTCTGGGATCTGCATGCACCATCCATGTATATCCTTGGCAGCCTGGTCCCCTAAGTTTACAAGAAGCATCACGTCATATATCTTCATCCCTATGCATTCAGTTACACAAGTTTACCTGATAACCTTACACCCGTGAGAGAGAGAGAGAGAGAGAGAGAGAGAGAGAGAGAGAGAGAGAGAGAGAGAGAGAGAGAGGTTGAAGCAAATCAAGCAAGATGCAAACAATAAAATTTGATTAAAAAAAGAGTCATGTTATTTTGAGAGGCACAGCTTTGTTTTTAATCAAATTGTAGTCCTGATCAGCAAATTTCGTTATGATTATGTCATTTAGATGCAAATAACAAAATCGAAATGACCTTAATCTGGAGCTGTAGCCCTCTGTTGTAGGCATGAAGCCTCCCTGGGTCGCTGCTGCCGGCATTAATCCACTGTTGAATAAGGTCCATTGATGCTATCCAGACAAATCGATAGTATACTACATTATCTGTTTTACACTACAGCTGGCTCTATGCAAGGGTCATGAATCATTTGCAAACATAAGCCAATGGAGTACCATGCAGAGCAATGTATATGTGAGCCGTTCTATGTACGAAAACATGAACGACAACACATATCCTGTGCCTTGTGCACTGTATTTAGAGGAGGAAGCAACATTTACACAAGCATTGTTGAAGTTTCTTTCCAGCAACGGATACAGGCATTCATGCCTCTACCTCGTCTGTGAGCACACCAGCAACGACCTCATGTTTGCATCCGTTGGTATCCCTATGTTCTCAGGCCATGGCCAGCCTGGACTATCCTGAGATTCTTGCATAGCCCAGTCGGGTCATCATTGTGCCGAGAAAGTATGATTCTTTTCCATGATGTCTCAAATTCCTACAATAATGATTCTTGCATAGCCCAGCCTAACTGACCTGTCTTAATCTCTAGATCAAATGGTATGGGGTAAACTCGACGTGTGGGAGGAAGGGACTCCTATATATGCCTTATGCAATGCCGAGAACATAACAAAAACGACTTGTGCAGCTGTGCGTATGCACTATATAAGCAGGGTGCAATGAGTAAATATCAAATTGTAGCTCTGTTCTAACACTTAAATAAACATTCATTCATTCATTCTGCTACCGACATAATAGTTTCTCATCTTCTCGTACAGCATATCATCCATTCAGTTATGATTATACATGACGTATTAAATAGGATGCCATTCATGCACTCTGCCCTTTATGTGCACATTAAAAATTGGACGCCATTCCAGGCTCCAGTGACAACTAGACAACATGTAATGTGTCGCGTTCCCAAAAATTCCTCAACATATACAGCTTACCCACTACATCTGAATCTCTCGGTCAGAAAAAAAAAACTGATATGTGTTTCTGTAATGCTAGTGAAGGTGCATCACCCAGTTTAGACATAGGTGCCATCGGGAAGATTGTCTTTAGCCTCGCTTTCGAAAACACGGCAATTTGCTTCTTATGGCTGTTGTCTGTAGTGACACAATGCGCAACAAAATAGATGATAATCTGTCCCGTTATTCGCCGATGGTACTCAATAACTATAATTACACGGGAAACCTAGGAACTCAGGATGCATTGTATGGTTGTTTGGATACCCTTCTTCAGGTGATCAGCAACTATGCCTAGTGTTGGCACTTCCTCCACTCCTATGATCACTCGCTTTTTTAAAAAAAAAAATGTAATACAAACACGTGTAAAGAATACACAGAGAAATGCTAGCTGAAGAATTAACATACATGCCAGCATAACTTTTATTTTGTTGTTTTATTTATCCTTGTGCAGAAATTATGGAAAATTATATACGTTGGTGGCTCGTGTAAGCTTGAATTAGTCAATCACGATTTATTAGATAATGGCAAAAAATTCCTGCTAAAAAGGCAACTAGAACCAAGATAGATTTACACTGATAGCATCACTAGGAAAATCTTGAATACAAGTGTTTGAACATGTTTTCTGTACAAGTGCATTATATTTGAAGTTTTGTCGACGTATGTATATATATGTCCATGATCATATTGTGATATTCTTTTGTATGCTGCTTGAGTAATTAATCATATATCATCTGATGTTAATCAGGCTATATGATGGAATTGATCACGCATGAGGTTCTTTATTAGTAGCAACTAGTTAGTTACGTTTATACAAGAATGGAATTAGATACTTCTCTGAGCTTTCTTTGCAATTGTCCAGATCTTGCTGTGGCTGCAGTAAAGACTCCGGAAAGCACAGAAAGCCGATACCGCTCGGCATTTCTGGTAGTGTAGAGCTATATGTATCTGGTTCTGCAGATTCGCAATCCGTCCAAGTCGACACCTTGTCTTGTGAGCATTGCCATGAGCCTTGACCACCCGACAAGTGTCTGCTCTAATAGGTCACTGGAGTCATTTGAACCATGACTTTTTCACAGAATTGGTACGTCTAGACACTCTGGGTGTGCATGTAATCTTAACATCCGGCCAATGGAACTTCCTTCACCAGACCATTGAAACACAGAAAAACACCATTGCAAGCTTCCTTCATCGCCTAATTCCGTAATGCATCCCATTCCCATAATGACTAAACTTGTACAGACGAGCCTACCAGACTTCTAGAAATATAACATTTGCCTTGTCTAGATCTAGTTGTATTACGTATGTTCTAGACAGAGTGGTAAACAAGGGCATATGATTGATACATAGGGGCAAGCGATGAGGCTCGTATTTATGCAATGCTTCAAGCCACAGTCAGGAAAGAAAGGACTCGTAATAGCTAAACCAACTACTTACATCACATGCAGGTGATGCAGAGAGAGGACGAAAGACTGTTTGTACAAATAAATAAATACTTTGGATTTTAGTTCTTATATATCCAGTGTATAAATTTTATTTATTGATGTCCAGCCATCCCCAATAGAGTAAGCTATCCGCACCTACTGTATATATAGTGAATATATAAAAGGGTACAAAAACAAGCATAAGTATCTTACTGAGTATAGGAAGCATAGTGGCTTTGTACATGTTTGGGTAGCTCTTGGCCCGAGCTGCATGTCGCAGGCTAAGCATTAGGTTTTACATATGTGGGATTAAGATTTGTGTCACCATTGAAATACCAGTCAAGCGCTCAGACAAAAAATGCCAATTAACCCAGGTGGTTGTTTTGAGACGACCATCTCGGATAATCAATATTAACTTTTTGACCGAAGATAATCGATATTAACTGAGGTGGGCCCTTAAGGGTGTCTGCCTCCTTTAATCATTAACTGTGGCAGGCGCAGGGCTGACTGGCTGCTCACCAAATAACGGAGGCCAGCAACGACCCCGCCCACCTGGGAGGTCCAAAGCCAGCGCCTCATGAAAGAGTTTGTGTAGTAGTGCTTACCTCTCCCTGAGTGATAACCAACACCTGGAACATGGAGCATGGCCCCAATATGGTTTTGATGGCATTGCTTGTACAGACTACAAAGGTGATATTAAGAAGGAGAAGCACCAGGAAAAGGCTGAAGTCTAACCTTTATATGCTGCTCACATGAGTGAAACAAGATGGATTATATTTGGCTAGCTAGTGTGACAGATTGGATGCTGTAGGGAATTCGATTTGTATGCTTTGTCTAGAATTTGGAAGCCTTCATTCATATACACTCAGCAGTGAAGAAGTGAACTTGAAGCCTTACAGAGGTAACAGAACCCTCCAGTTGTTGAAGCAAGGTCCTTGTGATGAAGCCCTGAACTCTTGAGACCACAAGACAATGCAGTTGGCTTTGCGTTGCACCTAACTATAATGCCCTAGAATATTTGCTCTCATGACAACCAAGATTTTGGAAATGAAAGATATTTGGAATGAAACATGGCCAATCTAGCAAAGTGTACTTCCTATTTTCTCTTCACAACCACGTCGCTGTGATCTGCTACATCTTCATATAGAACTGAGCTCAACACACCAAACTGAAGGCAAGCAATCTCGTGCTGAGACTGAACTTGAGGATATGAATTGGGGTGTCAAGCACTTGAGGAATGTGAAACTGAAGGAAAACAATGTCTCATAACTTTATGGATGATGAGATGATTATATTTGTCTATAATTAATGTGGAGTAGTTAATTAATATTTATATGTGCATGACTAGATTGAATAAGCTAATGCCAGACATGATATATTTATTTGTAGTACGTGATTTTTTCAATTTCAATTTTTTTTATTTTTTCGAATCTTGGATGGAACCTATGTCAAAGTTGTAGTGTTTGTTACCGAGTAAAAATACTAATTACTACATCTGTACATGTTAGTATAGAATGATAGCATCAAATATATGTAGTCTGAACTGATTCTGTGATGAAAATTCTGGGATTAAATCTCAGTGATGCACATACCGAATAAGTGAATATGTAGAGGAAAACAGAACAGTGTTCGTATCTCACTAGTAACGAAATGATTTTGCGAGCACTTGCAAAATCTTTTCCGTGGCGACACTTTTTGGCGCGTCACGGAAAATACCCCGCCACGCCCAGCTTTTCTTTTTTACGTGGCGGGCGTTTTTTGCCCTTCACGGGAAAGATTTTTACGTGACGGGCACCTTAACACGCCGCCACGAAAAGATTTTTTTTTTGCGTGGCGGGCGTGTTAAGGTGTCCGCCACGCAAATCTTTCCCGTGGCGGCATCTTAAAAAGCCCGCCACAAAACAGGCCCAAAGGCGCGAGGCCCATTCGGGCAGCCCCTATATAACATGAAGTTAGGGTTTTGGTGTTTCAGCTCCTCACTTCTCCTGATCAAAAAAAAAAAAAACTCCTCACTTCTCTCCACTCTCTCTCTCCATCCTTCTCCTCCGGCCGGCAAGCCGGGTGTTTCTCTCCCTCACCTCCCTCTCTCTCCCCCACGGTGTCTCTCTCCCTCCACACATCTCTCCATGGCGGCGGCCCGAGCGCCAGCGGGCGGAGGAGGGCGGTGGACCGGCGCGCGCCGGCGAGGAGGCGGCGGCCCGGCGCGCCTCGATCAGATCCGGCCGGGCGGCATCGCCTCCGGATCGGATCCAGCGGCGGCCTCCTCCATCCACGACGGCTGTGGACGACGGATCCGGCGTCGGAGGCGGCGGTGACGCGTGGGGGACGAGGCTTGCGGCGCTTCGGGGGCGACGGATCGACGACGGCGCGGCCCGATCCGTCGACGGGCGAAGCTCGTGGCGGCCGGATCCATCGACTACAAGCGTGTGGCGGCGGATCCATCGCCGGGCGAGCGCGTGGCGGCGGATCCATCGCCGGGCGAGGCGTATGGCGGCGGATCCGTCGGCGGCTTGCGTGCGGCGGCGGCCGAAGCCCTAGACGCTGCAGCCCCAGATGGGCTCGACGGGCCCGTGGATGGGCTCGGCGGGCCTGTGTGGGTTTCTTCTTTTTAATTTTTTTGAAATATGGGCGTGGCGGGCACCCTAATGTGCCCGCCATGGGTAAGATGTTTTCCGTGGCGAACCAATGTTGCCCGTCACGCATATTTTGGATCTTTTCCATGACCTTTGCTTAGTGACGGGCACACTTGCCCGCCACGCAAAATATATTTAAGCCCGTCACGCAAAAAGTGTTTAGGTACTAGTGTCTTGTGTATTGTTTGTCCAAATGGCTCAGTGACAAACTGCAATGGCACCGCCAAGCACTGGCGAACCAAGGGTGTGATTCCTTTCTCAAGACTGACTGTGAATGCATCATGTTGAATTGCTGGCACGAGCAAGTGCCATCTTCGTCCTTTCAATCTTCTCATCTAGCCAATCCAGGTGCACACAACAGACCAGCAATACATGAACAAATCTTCATTCCTGGTTTTATCTGCCGCCTCTTTCCGTGATACCTCCCATTGCCATAGTAACGAAAGTAGTATGTAAGCTGGGAACAAGAGCGATACTAGGATTTGATGCATGTGCCTAGTGTTGATCTATGCATACTTGGTTCGTCTAGACGAAATGGATGGGTCTAGGAGGATAAGTGACAGAGTATAGGCCTCTTTATATGAAACCCCACGTCATGGAGACAGAGATGGCTATGCATATGACTAAGTAAGCACTTTCTTCATTTTGGTATGTGTACAGCTAATACTGGAATTACATTTACGATTCCATCAACTTATTCTTTTGTGGGTGCCACAATATTAGAAAAAATGGGTACTGGAACTTTGTATTTAATACTATTAAAACCATGGAAAAAGAAGCTGATGGATGTAATCAGAAAGGGCAGTAATGTTGTGCCTGGTGCATTATTCTGCCTGGCTTGATTCATTCCACCAAATAAATTACGCCTTCACCATCAGGTGCAGCACACCAGTCTTATATAGGAGTAATATGTAAAGAACAAACCGACCTGCGTTGATGGAACACAGCAGATCGTGTGTAATTTGTGATAATGGATTCGGATTGAGAGACACTGGGAAATAGGGGCTGCCAAGTTGTACACATTGATCTTGCAATGAGGGATCATTTTGTGCTTCATCTGCAGCACGTCTCCATCATCAAGCAGTACACACGCCGCGCAGCAGTCAGTTCCAGTTTGAAGCTTGTTCTCGACGAATACAGTCACTCATCCGATGATCATGAATCCTGGTGAGAGAAGCGCTACGGCGATCAAGAGCGCGACAGTGCAGCTCTCATCGTCTGATCGCCACCTGACCGAGCTGGACTCATTGGTGGTGGAGGCCACGGGAGCAGCAGAGCAATGGCATGCACCCACGCTCGTCGGGGCACTGGGACTATCCTTGTCTGCTGGTCGAATACAGGTATCCTACACGAAACAGCACTACTAAAAGAAGGATTTTGGGAGACTAGAAAGGTGTATTGCTTGACAGTATTCAAAGCTTTGTAGATAAAAGTTTTTGTCATTTCATTTTGTTTAGTAGCCAAAATTTAATACAAGATTACAAAATGTTTCTAATAAAAATATAAAAAGGCGAAGAGCTTATAGGCTATTTCTGTCATAAGCTAAGAAACTGACATCCATTATCTATTGAGTTTGTGAATCCCAGCTTGAAATATGTATTATTTATAGTTACATAACTTATGTACATGATGGTTGTATTTGTTGGATGGACATGATCTGCGAGCATCACCTGCAGGCTGCAGCAACCCTGTGCTGTGCCTGTGACTTGAGCACAGCCGAAATAAATGAAAGCAGAATTTACGCAGACATCCTGACACGTTCCAGACTTTGGCGTTTATGTCTTCACCTCCTTTCCTTGAGCTGGTGAGGACAACATAGTAAAGGAATTTTGTAAAGTAAACGATATTATTTGTTCACAAGAGCTTTCCATTCCAAGACCAAAAAAAATATATATAATCCTACTTTATATTTTTTCTGATAAGTAAATCGCAAAGGATGAAGTTAGCTACTTTTTTCTCTGTTTTTTTGGCGTAAGCACATCCTGTGAGCACAGTAACCTTTGCCGTGGCTCGTGCAATGCATCCCGAGCAGCTAGCAGCATTTACACACCCATCGCTAACAGCTCCATCACAGTGCTGGATATTGGTGCTCATATTGCCTTACTTGCTTTTTCAGCATGGTGGGGATGACCTTGTGCTTTGAGATCATGGCTAGCACTATGTCCCAAACGCCAAGGTGGTCGGGTCGTCATTGTCTGTTGCCACTGATCAGCATCCCTGTGTGCAATACTTGTGCTGAGCAAGGATTCTCATAGACCCTTTTACTGCTGCATCCCATTTTTACAATAATGATCTTGTATTGGTATAGGTACTCCTATATGGCAACGGTATCATATAGGATAGATGTACTGGATAGGGACTCCTACATGGCAATGGGCAATTCTGACAATGTGCTGCTGCTCATCTACTTGATGACGGGGTCTCCCAGGATGATGCCTCTCAAAGTGAACCACAGAGTCTGAAGTTTCTCTACTCGGTTTTCCTGCTGCTACTCATTCCCATCTATTTGGTGCACATGGTTTGTTGACACGGATTGAAGACATCGATTTAGGCAATAGCAGTGATATAATTGTGACGATCAAAAACTAATCAAGAGCTGGGATCGATCGTCACCTCCCTTGCATGCATCTTGTGATTGAGAAAGCACACATCTTGCCATCCCAATAGCATATATATAGACTATAGTTGTGTAATACAGATGAAGTATTTAGCTTCCTTCGTTCAAAAAAAAGTATTTAGCTTCCATAATGTGGGGATCGCCTTTCATTAATGGAAATGATGATTCGAAAATCGATCATCATCATGAAGTGCAGTCAGGGGCCATGTAAGCAATTTCAAAGTACATTGACAAGGAGTCAGAGTATCCCGATGAAATAAACAGCAGTTCAGGGTTGCACTGTTCCAATTACAATTTAACTGCAATACATTCCCCAATTTTGTTTACAAAACAACAACATGGGATCCCAGTGCAGTGCAGTGCCATGAATGCGAACCATGGGCTCCTCAAACATAGCCGCAGAGGGAACCGTGGCCTCATAGGCCGCGCATGCCGTGCCCACACCACAGGGGTGGAGCTTCCAATGGATGAAACCGTTTTTTCCTTTAGTGATCTCAGCCCCGTCATCTTTTGACAGACTAAGACGACCTTAGTGTCAGCAAACATTTGAGCTGTGGAACAATAGTGAAACAAATTCGCATATTTCTAGTTCCCAGGAATACAATGGATCAGAGATCATTTGATCTCGAGCTCATCTTGCATGGCCCCTGGCGTTTTTGTAACTGAGTGCTGAGGCGATCTCTGCGTTGACCCTGATTGGTCTGTTTTTGCTACAAAAGTACGGCAAGTCGATGGGACGATGGCGTGGTGAGCTTCATGTCTTGAGCATCTACTGTCCCTCCTGGACTGGTGGCCTGGTGCTCACGCACGCACTCTGGCAAACAGCCAACATGATCAACAGAAAGGATGACTGCAGCCACGAGTTTTCCAGTTTGTACTGCACCCCTAGTACACGCCCATCGCCTCGCCGGCAGCAGTCATGGCAAGCTAGTCACAGTTCTCAGTGGCCAGGAATGGGTGCCGTTGAACAATTTTCCATGTTTCCAGAGCCTTGCCATCGTCTTCAAACTAGAGTCCATAAAACCAGCAACAAAGTAGATTGTTTTGACAAACAATGTAACCTATTTCCGTGATGTAATTCCTATGTATATAAACTGTATAATGATTTTCTTATAGCCATTCTTCCATGGATGCAGAAGAGAAAGACTTATTTATATATATGAAATGTGGTATAATGGAAGCACAAGCAGAGAAATTTATTTTGTAATCAGGAGGCTGCCCTTATAACATGTGGAGGTCATTGATTGAGAGAGAGAGAGAGGGAGATGCCTGCTTACAGTAAATAAGCAATTTTGTTCTTTTAGCTGTGTATAGTAAATAGCTTAATCGTTTCCATTGAAAATACCTACACCTAGAATAAAGTCAACCACCTTGATGTACTGGTATTATATGTAATGATTATAGATTGGGATAAGTGAGTTTGTAACCATTGTCACCCCTGCTATGTAACCGCTAGGGGAAGAAGAGGGTTGCGTTGATGAGGATGCAAGAGGTTTTTGAATTCTTGTTCATTGGAACCCGAGAGCAGTCAGATGTTGCACCTGAAAAACTGAAGATAAATCAATCTGCCACTTGAGCTCAAGATGATCCATAAATCTTCACCTCCGATAGTCACTTGAGCGATAATGGTTTTCTCTGTAGTCCTTAATTTCAGTTAAAAATTATGCAAAATCACTTGAAAATTGTAATGCACGTTTCAGATTTCAGTGAAAAGTTTCCTGCAGCAGTGAAACGAAGCAGTTAATTTCAAACTTTCAGTATAACTGAGTTTTGCAGAACTTGTTGAAAATTAATATAGTCTCAAATATCAACATCCTGAATTGCTTGACAGACAATAGCTATGCTGCATCCTTTTTCTCAATCTCCCTCTCAAGGTTGCAAAAATCATGCAAATCTTTGCAACAACTTGCTTTACTAGAGATGTAGGGAAGAAAGCAACCAAAGCAGCTGCTTGGGAGGCGGAGACCTTGGGGAAGAAAGCTGCTCTGCAACAGATTTTATCAATTTTCACTAGTACAAAAATATTTTTTTTCCTCTGACGCACAATTTTCAAAATTGGCAGCACAAAAATGGAAGAAACACTGCAAACCGGTTTATGGCCTCAAGGCCTAGAACTGTCGGTGGAGAACCATTTTTGGAAGATGTTCCATCGAGGGATAAACAGCTAGTTGAAATACATTTATTTCCACTAGCGGTTAACATAAGAAACCATCAGTTGAAAGATGCATTTACACTAGAAGAGGTAATGTCAATCAACTGGGCTGGATATTTTAGTCATAATGCAGCTTAACGCTGCTGCGCATAATATTGGTGCAGCCTATTATAATGCAGCTGTGTATAACGCTGCAGCTTTTTTCAACTGTCATCAACAATTAATGCGGCTGTCTATATCCTGCAGCTTATTATTTTCATGTGCTCAGTGGTACTGCTTCTTTCACCTTCGGTCTGTCCATATATACTGTCCTCCTTTCTTCAGCATAGCGTGTTACCTGACCGAGCACTTTTATCATTTCATTATTTTGTTTGAGCATGGGAGGTCTCAGGAGATAGTATCATCAGAAAAGATTGTGCCCAGTTTCCTACATGACACAGACCAGGGCCGATTCCTCCAATGTGACTACAATAGAAACCTCGTCGGCATGACGAATATGAGCTCGACACCTTTGGGTCCCTCCTTTTGCCAAATAAAAGGGAAATGAAGATGGAATTTCATGGATGAGAAGTGTGATTACCACCATTTTGTTGTATTCGCTATGGATTACCAACTACTTATGCGTCGTCAGGATTTCTGACCAAAATTGTGATTGTAATGACATTGTTCGTGATCTCATTAACTAACGATTCTACTCAAGATCTAGACGTGCCCTAAATGTTTGTGTTATGTACAATTGGTATAAGGTAAACAGTAATTTAGCAGGTTTAGCATCAAAGCTAGATTTAATTGTGATTTCAAGAGACGGCCAAACAATATTTGTGATATGATGCCAATGTTTTACAATTGGGGCATGCAGTGCATAGTCACACCAGAAGTCTAACGGTCCCCTTGTGAGTTGTTGTTGTTGTTTTTCGTTTTTAATTTTTCTGTTATGCATAATTATGGTTGAGTTCATATAAAATTGTAGAATAGTCGTAAAATAGCAATTCTTAAAAAAAAAAGAATAACTGTAAAATAGCAAATGATGATTTTATAGAATCTTTGTGTGTAGATCTATGGAGCCGATCTATAATATGACATGTTTTAGTTTAAAGTTTTTGCTATGAAAACTAGAATACGCTTCATTGAATTGTAAATGGTTTTACAATATGACACGGACCGGGGCGGGCCCATAGCCCATACAGGGGAGGGGGAGAGAAGAGGGCAGGCCCGTGACCGAGACCGACTTTGTACTAAACGTGCGTCCCCTGCCCTCATAAAACGCGGCAACCTCCGGTCTCCTCCGTCCCTATGAATTCTGCCGGCTCTGACCGGAGGAGACCGCCGCCAATCCGATCCACCCCCGCCCTTCTCGCAATCAGATCGAAGAAGAGAAGTAGTTGTCGCGAGCCGGGGAAGCAGGGACAAAAAGATGTCGGATCCTTGCGTAGATGTCGAGAAAGGCCTCACCGGGCTGAAGGAGGAGGAGAAAGCCATCAGCGGGCTGAAGGAGGAGGAGAAGGCTGTTCATCGATACAAACATCTCAAGGACATGTGTGTGTTGGGCATGCTGGTGAGGATTTTGCTGCTATTTGCGCTCAGATCTATGTGTTTGTCTTTGATTCTTCCTATTTAGATCCACACCAGTTAGTTGACAGATCCTCACAAACAAGCTTAGGAACGGATTCTCTCGAGCTACGTAGTTAAAACCAACAGTTTGATTTCTATTTCATTTTTTCTGCTAGTTATATACAATAGTAGTATGCTATTAGTATGTGTTGCCTAAATTACTTACATTCAGTACTATTTTTATTTTTTATTTTTTTGAGAGGGGAGGTGGAGGGGTGGGGCTGATAGCAATAGCTTCATCTTATTTGAATGAACTCTCACCAATATAATATAGAGTGAAATGCACGGTAGGTACACGAACTTGTCTTGTTGTGCCAAATAGGTCCATGGACTTAGAAACCAGCCATCTGGCCCCTCGAACTTGCGAACCCGTTCACCCCAGGTCCATGACGGTTTTAATGGTGGTTTTGCATGGCGTAAGGCGGTTTTGCATGGTATTGCGTCAGCAATGACATCATCATTTTTAATTTGCGAAAAATTAATATCTTTTGCATGTCACGGCTTTCATTGTTGACAATTTTATACAGTACAATTTATCTTTTCTGATGAAGAACCCTGTCAGTCTACTAATCTTTTGCTTGTCTCTTCCATTGTAGGATGTGTACGCCGTGCTGTTTTTATGACGACTATGATTTGTGCGCTGTCCTTTTACAGGCAAACTCACATTTGGTTGCCAATTGTACTCCTGTTGCCTCTTTCAATCTTCAATTTCTGGTACTGTCGCAGGATGAAGCACCAATATATTCAGCACAACACATTAAAAAGTGCTGGCGGCGATCTTAGCACTGCACTGCTGGCAACGTCAAAGAAATAAGCCAACAGGCCAGTGAGTTAAGTGAACTAGGAGGATCCCCGCGCGTTGCTGCGGGTATGGAGATTGAATTTATATAGGTTTTGCTGCGGGTATGGAGATTGAATTTATATAGGTTAGGTTTCTTTTTTCTTAGTTGTCAGACTCATATATAAATTTTTGGTACATATGAAAATTTGAAGAGTGTGAAGCAAAAACTGTTGCAATTTTTTTAGTTTTATTGATCTTTCTTACCGAGGAAAAGAGAGTTCATAAGCTACAAGGGTAGTCAACTCGGTATCCCATATAAACATATACTTTCCATATGATTCACGGAGACACAGGAACATAGCAAAATTGCATCACTTTTTTTTTGAGCAATTTACCATCAGCCATCAGTCACTGATAGATGGCCTTAAAAAAAAAAAAGAAACAACCGATGGACTGCATCCGTGAGATTGGGAAATTGAATAAATAAAACCTATCGAGGATTCACAGAGACATGACTACGATTTTTTTAAAAAAACATCAATATAAATCATATGTTTTATATAATATGGCAATATCAGGAGTTCACAAAAACCTCCTACTACTGCTTCCCCAAACAGGTATGGATCAAAACTGCAACTAAAACATGACCTCAAATTTGGTAGTACCTCATACAAATATCACTCATATGCATCCCGTTTGTTGCTTCCCTGGAACACAGAATAGCAGTAGATTTTCGTTTGCTTCCCTCACTCAAATCCAAATCATATCTGAACCCAACTATTTCTGAATCAGACATCTAGACCATAACAGTTAGCTTTGTAACTGAATATGTGTTCTTCACATGATCTCCAATCTTCCGTCTGAATTCAGATGAAAATACTGATTAGCCAATAAAAAGAAAGTCAAATTCGATTTATCTAAAACAGAAATAAACTGAAAACGACATTACTCCATACATATCTGAACCCAACTATTTCTGAATCAGACATTTAGACCATAACAGTTAGCTTCGTAACTGAATATGTGTTCTTCAGATGATCTCCAATCTTCCATCTAAATTCAGATGAAAATACTGATTAGCCAATAAAAAAAAAGGCAAATTGATTTATCTAAAATAGAAATAAACTGAAAATGTCATTTAGCAAAAGAATAGACAAGAGGCCATTCAGATTAAAACCTGATGTGTTTCTTGGGTAAATCGGACGATGGGATGAGATTGGGAAAGCAGAGGCGACAGTATGCTAACTGGTAAGCAAGAAGATGGTGCTGGTCACCAGCGTCCTTCTTCAATAGCTGAGATATCAAGCGTGACACAGCCAGATCTAGGCACTACCCCTTGCTCGTCATATATTTTCCTTTTTGTTTTGCGAATTTCTTCTAGCCACATAGCATACGCTGCTGCTCGGCTACTGGCTGCTCTCCAGTCCCGCATCCCATCCACGACTACCGCATCGGAAGCGCCGTGCCTGCCTCGTCGCGGCAGCCATGGGGAGACGGCGCCTCCGTGCCGAGGCCGGCGAGTATGAAGGGAAGAGGCCGACCGGCGCGCGGACGCCGCCGTTGGGCTCCGCCTGCCGAGTCCGCGTCCCCGAGCCCACCCCCCCGGGCTCCAAGCTCTCGGTGAGGATCTCCATTAGGTTGAGGAGTCGGCGTCCACGGCCCTCGCCGGCCATAGCAGCCACGGATCCGTTGCAGCTGCGCCGGGCGCCAGATCGCCGGCGCATACCTGAGGGCGCCGGGGCCGTCGACTGCGGATCGGCGCCGTCCTCGAACTGGCAGCGGGCGGCGTCGTCCATGGCTGCTCGGCGCCGTGGCCGGCCAAATCCGACGCCGGGAGAGGGATAAGTCCAGGGGCCACGTCCATTGGCCGGTGGGGTGGGTGGGTGGGCGAGGGCAGGTGAATCGACCGTCACGCGTAGGGGGGGGAGGAGGCCGGCGCCGCGACGCTGAAGAAAAAAACTCGAGTAGAGGAAGAGCCCGGGGGGGAAGAGGCCACGCCGGAAAAACTTTTTGGGTCTTGAGCAGTTTCGGGATGACGTGGCGGACTGGGTGGGGCTGCTTGGTGGCATCCCTACATGTCGAGAGAAATACTCTAGTGGGGGTTTCCCATATAGATGTTATAGATTATAGATGAGGGCATTGTGTGTGTTGTTCCTATATACTTAGTAGTTGAAGCCCTGTTTTTAAATCGCGGGCTAAGCAATTTAGCGGCAGCACTCAAAACGCTTATAGCGGCACTAAACAGCATCGCGGCAACACTTCGAAAACGCTATAGCGCCGCCATTTTAACGCTATAGCGCGCTATTTGTTACAGGGAGTTGAAGTGTGGTGCCCTTCAATGAATAAGGGCATTGTCTGTTGCTATAAGTAGTTGGTCAAATGTTGTGCCCTTCAGGTAACAAGGGCACCGTTTGTTTAATTATAGTTGTTCAATTCAATGTGTGGTGGCCTAGTCTTAGTACTCGACTTTTGTACGATTAATAATTATAGTTGTTCAATTCAATGTAAGAGTTTTGTACGAACAGAAACCAGATGGGGTGTTGGTTTTCATTAAGCGTGCATTTAACTTATTACCCCCTGACCTCTATCAGTGTATCTCGAAAAGGAGAGGACATCAAAAGATTTTTATTTAAGGAGAGGAGAGGACATGACCTACCTGATGATGTGCCAGCCATTAGTTAAAGTAAAATGTATCAGTCAGTCCTACCATGCTTCTATTTGCATTGCATTGCAAAAGTGTTGCTTCTATTTGCATTGCATAAGTGTTGCCGTGTTACATTTTGTGAGGTGAATTTCTCCTGGACACAAAATTCAGAACTCCACTTCTCTTTCCAATATTATTGTTCCTTAATAGTTATGTCCAAAACAGTCAGGTGGTAGATTCTGCTTCACCTGAATGTATTCCATAAATGGTGGTTTGGGGGATGAGGCCGCAATCACCGTGGCAGCCTTCACGGTGACCAAGCACATGCTCTGCTTCACGCTAAGGATGACAGAAAGAGGGTTAAATCAGGACGAATGACAGAAATTTTGGAATATTCAACATCAAATTTATAATTAATCACCACTACTTTAACCGGATAAATCTCATGAGCATGGATTAAAAATAATTGACAATTATGGATCAATCTTTAAAAGGCAGCACAATACACCCAAATATAGAGATTAATCCGCTTTCACTTTAAAAACATTCATTGTTAACCAAAGAACCGATTCTTAAATGTAAAATGGATCACAAACTATACTCAATTAAATGCCTAGTAAATAATCAAATAAAAAGAATAAATGGCATTTCCTGTTTCAGAATGTCTTAAGTCATCTCACATCAGGGTGACTCTATATTGTTGTTCAAGTGAAACACTTTAAGCATATAACTGCAGAATATTGGTGCAGCATACTATAATGCAGTTGTGTATAATGCTGCAGCTTTTTTCAATTGTCATCAACAATTAATGCAGCTGTCTGTATCCTGCAGCTTATTATTTACATGTACTCAGTGGTACTGTGACCTTTCACCTTCGGTCTCTCCATATATACTGTCCTCCTTTCTTCCGCATAGCGTGTTACCTGACTGAGCGCTTTTATCATTTCATTATTTTGTTTTGCCTCCACATATTTCTGTATTCTTGATCAGTTGACCTCTTGCTATGGGACGATTGGTAGAGAAATGGTTAAGCATGGGAGGTTTCAGGAGATAGTATCCTCAGAAAAGATTGTGCCCAGTTTCCTACAGGACACTGATCAGGGCTGGTATCTTTTATCTGCCTACAATAGAATCCTCATCTGCACAATGAATATGAGCGCGATAGCTTTGGGTCCCTCCTTGTGGCAAATAATTGGGGAAATGAAGATGGAATTTCGTGGCTGAGAAGTGTGATTACCACCACTTTGTTGTAATCACATCGGTCTAGATTACCAACTACTTCAGTGTCACGATTTCTCACCAAAATCGTAATCATGATGACATTGTTTGTGATCTCATTAACTAACGACTCTCTACTCAAGATCTAAGTGTGCCCTGAATGTTTATGTACCAATGGGATAAGGTAAACAACCGATTTAAATATTTAGCAGGTTTAGCCTTCAAAAGGTAGATTTAATCGTGATTGCAAAAAGATGGCCAAACAATATTTATGATATGATGCCTATGTTCTATTGAACTCTAGCGCTTCCGATGCAAAGTTATTTTCTTTTGTTTTTAATTTGTCTATTATGCATAATTACGGCTGAATTCATATAAAATTGTAGAAAAATCGTAAAATAGCAAAATGACGATCTTTTGGAATCTTTGTGAGTAGTTCTATGCAGTCTCGATATATAATATGACATGTCTTAGTTTAAAGTGTTTGCTATGAAAACAAGAATATGGTTTTATTGAATTGTAAATGGCTTACAATATGACATCAACCGGGGCGCCATAGCCCACACAGGCAGGGGAGAGAAGAGAGCAGGCCCGTGAACGAGACCGACTTCTACTAAACCTCGATCTCATAAAACCCGACAACCTCCGGGCCTCCTCTTGATCCCGCGGCCTCATAAATCCCGCTGGCTCTGACTGGAGGAGACCGCCTCCAATACGATCGATCCTCCCCAGCCCTTCTTCTCGTCAACCTTCCTCGGATCCTAGAGACGAAGAGAAGTAGTTGTCCGGGGGCCGAGCCGGGAGCCGAGAAGCAGGAGAACAACCATGTCGGATCCTTGCGTAGATCTCGAGAAAGGCAACACCGGGCTGAAGGAGGAGGGGCTGAAGGAGGAGGAGAAGGCTGTTCATCAATACAAACATCTCAAGGTCATGTGCGTGAAGGGCATACTGGTGAGGATTTAGCTGTTCTTTGCGCTCAGATCTATGTGTTTGTCTTTGATTCCTTCTATTTTGATCCACACCAGTTAGCTGACAGACCCTTACAAACAAGGGAACAGATTCTCCGAGCTACATAGTTAAGAACAATAGTTTGATTTCTATTTCATTTTTTTTCTTCTAGTTATATACACTAGTAGTATGCTATTAGTATGTGTCGCCTAAATTACTTACTAGTTTTGAATGAACCCACCAATAGGCCTGCTAATGGGGCGGGGTTGAACGAGTATTTTGGGGCGGGTTTTTAATACGGGTACTATTGGGGTGGGTGGAAACGGGTGACACTGTGAAACGGGTTGGGGCGGGTTGGGTTGACAACACAAACGGGTTGGGACGGGTTGGGGCTCTATGGTGGCTCTATGGTCATAGATCGGCGCATAGTAAGTCATATATCATCTTCCGTCGTGAAACGGGTTGGGGCGGGTTGGGTTGACGATACAAACGGGTTGGGACGGGCGGGTGGTAGTTAGGGTTTTTAAAATATGGGTTGGGGCGGGTTTGGGGTGGGTATCCACCCATTAGCAGGCCTACCCACCAATATAGTTTCATCTTGGAGTGGAGGTGGAGGTGTGGGGCTGACAGCAGTAGCTTGATCTTATTTGAATGAACCCACCAATATAATTAATATGTTGTGACCTTCTTCTGCATGTCGTTGTTGAGAATTTTATACAGTACAATTTATCTTTTCTGATGAAGAACCGTGCCATTCTACTAATCTTTTGCTTGTCTCTTCCTTTGTAGGATGTGTACGCCGTGCTGTTTTTTGTGTCGGCCATGATCTGGGCGCTGATCTTTTACTGGCAAACTCACAATTGGTTGCCACTTCTTCTGACGCCTCTTTCAATCTGCAATTTCTGGTACTGTCACAGGATAAAGCGCGCATATATTCAGCAAAATACATTGGCAAGCGCTGACGGCAATCTTAGCACCGCACTGTTAGCATCGTCTAAGAAATAAGTCAACAGGCCAATGAGTTATGTGAATGACGGCACTGTGTGTTGCTTCTATATATAATTAGTAGCTGAAGTGTGGTGCCCTTCAATGAATAAGGGCACTGTCTGTTGCTCTTATAAGTAGTTGGTCAAGTGTGGTGCCCTTCATGGGACAAGAGCACCGTTTGTTTAATTATATACAATAGTTGGTCAAGTTTGTTCAATTCAATGTGTAGTGGCCTATTCCTAGTACTGGACTGGGTAATAGACTTTTGTACGAACAGGCACCACATGGGTGTTGGTTTTCAATTAGAGGCGTGTAACTTACTACCCTGATCTCTATTGAGTGTATCTTGCATATGAGAGGACATCAAATGATTTTTATTTGAGGGGAGAGCACACTATCTACCTGATGATGTTGCTCTAATACTATCTATTGCAACATTGCGCCAGTGCCAGCTATTGGTTAAAGTAAATTGCGTCAGTCAGTCCAACGATGCTTTACGCCTTGCTGCTTCTAATTGCATTGCATTGCATAAGTGTTGCTTCTATATGCATTGCGTAAGTATCGCCGTGTTACATTTTGTGAGATATATTTCGCCTGACAGATAATTCAGAACTCCAGTTCTCTTTTCAATATTATTTTTCCCTAATGGTTACCACCAAAAGTCCAAAACAGTCAGGTGGTAAATTCTGCTTCACCTGAATGTATTGCATAAATGGTGGTTTGGGGGATGAGGCTGCAATCACCGCGGCAGCCTTCACGGCGACCAAGCACATGCTCTGCTTCACGACAAGGCTGACAGAAAGAGGGTTATATCAGGACGAATTATAAAAATCTTGGAATATTCAACATCTAATTCATAATTTTTTGTTTTGACTAAAAAGACTCTGGGAGATCCCCATAGTAAAAAGGATTTCATTAATTATAAAAGAGTAAAATGCACTGTAGGTCCAGTAATCTTTGACCCCTATCCCAAATAGGTCCAGAACTTCAAAACCGGATATCTGGGTCCAAGAACTTTCGTAAGTGTTCCATCCGGGTCCAAAGTGGTATTCCAAACCGGTTTTGCTGACGTGGACTCGCCACCATGGCACGTGTGGACCACGACGGCTGCCAATTTTGCAAAACACCCCTCCCAGCGCGAACAACGCCGCTAGCAAGCGAGAGAGTAGCAGATCGGCGATGAGGCCTTCCATGGCTCGCGGAGGAGCACGAAACACGCCGGTGGCCATGCCTCGGGAGATGCCGCGACCGTGACGCCGAGCTACTCCATATCCCCTTCCGCCAGCAGCCCACGTTCGCCTCCCCCGCCGAGGCGCGCGCCAGCCCACGCCGCCGCGTCGGCCCCGGCGCTGCGCGCCCACCCGCGCGCACCACCGAGCATGGGAGAGTCGCGCACCGCCGAGCCGCGTCGCTGGTGAAGGCCGGGTCGGGGACGGCTCGGGTGGAAGCCACCGCGCTTCGCCCACGGGGAGCACGCGGCCTTCCACGCGCGCGCCACCTCGCTGCGCCGCGGAAGCTTCGCCCGTCAGCCCGTCTGCGTCCGTCCATCGGCGCTCGCCCGGCCCCACCGTCGCCGAGTTGCCCGCCACGCCGGCGGCGTCGCCCGTGGCGCGCATCGCCGCGACCGCCCGCAGAAACCGTGTCAGTAGCGCTCTGCGGCGTGCCCCAAACGCATGCTCCGCGCCAGCGCTCGGGGCGCTGCCTCGAGCGTGCGCCGCGTCCGGGCCGCGACGTGGCGCCCGAACGCTCTGCTCGCCCACGCCGCGCGAGGCGGGACCTCACACGGGGTTCCGTCCGCCCGCGTGGTGTCGGCGGTGGCGGCATCACCGGCCACGCCAGCGGTGGAGCGGAAGCCATGGTGGCGCGCGATGGGAGTCGCGCGCTCTAGGAGTGCGGAGCGTATCTGCGGGCGGAGCGCGAGCGGCCGCCTCGGGCGGCGAGGGACGGCGGGCGAGCGGCGAGCCGCGGACAAGGAGCGCCGCTGCGTGAGGCGCGAGCGCTTACGCCACGGCGCGGCGCTCCTCCGCCGCCGGCGACACGGCCGCCGAACGAGGGAGTGGAGCGTCGTGCGCGGGAGGGCGTGGCGCGAGCGTTGGGGCGAATCACCCCGCAGCAGTGGCGGAGGACGACGCGCTCAGCCTCGATGGTCGCTCGGAGAAGAAGAAGGGTTTTTGATAAATGGCGCGGGGCCCAGTCCACGGTAGACATGACAGGGCGTGTCCACGTCAGCAAAACCGGCTTGGAATAACACTTTGGACCCAGATGGAACACTTACGAAAGTTACTGGACCCAGATATCCGGTTTTGAAGTTACTGGACCTATTTGGGATAGGGGCCAAAGTTACTGGACCTACGGTGCATTTTACTCATTATAAAACAAGGAATAAAAAACACATACAATAAGTTTAACTGAAAGCATCGAGCCAGACATAAAAAGATGACCTAAGGCCAACTTTGAACCTAACAGACTGAAGCACACAATGAGATTTAAAATTCATTTGCTAAGGGATAGTGGTGGGGTCTCTTCGCTAGAAGATTTTATCATTTTCGAGCTTCCTCAATTTCCAGGATGCAATGAGAACCACTTCAACAAAACAAAGGCAATGTTTGACTCCATTGAGCATGCACCAGTCTATCCAACAGATCCAACGCCGTGTTCTAGGAGATGCCAATCCTCTGCCAGCATTTTTGTGTGAATGGGCACTCAAAAAATTGGTGATGTATAGTTTCCCTTGAACCAGAAGAACATAGTACGCAATTTGGATCCCCCTGTATATTCAGATGTTTTTCTATGGAGCATGTCTCTAGTATTGAGCCTATCGACTAGAACAAGCCTGGCAAAAAACTTTACTGTTGGTGTGCACCTCAATTTCCAGATTACCTTAAAGGCACTATGTCCATCAACTCCTGTCATGGTTCTATACCACGGACACGGTGAAAAGTATGGCCCATGTGGGCTTTGATGGCCTAGCTCAAAGATGACACACGATATATTCTGGTTCAGGCAAATGGTGCCCATCCAGTTGGGATTACTAGTGTATCCGAGCTCAGATGCTCGTAGTAGGGGTTTACGAGCAGGCCGAGAGAGGGACGCGAATCCCAAGTCTCTATGAGTGGTGTGTGATTGAGGCAAGTGCCAATAGCGGGGATCTCTTGTGTGTTGTGTTCTCCTTGCCCTTCCCAATGGCCCTCGGGTCCTTTTATAGCCTCAAGGCTGCACAGGATGGTGCCACGGGAAAGGGCGATGGTACGTAAAAGAAGATGTGAAAGTACATGGTCGTATAAATACAAAGGCCATCATGCCCAGACAGGTGTTGTCACCTCCGCATTGTTGCCGTCGATCGCCATTCAACGGTTGTCTTACCACGCCAGGGAGCAGATACGCGAGTCCTGCTGATAAGCGGAGGCCGGTTGAATCGAAGTGGGTCCTCCAAGTTGTATCATGTATGCTGCCAATGATAATCGGCGTACACTGACTACATTCCCATCGAGTATTACGGCAGGGAAGTTTCTCCACGGTGGTCAGACTGTTGCCTGTTCTGCTATCCTCCGCAGCACCTTCGCTGACCAGGGTGGAAGCGATCTACCCTGACATGATACAACGGGTTGAAGGGACAGGAGCTTAATATATGCGCTTTGCAGGGGTCATGATCCCTTTTGTCAGCTAGCGGTCGGCGGGAGGCGAGGCTGATGGACGGGTCGATACGCCGTGTCCATCGAAGCTCATGATGGTTGTTGGCAGTGTATAGCCGTAGCGTATAGCTCAGGCGCTCGAGTGCGCCTACCATGTCGGGGTTGGCTACTATAGATTTGACCTCCCCGTTCCCCTATTCTAAGGCGGAGGAGATCAAACGAGATATACGAAGGGGCCCTTAAGCCAGTGGGCCACGAGCTGCCCCGACCTATTGGTCATGCGAGTCAGGGCAAGTCTTCCGACCTCAGAGGTCGTGCGGGTCGAAGGTTGGCTGTCTGAGCCCAGAGGTCGGGCGGACAGACCTGCGAGTTCGCGGGCAAGTGAGCCTTGAGCCACCTCGACCTAGAGGCCGTGTGGATCGGATGTGGCTTGCCCGACCTCAGAGGTCGCGTGGGGCGAGCACGATGAGCCTGTGAGCTAGAGAGCTATGGGCCATCCCAACCTGGAGGTCGTGCGAGTCGGAGGTAGGTCGTCTGGACCAGGAGGTCGTTTGTTCAGCTAGGGGAGCTAGTACGAGGCGGATTTAGGCCGTGGTGGGCCATAGATCGATGGGGCGAGGTGTGGGCCTCTTCTAGACTTTATTGTCATAGTATTTGCTCCAGATAATCCTTACCCTAGGGATATCAGCTTTGTCAGAGAATTTGCTTAGGTGCTTCAAGAGTAAAGCATCATTCTCATGGCAAACTTCACTCAGCACAAATTCTGACGGCAAACAGCTTTTTGTTGAGTGCTTATTGTCGGGCACTCGGCAAAGCCGTTGGCGAGTGCTCGATCGGACGGTGAGAATACAGTGACGAGACTTTGTTGAGTACTAAAACGTAAACACTCTCAGCAAAGTCTTAAGCTTTGCTGAGTATTAACTATTAAGGTAAAAACGTTCAGCAAAGTATTGGGTTTTTTTTTGCCGAGTGTTTAATTTAGGGCAAACACTTATTTGCCAATTTTTTAGTTCCCCCGAGTGTTCTTCAGGTGCACTCAGCAAAGTGCATGTTTACCGAGTTCCTAATAAATTTCACGCAGCAAACATCCGGACGCTCAGCAAATAGGTCGTTTCCGGTAGTGATTATTGCACTGGTTACATGCAGCCCGGTTAGCGTCGCTGCAGAGGTCATTTACCTACAGAGTTCTTCACGCAGCACTGCCCGCGTCTGGCACATGGCGATAGCCGGTAAGGCCTGGTTAGCGTCGTGCCCGTTATTGTTTTGTCCCGGTTCTCCATAGTGTAAATTGAACCGGGATTACGATCCGGGACTAAAAATCGAAAGTGGTGAGAATACAAAGCGGGATTAATAATAACCTTTAGTCCCAGTTCGTAACACCAACTGGGATGCCCCTGAGGCCCAGGCCCAGGCCCAGACCAGCAGATTTAGTCCCAGTTGGTGTTACCAACCAGGACTAAATCTCTCTGTGTGTTTTTTCTTTTTCTGTTTCTTTTAATTTAATGATATACTTTGCTTTTAAATTTGGTTTTCGAATACGATTCTACACTACAAATGATATATACATTTAGATTTCGGTTCGATGAATGTACACAAATGACACAAATATAAGTATGAAACTAAAGTACGCAGAAGTTGTATATACATACAATATTCATTTACATATATTTTTACAATCACGCCTAAGCGTGTTTACATATATATTTAAAAAAAGAGTATTTGGTGATACTCTAAAATGACACTAATCTATCTAAAAATAAAAAGAAAGAAGTAGTCACATGCTGCTTGCCGGCTTGCCACATGAGGTTTCATACTTTGCAATTCCTTTAGCTTCTTAATCCTATACACAAAATAGGAGTTTTGTCAAGTACTGTCCTCCCGTGTGAGCTGCCAGCAGGCTACGTGGTATGCCCATCATCACCTGTCGTAGTAGCTTCGTCAGGGTCATCACGTACTGATCTAGATATCATGCTACCACTGCAAATCGACAGTGAAGTGTGTGCTGCCGATGCCAGAAAAAAAAAGATCGATACAGATCGACGCACGCACAGATGGGGAGAGAGCCTCACCAGCTGAATCGGCGGCCTCCCGGGCGCAGCTGGTGGCGGTGGCGCATCGGCCTGGCCGGTGGGCGCAGCGGTTCTGGCGGCGTCGCCTGGCGGTGGGAGCAGCGAAGAAGACGATGGTTCAACGAAGTGATGTTAGAGAAGGGAGTGAGGCAGGGTGGCTTATATATTAGTGCAGCTTTAGCCCCAGGTCTTGGCGATGCCTGAGACTAAAAGTCGCTAATCCCGGTCGTGGTGACACCCGGGACTAGAGCTCTCTCCAAAATTTCTCTAGCGCGCTCCAGAAATTTCGAATGGCACGCTCTCAAAAATTTCAAGCTTTAGTCCCGGTCTTGGTATCACATGAGGCTAAAGTTGCATAGATTTTCACTTCCCGCCACTTTCAATCTGTGTTTTCTTGTTTCTATATATGTCTCTTTTTAAAATGCTCAAGCCTTGTTAATTGCCCAATAAATTGTATGCATGGCACAACCTTTTATAAAAAACAACTTATATTTACTTTTTCTTTACTACATACATAAAAAATATGTAGCCTAATTTTTTTCGCAGGAAATTATTTCGTTAATGCAAAATGTTGTGTTTATTAAAAATCATTTAAGCTATTTGTTTTCGACAGGAAATTATTTTTCACATCATTTTAACATTCCTCTTTTCGTTCTTGATCACACATTGTCTAAATGTGCATGGACTAGTGTGAAGGTGTCGTATTTTTTAAAACTCAAATTTTGATTTGGTCAAACCATGTCAAATGAAACAATAAATGACCTCGGATGAAAAATCTTGGGGTCCTTTTTGTGCAAAAGTGATGTTGCCTCAAAAAAAAAAAAAAGATTTAGTCCCGGTTGTATATTCGAACTGGGACTAAAGCTACCGGGTTTGGGCCTGGGCTGGACCCAACCCAAAACCTTTCATCCCAGTCCTACTCTTAAACTGGGATTAAAAAGCTTGAGAGTTCAAACTGGACTAAATGTCTTATTTTAGTCCAGGTTGTTGGCTAGAACTGACTAAAGGTTTCCTCCCGGATGAAAACTGCCTCGACATCGTTTCTCCCGAGCTTTACTCCCTAAGCAGTAGTTTCAACGGGACTAATAGTAACTTTAATCCCAGTTCAAAATGAGAAGCTTGCCTGTAGTGTAAAAACGCATCCGGGACAAAAACATCGTTTGTGCACTAGTTTCTAGATACATTGCTTTTGTTATGCACCTAGTTATACAATATGTCTAGATGCATACCAAAAAGAAATGCACCTAGAAAAGCCAAAACGACCTACAATTTGAAACAGAGGGAAGTATATGGTGAATATACCGTGCGGCACATGGATGAGTATACCGTAAGTGTTGCAAACTTGAGCAAGTGGAAAACAATATAAAAATGTCTTTAATTGTTTGCCTCCCTCCCCAAAAAAAAAAAAATATATATTAAAACATCCTCTTGATTGATTCCCTGATTCCTAAGACAGAGTAACGTACACGGCCAGCTTTGCATTATTGCATACTGTATCCATCTATTTTTTTTTTCCATATATACACGTCCCACAAACGTCAAAGTAGCACAAGGCATATGCATAGATATAGATAATGGGATGTGCCAAATATATACTGTATATGATTTTAAACAAGTGCAAATCTCTCATTTTTGGAGTCAACAAATTCTTATGTTTGACAAAGTATATACAAAAAGCATTACTGTTTATAATTTCAAACAAACATCACTAGATAAATCTGCATCATATATTTTCATAGCAAGTCAATTTGAAAATACAAATGATAACATTATTTTCTAAAAAATCTAGTCAAATTTGAGAACGTTTGACTCTTCGAAATGTGAGATGTGTACTTATCAGCGCCAGCAAGTGATGACATGTAACATCCTAAAATTTGCATATTTTGTATTGAAATAGCTAAAATTGATTTATTTATGCAATTATATATGTGTACATTCACATATAGGGAAATAAATTTTTTCATTAGAATAAAATCAATCATAAGGATAGGAGCATGTTGATTTATACATGCTGATGCATATTACCTGAGCTTCAAACTGAATTCAAATTCTTTTGAAAATAGCATTTGTAAAGTTCAGTTTTTCTAGAAAAAAAAAAAAAAAAACAAAGGGTAATGCTTTGAGTGGCACGTCCGAAAGGGACAAATCTAATAGGACATGCGGGCCTCATGGGTACTGCTGGCGGCCCATCACCGCACCTGGAAATATCCCCTACCGCAATGCCATCTGCGCCACACATTTTCACCATCTCCTTTCTTCTCGCTGCTCACCGCTGCTCCCTCCTGGCCGCTGCACCGCACGCCGCTGCTCCCTTGCCGCGCCGCCCGACCCACTCCCTCTCTAGCGACGCCGGGCGAGCCAACCTCTCCTGCGCCCGCCCAGCCTCCAGCGTCGTGACGCCATCTGCTCACCTCGCCGGGCTTCCACGACGTCGTGGCGCTCTCAGTGCACGCCCAGCCTCCACACTGGCGGGAGCTCGAGCCCGGCATGCCTCCCCCAACCTCGACGGTGCTGGGGTGCTGTTGCGGGCCCGTGGTGGATGCATGGATCTCGACAGCGGAGCTCAAGCCCAGTGCGCCGCCTCCACCTTGGTGTGTGGCTCGCCCGGCGTTCCTTCCACCCTCTCCGATGGGCAGCTCCACCACTCCCACGCCCTACTCGGACCCCTTCCTGTGCTTGCCTCGCTCTCCCCCATTATCTGCAGCCCCCCTCACCCTAGTGGCTTGGATTTTGTGGGGTTAAAACAATCGATTTGAGCAATTGATTTTGAGATGTTTCAACAGGTGTTTCTTGATGTTGCGATTATTTATTTGAGATGTTGCAATATGATTTTTGATGTTGCAACAATCGATTTTAATATGTTGCAACATTTTTGTCTCAGATATTGCAACTATTGATTTTTGAGAGTTGCAACATATTTTGCTACATGTTGTAATAGCCAATTTTAATATGTTGCATGTGTCGATTTGGATGTTGACACTGTCGATTTTTCTACATGTTTTTAATGTTGCAACAATTGATTTTTAGATGTTGCAATATTTATATTCTGGTGTTGCAAATTGTTGGCTAATATGTTGCAACCCGTGGCGCCCTCCTCAACTCCGGCGTGGTGCTCACCACGATGAGCCTGCTCGCTGCGCTCGCTCCCGTCGGCATGGCTTCTTCAGCACCACAGCTGCTCTTCGCTCGTCCTTGTTCACATGCTGGAGATGGGCATGCGGCCCAGCCAGCAAGAGGACTGTTACAGCAGCGCGGCTCGGGCAAGGAGCGAGGTGGGGGCAGGCGGCCGGCAGTGTGGGGACGGGCCACGGGGAGGCGACTCTTCTTTTTGGAGCGCATGCGGGAGCGGGGGCATCATCGATGTCTAGTTAGCCCAGCAGGTGGGCCGGGCCGGGCGTCCCGATGTAATTTTTCCCCCATGGGACGTTCTAGCGCCAGCGCTCCCCAAAAAGAAAAGGATTCTGTTTCACCCTCCCACTTGGTTTTCAGCCTGCTGACCAAACCAGCACAAGGCCTCAGCCTTCTTCCCTTCGCCGCAGGCCCAATACCACCCCACCAGCCCATCTCCAAGCCGAGTCCCACCAAAAGGTCTGTACAAGCGCTCCTTCCCTTTGCTCTCACTGTCTTTGTCACCACTGATGTTGTCATTGGAGACCTCTACAAATCCGGCCAGGAAATTGTACACAAGCGACCAGTTATTCCACGGTCATATAATTCATCCACGCTATCTGGAGACAAAGTATACAAGTGTCAAATTGAACCATATACATGCAAGATGCGACGAACAACGCAAGCTGAACGGATGATGTGATGAAAGCACCGTTTACACATCAATGATACAGAATCCACTAGGGGTCGCCATACTGAATTGATGCCCTCACCTCATTTGTTTCCCTGGTAACAATGGTCCGTGTAATGATTGAGCCCGTTCATATTCCCACCATTGCATAGCAAATAGGTATGAAGTCAGATGACAAGTTCATACAGTTCATATCACTCAGTGTGCACATGGGGGAACAATCTGAAGCCCAGAAATGTGTCACGGATTGAGAATCACTGTCTGCCGGAAAATTGCCATCTTGTCTACTCTGTTTTCCAGATGCCACTCATTCTTATCTACTCGAACCATATGATCTGCAGTGTTTGATTCCATGGATGTACATTTAAGCAAAAGCCTCGCTGATCATCTAGGAGTATATGTGCTGTTGTAACAAAACAACTATGCAACTAGCAAAACTAAAATTAAAACAAAAGGGACAGAAGACAAGTTGTGATGAGCCTAGAACCTAGACTCTATTTCAGTATGAGAACTCAACATGTCATCTCAATGCTTTATATACACCAAGGTTGAAGGGTTCAGCTGGCCAAACCAGTACAAATTTGGGGTGTCTGAGTCCACACTCAAAAAGCAACCATGTGGGACCATCCGACTACAGTAGTTTAAAAAGTAGTCACATAAATATGGTACTAATAACTTCAACCAGCAACAGCACAGCTGTCTATAACACCAAAATGCATCGGCACTAGTACCGATTCGATTTTTGCGGCGGGGGGGCCAGATCTTTTCGTGGCGGCGCGCAATTTGCACCCGCCACGAAATGATCGGCCCTGCTCCGCTTCGGGGGCCGCTGTTTTACGTGGCGGGCGCGTTGCGGCGCCCGCCACGTAAAGATGATCTTTTGCGTGGCGCGCGCACGCCCGCCCACGTAAAAAGATCTTAACCGGCGCGGGCGCGTTGCGGCGCCCCGCACGCGTCCTTCTTTTTTGTGTGGCGGGCATGTTAGGGGGCCCGCCACGCATAAAAGCGCCGCAGCCTATATAATCTGGACGGCCGCCTCTTCATCTTCTCCACGAACTTCCTCTTCCAACTCTTGTGGGGGGGTTTTGATCCAAAAACCCGACAAAAACTTTGATTTGGGTGTTTTGGCTTTGATTTGGTGGAGGAGAAGACACTAATTGGTCGGTTAATGCCTCTTTTGATCTTTCTTTCCCTCTTTTTTCATCCCCTCTCTAAATCTAGAGACACATGAGGAGAGAGAAAACTGCCTTTTCTCTAGATCTAGATCTATGGTGGAACTTTTTTTTTTTTGGCAAAATTTGCCCACAGGACACACAAAGTCGCTTCTTTGCCGAGACACACCGAAAGTGGAGCATTTTGCCGAACACATAAACGTTTGTTGCAAATTTGCTAGTGCACACCGTGGCGCTTATTTAATTATTTCCGACCAGCCAGAGGGAGAGAAACATTCGTTATTGACGTTGGCTACCCCCGAGTCGATTTGGACTCGACCCCGAATCGAAGGATTATTGGTCGGGCCGCCCGGACCAGCCCGTTAGGGTTTCACCCGATTTTCCCCAATCCTCATTCGGCACTCGCGCCAACTCTACACACCCGCCGCCCTTGAGCCCCGCCGTCTCCATTGCACGCCGCCCCCGACCTCGGCGTCCCCCTGTATTGCCATGACGGGTTGAAGAAGGGCACCACGAGGAAGATGAAGTCCGCCTCATCCACGCCGTGTGCCCGCGTTCTCCACCAAAGGTGCCTCGATTCAGGATCCCAAAAGGGTTAGTTCCTTCCGCTGAACCCAATTTTTGGTTGCTTGCACATTGGTGCTCGAAACTGAAACTTCGCGTGATTCTTCTTTCAGTTTCTCTAGTTTTGATTGATTTTTTTTTTTTTTTTTTTAGGATGGATCCGTCGGCTGCCCGTAGGGGTGGCAATTACGGTTCTGCATATGTAGAGCAAAGGCCGATGAGCTTGATGACTATCATGTTACTTGCTAACTTTATTTAGCGTGTGGTGGATAAGGATACTATCAATTGGATGGATTTTTGTGCCATGCTTGATAAGGAGATAGTTTATGGGAAGGATCAAGCAATCGAAGTCAGTTTCTTTGACAAATCCAAGGACCGGCGTATGTATAAATTCGACTCTACTTTGCTTGCTGCATTTGAAGTGTATTGGGAAGGTAGAAGGCTGCCATTGAATGTAGAAGTTGTTGACACCGGACCTCGCCATTGAAATCTCAAGTTTCTCATGCCGTTGATTACGCTCAACCCGGCCGCTATTGCCACACAACGTAGTCGGGTAATGTGTTTTCCATTAGCTACTAATGCTGATGCCACTCGTCACCGATGATGTCCCCGCTAATGATAATGCCCTTGCCGATGATTGGGGAGAGTCGGATGAAGTTGAGTATGTTGGAGTAGATGATGAGAAAGAAAAGTACAAGGATCTTACGGTGGAGGAGGAAAAGGAGGGCTGTGATTACTATCCCCGACTCGGACCAAGATGATGATGACCCACTTCTTGTTAATGATGAAGAGGGGTGTGAGAGTGTGGTGCACGCCACGACATAGATAACCCTAAGATAGCTGTTGGTGTTACATTTGAAGATGGTTATTGTTTTAAGAGATGTATCCGTCGGTATCTTTGTGCTTAATGAAGTTGAACTTGCAGCCCCTACAGTGAAGCAACGAGGTACGAGCATATTGTAAGGCCAAGAGGTGCAATTGGAGGATTTATGCTGCTCGGTGCCGGGATGGGAAGACATGGCGGGTATGTGTGTATGGAATTACCTATTCAATTCATGTTTTTGCCTTTATTATTGATGCAGCAACTAACTGTTCAGTCTCTTTTCATGTGTTCTTTTCCAGATTAGGAAGATACCACACAACCATAAGTGTGCCAAGACAAGCAAGATTGAAAAAAAACTGCATGGCTACAAACCATTGGGTCAAAGACAGAGTAATAAATTGGCTTAGGAAGGATCCAACTATTGGTGCAACTTTATTGAAGCAAAAGTTAGAGGGAGAAGTACGACATTCAAATTAGTTACTACGTTGTGCAGGGACGGCCGCGATGGCGTTAGATGAAATTTTTGGAGGCCGGGAGGATAGTTTTGATCATGTGTTTGCTTGGAAATTAGAGCTTGAAAGAGGAGTCCCGAAGCATTGTAGAGATTGAGTGGACAAAAGTGAAAAATAAAAAAAGGAGGTTCAATAAGATGTTTGTAGCATTGAAGCCATGTATTGATGGCTTCCTCAATGGTCTGTAGGCCTTATTTAGGGATTGACTCCACGGTTTGACAGGAAAGTGGAAGGGCAAAGGGCGGCAGCGGTAGGTGTTGATGGCCACAACCGGATGTTCCCCGTGGCGTATGGTGTCTTTGAGAGTGAGACCAAGGACAACTGAATGGTTCATGAAGATGCTTCACAAAGCAATTGGTTCACCTCTTGGGCTTGTAATTTCTACCTTTTGATGCGTGGCAAAGGAATAGACAAAGGCGATTACCACAGTGTTCTCAAATGGTGTGGAGCATAGGGAATGCATGAGACATCTTGTCAAAAATTTCGAGAAGAGATTGGGGGAAGTATTTGAAAAGAATTTGTGGCCTGCATCAAGGTGCTATAGACTAACAACTCATAATAGGCATTGGAATGAGATGTTGAAGGCATGCCCAAAAGCAATGCAATGGCCGGAAGACAATCACAAACAACTATGGACAAGGGCAAAGTTTAGCACACTAAGCAAATGTGACTATGTAACCAATAACATAGCTGAGACCTTCAACAACTGGATCGGAGATGAGAAATCATTACCGATCTTTGAACCGATGGACAAGATAAGGCAGCTCATAATGCAAAGGTTTTACATTAGGAGGCAGCTTGCAACTAAGTTTAATGTACAAATTCTGCCTCATGTGATGAAGGATTTGCACATCAAAAGCAGGAATTTCAGATGCACCATTAACAAAAGTGGGCCAATGCTTGGTGAAGTAGGAGGAGTGAACAAGGAACTTGTACCATGGAAATTCATTGTTGATCTAGACAAGAAGGAGTGCACATGTAGGCATTGGCGGTGACTGGTTTGCCTTGTGTGCATGCTATTGCTTTCATAGGTACTAGGAGGGAATTTCAACTAGAGGATTATGTTGACCATTACTACTCTGTGGACAAGTTCAAAGCTGCCTATGCAACCGCTAGCGGCCCTCCTATGCCCGACAAGGAAGATTGGGAAAAAGGTGGACCTTGGTTTCAAGTTGTATCCTCCTCTATGCAAGAGAGCAGCAGGAAGGCCAAGGAAAAGAAGGATTGTTGGCGTTGAAGAAGGTGGTTCTAGCAAAGAAAGGGAAGAGAAGGTGCAAAAGGTGTGGCGGATTGGGGCACCTCCGGAAAACTTGCAATGAAACAGTTCATGATCCCCATGCACCCCCAGCCGCACCACCAAAAAAAGGAGAACTTACAAACCAAAAGTGGTAGAAATCATAGATACCACTGTTGAACCATCTAGTGCCAAGAAAAGGAAGGCCAACACCAAGGGCAAGGAAAGCAACAAGAAAGCCACAACTCAGCTGCTTCTCCTCGTGAAACAACACAAGTATGTGGTCATGCCCATAATATATGAATGTTACAAATCTGCCATCTAATAATGTTACTAACTAGGCATGCCTACTAACTAACATGCTTTTGTATTTTGTAGGAGCTTGGTGACATCTAGCCCGAGGGCGTTGACTCGAAGCTTTGCCGGACAAATCTCTCGATGACATCCAGGTCCCAGCGCATGCACAAGGAGCAAGAGGGCATTGCTGGACATGTAGGCAGCCTTTGTGCTTTGCTTTTGTGCCAATCTGTGGCAATATTTAGCTATTTAGTGCTTTTGTGCCAATCTATGGCAATATCTGGCTATTGTAAGCCAATGACTGTGGTATTGTAATGAACCTTGTGCCAATCTGGGCAATCTGTAGGTGCAATGCCAAGTGTTTGCATTTGCTTTGGTATTGTAATGAACCTTCAATTTAAGCCGGTTTCGATTTGAACTTACCATTGTAATGAACCATCAGTTTGGTATTGTAATGAACCATCAGCTTGGATTACATCCACAATTGCAGTGAATTAACTAGCATTTCATTCCATTCATCGATATTTGGAAAGATATTACAATTCAAGTTTCGAGACATGCATACATTCACCAGCCTTCTTGTACAGCACAATGCAAGTTTCAGACATGCATACATTCACCATTCTTGTACAGCACAATGCAAAATCGATGAAACTGCCCAAATCGACCAAAATCGATGAAGAGAACTTACCCAATCTCGATTCCTACAGGTGTAGAACTGCTTCATGGATTTTTTGGGTTCGGGAGGTCCGCTCCACCACAGTCGGAGTCCTGCAGAGCGGGCACAATGGCTGCCCATCTCTCCCTGCCCGTCCCACGCGCAGCCGCACTCGAGGTCGAACCGCTGCGGATCTTTGTAGCCATGTCGCTGTTGTAGGCAGCCCAAGACGCCTGCGCCGTCGTCGCTCCGCCCGTTGCAACACACGCCGCCGCCCGGCCTCACCTGCAGCAGCCGCGCCGCCGCCCTCCTCACAGCGGCGCCGCCGCCGCCGCCGCACCACGCCGCAGCCGCCGCCGCCCGGCTCACTGCCGCAGCAGCCGCTGCTGCACCACACGCCGCTGCCGCTGCACAAAACGCCCGCCCGCCCGGGTCACTGCGAAAACCGCGTTAAGTGGAGAATGGGGACCGAGGACCGGTGTGACCGGTCCAACCGCATCAGCGTCGCCTTTTTAAGTGGCCAAGGGCAGTATGGTCACTTTGCAATCGTTCTCTGGCTGGAAATAATTAAATAAGCGCCATGGTGTGCACTAGCAAATTTGCAACAAACGTTTATGTGTTCTGGCAAAATGCTCCACTTTCAGTGTGTCTCAGCAAAGAAGCGCGACTTTGTGTGTCCTGTGGCAAATTTTGCCTTTTTTTTTTGGAGGAGATAGAAAACCCCAACTTTTTTCAGTTAATGCCTTTTTTCTCTGAAGTCAGCAGGAAAACCCCAACTTTTTTTTTACCAACTCATTAATCTCACTAGTATGAATTACATTCTCAACGACGTTCTTTTGTTGTGTAGTCATCATCCATCCCTCATATATACAGTGCTTATCTCAACGACATATTGTGGGTTCTTTTACATGTGCACTTCTCCCTTCACTATTCTTCCATGTCTCCACACTGTATTTTTTGTTTTCTTGATATTTTGCTGCATTGTGAAGATTAGCACATAAGTTCTTGATATTTTGCAGTCGCGTGTAAACGACAATAGGCAAACCTACAGATCCCATGGGTGGATGACTCAAGGTGACAATTTTCAGACAATCATATGGTCACATGTAATTGCGCTAAAAAATATGGTTAAATGTAATCTTCTAGGTAAGCAACTTGACTAAGAAGGAAAAAAAGTCGCAAGTATTGGACATTGCAGTGATCCTCCTACATTTTTTTTTTTTATGAAGACAGGAGGGGCTTGCACAACCATGCACTGTGTGAATCGTTTATGCATACTTAGTTCTATTGGGATTGGAATGGCCGATTATCATAGTTGTTTGCACACAAATCCTAGCCATAAATATCTCACTGGTATTGTTGTTTGCACAGTGGGGTTCCCAAGAACCAAACAGCATGGCCAGTCAGTTTCTCCACCCTAGCCATTTTCTGCCACCCTGCAGCGCCGACCTGCACGGCCACCGAACCGTAGCGGCCGCAGCCGTGCCGCTTCTTTGTCGTCGCTGATGTCCTTGTTGATCATCCTCTACAAATCCGGCAAACGAAGTTAAACACAAGCGAGGGTTATTCCATGACCATAATTCGTCCATGCTATCAGGAGTAAAGAACAATGCAAGTGTCAATTAAGCCATTATACATGCAAGATGGGACAAACAACGTAAGCTGAAGAATATGATCTCATAAAAGCACGGTTTACGCACAATGATACAGAATTCAATAGGGTCCGACACTGAATTGATGCCTTCAAAACTACATATGCAGCTATCTAGGAGTATATACATATAAGCAAAAGCCTGACTATCTAGGAGTATATGTGCTGTTATTACAGTAACAATTATGCAGCTATCAAAACTACAATTAGACAGAACGGACACAAGAGTAGTTATGATGAGCTCAGAACCCCAGTTCTCTTTCAATACGACAACTCTACATGCTATCTCAATGCTTTATATATGAAGGGTTCAGCTAGGCAAAACCTGTACAAATTGATGGTGGTTGTGTTCACACTCGGAACGAGATCATCTGACTTCATGGGAAACGACTGCATCTGCAGTCATCAAATCTCTGCCATTTATTGTTGATCTGACGACAGATACATTAAAATGATATGGGCTGCACAATAGCAAGGCCCAGCACAGCCCACGTAGCTTTTGGCTGTACCAAAAGCGCTCCTGGCTCAGCGCCGCAAACGCATCGCCGCCGCCGCCCGTTCGGCGCCGCAAGCTGCAGCGCCGCTGCCGACCACGCCGGGAGCCACGTCACACCGCGCGGCTGTCAGCGTCCTCGCCCGGAAGCCACGTCGTCTTCTCCGTCGTCGCCGAGCACGGCGCTGTCAGCTTCCTCGCCGGGAGCCACGTCGTGACGGGGGCTGTCAGCGTCCTCGCCGAGAGCCACGTCGTGCGGGGCTGTCAGCGTCCTCTCCGTCGTCGTTGAGCACGGCCCTGTCAGCTTCCTCGCGGGCCCAGTACTAATGCGCTTGCCTGTACTATGTTGCTTGCAGTGTATTCAGTGAACTGAGCTTGCTGTGTATTCAGAGCTCGTTTCCAGGCAGCACTATGTTGTGAAAATTGAGCTTGCAGTGATTCAGTGAACTGTACAGATTGTATTTTGCAAAGTTTTGACTAAATAAAGAGAAGTCGTTCCTGAATTTATCATGTCTTGTTTGCATAAGAGTTTCTGATGCTCTCATTTCAGTGAAAATACATACAGATCATGCCAAAAGAAATCATATATATAGAAACTTGCAAAAGGAATCCAGATTGCACATCGATGGCAAAAGATAACCATGCAACTAGAATTCACCAATCACATCATCTGTGATTGCTCCTGCAAAGTAAAAACAATAATTGATCATGGTGACCATGTATGGTTGAGAAAAAGGAGTGTATTTTTTCAAACATTACCATAAATGACTGAGCAAAGGTACTGATGGCCATGTATGGTTCAGACATATCTTCCATTGGCAAAGAAGAACTAGGATTTTGTACTGCTGCTGCAGTGTCTTCTACTGCTGCTTCTTTTTCCTTTTTCTTACCTCCCTTCTTTGCAGTTTTCTGACTTCCCTTCCTTGCAACTTTGTGCATCTTTTCAAACCAAGCTCTTTTTGCGCTTTGAGGTTTTTAGTTTCAACGTCCTTTTTCTTTTTAGGCTTGCTGTACTCAACATATTAATTGGGGAGAATCATTTGTGGAAACATTGGTTGGCTTCACTTCACCAGAGAAACTCCTGATTTCTTCTTCGACTTGATTGCTAACCATGTCCAGTGCCTCATTGACTAATAGGACGCACCGTGGATAACTCGCAGCTCAGTGTCTGACCGCATGGGAAGAACAACCTCGGGTTACACACCTCTTTGCTTCCATCACAATGCAAGTTGATGTTTCTTTAATCAATTCCAACACGAGCTGGTACAGGTCTAGAGCATGACAAATAAATTAAGAGAAAATTGATGCACTCTGAACCTACACGGAGAGAAAGAGAAAAGAATACAGACCTGCAACATGTTCCTGACGACAGAACACAAGCAGCGGCCAAGATCGCCGACGTCTCGCCTTTGCGTTCACGGGAAAAGCAAATCGCCGCCCGCCGCCTCACCCTCTCGCCACGCGTCGCGGGAAACCAGAAAGAAATCGTGCCAAAATAGAAAAGTCGGGCGCCAAAACTAGAGAGCGCTAAGTATTGTTGGGCCAGCCCGGATAAATGAGAGCTCAGCAGCCAGACGTATCTGCAATCGTTGGATCCAGCCGACGGTAAAGATTTGATGACTGCAGATGCAGTCGTTTTGGCATGAAGTTAGATGATCTCGTTCCTCACACTCACAACAACCCTGTGGGACCATCCGAATAGAGTGGTTTAAAAGTAGTCACACATAAATATGCTACTAACACTACACCACAACCCTTAATCAGCAACCAACTGCAGTTGTTAAATGTTTTAATTTGCGTTGGGCGGTCTGTTGCTAAATGTTTCCCATGGATTGCCAGTTGCTAAAACTGAATACTGCAATGGATTGTCGGTTGCTAAAAGTATTTTGCTTTTGCATTGAATGGCGGTCGCTATACATGAAAACAAGGTCGGATCATCCGTCCCTAAACATATTTTGTGTTGGCAAACTCTATTTGGGCCTTCCAGCGGTGGTAATTTTGGCCCGAGATAACTGAACCCTAAGGCACCCCAACCCATTACACGGTGCACATAGCTCCGAGGCATACACGCGCCGCCTCCCCTCCACTGCTCCCGTGTTCTATCCACGCCGCGCCGTTGCCCGCCCGCCCGGCCTACGCGCCTTGCTGGCGGCCACTCCCGCCGGGCTGCATGCCGCGCCACTCGGCTGCTCCAGCCCGGCTGCCCACCCGCCAGCCAGCCGCAGCCCCTCCCCTGCCGTTGCTGCTCGCAGCAAGCGGAGGACAAGCACAGCGAGGCCGCGGCAGCTGCGAGCTTGTCCCAGCTCTAGGAGACCGCGCATCCACTCAAGGTCAGCGCCCCCTTTTTTTCTTCTTCCTCTTCTTCCTCGAGAGATTAATTTTTCCCCCTATACTTGTCTCCCGGCCGTCCATCCATGGGACTAGGAGGCATGGATCCGGCTGTTTGGTGATAGAGGGGAAATCCAACTTGCTCCAATTTACCGGTCTCGATGTTGTCCATTGCTTCATTTTTTTTGAGTTAAATGCACCTGCAGCACCTTAAACTTGTCATGGTGTGCCATCCGGGTCCATCATCTTACAAAAACGCATATCGGCACCTTAAACTTATCATGGTGTGCCATCCGGGTCCATCATCTTGCAAAAACGCACATCGACACCTTAATCTTGGTCATAACCACCCCATCTTGCCAAATCACCATGAATCCAGGTGATGTGGACTGTCCATGCTGGACCAATGGGTCACCTGACCTGCACGAGAGGCTCCCCAAGCTGGCATTTCATTGGCAAATAAGCAAAAGCAACCCCCCCCCCTCCTCTAGTGTCACCATTGCATCCTCTCTCTCGCTCGTCTCTGTACCCACTTGTAAGCTTTCTCATTTAGTACCCTAAGTTTATCCATATTTTTTGTCCACGAAAGAACAGTAGTAGATCTTGCACATGCCCCGAGCTAGTTTTTTAGCTTCTCACCTTTGAATTGCTTACAAAGTTTGAGTACATGTGTAACACAAAATCGTTTTGCAAGATGATGGACCCGGATGGCACACCATGACAAGTTTAAGGTGCCAGATGTGCGTTTTGCAAGATGATGGACCCAGACAACACACTATGACAAGTTTAAGGTGCCAGATGTGCATTTTACAAGATGATGGACCCAGCACGACACATCATGACAAGTTTTAAGGTGCTATAGTGCATTTAACTCTTTTTTTTTGTTTTGAGATGAAGAAGTTTGAGTCACGCGAGGGAGGTGGTGGCGGCTCTCTTTTTTCAAAACCGGGACATTGCCCGTTTTGCAGCTAAGCTAGAGAGTTTAGTTACATCCTAGTCATACAAGTGGCGAGATGCCAAAGGTAAACTAGGCGACACACATACAAAAGGCACCGGCTAGAACGGTGGAACTAAAAGGTTCTACTTTGGAAGGAAACCTATATCGCGACTATGAAGAACTCAGCGAGGCTCCAAGGAGCTGCTTGTTCAGCGGTCCTCGCCGTCACGGTGGTGGCGGCTCTCGTAGGTCGCGCAAGAGGAGACGACCGGTCTCGGACATCTCGCCTAGCGAGGTACTCCCTCTTTACCCAAAAAGCTTGACGTTTAGGGCAGCGACACGGTCTCCAAAACACAACTTTGACCTCTTGTTTACTTTTATGAAAGTATTTTTCAAGAGTGATATATGTATACTTTTATGAAAGTATTTTTGAAGACAAATCTATTCGTATAGGTTTCACATTTGCAAACTCAACAATATAAAAGTTATTGAAGATTTATATTCCCAATGTTTGACTCAAATCTTTTCCTAAACGTCCAACTTTTTGGGTATGGAGGGAGTAAGCAATAAGTTCTCCCCTCCTCGTCCTCTCGTTTCTGATAGGTTAAGGTTCTGCAATCTAGTTAATTGTTGTTCTAGATCTGGCTTCATTAGTATACTCGTGCATACTTGTGAGTAATCTACCGGTCTTACCTCAGAGGCTTGTTAATTTGCCATTTACACTACTAGATTTGCATGTTAATTAGGTGGAAATTTATTTAGATAGTAGGCACCATGTTCAGTTCAGTTCTGGAAATTTAATACTCGTGCAAAATTTCAGAAGTAGACGCTTAGGAGGAAATGTGTTTTTAAAAATGCCTTAGCAGTTTTCTGTGTGATTGTACTTGAAACCTCAGAAAAGCAAGTTGTGGATCAGCGTTAGGTTCTCCTCGTTCTTTTCTTGCTTGCTTGTAGTAGAGGTACTGGTTCCTAGAGATGGATTAACCTGAAGTAATTGGTGGATTTACAATTCTGCTGGCCAGTCTGTGTCTACTGCTACTAGACAGAGGCAGCAGCCGTTTCTTTGCTAGTCTACTGCAGTATTCTGTAAAATATAGTATATAACAGATTAGTGCTTGGCTGGTTACAAACTTCTAACTGAGATGTATTGTTAAATAGGTCTTTGTTGTTGTCAGTGTACTAGTCATTTCCATGCCATTGTTTCCCTTTTTTTTTGATCATTTAGGCCAGTCATAAATTGCCTTTTTTTTTTTTTTTTTGAATTGGCAACTTGGCTAGATTCTTCCATTTGCCGCAGGTCTGCAGCAGTACAGCAACTGCTCTTCCATCTTCTCTGTCTCAGGGTGCAGGTTATTGAATTTTCAGAGTAGCAGTGCAGTTGACATCTTGGCGAGTAGCAGGCTTACAACACAAATTCGATTTACAGGTTGCAAAAGTGCAGTTCAGTAGCTGCTGTTTTTCATCGTATCACTGTTCGGCAATGCAGTAAGCAACACCAGCTCAATTCTTCCCATTAGCATTCATCTCAGTTCATTCTCAGGTTTGTAGCAGCCATTTCGGAATTGCAGTGAACATCTTATAGTTGACTTATAAAACATACTGTATTTCAGACAAACACAACGAATCTTGCAATTACTATTTCGACATAGTTCTTTTAGTCTGTTGATTATATATTTTTCCCTAGATGATTACCAAGTAATCTCTATTAACTCAGAATGTTGTGAAGTATGTGATGCAGGTATGCATTCAACAGGGACGGGCTGTCTTATGGCCTAGCAGATATAATCCTAACTCCTCCAGCTCAAAGTACCGAGTTCAGATGGTCTCCAAGTATGAACGTGATTTCAACACTCAATCTGCATTTTAAGGATAGCTTGATATGTGGTGTGTTGAGCGTGGTGTGTTGTTACAGGATCAAAAATACAAAAATTCAGTGAGGAGACATAGAAGAACAACACACCACATATACTTTTGTATGCTAATCTTAATTTGTGAGGAGACATAGAAGAACAACACACCACGATCAAAACTTCAATTGGACAGAAGGGAGAGGGAGACTAGTTATGATGAGCTCAGAGGTCAATTCTCTTCTAATATCAGAGCTCAACACACCATCTCAATGTTTTATATGTATTCCAAGGTTGAATTGTGCCCCCCCTCCTCCATTCCGGCATCTCACGCCAGCGCCGCCACCCAGCTCCCCGCCGGCTGCCCGATCCGCCCTAGGGTTCGTGGGAGTACATCCCGTCGCGAAGAAGTAGGGCGCTGTCGGCCTCCGCTGCCCTATTCCCCGTCGGCATCGTCCCAGCAGAGACGGAGATGCTGGCACATGCGACGGCGTGGATGTGGGTTGGACTGCTCCGCTCATTTCGCATGAATTCAATCGACCGGCATTTGTGTGGTATATTCCTTATTAGGTCGAACCCTACCCACATCGCTTTTCATCCAAACACAGGTTCACCTAGGTCCAACCCGCAATCGAAACACTACCCTAATTTGTAACAATTTTCTGAGAAGACACCGAATGCAATAAAATATAAAACATATGGAATGTCATTTTTGCCCCTAGCTCTTTATCCCCCAAATTCCATTCTTTCTACATTGAATTCTCTAAAGCATATCCAAATTTAATTGAATATATAGTAAGAGTGGAAGAAATAAGAAGGATTTCATGAAAAAAATTCCTTTTCAAAGTACCAAGCAATTGCATAAAAAACCATAGAGCACCGACATAAATCACTTTAAAACAGAAAAACTATATATAATAACTAATGTCAGATTTAGGAAAACCAGGGTAACTTTACTGTGTCAATTGTCATAAGTACTACGTGGATGCAGATCGCATTCTGTTTTCTATTTTGCATTCCTCTGTTGTCTTCTGCACTGAATTAGATGACAGAATCGCTCTCTTTAATTGTCAAACATTTAACATATATGCAGTAGCTGCTGTTACCCAGATGACAGTGATATACACTTGAGAACAAAAAGGCTAGATACATGAACACAAAACACATTAATGTCAGTCGAAAGGCCATCCCCACAGATATGTGTTTACATGGTATTATTAAATTAAATGCCAATACTCGAAAAGTTGAACGTTACAATGTGCTTGACAGATTTCTAGTGTATACGCATCCTACACGCATTTCTAAAAAACTGTTACGGTTTACCTCATAGTACGGCCAATAAAGAGCCAAAATGCTTCTCATGTAGTGAACTAATAACAACAAGTATAAACTTAGGCACCTTAGAGTTTAGACGATCTCCAAGCTGTGTACAGGGGCCCCTTCCCTTGTTGTCACTGTCATTCCTGGCCGACTTGTCGGCACGGTCCCTTTCCTTCCTCTAGCCGGGCTCGAGATGGGAACAAAGCCAACGAAACCTCCACAAATGCCATGTCCGCGATTCATTCACCACATCGCGACCCTCCACGCTCTACTGATCCCCTTCACACCCTCTTTCCTCCGCCCTGCTGCGAACTCGCACACACACCACCGGCCGAACCCTCCATCGGTTCCCTGTGTCGTTTCTTTGTCCCCGTTGATGCAATTGTTGACCTATACAAATTCGGCCATGCTATTAGGAGACAGAAAAAGAAGAATGCAAGTGTCAAATTAAGCCATTCATTCTTATCTACTTGGGCTATATGATCTGCAGTGTTTGATGCCATGGATATATACATATAAGCAATCCTGGCTGATCATCTAGGAGTATATGTGCTGTTGTTACAATAACAACTATGCAACTATCAAAACTGACAGAAGGGACGGAAGACTATTATGATGAGCTTAGAACCTCAACTCTCTTTCAGTATGAGGACTCAACACGCCATCTCAATGCTATATGTATACCAAGGTTGAAGGGTTCAGCTAGGCAAAAACCTGTACAAATTTACGATGGCTGTGTCCACACTCAAAACAACCCTGCGGGACCATCTGACTAGAGTGGTTTAAAAAGTGGTCACGTAAATATGCTACTAAAGACTTCAACCCCGCAACAGTGTATTAACACAAAAACGCATATTATGGACTCAATAGTGCGACTAGTATGAATTACATTCTCCACAAACTAGCTTTTTTCTTCTGTAGTTGTCTTCTATCCGTCACATATACTCTCTACTCACCTCAACATTGTGCGTTGTTCTACCCAAGGTTCTTGGATTCGATGAAAACAATCCGTATTTCGGTGAAATTTGTCCATTTTGAGTGAGCTCGAAACGAATTATATGCATCATATTCCAAAAATTAACCGAATTGAGTCAATTTCATCCAATTTTCCCGAATTTCGTTCATTTCGGTTAGGACCATTTTTGTTTCCAAAACGGATCCCAAAACCTTGGTTCTACCTGAGCACTTCTCAATACTATTTGTCCATGTCTCCACTGTACTTTGTATTCTTAATGCTGCTACAATCTGAAGATTAGCAGAAAACTTGTTAAGCACGGGCCATGTTGGAATATATTATGCTCGTGCTGACATGTTTCTAGATAAAACTAAGGTTCGTGGATACATCATTTGGTGCTAGAATAGAAAACTTGATCCTGTTGAAGATGAAGAAGTGTAGAAGAAAATGACTTGATCCAGCACTCAGTTGTGTGTAAACAGAAGGTGAACCTAATGTCCTGATCCCACAGATGCAAGCCTGAAGGATCCAAGAAGACAATTTTCTGACAATCATATGGTTACATTTAATTGCACTCAAAAAAAAATACGATTACACATAATCTTCTAGGTGAACCAACTTAACTAAGCAGCAAAAGAAAAAAAAGTTGCGAGTATTGGACATTGTGGTGACCCCATAACAATTCAATGCTTTAGCTTTGCAACGAGTATGTCATTTATGTTTATGTAGTTCTGCTGGGATAGAAATGACTCATTATATCAGCAAGTTACACATGTCCTAGCAATTATCCCACTGGTATTGTTGTTTGCAGAGTGAGGTTAAAAAGAACCAAACAGGATGACCTGTCAGTTTCTGATATATGAGTTAAAAGTGCTGGTCCACATTTCTGTAAATGTTATAAGAACTCATCCACCCACTACTATGCACACACTGCCACTGTATATATGGCCACAAAGCTCCCAGGTAGTGTATTAAGCCCTCTGTCTCTCCAGCTATGTATTATTCTACAATATGTATACAGATTTGTAATGCTGCAGAGCAGCTTTGTGTACAGTGGGAATGAGTGGCATCAGGAAAAGAGGATTTCGCTGAACAGGAAAACTAAGGATTTTTGTGGACAACTATGTGCATCACCCATCAGGATTGTGTAGCTTCAGGTTCAGAACTAGTACTGCTGGGATTTTGTAGTGTTGTAGTTTTCGATGCTCGTCGACAATGGCAGTGTCAACATTGCTGGCTTGTCAGCGTTGGCTTTAATTAAGAACTAGTGCTGCTGAAGGTCAAGGCAGCTCTAGCGTCTTCAACAATTTTGCATGGCGAAATACAATGCATGTCAAAATGCTTTGAGGGCTTGAGGCATAGTGTAAGTTTCAATTTACGACTTATGAGACATGTAAAGGAGAGAACCAATTAAAATATATTTTTTATTTCTCTATGTGTTACTTGCTCACTCACCCTATGAAACTCTAAAGCGTCAACTGGTTGCACAATTTGACATGTTTATTCATATCTCGGTTGAGCGTGATACATTAAGTTATATTGGTACAATGTATAATGTTCAATATTCCATGCTCACAGTTCGCTTTCACTGCACACTAGTGCTTCCCTAACATGCCTTGTTTGGCTGGGTACTGGCTCAGGCTTCTTGCGCCTCCTTGCAAGGAGCCCTATCCAATGGGATTCTAAAAAAGCCTTAATGCCCGAAAGAGCAGGAGCTTTTTTTTCTATAGAGGAGCCAAAGCCGAAAAAAATGACTTCTCTCCTAACTCCATACAAAATTTATAAAAATTATTACAAAACTATCACTAGAGCCATTTTTACCTATTGTTTTCCAAACACAAGTCCAACTCCACATAAGTAGCCTGAGCTGGAGCTCTTTTTAGGGGAGCTCTACCAACATTGCCAACGGGCACTGCATATTGGCTGAAAGTGAAATCTCTTTCCTGATGGTCAATAAAAAAGTCGCTTTCCTAGTTAACACTTTAGGCTGTGTTTGGTTTGGGAGCCGAGTGGGTTGGATTGGAGCCGACCCATTTTTGCGGGTTGGAGCCGACCCATCTCATGTTTGGTTGTGAGGTTGGAGCTAACCCAGTTCTTTGTTTAATTGTTAGGATTGAGAGGGTTAGGATGGATACCATTTTAACACTGTTAGCAACATGCAATTGTGGGACCCACATGTCATGCTCTAGCTTTTTTCTCTTTTCTCTACCTTATCTCTTCCGCCCGGGACACCTGTCGTGCGGCGCCACCGCCCAGCTCCCGCCGGCCGCTCTCCCCCCCGCGACTGTGCCCGACTTCCCCCTTGGTGGAGGGGAGCAGGAAGGAGGCAGCACCACCGAGCTGGGGGGCGGATCTCGCCCGCGCCCGACCGAGCTTCGTAGTAGGGGAGGCCCGCGCCAAGGGCCGCCGCCCAACTCCCGCTGGTCGTACTAGCTACTCCCCGGCCTCCGCGCCGCCGCTCCTCCATTCCCCGCTTCCCATGCTGTGAGCACCGCCGCCCAGCCCCGCTGGCCGTCGGATCTTCCCTAGAGTTCGTGGGTACAACCCGTCGTGGAAGAAGCGGGGGGACCCCTCCAAATACGTTGGGCGCCGGCCTCCACCGCCCTGTTCCTCGTGCGGTCTCGTCCTAGCAGACGAAGACGCCGGGCGCATGCGACGGCGTGGATGTGGGTTGGACTTCGTCCGCTCATTTTGAAGGAATTCAATTAACCCGCATCTGTGTGGTATATTCCTTATCAGGTCGAACCCAACCCACATACGCTTTTCATCCAAACACAGGTTCACCTAGGTCCAACCCGCACCAAATGCAATAAAATATAAAACATATGAAATGTCATTTTTGCCCCTAGCTCTTTATCCCCCCGAATTGATTTTACGTGGTGTTTGAATTTCATTTTCCATGGCGGGCATTTGAAAAACCGCCACGGTTAATATCATGATTAACCGTGGCGGTCATTTTCTATTTTGCATGGCGGTTATTATGACCGCCACGGTAAATCGATTAACCGTGGCGGTTTTTATAAAATACCCGCCACGGTTAAAAAGGCCCACTCGTCCAACCTCTTCAGGCCCAAGAAGACCAGCGAAAAGCCCATATCCACCCATCATGTTGGGCTCATATAAATTGCCGAGCTAGGGTTACGTCCACACTCTCCCCGCCTCTTCGTTCACTCCTCCACGCGCAGCCAAGTCCCGTCGCTCGCCCCCCCGACGCGGCCCCCTCTCGCTCGCCCCCTCCCCGACACGGCCCTCGGCTCCCTTCCCTCCCCGAGATGCAGCGGCGGCGGCGGAGGCAAAGACGGGCGCCCGGCACGGCGGTGGCTCGCGCGAGGCGGGATGGCGTGGCGGCGGCTTCCCTTCGCCGAGATCCGGCCAAGGGCAGATCCAGCGGCGGGCGCGCGCCGGCGTCGGCTTTCGCGCGAGCAGCCAGACCTGCCGCGGCGGCGGCGGGCACGGCAACCTCATCCGGCGGGCGGCCCGGCGCGCGGATCCGGCGTCCCCATCGAGCACGGCAGCGTCGACCTCCTCCACCTCGAGTTCCTCCGCCGTGCTTCCTCGACCCGCCGCCGGGGCTCGATCCGGCACCGTGGTGGCTGGATCCGCCGCCGTGGTGGCCGGATCCGCCGGATCGGGCGGCGGCCTCGCCGGATCGGCGGCGGCGGCGGCAGATGGGCTCGCAACGGGCCATGGATGGGCTCCCGGCGGGCTCGTCCTTTTTTTTTTTTTTTTTTCATTTACGGTGACGGGCAAAAAGACCGCCATGGAAGTTATTGCATTTACTCGTGACCCTATGTCCATGGCGGGCAAAAAGACCGCCATGGAAAATACTTTTGCCCGCCATGGAAGTTCTTTTATGTAGTAGTGCCCCCCAACAAATTCCATTCTTTCTACATTGAATTCTCTAAAGCATATCCAAATTTAATTGAATATATAGTAAGAGTGGAAGAAATAAGAAGGATTTCATGAAAAAAATTCCTTTTCAAAGTACCAAGCAATTGCGTAAAAACCATAGAGCACCGACATAAAGCCCTTTAAAACAGAAAAACTATATATAATAACTAATGTCAGATTTAGGAAAACCAGGGTAACTTTACTGTGTCAATTGTCATAAGTACTACATGGATGCAGATCGCATTCTGTTTTCTATTTTGCATTCCTCTGTTGTCTTCTGCACTGAATTAGATGACAGAATCGCTCTCTTTAATTGTCAAACATTTAACATATATGCAGTAGCTGCTGTTACCCAGATGACAGTGATATACACTTGAGAACAAAAGGCTAGATACATGAACACAAAACACATTAATGTCAGTCGAAAGGCCATCCCCACTCCTGATATACACTTTCGAGTTTAGACGATATCCAAGCTGTGTGCAGGGGCCGCTTCTCTTCCTCTCACTACCATGCCTGGCCCACTTATCAGCACCGTCTCTTTCCTTCCTCTAGCCGGGCAACCTTGTTTACTCTGTTTTCCAGATGCCACTCATTCTTATCTACTTTGTCCATATGATCTGCAGTGTATGAATCCATGGATATGTACATTTAAGCAAAAGCCTGGCTGATCATCTAGGAGTATATGTGGTGTTGTTACAGTAAAAACTATGCAACTACCAAAACTACAATTAGACAAATAGGACAGAACACTACTTATGATGAGCTTAGAACCTCAACTCTCTTTCAGTATGAGGACTCAACATGCCATCTCAATGCTTTATATATACCATGGTTGAATGGTTCTCCTGGCCAAACCTCAACAAATTTATGGTGGCTGTGTCCACAATGAAAACAACCCTGTTGGACCATCCGACTAGAGTGGTTTAAAAGTAGTCATATAAATATGCAACTAAAGACTTCAACCTAGCAAAAGTGCATCTGTCTGTATAAACTCCAAAATTCATATCGACTCAATAGTTCTACTAGCATGAGTTACATTCTCAACAACTTACTTTTTTCCGGTAGTCATCTTCCATCTATCATATATTCTCTCCTCACCTCAACGCACATTGTGGGTTCTTCTACATGAACACTTCTCCCTTCACTATTCATCCATGTCATCACACTGTTTTTTTTTTTTGTATTCTTGATGCTGCTCTACCTTGTGAAGATTAGATCGTGGGCTGGGTTAGAATATTATTTTTCTCATGCTCAAAGTGAAGTTCCCAAAAAGCAAACAGGATTATGGCATGTCAGTTTATCATCTGCTAATAAAATAAGTTATGGGGAAGTATCTATATATATAACTATTATCGATACTATATGTTTGGTTCTCTTTAATAAATTTTAAGTTATGTTCATAAGCCTCATGTCCCAATAGCTTGATGGTACTGAAACACTTGATAGAAATAAGCTATGCTGCATGTTCTTTCTCCCTCTCCCTCAAGGATGCAATAATTATGGATATCATTGCTACAACATTGCTTTATTAGACACCTATGGAAGAAACCAGACCTCCACGAGCGGGTCATCAATGACGACGACAAAGAGCTCGTGTGACCTCGTCCCCATCACATGAGCCGTACGCCTGAGCTGCGAGCTGCTCTATGCACGGTATGCATGCCTGTAAAGCTGTGAGCTGAATGAGCCGTATACGTGAAAACAAGAATCCGGTTGTAGCCTAAACTGCCAAGCACGCAAGATATTGGCTTTTGGACCATGTATGCACCAAGATGGAATGTTCTTGTTCCCAATAGAGCAAATTTAAAGTTGTCGGGGTAATTTGCACCAATGTATACATGTAATTCTTGTACTCTAGATGCAATTTACTTTTTGAAGAGAACAATATGTTCTGGTTATAAATTTGATTGATTTTAGTTATGATTTCTTTATATGCAACTGATTTGATTTTAGTTTCTGCTCAGACACACTATTTTGTTAACTGGCAGCACAAAAAATGTTGGTCCAAAATGCTGTAAATGTAATAACAAATCAAGAGACAAAGAACAATGCAAGAGCCAAATTAAGCCTAATACATGCAAGATGGGTGAAACAACGCAAGTGGAAGGGATGATACTGAATTGATGCCTTCACCTCATTTGTTTCCCCTGGTAACCATGGTCAGCATGATGGTTGAGCCTGTTGATATTCCCACCATTGCATGATAAGCAAATGGGTATGAAGGCAGATGACATGCTAACGTCGTGCTTATTCATATCATGCGAGAGCAGTCTGAAGCCCAGAAATGTGTCACGGACTGCTAGACTTGAACAATCACCTTCTGCCGCAAAAATGGCCATATCGCCTACTCTGTTTTCCAGATGCCACTCATTCTTATCTACTTGGGCCATATCATCTGCAATTGTGCAGTGTTTGATGCCATGGATATACATCTAAGCAAAAGCCTGGCTAATCGTCTCAGAGTATATGTGGTGTTGTTACAATAACAACTATGCAAAAATCAAAACTACAATTAGACAGAAGAGAAAGAAGACTAGTTATGATGAGCTCAGAACCTCGATTCCATTTCAATATGAGAACTCAACAATGCCATCTCAATGTTTTATATATACCAAGGTTGAATGGTTCAGCTGGCCAAACCCGCACAATAGTTATGGTGGCAGTGTCCACATTGAAAACAACCATATGGGACCATCCGACTAGATTGATTTAAAAGTAGTCACATAAATATGCTACTAAAGACTTCAAGCAGCAACAGTGCAGCTGTCTGTATTAATTATATTCTCAACAACTTTCTTTCCTCGGGTAGTCATCATCCATCTGTCATATATATCCTCCTCACATCAACGATACATTGTGGGTTCTTTTATATGAGCACTTCTCCCTTCAGTATTCTTCCGTGTCTCCACACTGTATTTTTGTATTCTTGATGCTGCTGCATTGTGAGGATTAGCATATATCTAGTTGAGCGTGGGCTGGGTTAGAATATATTATTCACATGATCACACGTTGCCTGATAAAACTGAGCTTGGAGGATGCTTAAGTTGGTTCTCATGCATACAAAACTTGATCCTGTTCAAGATTAAAAGAACACAGTGACTACCGAGCACTGCTTGCAGTCATGTGTAAACAATAGGAGAACCTGATCCCAGGATGCAGGACTCAATGCGACAATTTTATGACAATCATATGGTTAAATGTAATTGCTCTAAAAAATATAGTTAAATGTAATCTTCTAGGACAACCAACTTGACTAAGAAGAAAAAAGTTGCGAGTATTGGACATTGTGGTGATCCTCCAACAATTTAATTCTTTAACAGCTTGAACATATCCTAGCCATTATCTCACTAGTATTGTTCTTTTTGCACAGTGAGGTTCGAAGAACCAAACAGGATGGCCTCAGATTCTCAGTAGCTAATAAAATAAGTTCTAGGGCAGTATCTACATATAGAACAATATTGGGTACTATATGTTTGGTTCTCTTTAATAAGTTTTAAGTTTTGTGCAGAAGCCTCATGTGCCTATAGTTTGCTGGTACTGAAACGCTTGATAGAAATAAGCTATGCTGCATCTTCTTTCTCCCTCTCCTCTCAAGGATGCAATAATCATGGAAATCATTGCTACAACTTTGCTGTACTAGACATGGAAGGAAGAAACCAGACCTTGTGGAATAAATCTGCAGTACTATATGCCATGAGTTTGTCACCAATGACGACGTTGATTAGCTCATCCCCATCACACAAGCCGTACGACTGAGCTGCGAGCTGCTCTATGCACAGTTCTTGTACCTGCAAAGCTGCGAGCTGAATGAGCCGTATACGTGACAATAAGAGTGCGATTGTACTGCCAAGCATGCGAGATATTGGCTTTTCGACTAGCTACGCACCAAGATGGCATGTTCGTGCTACCAATAGAGCAGGTTTAAAGTTGTTGGGGGTAATTTGCACCCACACGTAGAGCTCTTGTATTCCAGATGTAACTTTTAAAAAACAATATGTGCTGGTTACAAATTTATTTTATTTTAGTTACGATTTTGTTTTACCTGCAACTGATTTTATTGCTTTTCACTAGTACAAAAATAGTTTCTGCTCAGACGCACTATTTTGTTAACTGTCAGTGGAGAACCATTTCAGAAGATGTTCCATCTAGAGAAACAGCTAGTTGAAATAGATTTATTTCCACTGGCGGTTAACTTATGAAACTACTGGTTGAAAGATGGTTGCACTTTCACTAGAGGGTTATTATATACATCTACAAAGTTGTCCTACTACCTTCCAGCTTCTGACTCTCCATATATACTTTCCTCCTTTCTTCAGCGTAGTGCACTACCCTGACTGAGAACTTCTATAATTTCATTATTCTGTTTTGCCTCCACATATTTCTGTATTCTTGATCAGTTGACCTCATCCTCTGGGAAGACTGGTAAGAAAAGGTTGAGTATGGGAGGTCTCAGGAAATACTGTCCTCAGAAAAGATTGTGCCCAGTTTACTAAACCACACTGACCAGGGCTGACTCCTCCTTTCTGACTACAAAAGAAACGTCATCTTCATGATGAATATGAGCGCGATAACTTTGGATCGCTCCTTTTTGTCAAGTGAAAGGGAGATGAAGCTGGAATTTCGTGGCTGAGAAGTGTGTGTGCGTGTGTGACTGCCACCATGTAGCGTTGAGCGAGAGATTCTTCTCTCCATCTTCTTAAGACACGACAGCACATTCAAATTCAGTTTTCATAAATAATGACAAGGTTATCATGGAGGGTTGAAAACTAAGTCGTGTTAATTTATCAGATCTGAATACATCCTGGTCCCATTGGAACTCTCTGTCCCATGTTTGTCGACGTGATGCTCATCTCGTTCTTGTTAACCACTAAGGCCTTTTTGGATGCATATGTATTCACTTCAATCCTTGCATGTTGCAGAGGAACAGAATATAACTTAGTTTAGTTACACTACAATCCACTTCAACACATTTGGATTCAGATGAATCATGTGCATCCAAACAAGACCTAACGCGGGTTGATTGGACGGCAAAGCATAAACATGTCATTATGTGCGATTTTATATTCTTCCCAGTCAAGTACAAGCATAGATGTATACAGCTAACGTAGATATACAAACAAAATCCCTTTTTTTGCGGCAAGCTTAGTACTAGATTTTATTTTGTATATTATGATGTCATGGGTTACGACAAGAGGAGCTGGTGGCTTGTCGCACTCGCACATGCACATAATTTAACCCCACAATCCAAGTGGCCAGGCTATTATAGTTGATGATTGTGCAACTTGCTTAGCTAGGTAACAGAAAACTGATAAAGCGAATCAGTCCATCCTAACAATTTTTTTCAATAATACATATGCTCACTAACTTATTTTTAGCTACATAATAATTACTGACATATCCTGATCATCGAACCATGGATCCATGTGACAATCATCATCAGACCTGTCACCTGTATGTCCACCTAAACTAGCTGTTGCCCGCTGAGTCACCTGCAGATCATGGATCCATGAGTCTTCTGATGGAACAACCGGATGAGGAGTTTGTGCCAACGTTTCCCAATTTGCAACCCTCACAGCTGGATATGTTTTCGTCCAAGTAAACTCCTTAGTATGTTGAAATGTTTGTGTTCTGTCAGTGGCCTTCAAAATGTACAAACAAATTATGTTTTTGTAATTCTTAGCATGAATTCACTGAAATGAATGAACATTGATACAAGTTCGTTAGGCACAGCAGAAATGCACTAAGTCACCCAATTTTTAGAGAATTTTTTTTAAAGATAATTGCCCCAAGAAACATTTATATGGGTTTTCAAACCTCTCCTGAAAATATTTTTTTAAGAAAGGTTAGTGTCGATTCCGGCTAGATTGGGCCAGAATTGACACGCGCTTCATCGACCGTTGGAGCTCCTGAGATGGCGTAGGGGCTGCAGCTTCTCCCGGCGGCGACGAGCGGCAGCACGAGCAACGAGATGGAGAGGGGGAGCCGTGGGGGGGGGGGCAGCGGCGGGCGGCGCCGCAGCAGCAGGCGCGGGCGCGGCGGCGCGGGCACGGGGCAGGAGGCGGCGGCGGCGCCATGGAGAACTGAGGGCAATAGATTTTTTTTTGTTTGCTTATCCCCAAAGATTACATGGCTCTTGCTTATATAGCCTGACTAGTGGGACTTGTAATCTAAGCAATCTCTATAAGGTTTCCTTATATGATCGGAATACCTTTTACAAGCAATTCCTATTTATTTATTTCCTAATAAGGGTCTCCCTTATAGATGAGATATCCCCTTGCACACCAAAAATTCCTAAGATAATCCTAACTTGAAAGCGAAGCAAACTCGGAATCGTACGGGAGAGGGAAAGTGGCGGCGGCAAGGGCGCCGCCTCCCCCCCTCCCGCCCTGGCCCCCTCCTCCCCGGCCGGGCGGCCGGCGATTGAGCCCAATTAGCCACTCCCGGCTGGCCCAATTCTGGATCATGACAGTTAGAAAGTTAGGTTAGAGTTTTTGCATTTGTTATAAATATGCCTTGGCCGACACGTTCCTGGAGGTTGACACTCGTAGAGCCACGACCAAGGCATGGGACTTTCCTAATTGAATAAATGATAATAATATACAAGAGGGTGGGAATTGTTAAAGTGTACCTTCATAACTTTCACATTCAGATAAAACACTTTCTTTAAAGCGAATATATGATTCAACCGCTATCCTCAGCCCATCCTAGATCATACATAGGTTAGAAAAAGTGTGAGTATTTCAAGTTGTCTCGACAAAAATAAATATTATGATGGGAACTGAAAGAGTTGAAGTTACTAACCCTGAGTGAAACAATGGGTTTGTAGCCAAGTTCTTTGACTGCCTTGTCACAACTAAATGTTCTATTGAGCGTCAAATACTTAACCCTTGCTATTGTTAGCAGTTCAGGTTGATGCATTCCGTATTGCTGAAGTATTACCTTGTATACCAACTCTATGACAAAAATTATTGGCATGATAACCAGTGTAGGTATTCTTATCTCCAATGGTCTGCGTCAAAATTTGTCATCTTAGAAATATATCTGGTTAAATAAAAATATATATGCAGTCTTCACTGCTTCTACAAACCCTCCCTAGCTGAATTTTCTGTGTCTAGATTTCAGGATTAAGAATCTAGGGAAACTTTACCTTTTGTATCCAAGTTCAACCCGAGCCATATATGCAAAACTCCACAGATTTACTGGTTCCATGTTAGTTATAAAGTATGCCTGCAAATAATTTCATATGTCAATGAAATATGTTATAAAAATCACAGTATGAATGGAGTGGTAAAAAACATACTTTGCCTCCACTGATCTTAGCACCCTCTATTGTAGAAAGAGTCTTCTCGGCACAGAGGTGGCCATGAACCACATTTTCAACATAAACAAAATCATCACAGTTATTTCCTTCTCCAATAATAAACTGCAAGCAATACATAAGGTTATCTACACAGAATACATTGAGATCCCAATTCCCCAATCTTTGTATTAAGACTTATAAATCAATCTAAAAGTCGATACATTAACAGAAAGAATTTTTAGTTGAATACATTGAAAGAAAGTGATGTTACAATGATATGAAACTAGGAGGATGACCTCGCGCTGTCAGGGGAATGCAATAGAGTTTTTTTCATGTGTTTCTTTGAAAATTAACGATAGATTGATACGGGATTTATAGCCAATTCTAAAACTATCTTAGATAAAAAAATAACATATTTTAATGGGTGATTCTTTTAGATCGACGTCATCTCCATATGACAAAGGCTTGGTCGCTATCGTTGGTTCTAAATTACTGCAAGGAAAAACTAACAATGTTCCAGAAATATGAGAGAGGCACTGAGATAAAGAAGCTAGCTCATGGTCGACCATTCCATACCCTTATTCAAGGGCAGAGATAGAGATGTCTGAAAGTACGGGTGTTGCAGTGAAGCAACAATAGTTGTTGTACAACTTCGCTTTACAGAAGATATGAGGTAGTGATGCAAGCTACCAATCCTGGAGGGTGCAGTTGGGGTGGAGCAGGGCGGCCAGATGACATCAGTGGGAGCTGAGAAGCTGCCGAGAAGGAGCCAGTGGCAGTCGGGCGAGCACAGATGGCCAGGCGACCAAGCGCGTGGAGCGAGACAGCCAAGGATTCAATGGAGTAAAAAACTAGCCTCTTAGCCACCGCATATATTATAGGTGGGGATGATTTATTTAATTGGGAAGATTAGCAACGTAGACATTTTCCATTCCATCACGATGCATGCGTCATAGTGGCCAATTCATGATGCATGTGTGATAACTAGCTAGTAGTGGAGGGCAAGAGGTAGGATCGATGGAGCAATGTAGCCCAAAGGAGAATCACAAGTGTTAGAAAAGCGTTGACTCATCCGACATCGCGCATGCAGTGTTGATTGGATGGTGGGGCCCATGCGATGACGTAGCTTTACGTAATCACAGAGAGATAACTTAATGGAGTCAGATTCAATTAGAAGCATATTATAGTTGCGTTCTTGCCCCATGGGGCTTATGTGATGGTTTTGTACAACTCCATGTAGGCATCTAAACGTAGATCAAAATTGCGTCCTCACACTCTTTTAGTGCCTGGCCAGGGCTTAAGCCTGTAACCAAATTGGCTAGAAGACAACTATTTGAGGCAGGTGTCAGCTTGGCCAGGTCATATGTGAGTAACCAAATGCCCTCACTGGAGATTTATGAAGAAGGTGAAGGTCAAGAGGCAACTCTATAATTAAATGAAGGCATCTTTAAAATCAATTTGGTAGTAGTTCCCTTGAGATGCTAACAAATAATTTCTAGGTTGCAAATAAAATACCGACAACCATTTATTGATTTCATTAACTTTGTACTAATCATATCCATACTAGTGACCAACAGTTAGCCCTAATAATAATATTAAATTGTAAACATGCCATATATACTTCCTTACGTGTATTTTTCCATAGCGGTCAAGAATTGGTATCACATGATCACCAGGACCAAAAATGTTACCAGGACGTATGCAACAAGTCACAAGATCATTTAGGCTGTTCGCCTTCAACACTAACTTCTCTGCTTCCGCCTTGGTTTGCCCATATGCATCAGGAAACTGTCACTATCAAAATTGCCATCAGAAAATAGAAATATATTTTGGCTGTATCTGTAAATGTTTTGTGTAGCAACAACTAGCTATGTTTTTATGACAACTTATGTACAGAATTTAATTTTGTTATAAGGAATGCGGTAGTTTATGTGAAGAAGTAATACCATTTAATTATTAGTTTGGGTATTCCATACTAATTGTGCCTAATGTGCTTGAATTAACCTTAAAATCCAAACCTCATTTGGGTATGGCACTGATTCATTGACGTTGAGAAGTCCATGAAATCCATCAAATACAACAACACTAGAGCTGGTATATATAAGCCTTTTCACATTGCAGATCTTACAAGCATCGATCACATTTCTGGTCCCTGTTCATGTAAAATATGAATCAGAAAGCTAACTGAGGACACATGTTTATGTTATGCCTATATAAATAATACATTAAATCAACTGTTTTTGACCGAATACATTAAATCAACTGTTGAGTTCAAAGTGATAATTATATAAGGGATCCAATGCGTTCAAATTAATTTATGTTCTATGCAGTCTTTCACCTACAAACTTTGACTAATGTCATATATTGTAGGACTAGAACGGATACCTGGTCAGAGCGAATGATTTTACAGTATAAGCTACAGAATAGCAATAAATTTTATTCTCATCGCTTCCACTGAAAGACAGATCTGGACAATTACTCACCCTCGACATTGACCTTGTAATGAAGTTCCAAGTTGTCATTGCTAGGATCTACGGCAGCCGTGTGGAAAACAACATCCATTCCTTCAAAAGCTGAACACAAGAAAATTTGATCTTACGAAACCAAGATATATGGGCACTTGGTCAAATGATATCAGGAGTACATAGCATCCAGGTTATATAGCTGGTCCATTGAAGAATCAATCGGTTCAAGATATGGTAACTGGATTAGGTGGCTCAGCCCTGAAAATCAATTTTCCGGATTTTTTTAAAAATGGATAAAATTACAAAATCACAATGCACGACAAACCAACTAGCTAATTAACCACAGTAATAAAACCACATCCCAGAACCCTTTTTGTTACAAAAAACACAATGCACGACAAGCCTACTAGCTAATCTGAATGTCAACTAGTCAATAAAAAAGTAACAAACAAATAAGAATTTTTAACCCCAAGGCAACCCACTCAATTCGAAGTGAAATACTTTTGCATATGGTTTCGGGGATGGGGACCAAATATGAGTTACAATATGTAGATGAAGTATATATTCACCTCTGGTAAGCTGGCGTAGACTGCAGACATCAACTGAAGAATAGACAGCGCGGCCTTCGTGGAGAGCCTCGCTGAGGGGCTCATCAGTCTCGCTAGGGCCAAGCTCAACCGTGGCTGCGGGTCAGTGACCAGCACCGACCACTCACCGGAGCGAGTAGCGCTGCCACGAGGTGCCTGGCCATGAAGCCCCGGCCGCCGGTCACCACACACCGCTTCCTCGCCTCCTGATGGTGACCGCTGTACGCGGGAAGAGGCTGCGACCCCATCTTGATATTGTGTGTGCTCTTGCTGTTGATAGCTCTATGCTGCCCTCCTGCTGCGATGATGGTGTTTGCACGTATATTTATAGCTTGACGCAAATAGAATGGATTGTATGCACAGCCAAACACAACTGGCATTATTAGAAGCATATAAAATTCGCGTCTCTAATTTTATATGGAGCATGTGGTACCACATGTGATGTGCATGTGACCATGGAAAACCCAAATCTGGCAAGCTTATACTCAATTAATAATAAATTGGGGAATCAAAATTAGATGTAGACACCAAAATCTATACTAGTGGATTTTGTGGCTTGATGATGTCGGCAGCTTGCTTGAACGTACGGATAACTATGAGAGCTCTATGGTAGTTCTCTACTCATATGGATAATATGAGTTCAAAAGCACCTCAAAGAGCTCCGCCCTGCAAGTAGGAAGCGTAAGAACTGCTCGAAGGATTGGGCAGAGAAGGAACACAAGAACAGTTTCCTCCAGTGGCTCCAAAAAGCGTAACATTCCCCGTGAGATGATGTAGAGACAATGAAGAAGCTTGTGTCGGCCCGTCCATGCAGGTCACCACGTGGCAAGGACATGATGTCAACGGGTACAGGTTCCACACAAAAGAGAAGGACAAGAAGAGTGCATCACAGAACAACGGTGTTCGATATGAGGGCATCAACAGCGTGACTATGGAGAAGATGACATGCTTCGCACAAGTCGAAGAAATATGGGAACTTGACTATGGCGGTAACCTACATGTAACCGTTTTTCGCTGCCGCGGGTCAAGCCTGGGTAGTTCTAGTGGACGATTTTGGGCTAACCAATCGCGAACCTTCAAAGTGTATGGTATAAAGATGATCGGTGGGTACTTGCATCCGATGTCGCACAAGTAGCCTATTATATGAACGCGGAGAACATAAATAGACATATTGTCGTGGCAGGGGAAGCAAAGCAGATCGTGGGAGCTGATGGGGTCTAGAGTCCTGAAACATACAACAACTATGATGAGTTCCACCTCTTTACAGATTTTCCAGAAAAGATAAAGGCCGTTGAGGACAGAATCAATCCCGACAAGACTAAAATGATGCCATGGACCCGCCCCGATGGCGAGAAGAAGACCACCAATGCACCAGCACCAAAATGATATGTAATAATGTAGTGACATGAAATAATTCTGAATTTTATCTATATTTAATTGCAATTATTCTGATGTAAACACGTGCTTAATTTTATGCATGTAAATAGAAATGATTGTGGCCGAAGATCTAAGACATTCAAATCTTCTATTTGAGGAAATGAGGCTTCAAAGTCATCCTATGCAACAGACCCATTGGCGGCGTGGTTGTCATGTCTACTATTCAATGATATTTGCACAACGACCAATTTATTGTTACGTGTTGATTCTAAAAAAAGTTTGCACATTCCCTTACTCAATGCCTTCATTGGCAAAGCTAATTTAATGGTCCGAGTGATTTAGATTGAAATCTTGTACGTAATTTTATATACGAAAGTTGATATGATCCAGATCTATAATCAAACTATTTTTGTTGTTATTGTTGTAGAGACGGCTAAGAAAAATGTATCCAATTTCAATCTATGAAGCCAGATAAAGACAGATTATATCAAAATTATAGCCCTTGACGCAATCTACTGCTATGTTATTCAAGTATTTTATTTGGATCTCTATTTAGAGGCCCAAGGTGTTGTTTTAATTATTTTCACAATTTTTGAAATTTCAAATTCAAAATATTCAAACAAACTTGGATGTTGATATGGCCTATATACCAGAGTTGTAGTTTACTATACAATTTATAACTTTTTTGTTGAAATTTGTTCAAGTTGTTTAGAGTCCGAAATATGTGTTTTAAGTTTACAGGTTTTGAATTCAAAATTTAGAATTTCCAAACAACCTTGAATGTTTATATATTTATTAGTAACAAAGCTGTAGGAACCGACCTGACCTAAATGATTTCTCTTGATAATATTTTGATTTGAAAATTTCTAGAGTCTCAAATACACTACTAGAAACACCCCCCTCTAGCTACGTTGTTTTTAGATATTAGATATGCTTTAGCTCGTCTCTACAGAGATGTAGACACGCTTTACTTAAAAATGTATTAAAAGCGTCTTCGTATGGACCGTGTCAGGCTCCGTGAGAGACGATTTTTGTAAACGTATATAGTAGATGATTAGACGTTTAATAGACACGTAAGATGCATGTCTAGACAGATTGATACGCTTTTATAGATGTAGATATAACACATGTCTATTAGTTATGTCGTATAGTAACGTTTCATCATGTGTGTAAAACTATAGAAACAATATTTTAGATACAATACAATTCGTATACTACTATAGTCACATTTTGTAGTGACGCGTTGTACATTAAGGAGTGTAGAGACGATATAGTAGGCGACGTGAAAAGGTGACGTGGCAAGGTGATGTGGCAAGGTGACGGGCAAATGACACGCTTTATTGTAACGCCCGACCATGTATCAACAAAACTAGAAACAATAATGTAGCCGCGTTTTTATTTCGAGTCTACACATATTGATACATTGTATAGTAATGTCGTAGTGTGTATTAATACATGTAGAAACAATTTCGTGAATGCATCTATAACCATCAATGATACTGCATTTGACCTTGACAAAACATTAAGAATATGACTAACTCAATAGCCGACATGTCCATTACTCAATAGACAATTGTGTTCACAAAGAAGCATATACAATTGCCAATATCATACAAGTATTTCTTGTGGTAAAAACTAAAACCTATCTTGTTCACTTTAAAATTTGTACTTTTCTTCCAACTTAGCTTTGTCCACATGCTTAAGCGCGGTTATTTGATACACTTTACGACGTGTCTTCATGCTACTCACGAATGAAAGCATGTCAAACTATGTGTGATTTTTATATGTTTTAGTTGCGTGTCAAAAAGCATCTCTAGGTGCCTATTGACGATTTTGAGATGCGCATTGCAATGTGTGTAGATGTTACTGACGATTTAAAAGCGTGTCTAACTTCATGTCATTTTAACATGATTTCAATAGCATGTTAAAAATTGTATCTAGAAATTTCTTAACGTTGAAAGTGTGTTAAATATCGTGACACTTAGATACGTTCTTAAAATTGTGCCAAAGAACGTCTTTACATGCCAACATAGAGACGCTTTTGAAGGCGTTACAAATACAAAATGTAGCTACAGGGTGGTTTTCTAGTAGTGATACTTGTTTAAATTGAAATGTTTTGAATTGAAATTCTGTTATTTATATAAAAAAAGAGTTTTATAACTGGTCTTTTGAGAAAGCCATAGCAAAGAGTAACTGGAGACACATCCTTAAATGGTTGCCAGGACGCAGCTACTTATGATTACAGGTTTAGATTATACTTAACTGTTACTGCACTTTAAAAAACATGCAAGATTAAACACCGTGCACGTTATTGCATTGGTTACGTGCAGCCCAGCCTCGTGCGGCACATGGCGATTGCCGATAGGTCCCGGAAAGTAAGCGTCGTGCACGTTATTGTCAAATGAAGAGATGTATAGCCTAAGTGTTGGATTACTAGAGTAAATCAAAAAAAAAAAAAAAAACTTTACTTAACCTCGTAACGTACCGTTCTCCTTGGATTCCTTTTGGCTAATCCGTATCACGTACTGTCTTTTTTTATAGAGTAACGTGTACACGCGCAGCTCGTGTGCATATAAATACATACACGTCCACACGTACTGTGACGACGACAGAGTAACGTACACGCGCACCTCGTGTGCATATATATACATACACATCCACATGTAGCTCAACAACTTTTTTTTGTCTGATGAATGGGTGTGTTTTGTTTTCGGATTGCATTCCAATTAAATGCCTGGAAATATATTGATGTTGTATATGTATCAATGAAACTAGTATATATGTCAATAGGACCAAACAATTACATGCATATGCTGATGTTGACGAAGACAGCGACTGTCAAGAAGATTAAGGTACATGTGCCTAGCCAAGTTCTTCTTGCCATATAATTAGTTGGGTACATGTGCATGTTACATACACATGCCCCTGACCTAATTTTAAATTATTGTTGTCGATATCCAAATTGTCTCTATGTATTAAAATACCAACCCCAATTTTGGCTATATCTGTTCTGACATCATCGGAGGCCTCTGAGAAATTAAACACGAGAAAAGCCTATTTCCACTACCATTATCCGTCCAATCATTGATCCTTCCTCTGACTTGGTCTCTTTGTGGTTGAGCGCACTAGGATCCAGATCATTGGATTCATGCCTACACCTCATTTGTTACCCTGGCAACCAATGGCGATCATGGTGATTAACTGGGCCGGTGGGAGTTCCTATCCCTGTTCATATGTCTCAGTATGCACATGGGAGAACAATCTGAAGCCCAGCAATGTGTCACGGACTGCCAGTCTTGATCCATCACCTTTTTTCCGAATACGCACTATCTTGTCTACTCTGTATTGCAGATGCCACTCATTCTTATCTATTTGATCTATATGATCTGCAGTGTTTGTGGTCATGGATATAGATATAAGCAAAGGCCTGGCTAACCATTCTTGTAAATAACAACTATGCAACGATCAGAACCACAATTAGACAAAAGGCCTAGAAGACTAGTTATGATGAGCTCAGAACCACAATTTTTCTTCCAATTATAAGAACTCTAACAAGCCATCTCAATGCTTTATATATACCAAGGTTGAAGGGTTCAGCTGGCCAAACCTCTACAAATATATGGTGGCTGAGTCCACACTGAAAACACCACTGTGGAACCATCTGACTAGAGTGATAAAAGTTGTCACATAAATATGCTACTAAAGATTTAAATCAGCAATAGTGCATTGGCTGTCTATATTAAATCCAAAATGCATATGGACTCAGTAATTCTGCTTGTATGAACTACATTCTGCAACAAACTTTTTGTTGGGTAGTCATTTTCCATTTGTCAGATATACCCTCATCACCTCAGCAATACATTGTGGATTCTTCACTATTCTTCCATCTCTCCAGTGTATTATTGGATTTTTATGCTGCGACACTGTGTAGATTAGCAGAAAAGCTGCTGAGCTTGGTCCGTGTTAGAAGATATTGTGCTCATGCTCACATTTGAGATAAACTGAAGTTGACAGATACTTCATTTGGTCCTAGCATAGAAAACATGATCCTGTACGAAAAGATGAACACAATGAGTACCGAGCACTGCTTGCAGTTGTGTGTAAACAATAGGTGAACCCAATCCCATGGATGCATGCCTCAAGAAGTGAAGGACAATTTTCTGACAATCATATATATGGTTATATGTAATTGTGCTTAAAAGTATTTTTTACGTCTAATCTTCTAGGTGAACCAACTTGACTAATTAAGAAGCAAAAAAAGTGGATATTGCACATTGTGGTGATCCTCATAACAAGTCAACTAGCTTTCCATTGATCGAGTGAGTCATTGACGGATACTTAGTTCTGTTGGGATAGGAATCAGTCATTATCCCAGCTGGTTGCACATGTCCAAGCCATTATCTCACTCGTATTGTTGTTTGCACAGTTATTGTTTCCCAAAAAAAAATGTCCTGTCAGTTTCTCAGCAGCTAAAAGTGGTGGTCCACTAGCAGCAAATGTAATAAGAACTCACCCACCCACTATTACACGCACACCGCTAAATATATGGCCACAAACCTCCGAGGTAGTGTATTAAGCCCGCTGTCTCTCCAGCTATATATTATTCTACAACATCTCTATATAGATTTGTGATGCTGCAGAGCAGTTTTACATACAATGGGAATGAGTGGCATCAGGAGAAGAGCATTTAGCTGGACACTTGAGCTAAGGACATTTCTGGCACAACTCTGTCCTACACGCTTCTGAAAATTATCTATGATTTCATATTGTGCCATGTTTGTACTCACCTCTAGATTTTCCATGGCTGACTGTGCGGTATTATCTATGCCTTGAGACTCTGTGGTGTGGCTCAACTAGTGGTACGTTTTAGGACTGTGTAGCTTCATGTTCAGAACTAGTACTACTGGGATTGTGTAGTGTTCTAGCTTCAGTTGCTCGACGACAATGGCAGTATCAACTGCTGATGGTTAAGGCAGCTCTAGTGTCTTCAACGATTTTGCATGACGAAATACAATGCATGTCTTGGTTTAACAGTTATCAGTGATCCTAATCCTTTCAGCAGGATTCAGAGTTTCAGAGAGCAGCTGAATGTTCAGTTCTTTATGGACATCATTATCTTAATGAGTTGGTGTATCTGGTCATGCAGAAATTACATCATCTTCAGAGGACAGCAACCAGATTGTCTTCGTTGCTTTTGGCTGTTCAAGGACTCATTCAGACTTCTCTTATGGAGGGCCAAAAGGAAATACTTCCATGATATTGAATCATGGCTAGAGCAGCTTGTGTAGTTCTTCTTATTTTTTTGTTTCCTTTTATGTCTCTTAAGCTCCTTGCCTTGCTGCCACCGCCCCTCCCTTCTTCTTAGTTTTTTTTTGGCTTTGCTTTGATTTGTTTTTTGTCCCCTGTATGGCTCTGAACTCTGCCTGTATTTTCGCTTTAATAAAATTTCAGTAGAGACCTCTTCGGTCTCTCTTGTTCTGTCAAAAAAAAATACAATGCATGTCAAAATGCTTTGAGGGCTCGAGCCTCAGTGTAAGTTTAGATTTATGACTTATATGAGACATGCATGTAAGGAGAGAGCCCATTAAAATTAAAATATCTATTTTCTTTCTCCACGTGTTCCTTCCTCACTCACCCCACTACGAAGCTCAAAAGTGTTAGCTGGCCGCATGGTTTGACATGTTCAATCTTATATGCCCACGGTTTGGTTTCCCTGCACACTAGAGCTGCTCTTACATGCTTCGTTTGGCAGTACACCAGCTCTAGCTTCTTGCGCCTTCTCCCAGATAGGCATCTAAAAAAGGACTCATTGCATGGTGCCTGAAACAGCAGAGCTATTTTTTGTATGGACGATCCAGAGCATTGAGTATGATTCCCATCCTTGTTGGATTAGCAACTTGGTGTGAAGGCAAATAACATGCTGATATTGTCCCTGTTCATATGATTCAATATGCACATGGGAGAAGAATCTGAAGCCCAGTAATGTGTCACGGACTACTAGTCTTGGGCAAACTCCTTGTGCCGGAAGACCACCCTGTCTACTCTGTTTTCCAGTTGCCACTCATTCTTATCTACTGGAGCCATAATATCTGCAGTGTTTGATGCCATGGATATGCATATAAGCAAAAACATGGCTAATCATCTAGGATAATATGTGGTGTTGTTACCATAACAACTATGCAATGATCAAAATTACAATTAGACTGAAGGGACATAAGACTGATTATGATGACCTCAGAACCTCAAATCTCTTTCAATATATATGAGAACTCAACATCCATCTAAATGCTTTATATATACCAGGATTGAAGGGTTCAGCTGGCCAAAGCCATACAAATTTATGGTGGCTGAGTCCACACTGAAAACAACCCTAGGGGACCATCCGACTAGAGTAGTTTAAAAGTGGTCACATAAATATGCTACTAAAGACTTCAGCTAGCAACAGTGCAGCTGTCTACATCAAAACCAAAATGCATATAGACTCAATAATATTACTAGTATATGAATTACATTCTCAACAACTTTTGTCGGGTCGTCATCTTCCATCTCTCATATATACTCTCCTCACCTCAACCACACATGTTGGGTTCTTCTAAGAGCAGTTGTCCATTCACTATTCTTCTATGTTTCCACACTTTTGTATTCTTGATGCTGCTACATTGTGAATATTAGCATAAAAGTAGTTAAGCATGAGCTGTGTTAGAATATATTATGCTCATGCTCACATGTTGCCTGATATAAAATTGTTCAAAATAAAACTGAGGGCTCCAACATGGAGGGGTGCATGATAGAACTGATGTTGGCAGATACTTAATTTGGTGCTGGCACAACTCTATGTTTTTGTATAAGTCTCAATGCGCCTATATATAGTTTACTGCAACAACTGGTTAAGTTTGTGTTTTTGAGTTTACTCTGTTTCAATATATTCTTTTATTTGATCTAAACCTTATCCTTTCTCACCTAGCTGAATGTGTGACGTTGGAGACTTCAGAGCAACTTTACAATACCAATGAGTGGTATGGGGAGAAGAGCTTTTGTATTGTGGAAGGTTGTTTCTTGGGAAAGTGTTGTTGGCGTACATCCAGCTGAATTTGTTACTCTACCCACTTCTGTTTTGTCCAGCTGTTTCATCTTTGCATCCATCTCAAGGTCAGACTGTGCGGTGCGGCCAGACTTAGTTATTGTTTTCTTCTTTTTTTTCCTATTTTCGCTTTTCCCACGTTCAGCTCCATGACTTTTTTCTTTCTTCTTCTTTGGTCCCCTGTTTTTCTGATAAACAGGAAGAACAAATAATATTTTTAGTCTTTTTATGATAAATAAATATATTTTCTGTCGCTGAGTTATGACATAATTTGTTAGTGGACACTCTAGTTTGTGACAAATTTGTTAGAAGATATTGAATGAGGACGACAACAACAACATCAACAATATAGCCTTTTGCCCCAAGCTAGTTGGGATAGCTAGGCTAGAGATGAAACCCACAAAAACAAGAAGAGAAACACAAAAATGGCGTAAGACACTGAATGCATTAAAAATATTTATTTCTATCTTAGTAGCTCAGAGAACAAATGTGAAATGTCACTTTGCCCACGGTTCATTCTTCTTCCTCCCTCCCACATATACTATCGGTGCCCCCGCCCTTTCCACACACCGTCGCACGCTGCCCGCCACCCTGCTGCCTGATGCAGAGGTCTTCACTGTCGCCGCTCTTCCCTGAGCCTGGCCAATGAAGCTTGGAGTCACCACCGCCTCACACACGATTGCGCTGTACACTCCAGTTCCCAACTGACCCTGGCCCCAACCTAACCGGCAACCGCTCCACACTGCGTCAAAGTCAAAGAGCAAGTGTTCTACTTGCCTCTAACACATTTTAGTTGTATTTTATTCTCCACGAACATCTCTCATGTTCACCTGTAAATTGACTCTCACTTGTATTATCTGCTGCATGGCGTGTGCAATATGTTATATATCTTCATTCAGCTTGATTCAATAAAATCTCCAAGCCATATAGTAGAATATGTTCACTTCTTTTCGAAGTCACTCTTTTCATTTTGTGACAAAACTTTAAGGGCAGCATGCGTGGGCAGAAGTTCAGTAGTAAGAAATCATTCGCCCACGTGTTGTATATATCATTCTGGTCCACTACTCTGCACGCCCACCATTATATAATCACCTCAAAACTCCCAAGCTCTCATGTCTCTCTAGCTATATATGCATGTGTTGTTCTACAGCATCCGCATGAATTTGGGATACTACAGAGCAGCTTTTGAATAGGAACGAGAGGAATCAGGACAAGAGCATTTTTCTGAAAAAGATGGTAAATCATGTTTGTGCTTCCTCTGTCCAGCTGTGGTGGTTTCATCTCCTTCCCTTCTGGATACATCTCAAGGACATCCCATTTCTTTACCACGACGGCCTTGTTGTCATGCGTCTGGTTTCAGAGTGGAGACCCTACAGGACTATGGAGGAACACCATCACTTTTGGTGGCAGGGCTGATGGCTACGAGACATCTGATGGCTGGTTGTTGTGGTGATGCCCAACAACATATCACCACACTACGTAGAACCAAAAAAATCAGCAACACACAAGTATGTGGCTGAACAGGACCATTTAGCTGAACAAGGGGCTAGTAGGTGTGATCGTAATTATGTATGTCCTTAAATTAATTTTGGAATTATCTAATTTTAAAGCATTAAAACGTCAAGCAGCAAGTGTTCGACTTGCCCATTATCATCTATACTAGACCTTATAATTAAATTGCATTTTGTTCTCTACAAACATTTCTCGGTTCATTCAGTTCGGTATTACTATATTTAGTTGTTTTAGAACTATGCCTTTACTTTTCGTAATGCTACCACCTAGTGGTAAGTTACACAGTGTAGTGTATAAATGGATGTCCAAACTGTAGATGAATACTAGTTGTCGTAATGTTTCTTGTGTATGAACAACATGGGCAAAACATTGGGATCCAAAAAGGCTTAAAGTAGACTCAGTTCATTTCTTCTTCATGCCACTCTCTTCAATTTGTGGTGCTCAAATTTTAAGGGCAGCATGTCTGAGCATAGAAGTGCTGGTCCACGTACATAGCTGTAAATGTAATACAATAAGAACTGACCCACCCACTACTGTGGGCACACAGCTATATATATGGCCACAAGCCTCTAACTATGTATTCTCCACATCATCCATACGAACTTGCCATGCTTCAGAGCAGCTTTATAATGGGAATGAGTGGTATCGGGAGAAGACCATTTCGCAAATCTAGTGGATGTGCCACAACTCTACCCTGTTCCAGCGGCTCAATCTTTCTACCCATCTGAAGACAGTTAGCAAGTTCATACCAGGGATAGCAATGGCAGCAACAATAGGAAGTGAGAACTTTAGTGTTTCACCGGGGCATGCCCCCATATATTTCCGTTGCCTCCACACGTGATGCCACAATGGTCAGAACGACGTGCCTGTCGTCTATGGATCCCTCAGACTCTGCTGATCTCACTATTCATGTGATCGTCAAGCTGTGTGTAGTTGTATGTCTAAATCTGTGGGTCGGGTAGGGTCTCCATGCGTGTGTGCGGCCCGGGTTTGCGTGTGTTCGCACATGTTCAGATACTACAGTTGTGGAGGTGCTCGGTCAATAGATGTCCATGCAGTTAAACAATAGAAAAACAAAGCACAGCGAACTGATAGTACACTACGATAAAAGCATTCTTTCGAAATGAATAAATCACTAGCAGGAACACAGCGGCATTTGCCACGGGTGGGACCCACAAATAGCAGGTAGTCTTGAAAGAATGTATAAATTCATTATTATTATTATTATTACAGTGTAAAAGGAATATCAGAACAGTCTATTATATTTGCATTAAATACTGTGCAGATGCAATGGGGACAAAAGAACCGTTTCAATAGCAGCCGCTGAATGACAATGTTTCACTACAGAATTTCTGGAAAAGAAAACTAACTAAAATTAGTAGGAAAATAATAGTGAGGAGGTGATGATGAACTTAACAAAGTGAGTATATGAATGATCCAGGTGTATGGAATCTTACATGAGTGAAGTGGTTCATAGTATAAAAATCTGATGCAGAGCGGGTATTCGATGGCTGGGAACACATGGTTGATAAGTGCCCATGATGTTCAGTTTGATGATGAGCAGTTGTCCAACACTCTAACATTTTCATTCAATTTTCTTTTTCCTTTTACCTTGGCTACCCCTAACCTGGCACACGAGGTGTGTCGTGCAACATGGTTCTTGGCTTTTGTTGTGCAGGTGTTGAGCTCAAAGACGGTGGTCGACGGCGTGGTGAAGGGCAAGGAGGACGTGCCATGCCGACGGACCGGGAGCGATGAAGGACGGACGTGAGGCTTCGACTGAGGGACTTGCAACATCGACAAGTGCAAGGACACGTGGAGTGACCGCCGAGTCAAGACGACGAACGTGCAAGTCGAGCGGGCGGCTCGGAACACTTGGCGGACGGTTGGTCAAGGACGGTGGTGACACATGTCAAAGTGCGGTGGGCGCGTGGGGAGTACGCTACTCGGGCGGCGAAGCTTCGGGTTTGGGCCTCAAACCCCGGACGGAGGTTCCAAGGCGGAAGGACAGCATGTGGCGACATCGAGAGTTCGCGTCGGCAAAGCTACCGATGAGGAACATCGCGGTGGCCGTCGTACCAATGAAGAAAAACTTAGACGGATTTACCCTTGCAGGTATTTGTGTTGAGTACTTCATGTGAGGGCATTTTTGTCTTTCAACAGGCACCTATATATATGTGTGAAGGAGCTGGTTGTGCAGCTATCCTTGGAGGGGTCACTCTCATTTGTCTGCTTTGAGAGGAGGTTAGGGTTACAGAGGGGAGAGGCTCTTGTTCTTGAGCTTTTTGTCATGCTATCTTTGATTTGATTAGGAGTGGCTTGTAATCCGACCTTTTGAATTAATCAGGATCAATTTCGTTCTCCATTTGTTCCCTTCCCCGAATCTGTGATGTTCTATTTTCTGTAATTTTCGGATCTATTTATTGGGGATTTTTCGTTCATGATTTGAGACTTTTGGCAGCAAATTTATTGACGGTTTTTGATGCTAGGACATGTGCGAACAATCTGACCAAGTGAACTGAATTACTTCTGCACGAGCACGCCGAATCAAACAGATTTTGGTTTTGGAGGAAGAACTTGAGTTCTTGAACTTGACCTGAATTTTCCGAGACTTGCATTAATTTGGGGCGATGATCTCCTAGGATTAGCTTCTCAACTCAGTTGTGATCACCTATGCAAGATTTGGTTTCGAATCCTTTTGCTTTGGATCGGTTCTTGTCAATACATGGCGCTCAGACGCCATGCACGCTCTCAAGAGCGTCGCTCGCTAGCAAAGCCCAGGCGGCCTGCTCGTCCTTGGGGCCATGGCACCCTCTGCCCGTCCGACAGCCTCATCAGGCTAGTGCTGCACTCCTACTATTGCTCACCCTGCAGCAGCCAGCTGGTTCAAGTGCTCGGCAACATGAATTGTTTTTCCAATTTTCAGTCTTTTCTTGTGCAAGCAAGTGCAGTAGTCTATGCCTTTGATTTGGGCCATGAACTTTGATTCGTCAAAGAATTGTCCTTGCATCCGCCAGCCCTGGTTGCGGTTCGTGCCTCTCCCTGTTTGCTGCTGTCAGATGTGCAGGTTCATGCAGTGATCGTGTTTGCACACATATCTGCACTTCGACATCTTGTAGTTTGCAGCTTCTTTTATTCAATTGCACAAATTGGAGCCAGCCATTGTTAATTAATCATTGCACACATCGGTGATTGCTTCAATTTTCAGATTGTCATGAATGTTGGACCTGAATTTTAGTAGCTACTTCATATCTTTAATGCTGTAGCTTGTATCTGTGCTTTAGTTTTCAGCTGTGTCTCCATCAAGCAATAGTGAATCGATTATTGAAAGTCTGTTCAACTAGTGTCAAAAGGAGTAGTTAATTCACGTTCCTCGAACCGGTGCTTCCTGTCCTGTATGTTTGTTTTGCATCCGTGAATTGCTCATGCTATTTTTATTTAGCTCATCATTAGCTTGATTTGACTCAAGTACTCCTCACGGTATGCAAATACGAAGGTGCTGCTTGTTGTTGTTTTTTCTCCCTCTCAGTTTTGTCTAGCCTCCTGGATTTTCCAGTCTATAATTCCGAGCTTGCTGTTTCGCTTGGGGCTTGCACGTTTGAGCTCCGATTCGTGTTCCATCTTTTGCATTGGCTTTCTATTGCTTCAAGGAATTTATCTAGGTGTTCTTGTCACTAGTTCAATTGGATATTTGAGATTTGGGACCTTGCTTCTTTGGATCGGGAAGCATCTTTTGCCTTGTTGTGGTGTCCCGCTGTTCCCATGGAACATCCACCCTTGTTTTAGGGTTGTGGACATCACAGTGTTAGCTTTGTGTGTTTAGCGGTGAATTTTGGGACAGCGGCTTAAATCTTTCGAAAGAAAATTTATGGCTCCCATTCACCCCCGCCGCCCTGTGGTTACCGTTTTTCGGTCCTTCAATGGCAAGTCCGGCTGAGATCTCGCTGGTGGCCTCGGCATCGGTGAGGACAAATCCAGTGGGGGTACAAGGTAGATGTGGCCTCCCCGGCAATGACAAAACCAAAAAAAAAAACTGGAGGAGCTTAGGGCCAGATGGGGTTTGGAGGAGGGTGGTGTGCCCTGCGGACTGCAGATATGCTGAGTTGCGCAGCGGCGCGGCGCGCGGGCGTGCTGCTGTGGGGTAGGGTTGATGCGAGCCGGTGTCCCTTGCTGACTTGGGTCAAAAAAAGAAACAGTGGGATCGGGTACCTCCGACGAGCATCCCCACGTCGAGTGGCGAGCAGCTACGTTTGGGCTGCGGTATCAAAGAGAGAATAAAAGAAATAAGAAAGCAAAAAAGACTAATCTGAGAAAGCACGAAGGAGAACAAACAATTAAAACACTAAATAGTGTTATTTACATGCTAGTATGTGTGATCATAATTATTTATGTCCTTGAATTTGTTATGAACTTTGCCTAATTTTCCAACATCATGTTCAAGGAGCAAGTGTACTAGACTTCGTGTATTTTAGTTGCATTTTGTTCTCTACAAACGTCGGTCATGTTTACCTGTAAATTGACTCTGTCTTGTATTGACCTTTGTATGGCATATGCAATTGCAATAAACTATATGTGGGTCAGACAGTTCGGTATAAAAATATGTCAATCTGTAGTACGTATAGTACCTCTTCATTACGTTTCAAATTCGCTCTTTTCAATTTGTGGCTGAACTTTTAATGGCAGCATTTGTGAGCAAAAGTGCTAGACCACATGCATAGATGTAAATGTAATAAGAAATCACCCACCCACTATTCTGGGCACACCGTTATATATATCGCCTTCTTCAAGCCTACTATTAAGCTCTCTTGTCTCTCTAGCGATGCATCCTTCTCCAATATCCATATGAATTTGTGATGCTGGTGAGCAGTTTACACTGGGAATGAGTGGTATCAGGAGAGGAGCATTTTGTAGAAGGGATTACAGCAGGATGCTTGTGGCACACTTCTTTTGTGTTGTAGCAGTTCCATCTCTTCTCATCTTTGTACCCCATTTCCAAAAATGTCAAGATTGTCTTGATAACTGTGCATTCTAGAGTCACCTAGTGGCACCTAGAGATAAGTTAGCACTTGTATATTGTTGTGGCCTCAGAGCTCCTTGACAATGGCAATGTCTACAGTATTAGCCTGCCAGCTTTGGCTTTAGTTAAGAACTGGTATTGCTGGAATTCAATGCATGCAAATATCCTTCGAGGGTTACAGTGTAAATTCGATTTATGAGACCTGTAAAGGATAGAGAAAATTAAGAAAAAAAAAATCTATTCTGTTTCTCTCTACGCATCCCTTCCTCAGCTCACCCCACCCGTGAAGCTCTCTACAGTTGGATTTGTTGTACTCATATTACGGTTCGAGCTCTGACAGATTCAGCTTAATACGTGATGTTCAATCTTCTATGCTCCCGGTTCAGCTTTTTAACATGCCCATCTGAGCATCTTATTTTTTTTGTAAGACATGGATTTCATTAACCCTGCGACACAGAATGATGGCTGGCCACCAGTGCCATGGTCCAACAACTGGGTACATCATGTGATGCATAGACCTGCTCTACTTGATTAGGCACCCAATGAGCTACTTTATTACAAACTCTTGAAACATATGCACCACACGTGCAGAAATAGAGTCCTCCTGCAGACAGACCTTCACATCATGTACAATTCCATCAAAGTAGTGTGTTGTCTAGTCTAACCTATATCTAGTTACCTCTACATCTATATCTATTCCTAATGTTAGTGTGTCAAAATTTCATCCTATTTTTACGTCCACCTATATAATGGGAATGAGTAGTATCAGGAGAAGAGTGTTTCGCCGAAGAGAACTGCAATGGATGTTTGTGACACTACTCTGTCCAGCCCTAACGTTTCAGTCTCTTCTTATTTTCTAAACCCATCTCAGGAGTGTTTTTGTGACTGAATGAGGATGTGGCACGCAGCTCCCTTTATATATCTATTGTTGTAGCTTCAGTGCTCGTCAATAATGCCAATATTATGCATGTGTCGGCAGCTTGTGACTCAATTTTTCATTTTGTGACTAGTTTTTTAAGGGCAGCTTGTGTGGGCAGAAGTGCTCTGGTCCACTTTGCTGTAACTATAATAAGAAATCATCCACCCCACCATACTGCACACACTGTTATATATATCACCTCAAGCCTCCCAAACCCTCTTAATTGCCTCTCTAGCTATATATGCATGTACATCTATGGTTCTACACTATCCACATGATTTTGGGATGCTGCAGAGCAGCTTTACCATGGGAATGAGTGGAATTGGGAGAACAGCATTTCGCTGAAAAGATGAAGGACGTTTGTGCCACGACTCAGTCCATTCCTAGTGGTTTTATCTCCTTCCATTTTTTTTCTACCCATCTCGAGGATGCCCCATTTTCGTAACACTCCGAGCATGGTGCCGTGTGTTTGGTTTTGGAGGATAGACCCTACAGGACTATGGAGGGACACCTTTACTTTGGGTGAAAGGCCGGGCGCGCATAGACTTCACCTTTCTTAGAGGTGAACAAGTGGAGGAAGAGAAGACAGTGGTGGGGGAACAAAGGTCCAGGCGCGAGAGAGCATCCAGACACCTCGATAACTCAAATTGGGTGGAGGGCAAGTAAACATCAAAGCTGCTGTTTTTTCTCCTCAATTTCATTCAAGCACGGTGCAAGGTGGTACACTAGTTATCACTCAAACTAGAGTAACATGTCTCAAGGATAACAACATGTTGTTTAAAACTACTGAGAAGTCGCAAAGGCATTTAGAGTGCATGGAATCTGTGCTTGATAAGAGTTACCATATATCCTTGAGCACAAAAAGTTTGTAATTGCAAATGCCAGATCTGGAACCAACATGATAGAGTGCTTTGGTCCTATATCATACCCGGTTTTATGAATAAAAATAAGCACTAACTATACGTGCCTTAGAAAGTCAAGACGACACACATAGTAAGGTGCAACACCTAATCGCACAGATCTTACCTACTGGTCACTGCCAGAAAACATATCTATTTGAGCAAGACTTTTGCCTCTCCTTCCGTTGTTGTGCCATGTTGGAGTCTCTCCATCCGAAGCACCTAGCTGTGTGCATCAGCGATTGGAGAACTAAGTTTGGTAATCACTCCCCTTGCATGCTATCCTACACTCTGAGTGAGGGTGAATAAAGATTTTTGGCAAACACCTTCACGTCACTACTCGGGATCTAAACGAGTCTGACAGTGTTGTGGACTGTTATCTCCACTATCGGCAACATCGACCCGTTTTCACCATTATCAGATACTTCAACCATATGCCATGATCCGATCTATTATTTACATCGTGCTTCACAGCTACTTAATCATGTCAGCAGTTTAACTCTACTAGCTGTTTGTGTGTGTTGAATTAATTTTAAAATTATCTAATTTTCAAGCATCAAGTACAAGGAGCATCAAGTGTTCAACTTGCCTCTTCTTACACATTATCAGTTACTAGACCACACATATTTTTATATGCATTTTGTTCTCTACAAACATCACTCAGGTTTACCTGTAAATTGACTGTGTCTGTATGTTATCCATTCTATCACACGTGCAATGATGCTAGATGCAGTTCACTCTTTAAATTTGTGCCTCAACGTTTTTCATCCCATCATGGCATCACGTGTGATTTAAAGTGTTAGTTCAGGGGTAGCTGTAATAAATGTAATATAAAATCATCCACTACTGCGCGCACCATTCTATATAGGGAGCGTATGCTATGAAAAACACACTCCTGTGTAAACTATAGAAACTCAAATCACGATCGCAAGATTCTAATCTGATGGCCTCAGATATAGGTGGGTTAGTTTAGCACTTAAACCCCCACTCCTCCATCCTAATCTCAGTTTTCGCAAATCACCCCTACGACCTGGAGCCCGCGGTTTCCCCTCGTCGATAGATCATGCCTGGCGCCGTCGGCCCTCCGCGGCAATGAATCTGCTACTCGTTGCCGACCGTGAACCATGTTTCGGCCTCGAAACATCTGCTTTGGCTTACTTCATCGTAGTGTATCTGTCTGCTTTGAAGGAAAGGTCAGCTTCTGCATGTCGCCGTTGTTTGTGGTTCGATCTGCCCGCCGCCATCCACCTCCGGGTCAACTTCTGCAAATTCAATGTGCAAGGATTCTGCAGCAAAATCACCAGGCATGCATCTGTACGTATTCAGCAAATCCTAGCGCAGAGGAGATGGTGCTGTGCATTTATTCTGCTCACTGCAGAAGCATATTCAGGAATTTTGGTCTTCAGTTCTGAACCAATGTCCATACGTAGCCTTGCACTCATCTATTTAGCACAAGCCGGTCCATTGCAGTTTGGTGAGACATCCATGACGGTCCACGGCCAAGCCAATGGCATACGCCTACCGCAGCAGCCGAGCCAATGGCATACGCCGCGACGGACCGATCCCCCTACAGCCGAGCCAATGATGATCTGTACATACCAGGGGCGAGCGGATTGATGGCTGCTCCTCCTCGTCGGATTGATGATCGGCGTCCCGAGGCAAGCTCCACGGGCGAACCGGTGCCGTAGTCTATCACGACCTGGGCGGCGCGGCGACTCGCGTGATCTATCGCGGGCGAGAGGAAACAGCGCCCAAACTCCAGGTACTGGGGGTGTTTGCGAAAAGTGAGATTAGGATGGAGGAGGGAGGGGTTTAAGTGCTAAACTAACCCACCTATATCTGAGGCCATCAGATTAGAATCCTCGCGGTCGTGATTTGAGTTTCTATAGTTTGTATAGGAGGGTGGTTTCCATAACATACGCTCCCTTCTATATATGTGCTCAAACCTCCCAGATAGCTTATTAAACCCTCTTGTCTCTCTAGCTATATATTCTTCTACAACATCCATATGGATTTACCATGCTACAGAACAGCTATACGATGGAAATGAGTGGTATCAGGAGAAGAGTATTTCGCTCGAGATGATGGCAGAGGATGTTTGTGGCACAATTCTTTTGGTGGATCCATCTCTTTCCATCTGTGTACAAGTTTGTTGCTTGCGACTTATTGATTCGTCGGTGAATGTTATTAGTGGTACCAGGTTGCAATTAAATCAGCACTCTCGATCTGGATTGTGTAGCTCCAATGCTCCCCAGCAACCGTTGATATTGATGGACATGTCATGGCTTTAGTTAAGAACTAGTACTGCTGAAACTAATCAAACTTTTGAAGAACCAACACCAAGATGTATATCTGCTAGCAAACAGAACACTCTTTTTGTGTGGGAGGCGATGCAGTACCCAAATTAGCGGAATCTCTCTGTGCCTTTGCGTCTTGACACAGCGCCAGGCCCTGCCTCTGTGCCGCGGCCCCATCGGAACGCCAGGCCACACGCAGCTCATTTTCCGAATTGCTTTCTCTCCTCACAGGTTGAGGCACAGAGCTCTCCAAGGAAACAGTGGGATCCGGTACCTCTGACGAGCATTCCGGCATTGAGTGGCAAGCAGCTACGTTTGGGCTGCAGGGTCGACAGTGGTGGCAGCGGCAGGGCCTCACCCATGCCGGAGGCCCGGTGCAACCATGGAGGCGGCGGCGAAGGCGAAGCTGCATCTCGGGGCAGCGGCTGTCTTCTTCCCAGCAGTGGCGTCTTCACATTCCTCACCCACGGCTTTGGTCTTCCAGTCTTACTGCTCAGCGGCAAACTTGTCCTCAGGGCAGAACAAGGACTCCAGCTGGCCTCAGATTGGTTAGAATAGATCGATTCCTATGGGTTGTACACAATTACCGTAACGTCAAAAGTGTTATAATGACTCCTTTCAGAATTTCCACTTCAAACTTTGTGCTAGCTTGATGACATTCGTCACAAAATCCATCACTCCATCTGACCAACTATTTTAAACAACAAAAAAAACATCTTGGTTATTCCTCACTTTACGAAATAGATGAATAGTAAAATCTTTAAAGTTCAAAAATACAATAATATTTGTTCATCAAGTTTGTAGGCTTTGTTTACTGTAGAACCAAAGGCGACCAGAGGGGATTAATGGGAGCCCAAAATTTTCTTCTTTTGTTGCCGCGCTATCCTAAGTACAACCCCAAGAAGCAAAACATCACGCAACGAAATGTCTATGAGCCATCCGATGGATGGTTTTTGTGGTGATGACTAACAACATAGCAAGACACTCTCTCGTTGAAGAAGGAGCTCAAAAGCACCACGTAGAGCCAAAGAATCAGCAACAAGGTAGCTAAGTCATTTGGAGGAGGCTATGGACACCGGTTGAACACAATCCCATCTCAACGCTGAAAGCTGAGCAGGGTAGTGGCGGGCGCGGAGCCTCGCGAAGGAGCCCACGCTGATGAGTCGGCCAAGCCAGAAATCAGGTAGAATCTGTTCATTTATTAATGAAATCACTCTTTTTAATTTATGGTGCTCAACTTTTAAGGGAAGCATGTATGAGAAAAGAAGTGTGTTGATCGTGTAAATGTAATAAGAACTCACCCGCCCACTAGTATGAGCACACTGCTATACTATATGTATGGCTTCAAGCCTCCCAGTTTTGTATTAAGCCTTCTTGTCACTATCTATGTATTCTCTACAAGATCCATACGAATGGCTGGGTGTTGTGGTGATGACCAACAGCATATTTTATTTTATTTTTTACAATGGCTGGGTGTTGTGGTGATGACCAACAACATAGAAAGAAACTTCGCATTGAAAACGGAGTTCAAACGCACCACGTGGGAGCCGAAAAATCAGCAACACACACATAGCACACCAAACAGCCCGTGGTCTACACCAGACCTCCTAGAACAGAAACACAAGAGGAAAGAAACAGAGCTGTGCGAACACAAGCACACCGGACAGGTGGTCTGGTTCCTCTTCAGCCGAGCATTTGAGCTCTCTGCTCGAATGGAGCGGTGACCATGTCGATGCACCAGACGGGCACTATTCAGCCCGGTTCGATGTACACCAGACAGGTGGTCTGGTGCTCGGTCATGCCCGGATGAGATGAAAGGGCTCATGGGACCAGCATTGTTGACGGTCCGTGGCCTCGACTGGTAGTCCATTGCAAATGAACAGCTCATATGCAAATCCAAAATCGTACGGCTCTTGGCCAACTCAACTCCAACTTCCACACAAATTTTACTTGATGGTCACAAGGAAGTGGGAACGCTATCTCTATGAGATCATCGCCCAAGACTTAGCCAATCAATGAGAATTTCAGATCTTGCGCAAGAAACAAATTTTCATTAAAAAAATTGGTTAAGAACTTCGTGCTCGTGTGGAATCTCTAACATACTCGACTAGTATGCTAGAGATTTACAGACTAGTAGGTGTGATCATCTTAATTTATGTCCTTGAATTAATTTCGAAATTATCTAAGTGTGAAGCATCAAAAGGTCAAGGAGCTACTGTTCGACTTGCCCATTATTTACATATTTTAGTTGCATTTTGTTCTCTACATTCATTGCTCGGTTCATTCAGTTCGGTAATTTAGTTGTTTTAGAACTATGCCTTTCCCTTTTGTAATGCTACCACCTAGCGGTAAGTTACACAGTGTAGTCTAATTGGATGGCCATACTGTAGATGAATAGTGGTTGCCATAATTTTGCTGGTGTATGAACAACATGCGCAAAACATTAGGATCCGAAAGGCTTGATGCGCATAAGTAGACCCTGTCCATTTCTATTTTATGTCACTCTTTTCAATTTGTGGTGCTCAACTTTTAATGGCTGCATGTCTGAGAAGCAAAGTGATGCTTGTCCACATACATAGCTGTAAATGTAATATAATAAGAACTCACCCACCCTATTGTGGGCACACCGCTATATATATGGCCACAAGCCTCTATATATGTATTGTCCACAATATTCATACGAACTTGCCATGTTACAAAGCTGCTTTTACAATGGGAATGAGTGGTATCGGGAGAAGAGCATTGTACTGAGCAAGAGGATGTGGCACAACTCTGTCCTGTAGCTTCATCTATGTCCCCATCTCAAGACTGTCAGTAAGGTCATAGCAAGGGCAGCAACAATAGGAAGTGAGAACGAGTGACCAAAGTAGGATGCTGCCAGTCAATGTTAACCAAAAGAAGATGCTGAGATTAGCGAACACACTGGGCTGCCAAATTGGCTCGTTACTGTTCACCTACCTTAGGTTACCCATGGGAACGACAAAGCAACGTGTGGAAGACTATGCACCCCTGATGGATAAAATTGAACATAGCCTGTCAGCTTGTTCATCTCTTTTATCCTACTCTGCTAAACTGCAGATGGTTACATGTAATCATCTAAGTAAACCATTTTGTTGGTCCCCAAATCAATCTTGCCAACTTGACTAAGAAGAAAATGATTAATCCTTCACTTTTAATCATGCCTTTTGTTCTCATCTTGCACTGCAAAGGCCATTTGTGGTAATTGAGCTTTTCAAATGATTATAATCACGTCAGATTGTCTCATCATTGAATCATCTAGCAACTTCGTCAAGCAGTCTTTCTCCATGACAATGTATTTTGTTTCAAGAACCATCCAATTTTAGATGTCGTGGACTACCATGAGTTCATCCCATAGATTAATGGGTCGAGGAGGGTGTGTGTTGTCGCATGATGCCTTGATGGGGGCATCCAACGATGCCCCCGGCCAGATCGACGATTTCATCTCCTCCCTCATGCTTCCAGCGGCAGAGGTGCTCATCAACGACTCTGCCCAGGCTTATAGTGTCCCAAGACCCTCGCAGCAAGTGTTTGACTTGCCACTAACTTGTAAAATATCATATAATAAACCACACATATTTTAATTGCATTATTTGTCTATAAACATTGCTCATGATTTATAGTAAATTGACTCCGCCTTCTGTTATCTGATTCATGGAATGTGCATTGTGCTATATGCAATTCATTTAGTTCAGTGTCACTATAGTTGTTTAGGAGCTATGTCTTTCCTTTCTTGGAATGCTACCGTCTACCAGTAAGGGTCTGCTTAGTCCGTGACCAAAACTTGTCACACCAAAGATTAGTCATGCCGTAATCTTTCAGCCATTGTTTGATTCACTGTTACAACTATGGTGTGCCACTACATGTTCTCAGAGCCATGTCCCACATATCATAGACTTATTTTCGTGCCAAACTTTGGCAACAATGTGGCTTTAATTTTGCTCACCAAAACTTTCTGTAGCAGCCACAGTTCGCAAAAGGTTAGGTGTGGAAAACTACGGCACCAACCAAACAGACCCTAAGGTACACAATATGGTCTACAAATGGTGGTCTACATAATTTTGCTAGTGTATCAACAGCAAGTGCAACACTGAAGAAAGAAATCGAAGTTCTTTGTTTTGCTGACATCGCCCAATCGTTTGGAATGGACGAACCAGACTCCCAATTCATTTGAAAACGAATGTTTTGATTCACAAAACGCAACAGTGAAAACATCCAGATACAAAAAACTAATGTTTTCACTGAGGTCTGAGGCGTGCTATCATGCGAGTGAAACGGATCGGACAGGAACAGGGCACAGCAGGATGAAAGGATAAGCGGAAATCAATGTGACTATCAAATTAATTTCAACAAATCAAAACCTCTTTTGCAGATATAAATAAAAAATGGATCGGACAAATCAATCTTGTCTTCACAAATATGAATCAAAACATGAGGATCAATCCAAAACCATTTGCAAGCAATAACACACCAAATAGCTTAGATCCATTTCCTGCCTGCGTAGTGCAAGACGTTGAACACACTGACGAGCCTCCGTGCTTGCCGTAAGCATGCCATCGAGTGATTCGTGGTTGTCAACTATAGCCATATTGGCCCTCATTCGCTGCCATGCCTGGCTCCTTGCCTAGATGTGGATGAGGCCATGGCTCTTGTTTGTGCGTGGAGAACGATGGGCCAAAGATTGGCTAAAACGGTAGCGTATTGTGAATGTAGCTGAACTGAGTCCACAGACCAGGTGACCCTACCATAAGTGTCTCATCCCATCTGAAACAGACATGTGCATGTCGATTCTATTAGTGTAGCCTATAAGCATGCTACGTGCCTCCAATATTTTCATATTCTTATTAATTCTCATCACTACCCCAAAATGGAATACCCTTCCTTGAGGGGCGAGATTAAACACTCAAGAAATATATATTACCTTAGCGGTTTCTAAAAACACTCAAGGAAATGGTATTTTCTTGAGTGTATTTGGAAACACTCAAGAAAGTTCACGTTTCCTTGAATGCCAACCCTCAAGTAATTTATTTTTCACTTTGCCACGCACTGAAACTGGGCAAAATGAAGGCGCCGAACTTTCCCTCCATTCACGCTGGAATTTTGGCCTAGCTAAAAGAAAAGCCCATCACCGGCCTATTATCTCTATCCACCACACATATACCAGCCAAACCCTATCCACTCGCGCCCGAACCCCCTTCCGCTTCACGCTTGGCTACTCGATAATTGTAACCCAGCTAGGTGTTACTTCATCACCACCAGAAGACCTTCTATCATATATTTATATGCTCGGTATTGTTTATTTATAACTGATTACCAACTACCGTGGATCGATAAACGTATTGGTAGCGTGAGCGTGATCCCGGCGCTAATATGCATGATTAAGGACCCATTAAAGTGGGGGCCTAACGGTCTTTTTATCAGAATGATTTAGGCCCGATCGTTCCTTTGCCACATAGTCTTCCCGTGTGATGAGATACTTTGGAAGTCCGACCCTATTGATGTCTAGATAATATGTGCAGAACTCGATGGCTTCCTGCGTTGACCATCCTTCAACCATGCTCCCTTGTGGTCTCAACGTGTTCCTGACATACCTCCTAAAAACTTTCAATAACCTTTCGAAAGGGAACATCTGATGCAGGTGCATTGGGCCAAGGGCTCTAATTTGTTGAACAAGATGAACGAGCGGTCTGCACCGAGATATCAAAGAAAGTCCGCAGAATTCCACCTCAAGCACGCTTAGTTCTTCGGCTATGTCCTCATCGCAGCCGGTCCAAATAAGTGGACATATCAATAACCTCTTTTGAGATCGCATTGAGGAACGAGCACAACTTTACGATTGCGCCGTTGAGCTTTGGGGGGAGCTGGAGACCACGTAGAGCAACAGGGAGCAGTTGAGCCATAATGACATGACAATCAAGGGCTTTCATGCAGCCATAGTTGAACTTCAGTTCTTTCATGTTTACTAGCCTCTTCAGGTTACCACGGTAGTCTGTTGGGAGTTTGAGTTCATTAAAGAAGGAGATAAAGTTTTTTTTTGTTGCCCCATTCAAGGTCCATGTCGCAGGCGGAAGGTGAACCTATTCATTCTCCAGCCGCACTAGATGCAGATCCTTCATGATTCCCAATTGCTCCATGTCTTTCCTTGTGGCTAGTGAATCCTTCGAGGTCCCCCCCTGTTCATCAAATGGTTAAGGGTGCCAAAGCACACATTTTTAGTAAGGTGCATGGGATTAAGACAGTGGCGTACACTCAATTGTGGCCAGTAAGGCAGTTTCCAAAAAAAGCGATTTTTTCTTCCAGATACTCCCTTCAGGTACTGCTACTGCCCCGTCCCCCTTCCCAAGGACAAATTTCAGTTTGTTTAGTTCTCGAAGTATCGCTTTCCCGTCTCGATAATCTGGAGCCTTCCCTTCTTCATATTCCCCGAAAGTTCTTTTATTCCTTGGGTATGTGTGTCCCCCTGGTAGGAACCTACGGTGTTTCATATAAACCATTTTATTATTGCTCGGTAGATTACCGCATGTGTTTCATCCAAACACTCAACACATCCAAAGATAGCCTTTTGTCTTTTCTCCCACAAGCAACCTCGCCTCGCAAGTTAGTGATTGTAGCGATTAGTATTCCCTTGATCGTGACATGTTCCTTTTTATACTCATCCCAAACATTCTTCACACCCGAACTGAACATCTCTATCAATTCATCGATCACTAGTTCCAGAAGCGTGTCTATGTCATTCCCTGGCTGTCTTGGCCCTTGGATCAGTAGTGGCATTTGGATGAACGAACGCTTCATACAGAAGTATGGTGGAAGGTTGTATATACAAAGTGTCACTGGCCATGTGCTATGATTGGACCTAACCTGGTCGAATGGATTCATCCCATCTGTGCTCAAACCAAACCAAAGGTGCCTTACCTCTCCACAGAGCTCCTTGTAGAACCTAGTATTGACAGTCCTCCAGTCACGCCCATCGGCTGGGTGCCTCATCTTTGTGTCTTTCGGCGACGCTTCGCCATGCCGGCAAGAATGCGGCTTGGCTGACTTTTCACATGCAAACAGCCTATGCACCCGGGGAGCTATAGGGAAATACCAAACTACTTTAACAGGACCTCCTCTGCTCTTGCTACCCTCATTTGATGGCACATGCGGTTGCTTACACTAAGGGCATGCATCCAACTTTTCATATTGTGTTCCACGGTACAATATACAATCATTGACACATGCGTGGATTTTTTTGACCACGAGGCCGAGGGGGTAGATCATCCGCTTGGCCTGGTATGTCTTCTCTCGCTAACTCATTGTCTTTTAAGAGCAATTTCCTGATTACACTTAACAAGAAATCGAAGCCATTGTCACTCAACCCTTACGTGGATTTGTAGTCTAACAAAGATGATGTTGGCCTCCGGTTTGCTCACTTCACAATTCTTGTACAAAGGCGTTTTCCATCTTGCCTCATTTTCTCTACCTTTTCACCTGTTTGGGATTAAGAAATCTAGTCTCGTCAGATTACGTAGCAACAAAGAAAGGCCATCCTCTTCGACGTTGTCATCAGCAAAGAGTATTACTAAGCAAGCCAAGAGTGCCCTCATGCTGCTCGTGCATGGCTACGTCGTTGTTTTCCCGGTCATCATTGTTTTCCTCATGCACGGCAGGAATGGCCTCGATCATCATTGTTTTCCTGCAAAATATTCAAACCAATCTCACCATGCTCTATCCATATGCTATATCCTGGCATGAACCCTCGGATCGTCAAGTGGTTCCGGATACAATCTGTGTTAGCTAATTTCAGTTGATTCAAGCAATCTTTGCATGGGCAAAAAACAAACTTTCCAACCCCAGCACGAGGTCTGGCAACAGACAAAAACTGGGAGACACCATGAATGAACCGTCGGTTTGAACGGGACGCATACATCCACTCTCGATCCATCTCTACAAAAAGGTGAAATTGAAGACTTGATCAATTCAGCTCGAAAAATGTGGTTGGTAGGTGACACATGGACTATTTTGGTCGGCAAAATTGTAAAATCTCAACTCACATACTAACAAGAAATAATTATAGCACCACAGAAACGGGCATAATTAATTAGGCGACCAACCTTACAGATGATGGATTCTCCTCAAATTGCTTGGAAGCCTAGCAGAAATTAAGTTTAATTGGAGCTTGCAGCTCTTGAATGTAGAAAGAACAAGAACAAGAATCAAGGGATGTACCCATCAAAACAAAGGAAACTAGGGAATAAAATCAAAGGAGCGTAGATGATTGTTACTAACCTTAAACCAAAAACCGTCAAGCCATTCTTCAAATACAAGCGATTGCTTCACGGATTAGAACGGTCGTAGCAATGGAGGGGAGGGCCTAAACGCGCGTCGCTGTTCTTGGGATGGTACAGAATAGGAAGGAGAGAACACTCCTGTCACCTTTTTTGAGTTGGCAGCTTATCGCTGCCGGCAATTTTTAAATTCAAGAGTGAACCGGTACATCACTACCGGATCGGTCACATCATAGTTTTTCAGTGATAAGAACCGACAATGCATGCGAGAGATCGCTGTCGGTTCTTATTTACACCCGCAGTGATAAGAGTCCATCAGGTCACTGCCGGGGCATAATAAGCACCGGTAGAGATCTAAATCTTCACCGCCGGTATTGGTCGAGTCCGTGGAATTTCTGATTTTTCCGCCTAGACGGTTCATCACTGTCGGGCGCGGTTCAGCACTACCGTGGACTAAATTCGGTAGTGATGTCGGGCGGTAGTGATGAACGAATCCGTTGTAGTGCAGGGCGAGGCGCGCTGGAACATGCATTCGCAACCACAGGTGGCCTGGCTAGGCAGCAGCGAGAACATGCCCACACCGTTGTTGCCTGAGGCGTGAATGCCACCTGCAGCAACACGGCGAGTGCAGGGTGTACTTGCAATGTTTCTACGGGCTTCAGCACCGTGCCCTGCGGTTCACGATTTCCCTGCAGAAAAACACGACTCAAAGGCTGGACACATGGAGGGGACATCGGCGCTGGCCAGGTCGATCATTTCATTGTCTCACCGAGGGCCTGCGGGCTGTAGGTCGCTTGATGCGGGTCGGGCTTGTTGCCGGCATCATATTTTAGTGCATTTTGTTCTCAACAAACATCACTCAGGTTTACCTGTAAATTGCCTGTGCAATGATGCTACACATGAGTTGACTCAGTTCAGCTTAAGCAAAATGTAAAGCTTTGTTCTACAAAAATGTAAAGACAGCTTGGCGTATGGTGAATGTAGCTGAACTGAGTCCACGATCAGGTGACCCTACCCTAAGAATCTCATCCTATCTGAAATTAAACAGACATGTGCATGCTGATTCAATTAGTAGCCTATAAGCATGCTATGTGCCTCCATTATTTTCTTTATTATTCTTATAATTCTCAGATTCCCTGGTTCACAAGTCCTGCTTTCCAAATAACTCTATATTTCTCTATTTTTTCTATGTTTTTCCAATCCTCTGTATTCACACTATATTTCTATTCCTTTCCTGTGGTGTTCCTCTATTAAGCTGTTTTGTGTTCCTCCATTTCATTAGGCCCTCAGATCAGAAGGGCTTGATGCAAATCAAGTAGAATCTGTTCATTTCTTTTTCAAGTCACTCCTTTCAATTTGTAGTGCTCAGCTTTTAAGGGCAGCGCCATGTATGAGAAAAGAAAAGGTGCTGGGTCCACGTAAGTAATTGTAAATGTAATAACAAGTCACCCATCGACTACTATGCCCACACCACTATATATATATATATATGGCCTAAAGCCTCCAAGGTAGTGTATTAATCCCTTTTGTCTCTCTCTAGCTATGTATTATTCTACAACTCCTATATCAATTTGTGATACTGCTGAGCACCTTCACATACAATGGGAATGAGTGGCATCGGGAGAACATTATGCTGAACAGGAATTCTGAGTATGTTTGTGGCACAAGTCTGTCCATGTGAAGAAGCTCCATCTTTTTCCATCATTGTAACCATCTCAAGACCATTGCATTAAGACTGTGGGCGTGCGGCTAAACTTAGTGGTACCAGCATCAAACTCTGTGGATTGTTTAGCTTCAATGCTCCACAACAAGACAATGGTAGTGTCACCTTGTCAGCCTTCACTCTATTAGTTAAGAACAAGCATTGCTGAAAGTTCCCATATATTGAATTTTTAGTTCTTGCTCATCTGTTGCTAGGGAAAAACAATGCATTTTCCAAGCCACATATAGTGGATGACTAGAAAAAAATCACAATAATAATAAAAAGAACGAAGGAGATGAGAATGGGATAACACGAAGACTAGTCCTAATATAGAAGATGATGTGGTAAGAGATCAATACGGAGGTTCAATGAACAAGCAAAAAAACAAATTACACATTTATTAACTATCTAGCTAGAATTGTACCATATAGAAAGAATAAAAGAAATGAGAAAGGTAATAATAGACTAATCCTAGATTATCTGGAAACTCTAGATAATACAGAGACTATTACGAAGGAGAAGAAACAACTAAAACACTAGATAGCATTATTTACATGCTAGTATGTGTGATCATCATGATTTATGCCCTTGAATTAATTATGAGCTTGCCATTTTTTTTTTCAAAAACAAGTTCAAGGAGCAAGGGTTCGACTTTCCTCTAACTTATATATTGTGTACTAGATTGCACGTATTTTAGTTGCATTTTGTTCACAAACATCGCCCATGTTTACCTGTAAATTGACTCTGTCTTACGTTGTCCTTGTATGGCATGTGCAGTACGCTATATATATGTAGCTCACTTAGTTCGGTTTATGAAAAATAACAAGCCTAGTATCTGTTCATTACTTTTTGATTTCACTTTTTTTCAATTTGTGGCTCAACTTTTCAGGGCAGCGTGCATGTGTGAGCAAAACTGCTACACCACGTATGTAGCTGTAAATGTAATAATAAATCACCCACCTACTATTCTGTGCACACCATTATATATATTGCCTCAAAACTCCCTGGAAGCTTAATAAGCCCTCTTGTCTCTCTAGCTGTGTATTTTTCTCCAACCGTCATATATGAATTTGAGATGTGGCAGATTTACCGTGGGAATGAGCGGTATCGGGAACTAGAAGAGCACTTCGCTGCAGATGGTGGGATGGATGTTTGTGGCACATCTCTGTCTAGCTTGAACAGTTCTACCTGTTTCCACTTGAGCTGCCATCTCCAGGCTGTCTTTGTGACTGTGCAGTCTTGGCCCCACTTAGTGGTACCTGCTGATAACACATCAACCTTTGTGTTTTGGTGTAGGCACATTCCCTCGTATAGCTGTGTGTTCAGGCTTCCGCCTAGACTCTGAAGAGCGGTTGATCACCTTTTCATGGAATGTAAGTTTGAAAGGAACTGTTGGGACCTCATTGGTCTAACAGTTATTAGTACCTCAGATGCTACTCAAAGATTTGAGAGCTTCAAATATCATATATATAAAATGTCAGATTCTACTTGAAAACGATCATTCTCATGTGTTGGAGCATCTGTACACTTTGAAATCTTATTATTTTCAGAGGAATCCTGGCTAATTGCTTGCACTGCTTAGAAATCTTTAAAAGAGTCTTCGGCAGCTCTTATGGAGAGACAAGAAGAAATATTTTCCAACTATTGAGTTATGGCTTCAGAAACTTGTGTAATTGATTTAATTTTCTTTGTTTCCTGATTTTCTCCCCTGGCTCTTGGCTTTTGTTTCTTGTTTGTTTTTTTGTCAAACTCTCCCTGTAATCCGCTTTAGTTACTGTTTAATAAATTTTTAGTAGGGACTCCACAGCCCCTCTAGTTTCTTCAAAAAAGGAAAATGTTAGGTCGTGGAATTACAACTTTCACCAAGTTAACTGTCCGAAGTGTTAGTGAGTAAATATATATAGAAAGAGGGTAATATAATGATGATGATTAATCAAACTCAAAAGGATAGTGCCTTCATGTGACTACTCGGTTCTACACGACATCTTGTCATCCATGGTAGTGTTGTGTACCATTATCTCCACTATTGGCTACATTGACCCGTCTTCATCAACATTGGCAACAATATCATCACTCCACCATTAACCACAGTGTCTCCATCTGCAAAGGAGAAGTCCATACGCCAAGATACGATCTATTATTTACATCATGTTTCTCTTCTACTTAATCATGACAGTTGTTTGTGAGTGTTGTTAAGTGTTAACTATACATTTGCAGCCACACTACAAATAGTGGTTGACTGGTAGCCATAATTTTGCTGGTGTATCAACAGCTAGCACAAAACACTCAGATCTGAAGGGCTTAATGCAAAGCAGGCCGGTAGAATCTGAATCTGTTCATTTCTTGAGGTCACTCTTTTCCATTTGTGGTGCTCAACTTTTAAGAACATGTGAGGTAAAAAAAAGTGTTGGTCCACAGCGCTGTAAATGTAACAAGAACTCACCCACCAAACTATTTTGCGCACACCACACTATATATATGCCCTCGTGCCTCCCAGGTATTGTATTAAGCCCTCATGTCTCTATAGCTATATATGTATTCAGCCCTCATGTCTATCTAGCTATTTATTCTTCCACAACATCCATATGAATTAATTTGCAATCATACATAGCAGCTTTACAGTGGGAATGAGAGGTATCCGGAGAAGAGCATTTTCCTAAACAAGTGGCTGAAGAATGTGTGTGGCAAGGATGCGTGCGGCACAACTCTGTCCTACTACAGCAACCTCATCTCGATCAGACTCCAGCGGCTTCTACTACAGCAGCCTCATCTCAGGGCTCAATACATTTTGATTATAAGACGAACCATCTCTAGAAAGTGTCGACAACTAGGACATGATAGAAACCCACAGGCCAGTCGACTCCTGCTAATTACACACTTGCAAGTTTGACAAACCCAAACCAGCACGTCCCTAGTGATATTTCTTTCATTTTTTTTCGAAACCGTAGCACGTATTCTATTAAGAGAAATTAGAGTTTTACACGTCGCACACCTTAGCCAAAAGAATTGGCCGAAGCGCACGAAAGTACACTGACAAGAATCACCGGCTTAAACGGTGGCGCGAAATGGATGTACTAAAAAGTAAAACTAGTGCGCGACGAAGGAGACCGGAAGTCGCTGCGTCCCTAGGCTACGGCTCCAGGTCCGGGTCTCCCACCGGTGCTGCCAACGCACCAGCCCTCAGCATGGGGAAGATCTCGCGCATCCGTCCGTGGTCTGCCGGAAGAACCGCCGTCGACGAAGTGCTGGTGGAACCTGCTCGTTAGCTCGACTGGAGTGTCTGACGCCGTGTCGACCGGGCGTCCCTCAAGCTTGCCGAGCAGCACCAACAACGCCTTCCGCTCTCTGGAGCCGGATCGTGCCTCTCATGCTTCCCTGCTTGCCGGGTTCGCCGTACAGCCCACTCATCATCAAGTGATCTTGACGAGCGGAGGGTGGGCTGGCCGCCTAGGATGGCTCCTCGAGCGGGCGGGTGAGCGACGCCGTGAAGTCCTCGACGGAGGTAGCCGGGCACGGGTACCGCTCGCGCCGAAGGTCCTCCGTGTCGACGATCTCCTGGGTGGGACTCGTGAGGCGCTTAGCACCGCGGCGCTCCCGCGTTGAACGCCGCACTCATCCCCGCGCCGGGCGCCGAAAGCGGGGAAGGATTTTGGCGACGTTCTCCCGCCTGAGGATGGCGCAGCATCCCCGGCGGCTCCATGGAACCTCGCGCGATCGACGGGTCGAGGGTGGGCACAGCGCGCGACCGCCGCTTGGCCCACTTGTTGGATCGACACGCCGCGCCGCTTCTCCGGCCGGCCCGCGAAGGCAGTCTTGGCGGCCAGCCGGCCGCTACGGGCGCTGTACCCAGTCGCCGCCGACGACCCTCGTTCTTCGCTGGCGTGTGACCTTGGCAGGCCCCCGCAGTGTCAAAGTCGGGCGAAGTCGATGACGGCCGCAACCGGCCCCGACCCGACACCTCCGCGCTTGGTGGAACGGGACGCCGGGCGGCGGTGGTACCCCCCGCGCATCTCCCGCGCCACAGTCCGTCCGCCCGCCCACTAAGGGCTGACCCGCACCCCGACGCCGAGGGGTGGGCCGACCGACGCGAGGTGATGCTGGCAGGTTTGCCGCCATTTCCGATCCTTCGAGGCCACCGCCCCTCGCGGCGAAGCGCGACCACATGCGAGGCGAGGGCGGCTCGAACTGCACAGTGCGGGTGGCGCCGGGGCGACGGTCGCGCGACGAGGGGAGGCCAGGAGCTCGCCGAGCATCGGGTCCACCCGAGCAGGGGACAACGAGGCCACGTGACGGCTCCAGCGAGCGAAGCGGGTCCGTGGAAGGCGGTGACCAGGTCGGGCAGAGGCAATGGCCACGGCGGACGACCGGACACATCGGGACCGTGGACCGAAGTCGATATATAGCATCCGGTGGAGGCCACACGAAACCTCCGGCGGATGGTGCCCACGCAAGCCCAACAAGAGAGGGGGCGGCGAGGCTTGGGCGGCGACGTCCGGCAAAACCGATCGGGCGAACCCACTGCGGTGGCCGAGGAGGCGCGGAGGGGCTGGTCGACGAGCAGCCTCCCCTCCCGCTTCCGCGATGCAGGGGGCCGTGACCGCGCCATCGCGAGAGGAGGCAAGTAGACGGTAGACGACAAACCCGCAGCGACGTGATCTTCCGCGAAGCGCTTGAAGCACAGCCCACGAGGTAGGCCGGGACAGTCGGGCGACGGCGCCGAGACGGGTCGCCGAGACGCGCTGTGTGCTCGGGCGTGGTGGAGGACGCTACGCTACCAGCCAAGATCCGCAAGGTTGTCCGCGGTCGGGCCCAAGACGCTGGTGGGCGGTCGGCGGCGTGGGCCGAGACGGCGGTGAGCGAGACGCCGCCCTACCGGCGGAACGGCAGAACCGCCGCAAGCCCCGCTGAGTGTCCCCGGTGCGCGCCGCCGACGGCGCCGCGCATCGCGGCGCTTTTGCGAAAGTGCGGCTATTGTGCACGCCGCCGTCGACACAGACACCAAGACGGCCGAGTCCCGCGGCCGACTCAACGCCCATGGCGGAGTCCACGCATGGCGCCGCACCGCCACGGGCAACCGCAGCATGGCGAGTTGGAGAGGTCCCGAGGAGCCGCATAAAGGCGCGGCGGGCTGTCGCACCACCAACCTCGATGTCGCTCATCACCGTCCCTGGCCGGAGGCGACGCCTCCGCCCACCTCATCGCCTTGACCTGCCCGAGGACGGAAGCGCGAGCGGCGCCATCCAGAAATTCTCCTCCTCGACGACAACCGACGGCGAAGAACGCTGGAGCGGATGGCCGCGACGGATGCGCATGTCGCTCCCCGGCTGCCCCGGCGAACCGGTGGCGAGGGAGCCGCCGCCTCGCCACCCCAACGGGCAACCCGGCCGAGCATAAGCGAGCAGCTCCGCGACGGCGACCGCGACGCAAGGGCAGGGGCCGCAGCACCAACCTGCGGGCGGCTGCCCCGACAGGACGGCGAAGAGGTGGGCGCCCGGGGGCCCACGCCGCCACAGCAGCTAGGCTACCCAGGGCCGAAGAGGGGGACCGGGCGACCGGGAGGTCCACGACAGGATCCGAGTGCTGGTCGGCCGCTCCGAGGTAGCCGAGGGTGGATGCACGAGCAGGGGAGACCTCGCCGAGGGGCCGGACGGCGCCGGAGCACAACTGCACCCCCATGCCAACGCTGGGTTTGGGCACGACGACCAGCGGCTGAGGGTCAGCGCGACGGTTGTCTCGCCCCGGGCGCTGCGGCGGTTGCCGCCCGAGCAGCGGCGCCAGCAATAACCGCCTCCCACGGCGGCGCCACGGGCGTCCGCCACGACGGCGCTGCTAGCAGCAGCGCAAGGCGCGACGGGTTACAGCGCAGCGGCGGCGCCGACCGAGCAGCGGAGGGGGCCGACGAGGCCAGAGAGACCTTCGGCGGGCAGGGGCTTGAGAAGTGGACATGGATCGGTAGATCCGGGAAGGGGAATTCGGTGGTGGTGTTGGATTGGAGGAAGGGGTGGCGAGCAGGGAGATCGACGCGGCGGGGAGGCGCCGCCGCCGCCGTCGCCCGCCAGCGGACGGGCCGGGTCTGGGTCAAACGGTAACATCCAGGTCTGTCTATCGGCGGTTGAACTAACTCTGATATTTCTTTCATAGATGCACACTGATGTTCACTATTTTATTTTTCAGAGAATGTACACACTTCAGATAAACCGACCAATCCAGCATACGAATATTCCAAATTTCCATCATATTTTAAACAGAAGCCTCTTTATTTGAAACAGATGGCCGATAAACAGCAAACAAATTCATCTTAGCTATCCTAGCAGTACACAGATTTCAAATTATCGCTTATATATAAACTGATTTCAGCACCAAACTCATCTAGATAAGATTCAAATCCAATAGGAATAACTGCTCTGGTTCTGGGTCAAATCAAAGATTAAAAAATTACCACATTGTGTGGTGAAACTGCAACTCTAGAATAGAATCTACAGCTTTTCAGTCGTATTGCTCAGCAGCGAACTTGTCCTCAGGGTAGAACACGGCCACCACCTGGTTCCCACCGAATTTCCGCCCATGCATCCCCGTCTTCACATCTGCATATTCCAAAAACACCTGCAGTGCACCAAGAGCTCGTGAATAAGGATGCGTGTGCAAGTATTATCCAAATGCTGTTAGAATATAATATCAAAGGAAAATGAAAGACCTTTCCAACACCAACAACGGAAGCACCGCTGGGGTCAGGCCGTGGAATTACAATTTTCGCCAAGTTAGTGTTAGTGAGTAGATATATACATATATATACAAGAGGCTAATAATTAAATAACAATTAATCAAACTCAAAAGAATAGTGTGTTCTGTGGGTTAATCCCGGATTGCCAATATTGAATAGGGTCGACTAGTATAAAGCTCTCTTCAATAATGCCATTATGTGCGACTACGAAAAAGACACAATGTGTTACTATAGTTGTTTCGAACTGTGTGCTACAACCTAGTGGTAAGTTACACAGTGTGGTCCATACATGTGTGGCCGCAGATGAATAGTGGTCGACTGGTCGCATAATTTTGCTAGTGTATCAACAGCAAGCGCAAAACATTCAGAATTTTACTAGTGTATCAACAGCAAGCACAAACATTCAGATCCGAAGGGCTTGGTGCAAATCAGGTAGAGTCTGTTCATTTTCTTTTTTGATGTCACCCTTTTCAATTTTTGGTGCTCAGCTTTTAAGGACATGTGTGAGAAAAAAGTGTTGGCCCACGTATGTAGTTGTAAATGTAATTAATAAGAACTCACCCACTCACTATGATGCACACGCCACTATGGCACTATATATATATGGCCACAAGCCTCTAGCTGTGTATTCTCTACACCATCCATACGAATTTGCCATTCTACAGAGGAGCTTTACAATGGGAATGAGTGGTATCGGGAGCCTTTCATTGCACAAGAAGAAAGGGTGTATGTGGCATAACTCTCAGCTCCAGCGGCCATCTTTGCACCCATCTCCAAGCCTATTTGTTTGTGCAGTTCGGCACTTAGTGCAGTGAAGCTAAACTTAGTAGTCCCTGTTAGGACTATGTATCTCCAATTCTCCTCGACAACGGTAGTGTAACCATGTCAGCCTAGTGCTGGAAGTTCATCTGTGATCTCCAATCACAATGCTTTTTTTCTAGACACAGACAGTGAAATATTAAAGACACGTACCAGTCAATTTTTAGTTACAGTCCTAATTACAGTTCCCATTTACATTCTATGTAGGAGACAAAAGTTTGAAAATCCTTAACAGCAACGGTGCAAGACGATTGGACCAGACTTCAGTTATCAGACAGTGAAGATGAGTGATTGTAGTTAAGTATATCTCTGGCACAATAAACTTTCATTAACAACACGAAACAGCTCTTGGAAAGTGTTATGAATGAGACAGAACATTTTCATTAACAAGACGAACCAGCAAACGTGAACTCTTCAAAAGTTTGACAGACCCAAACAAGCACACCTCAGCCTTACTGATATTCTTTAAAGAATGTACACACTTCAGATTATATATATATATTTTAACGGATACTTCAAATTTCCTCAGCAGCAACGGGTTATATTTATTAAACTAGGCGGCATGCAACCCCTCCATATTTCCTCAGCAGCAGCAGCAGCATATATTTTAAAACCAGGATGCATACATCCCCCAATGTCTTTCCATCTCAGCACAGCACCACAATGGCACCTGTTGATTTGAGAAAACAATGGACCGAGAATAAACAGCAAATGAATTCGTCTTACCTGTCCTAGCATTACAAATCATCAGACCAATGGTTCCGCACGATACTCATCAGACCAATGGTTCAGCACAAAACTCGACTAGATATAAGATTCAAATCCAATAGGAATGTTTTGATTCCTTTGGAATGGAAGTTTTGATTCACAAAACGCAGGAAGGAAAACATCCAGATCTTGTTGAAACCAATGTTTTCAGTGAAGACCGATGTGGGCTATCATGCGAGTGAAACGGATTGCACGGGAGCAACCCACAGCAAGATGAAAGGAGAAGCGGAAATCAATGTGACTACCAAATTGATTTCAACAAATCAAGACCTCTTTTGTAGATATAGTTCAAAAATGGATCATAAAAATCGAAGTTTTCTTAAGAGGATCAAGGAAAATTTCAAGCAAGAACAGGCCTGCATAGTGCAACGACGTTGAGCACCCCTAGATGCTTGCCGTAAGCATGCCATCGAGCGATTTGTGGTTGCCACCTATAGCCGTTGCCTCTCATTCGCTTGCTGCCACGCTTGGCTCCTTGCCTACATGGATGAGGCCATGACTCTTGTTTGTTCATGGAGAACAATGGGCCAAAGATTGGAGAAGAACGGTGGTATACAGTGAAAGTAGCTGGAGTGAGTCCATAGACCAGGTGACCTTATCGTACGAGTCTCGTCCCATCTGAAACATACATGTGCATGTCGAGTCTATTAGTGGTATAATCCTGCTATGTGCCTCCAATATTTTCTTTGTGATTCTTAGTTCTCAGATTCCCGGTTCAGAATTCCTGCGTCCCAAACACCTCGTGCTATCTTTTCTGTGTTTTTCCAATCCTTTATTTTCACACTAGTTTCTATTTTTTTCTTTTCTTCCATTCCCCTATTTCGTTCTTCCGTTCCAGGGGCAGAGCCAGGATAAGTCTTGGGGGTGGGGGTGGGGGGAGGGGGGGCTATTTAGTGAAGAATTAATTAAAATCAAGAAATTTAATGGCTAAGTACAGTAATTAGCATGGGAATTGTGCCTCCCGGGGGCTACAGCCGCCCCCCCCACCACCACCACCCCCGATCCGCCCCTGGTCCGTTCCAATTAGGCCCCAGATTCGAAGGGCTTATATGCGTTCATTTTTTCTGAAGTCACTTTTCAGTTTGTGGTGGTCAACTTTTAAGGGCAGCATGTGTGAAAAAAAGAAGTGTTGGTCCATGCAAGTAGCTGTAAATGTAATAAAAACTCACCCACCCACTACTATGCGCACTCCACTATATATATGGCCTCAAGGCTCCTAGGTAGTGTATTAAGCCCTGTTGTCTCTGTAGCCATGTATTCGTCTACGATGCCAGTTTCACATGCAGTGGGAATGAGTGGCATCAGGAGAAGAGCATTTCGTCGCAGAGGAGTTCCCCGTGGCACAACTCTGTCCGTGGCAAGCAGCTCCACCGTTTTCCATCTTTGTACCCATCTGGAAGACTATGCGAAGACTATGCCTGGAGACTGTGTGGTGTGCCTAAAGATTGTGTGGTACCTGGTTATAACGCAGCACCCTCCACGGATTTTCTAGCTTCGATGCTCATTGGCAATGGCAGTATCACCTCGTCTTCCTTCACTCTATTAGTTAACAACTAGCACTGCTAAAAGTTATATTATAATTTTGAGTAAAAGATAAACATAAAGGTTTGAACCACACTTCCGTGAACAGACTATGAAGGATGGGTGATTTTGGGTCAGTATTAGTGGCACAATCTATTTTCATTATTTAGGTATACCAACTCCTTGAAAGTGTTACAAACTACAATTTAGTGACAACATGTGACATGATAGAAGCCGACTGGCTAGTTGATTAGCATGGGCTGACAGCAAAGGCGGATCCAGGCTTTAGTCATAGCGCAAAACAAGGATTTACACATGATGAAGTACATACATTGTGATGATATAGATAACAACCAAACGCATATTTTTTCATGGTGAAACAAATAATAAACTGAATATTACAAATAAAAAGGAATAAAATTTAATTATCCTGAAGTCTCTAATGACCATTTGATCAATCAAATTCTTACGGTAGAAAAAGCACAATAATAATAAAAGGGACAAAGGAGATGAGAATGATAACGCGAAGACTAATCCTAAATAATTTAGATGTGGTAGGAGATGAATACAGAGGTTCAACAAACAAGCAAAACATTAATTACACATTTATTAATTAATTAGCTAGCTAGAACTATATACCATGAAGAGAATAAAAGAAACGATGCATAATTTTGAACATAATTAAATCACTCGATAGCATTATTTACATGTGCAAACATGATCAGAGACACGTTTTTATGTCCTTGAATTAATTTTGAACATTGCCTAATTTTCCAACAGCATGTTCAAGGAGGAAGTGTTTGAATAGCCTCTAACGGTACCGCCTAGTGGTAAGTTACACAGTGTGGTCTATACACGTGCGACCACACTACGAATAGTGGTTTACTCGTCATCCTAATTTTGCTGGTGTATCAACAGCTTCAGGTAGAATCTGTTCACTTCTTTCGAAGTCACTCTTTCCATTTGTGGTGCTCAACTTTTATGGGCATGTGAGGGAAAAAAAAGTGCTGGTCCACATGTGTAGCTGTAAATGTATTATGCACACACTGCTATATATATGGCCTCATGCCTCCCAGATAGTGTATTAAGCACTCGTCTCTCTAGCTATGTACGTATTCTTCCACAACATTTTGTCTCTCAACATCCATGTGAATTGCAGGAATGATTGGTATCGGGAAAAGATTATTTGGCTCAACAAGTTTCTAAGTTTCTGAAGGATGTATGTAGCACAACTCTGTCCTAAGTGTCATTGTCTTTCTTGGTCTTTATACCTTTGTCCAGATGAACCAGCTCAAAGTGTTATGACCTCGACAGAAGCCATTATCCAGATGAACCAGGCCAATCGATTTTCATTGTACAGATGACAGATGAAACAGCTCAAAGTGGTATGAACTCAACAGAAGCCCAGGCCAACTGATCGTCAGTGTACACACTTAGTTTGACAAGAACAAACTAGCACTACCCTTAATGATATTCTTTCATTAATGCACACTGATGTCCTCTATTTTATTTTATTTTTAAGAGAATGTACACACTACAGATAAACCGACCAATCAGCCTATTTTAAACTATTAGGAGCCATACGCCCCCTAATATCTTTCCCTCAAAGAACTGCACCACAATGGCACCTCTTTATTTGATGAAACAGATGACGAATAAACAGCAAACAAATTCATCTTAGCTGCCCTAGCAGTACACATCTTCCGATTAATTAGTCTGCACAAAACTTAACATTTATATATAGACTGACTTCAGCACTAAACTAGATAAAATTCATATCCAATAGGAATAGCTGCTTTGGTTCTGGGTCAAATCAAAGATTAAAAAAAATACCAAATTATGTGGTGCAACTGCAACTCTAGAATAGAATCTACAGCTTTCAGTCACATTGCTCAGCAGCGAACTTGTCCTAAAATACCACATTATGTGGTGCAACTGCAACTCTAGAATAGAATCTACAGCTTTCAGTCGTATTGCTCAGCAGCAAACTTGTCCTCAGGGTAGAACACGGCCACCACCTGATTGCCACCGAATTTCCGCCCATGCATCCCCGTCTTGGCTTTGGTTGAGCCCTCCACATCTGCATATTCCAAAAACACCTGCAGTCCAGCAAGAGTTCATGAATCAGGAAACATAGTGTCTGTATTATCAAAATGCTGTTATAATAAAATATCAAAAGAAGATGAAACTCACCTTTCCAACACCAGCAACAGGAGCACCGCTGGGGTCAGGCCGTGGAATTACAACATTCACCAAGTTACCTGTCCAAGTGTTAGTGAGTAGATATATAGACAAGAGGCAAATAATATAATGATTAATCAAACTCAAAAGAATAGTGTCTTCTGTGGGTTAAGCCCCGATTGCCAATATTGCATAGGGTCGGACTATAAAACACTCTGCAATGGCATTATGTGCGACTACAAAAAAGACACACAAAAGACAAAAACACAAAAAAAAAACGAATTCAGTAACTGAGGGTAGGCAATCATAATCATAACAGCAGGATGTAAGAGCTTTTAAAACAAAAAAAAAAAAGAGGGTAAGAGAAGTCAGATGGGTCTTGTGCAATTTACCATATTTGCGCCCTTCTTCCCTCATGTCCTCCACAATGTCATCATATTCCTCATCATCTCTCAGTTCATCTGCTGTCACTACCTGTGTCAGGCATACTACTTTTGTTGGCAGGGCACCTCCAACTTGGTATACGAGTTTCTGTTCAAAAAGATTCAAGTGAGAATTGAAGCAATAGTATAGACATTGTCATTACATAAAGCAAGTTCTTTTTTTCTTCTAATAAAATCAGTCTAAAAGTTCTGGCTCATACCTGCATCTGCACCTGCTGCTGTGCCTGCAACAGGATGCTTTCTTGCTCTGGCCTAGGCTGAGAAGCTCCTTGGTTTGCTCGCCTAACAGTAAGAGTCTTGTCTCCCATCTTGATGCCATTAAGAGCAGCACAAGCAATGTCGGTAACATTAAGATCCTGGTACACACAGAAGGCATATCCCTTCGAATTACCAGTTTCTCTATCCTTCACAAGATCAAATCCACGCAGAGGTCCAAAGGACTCCAGCAACTCCCCGCACTTGGGCCTCAGTGAAGTAATATGGTAGGCCACCTACAAAGATACGGTCTGGACCTTCTAATCCTCCAGCAGAGCCAGGCGTTAAGCCAACAGCAGCAAGATTGAGATTTGGATTTGGCTGGCTCGGCCCAGAGCAGCTGCTAGGGAAGGATTATAGTCCGTTGGCCTTCTAACCTTGACTGGTGCTCCCTCAAACATTATGCCATCTAAGGCCATTGCATTGCTTGCTTCCTCCACAGATCTCATCTCCACGAAAGCAAATTTCTTATCATGGTTTATGTAGACATTAAGAACAGCATCACCTGGACCAGCTGTGTTTCCTCCAATAGCAGCCATAACTCCATTGAAGAATATGGCAACGGTCTGTATAATATAATTAACTGGTAAGTATAGAACATCAAAAACGAGCAAGTGAACAAATTAAACTATCGAAGTAATTACCTGCTCATTAGCAGTTGGGGGAAGTCCGCCCACATAGACACGCCGAGCATGCCGGGTAGCCTGTTGCGTCATGGCTTGTGGCTGAATAACAAGGGGGTTGAACTGATAGAAGGCAAGCAAAATTAGAAAGCAACAAACAAAACAAACACAGTTGAAGCTCAAATTTATAAACAAAAGAAACACAGTGATTACCTGTCCTCCAGCTAAATTATACAAATTCGAAGCACGCCCACACCGAATAATAGGAGCAGCTATACCAGGAAGCTGACCTGCAATTCATCAAGAAGACTTTATCAAAATGACGATGAAACTTGCATAACAGAAAATATTAAACGACTATTGCTAAAAAACCTATATAGAAAATTTCTCATAACTCCATATCAGCTATAGCATATTGTTTCAGGAAAATCAATGAAACATTATTAACAATGGAACTACAAAAATGAACACATTCTGATATGAAGACAAACAAGACATCAAACCAGATAGTGTCCTCGTACATTAAAGCTACAGCAGTCAGCTCATCCCATTGGCAGCAGATGGACAAAGTGAGCCAAGGTTCTTCTAACCCATATACATACACAACAAAACAACAAACAACAAGAACAAACAAAGAGAAATTTACTCAGATTCAGTAACGAGCTTAATAAAATGGAAATACGCAAAGTCTTCTAAAGAGAAGATATCTGATTCATAATGACAAGGTAACTCAATTTGTGGAGAAAGATTAGAGCAAAGTAGTAAATTTCAATACATCATCAGAACCAATAGTTTATAAATTAACAATACTACATATTGCTTAAAAAATAATGTAAATATCTTTTTTTATTAAGTTGTATGCGATAATAACTGATTAGCAAGTTCATACCAGGGATAGCACCAGCAGCAACAATAGGAAGTGCCTGTTGTGGAGGTGCTTGGTCAAAACCACTCACACGCTTGCTGCTCAAGACAACAGATGTTAGTAAGTAGATAAACAATAGAAGAACAAAGCTCAGCAGATAGATAGTACACTAGATAAAAGGAATAAAGCATGTCCAAAATTAACATCTATAATCCATGCATCATTTATACATGTCTGAATCTTGAAGCAACAAATCAACATATAAAGCAATTGAAAAAATGCTTGTAGAGAAGTTTTCCAACATGTAAAACAATGTAGATAACAACTAGTGATGGAAAATGATTAAGATATCAAATCACAAGATAAATCATCTATTCACTGGGTCCAAGGAAACCTAAAGTTGAATCAGGAACAAAATTGAACTTTAAACAAATATAGCATTTACCTCTTCGATCGAGAGCGTGAACGAGATCTAGATCTGCGGTCACGATCACGACTCTTAGAAGGGGATCGGGAGCGGGAGCGATGCCTACGATGGCCATCTCTGTCACGATCTCTTCTCCTGCAAAAGGAAATAATACATCACCATATATTATTTTCGTATGCATAATTTTGGCATGAATATAAAAAACTTTTTGGTTTCAAAACCATAGCTTGCTAAAAATCCTTTGCAGTTTTAAATAAAAAAAAATCTGACTAAAGAATCCATGTACTATATTGTTCAGTTGTCTAGATAAGAGCCAATCAGAGAGTCAATAATATAAATACACAAGCAGTAGGTGACAAGGAACAGAAGTGTTCCAGTGACTTGAGATTTTAATTACATTATGTGCCATGGAAATACCAATAGTGCATTAGCATATCACAGAATTTTTTAAAACCACTGCAAAAGATTAGACATGTAAATAATACATATATTGCACCAACTCCAGAATCCTTTGAAACTAGCAGAAGTAAACCATCAAGACAGAATCAGAATATATTCTTGTTTTGGAAAAGCTAAAATGAGAGCCAACAAATACATCACAAATCCACTAATTAACACATCAAGTGGTGCATGACTATGGAACTGCAAAGGGTTCTAGTTAAGAGTTTTTGAAGAAAAAAGTAGGCAGCTTAGGAATATCAGTGAATACAGAAAGTACATTTTGGCACAGATCTAACTCCAAGGTCGAGGTTGGATTTGTAGTTTGCAGACTTAATTAAGTCATACAAATGTTACAAATCTTTAAATTATAAAAACAAATAGCCTAAATTCCCTTGTCATACCTCCAGCCCCAGATCAAGATTTATTGGAGATACAAAAATAGCTCCAGGAAATCTGTGTAATTCTTGGAGCTGAAGCTCAGACAAAAAGGAACTTAGAGAACATTTAAAAGTGCATGCAAATAATATGTTCTTACAAGTTTCCAAACATCCTTAATGTGGCGCATCAAGGTTGGTGGCAAATTTATTAGAAAATTACCAATTCAATCACTAGTTTGAAACTAACAATAAGTAAGAAGAATTTGCAAAATTAAGCTGCACATACCTCTCAGAATCATGGCTCCTGTGACGGTCACGATCATCACGGTGACGGTGACGATCACGGTCATCAGAACGATCACGGTGTTCCCTTCTCTCACTGTGCTCACGGTCACGGCGGTCCCTGTGGTGGCGATCACGATCTCTGTCACCTCTTTCGCGGTCCTTATCCCTGTCTCGTTCCCTCTCCTTATCGCGGCCACGATCCCTATCACGCTCCCTGTCCTTGCCCTTGTCACGTTCTCGATCCCTTTCTCGAGATTTGGAGGATCCACTATCATGTGATTGTGTCTCGGGCTAGAGAAAAAGTAATTCATTGTCAGATGACTGTAATTACGAACACAAACAGGAGAGACAGCAATAACTATATACCATGCTACTAAGCACTAAGCAGGTACAAAGGTCGGCAAAGATTGACACAGTTCCATCAGTCCACAAGCAGCAAAAACTAATCCAACAATGGTCCAAAGAAAATGCACCTAACACTTAGTGAAAAGAAGACTTAACCGGCCAGAAATCACGTGCCAGCATGCAGTTTACTTCGCATGCTAATCTGCACAGCACGAAGTATGAAACAAAAACATTATATCGCACAACATGATATGAAATTACAATAAGCAGAGTAAAGCTGTACAGGTAATCTCAAGAGCCACAGAAACAGAGGATCTTCTATCATAATTTCATAATTGATAAGCATTGGGCATCTAACTCACTACATAATAAACTAACAAGATCTTCTATCAGAAACAGAGCCATCACATCACCAGCCAGTTTTTACTTTTACTTGCATTGATTACTTGTGGGGGAAACAAATCACCACACAGCCACTACCACCAGGAGAGATCGCAGGCTAGCAATAATAACAGCTGCACCGACTCGACACCGAACCCATAACAGATCCACCCGACACATTGGATCTATCCTCCCTCTACAGCTCACATCCCCTCAAACTCCCACAGATCAGCAGTCAGCACCAACAACAGAGCATCAGATCCGAGGAGCACGCGGACGGACAAACCTGAGGCTGGGTGGAGCGGCCGTCGGCGTGGTCAGAGAACCCGGGGCGGGCTTGCCTTCGGCAGGCGGCGAGCCCCCGCGGCGGCGGGGTACTCGGGCTGCGGGTACCCGCCCTCGGCTACGGCCGTGGCCGTGTCGCCGTTGCCCTGGTAGCGCTCTTCGTACTCGGCCATCTCTCGGCGACGGCGGGGGCCGGCGGCGGGCGGGCTCGGGGGCTTCTCGGCGGTTCGATTTGGGGACGAGAAATTTTCTAAATCTGGCTAAGCTAGGGTCTGCGTTTGGCTGGGAGGTTGGTTGCGCCGCGTGCGTGCGTGCGGAGGCGGAAGGAGGAGAGCAGGAGGGGGAACGGGTTTGGTTATAAACGGGTACGGCCGAGGCGGAGGCGGTGGCGGGTCCGTGGTGGAAGCGGGAAGGCGGTCCTGGACGGTGGGCCCGGGGGAGTTCGATGCGGATTTGCGGTTGGGCGGTGGCGGGGTTTGTCGCTGATAAGTGGGGATGTAGCCTCAGAACGGGGCATGGGAGCTCGTGACGGTTTCGGTGCTGGAGTTGGGTATTGGTCGGCCGGGGCGTTGCTGCGTTCGCGGGGTCTGACTGACTGACTTGGCGGGCTTTCGGTTTCGTGTTCGGCATTTTGGGCTCTGGTGGGCCGCCCAAGTTTTCTGCCCTGTACGGCCCGCCGACGTTGTCACAGATGGGACCGCGTGGTCCCGGAGAGAGGGCTGTTGAGCTCGGCGAGGAGCTGCCGGAGCCGAAGCCTCAGCCACGCCGTTAGCAACAGCGGCGGGTACTCCGCCTCAAGACCGGAGTGGGAGACGACCGGTGACGCGCCGGGTCGACCAGACACCAAGTTGCCGCCAAGGAAGACGGCGTAGCCGAGAGGTGGAGCGCCCGGTGTCGGGACACCCCGCCCAAGATCGGTGTACACCACCGGCTCGGGGAGGGAGACCGTGAAGCAAAGAATCCAGTAGTCAACGGTGCCGCCGAGGTAGCGGAGGAGGCGCTTGAGAGCAAATCCGGGGCTCTCGAGGATCATGCATGTAGAGGCAAATCTGGCCGCACGGCGTAGGTGATGTCCGGCTCGGTGAAGGTGAGGTACCGGCGTGCACCCGGCCGAGACTCCGTACTCGGTGGGGTCTACCACGGGATCGCCCTTGGCCTCGACGGCCTTGCCCCCGTATCAACCGGAGTGGAGCAAGGCTTGCGTACCGTCATCCCCGCCGCTCGAGGATATCAAGAGTGTACTGCCGGGCCGGTGAAGAAGAAGAAGTCCAGTGGGGACGAGGCTCAACAAAGACCCCGAGAAAATGGTGGAGCATGCCCGAGATCCTTCAAAGGAAACTCCCCGGCGAGCGCGATGATGCGGTGTAGTAGTGAAGGACCGAGGCCGTGGAGGATAATGTCATCAACATAGAGCAAAGCAGTACGCCAGCCTCGGCTCCATGGTGGTAGATAAACAGAACGTATCGACTTGGCCTCCACAAAGCCCAAAGGACACCAAGAAGGTCGCAATCCGAGTGCCATGCCCGAGGGGCCCGCTTGAGGCCGTAAAGAGACTTGTTGAGCCAGCGGACCATGTCGACGAAAGAGTCGATAAACCCCGCCGGCCGACCGCAAAGAGACTGTCTCGTTAAGGCTCCCATGCAGAAGGCATTCTTGACATCCAACTGATGTACCGCCCCGAGCGAGCAAAGAGCCGGTGAGAGCACCGTGCGGACGGTTGCCGGCCACCACCGGCCGAAGGTCTCATCATAGTCAACTCCCCGGGCGCCGAGTAAACCCGCGAAGAACCCAGCGAGCCTTGTACCGCTCCAGGGTACCATTCGCCCGCCCGCTTGTGTGTCCGATCCACTTGCCGGTGACGACGTTGGAGTCGCGCGGGGCACCGGATCCCAAGTCCGGGTTGGCGACGAGAGCCGCGTACTCCTCTTCCATTGCACGGCGCCCGGTGAGGGTCGGACGGGGGCCGCGCGAATCGGAAGAGGGTACCGGGGACACCTACGAGTTGCCGGGCATCGCCGCGAGCCCGGGACCGCAGTAGTACTACCGCCCGGCGTCGCGCCACCATCGGTGAACATGACGCTGGTCGCGGTGAAGCAACGGCGGGTGGTACACCGGGCGACACAACACGTCGTGACCCGGGACGCGGCGGTGGAGTAGGTGTAGCCGGTGGTGAGGAGGCCACCGGTGGTGTCGGTGTCGTCGGTGAAGAAGACACCACCGGTGGTGACCGTGGAGCCGCCCGGACGAAGGAGAGGCCACCCCGGTGGGCGGTGGCGGGACCGGGCCGGAACCCGGTCTTTGGTAGGTGCGCAGCCGGTTCAAAACGCCCGGGGTGCAACATGCACCGCTGGGCGCCCGCGTCCGAGGGAGCGTAGTAATACCGTGTCCCTTGGCTCGCGGGGGGGCCGCCGGAGGGGCGAGACCACCGGACCCGCACAAGGTGCGGAGTCGTGCGACATCGGGGCGGCGAGCCGGGACACGGTGAAGGACCCGCAGGAAAAGCGATAAAGGTGGCTGGGCCACCGGGTCGGCCAGACACATCTCAAAGAGGTCGAGGTCGAGGGGGAAGCCGGGGTGGTGGTGGTGGTGGAGAAGGGGAAGATCGACTCATCAAACACCACATGGCGAGATGAGGACCCAACGAGAGGTGAGGTCATAGCACCGGTAACCCTTGTGGTCCGGAGAGTACCCGAGGAAGACACACCCGGTCGAAAGGGAGCCGGTTTGTGGGGAGCAAGTGGCGGCGGTGTTGGGGTAGCACGCACACCCAAAGACACGGAGGTGCTCGTAGCGAGGAAGGGTGCCGAAAAGGGCATGGTGTGGCGTGGGAGCCGGACGAGCGGCGGAAGGAAGGCGGTTGAGAAGGTAGGTGGTGGTGTGAAGACTCTCGCCCGGCGAAGCGAGGAAGGGACGCTGGAGAAGAAGGGTGCGCAGGGCGCCGCTCGTGGTACGGATCATGCGCTCCGCCTTGCCGCTCGGGAGGAGGTATACGGACAAGACATGCGGAGCTGTACCCGTGCTCAAGGAAGAAGGCACGAGAGGGGCTGTTATCGAACTCACGGCCATTGTCACACCGGGCGGCCTTGATGGTGCGGCCCGAATTGAGTCAACACCCATGCGAAAAAGTGGTGAAGAGAGGGAAAAGCCTCCGACTTGGCACGCAAAGGGAAAGTCCACGAATAATCGCGAAAAATCATCAACCACTACCAAATAGTATTTATAGCCGAGTTACCGATGACAGAGATGTCCATAGGTCGCAATGTATAAGATCAAAAACATGAGCCGCATGTGAAGTGGAAGAAGAAAAAGGAAGACGAACATGGCGGCCCGCTTGGCACACATGACACAAATGCTCATCGTGAGCTCGAGTACATCGAATGTCCGAAGCTACGGCTAAGGCCGCATCAAGGCGTCACGTCCAGATGGCCGAGACGGCGATGCCAAAATAGTAAACGGGTAGTGGTGGCGAAAGCAAACGACAAAAAGCCGGCGGCGAAGAGGAAGAAGACGCCGGAAACCGAAGAGTGTAAAGGGGCCCCGTCTTTGTCACACCGAGCAGAGGACGCCGGAAGCCAAATCCTTCACAAGAAGACCGGAGGAGTCAAACTCAACGGATCAAGAATTGTCACCGTGAAAAGCGACGAATAGAAAGGAGGTTGTGAACCATGGAAGGAGCAACAAGAACATCGGGAAGACAAAAAGACCCGTGAGCGGCGGCACCGGAAGTGACGGGAAGACACGACCCATTTGACCATGATGGACGAAGGAAGGGAGGAAGAAGGAGGGCGAACCGACGAGAGTAACCCGGGTCGGGAGTGGTGTGGTACGTGGCCCCCGAGTCGGCGACCCACTCGGCCCGACAGGGGGGGTCGGGGGACGCCGTGTCCGTGGTAGGCGCCCAAGGCCGCCAGTCCCCCGGCCGGCCGGCGAGGTAACGGGAGGAGCCTGTGGGACGCCGAGTAGGCGCCCGAGGTCCGGGCCGCCACGAGTCGTGTAGTACCGGAGGAGCACCGGCGAACATGGCCGCCCGGTGGACGGGCGTGCCACGGGAGCCGGCGCTGGAAGGGCCACATCGAGATGCGCCCGACCACGGGTCTTGGAGAGTGGGCCGGGGTGCACCCGAGGAGGCGCGGGCGCCGAGAGGGTGGCCACCACCACCGCCTCCCGCCACCACGACCACCGCCTTTGCCGCCACGGCGACGACGGCCACCACCACCACCACGCCCCCACCACCGCCGGCCCGGGAGGGTGGTGCCAGAGAGACGACGGAGTGGACGAGCGCGAGAGGTGGAGTCGCGGCGAGTGCGATCGTAGTGGACGAGGGTGCCGGCGCGAGACCGCCACAAGCTCAACGCCTGGCTGGAGCTCCTCCATGACAAGGTCGCCACGGACCTGCGGGAAGGTGGGGAAGGGGCGACTCGGTGAGGATGCTCCGGAGGTGTGCGATAGCGGTCGCCGAGGCCGCGGAGGACGTTGAGCACCGGGATACGGTCCTCCACGGGCCAGCCAAGGTCGCCAAGAGAGTCTGCCATGGCCTTCATCTTGCGGCGAGAACTCAGCGGCAGAGAGGTCACCCCGACGGAAGTCCGGAAGCTCGCCTCGAGCCGCGCCTAGCACGGTCTCGGCGTTGCCCGGCCCGACCCTCAAGCGCCGGCCAGGCGGGCGCGCGTCTTGAGTGTTGCGGAGGAGGCCGTGGAGGTCGGCGGAGATCGTCCCCCACGATCCGGGGAGAGGGCGATCTTTGCCGGGCGCAAACCACGAGGGGGTAGGTGGCACGCCGGCGGGTCGCCAGACGTGGTCGTCGAGGGCGTAGCGACGGAGAGTGAGGAGGACCAGTCGCGCCCGGTACCGTAGGACGGCGACTCCGGCTCGAGGGCCGACCGGAACCGGGGAGGCGGATGTTACGGACCCCGCCCGGCTGGTAGTGGAGGCGTGTGACCCGGTGGGTCGGCCGGTCGTGCCGGGGGGACCGCCCTAGCCATGGGGCCAGGCGCAGCGAGAGGAGGTAGTCCCGCCGGGTCGGCCAGCCGAGGAGGTGAGAAGGTGCTCCACGCTAGCAATCTGGGCAGCCGGGGCATCCCCAGCCGCGCGTTCGCGCTCCAGAGCGACGGCGGCCTCCCGGAGACGAGCCCGCCCCGCCCGCGTACTCCGCCCCGGCAACAGCGAGGGCGTTGGTGAGAGCGGATGTCGGCGAGGGAAGGAAGGGCCGGAGGAGGAGGTGGTGCGGGGAAAGGGTTGGTGCCGGTCCCCGCACTCGGGCCGGCCCGACGGTCGTCACCATGGTCGAGTCCACATGGGCATCCCATAGGGCCATGGGGTGTGAGTTCAAAGATAGGAGAGGCACCCTCCGTTGGTGGGCTGGGAGGGATTTGGCACCGTAGCAAAGACCGGAGGGTGGCTGGGAAGCGGTGAGGGCCGGGAGGAGCGGGTGGAGCGCCCGGCAGCACCGCCTCCCTCATCGGCATCATCGGCCCTCGGCAGCCCCGCTTCCCTCCTCGTCCCGGGCCCCCTCAAGGCCGGCAAATCGCAGCCATGGCGCCCGGCCGGAGCGGAGGACGAGGGGAAGCGGGGCGGGGGCGTCCACCACCAGGCGGGTGAGGCCGCTGCGGGGAGGCAGCCGCGGTGGGGTGGGGGCCGCGCGGCCCACCCGCGCCACGGGAGCTCGGCCGGGGTGAAGGGAAGGCCCCGGCGTGCACTGCGGGAAGCCGGGCACCCGCGACGCCGGATACGCCGCCAGCCGGATGCAGGGGGCCGAGGCCGCTGAGCCCACGTCTGTGGGAGAGGAGGGGAGGGAAGTGATGGAAGTAGTGGGGAGCGGGAGGGAGGGTGCTCGCCGGCCATGGCTGCCCCGGGCGGCGCGGCCGGCGCCGCCGGGCCAAGCCCGGTGGCGGCGCGGCTCAAGATAGCATTTAAGTCAAGGGGGCTCACGGTGCATTGGCAAAGACTATTGGTTGGGGGCTCCCACCCGGGGTTCAAATCTCGGGTGCGACACTTTATCCTCGGATTTATTTCGGATTTTCCGGCCGTGCATTAAGTGGTAGGCGACATCCCGTCGATAGCGGGCGCCGGTGGTGACTTCGAACTTCAAGATTTGCCGCTCGTCCTTCAAGGTGCTCATAGGGGTAGGGTTTGCGTACGTGTGTTCATAGGGGTGAGTGTGCGTGCGTGTTGAGCGTCTACGTTATCTTGTGTAATCTCAAAAAAAAATATATATATATAGCATTTAAGCATTTATATTATAGGGAAAATAAATATATATATAAAAGGAATAAATTCATTCTATGTCCCTGAATTATATTTTATATTGTTGTGTGTACTCACTTTTTTATAGATTGGTTGAATATTTTTAGGATTTTCTATGAATTATATTTTTTTGCAACATTTAAAAGTGTATAGAAATTTTATATAGTTTAAAATTTGTCAAGTATTTACCAAAAATTTTAAATATAAAAAACAAAAATGTACACGAGGATTGAATTGAAACCTAAATAGAGTATCTATAACTCATGAAATATTTTTAGGAACTTATGAAAATTAGGGTTATGTATATACAAATTAGAAAACTATAAGAAAATAGAAAAATTCCCTAGATACTATCCTATGAAAAAACCAGGTTCGTGTGAAAACTATAAAAACTCTAATCAAGACCGCATGATTTAGATCCAACGTACGGGGGTGTTTTGCATTTAAACACTTCCACCCAACCCATTGTAGTCCGATTAGCAAAGTTAATGGTGGGAGGGTTTAAGTGCAAACATGCTGGATGTTGGATCTAAATCATGTGGTCTTGATTAGAGTTTTCATAGTTTGTACACTCTAACCCGGTTTTCATAGGATATGTTGCCATACTACAATCAATATCTACACAGCGTTCATCCCGTCATCGTCTTTTTATTTACTTTCCAAAGTGCCCTCACGTCCTATGTGTCTATCACTAGTATATGTAAATGATTTTTGTATGTTGTGTCTATCACTATTACTACTCAATGGTTGAAAAGGAAGACGTTTTGGAAAAAACTTGGGTCAAACATTGGGAACATAAATCATTAATAACTTTTAAGTCGTTGAGTTCAGAAATGTGAAAATCATATCAATACATTTGTCTTAAAAAATACTTTCATAAAAGTATCCATATATAATATTTTAATAAATATTTTTATAGAAAAGAGAAGTCAAATTTGCGCTTTGGAGACCGTGTCGCTATCCTAAACGTCTTCTTTTTTCAACTATGGAGGGTAACTGATTTTTGTATGCACCTCCTTTTTCTATAGAACATTTTTCAAACCGCCTTAGAAAATCACTTCCGTCACAAAAAAAAAATCTTCCCCGAAAGTGATCGGGCTATAGCACTCGGGAAAAGTTTTTTTTTAAAAAGACAAATTCTTTCCCGAGTGTTGCACTCGGAGAAGAAAAACACTCGGGAAAGAAAATAAAATAAAAGGAAAAAGTGTCGGCCGTCGGCGTGAAATCTTCCCGATTGTCAGCACGGGTCTCTGTGAAGCCTTGCCCGAGTCTGCGCGATTTTTCGACACCCAAAGAAGGCACCTTTCCCATTAGAGGATTAGCCGGAGGCTCTTCCCCGAAGTTTTGCACTCGGAGAAGGCTTCCCCCCGAGTGCAACTGGCACTAGTGGAAGTCACCAGATGCTGTAGTGATGGCATAGTAATAGTAATGAGAATTGGACTAGAAGATCATTTTTGACCATGAGCAAAAATGAACATCTTTCATATTACTTATAATGTATAAGGTACATGTGCTTAACTACTCCTAAGCCTCCTTATGTGTTCTGCTTCGGATCTAGCTACGTACGAGAATCAAAGCATCTTGGCCACGGCAGCTCTCGTGTTAGGTAAGGTAGCAGTCACTTGTCGTTTCCATGAGCTACTCTGCCAGGCCAGATCTCACACTTTCGCCATCGCCAATCATGGACGACGAGTAGATCGATCTGTTGCAAGCCTATAAAGTTAGGCAACAGGACGGCACATCGATCTCACACCTAGTTACTTGTTACGCCGTTCTCTGCCCGACACAGCCGGCGAGAAACCAACGGCGCCATGGCGCACGTCGACGGCACTGCCGATGATGGCGCCGCCGCACCGCTGCTCTCGTCGTCCGCCGGCAAGCCACGCCGGAACATGTACGCCTTCGCCTGCGCCACGCTCGCTTCCATGACCACCATCCTCATGGGATACAGTACGTACGCAATGTAGAAGCCGTGCTTTAATGTGTGCGCTCTAATTTGTGTGTTCGCATCGGACGCAGATCTGGCCGTGATGAGCGGCGCGCAGCTGTTCATCCGGGAGGACCTGGGCCTCTCGGACGCGCAGATCGAGGTGCTGGCGGGCTCCATCAACGTGTTCATGCTCATGTCCATCCTCGCCGCCGGCTGGGCGGCCGACCTCCTCAGCCGTCGCGGCACGCTCGTGCTCGCCAATGTCTTCCTCATGGCCGGCGCGCTCGCCATGTCGCTCGGCGGCAGCTACTCCGCGCTCATGGCCGCGCGCTGCATCACCAGCGTCGGCTCCGGGTTCTCCGTCGTTGTCACCTCCGTTTACAACGCCGAGATATCGCCGGCGTCCATGCGCGGCTTCCTCTCGTCCTTTCTCGACGTATGTATGCACTGAACAGGTCCTTGCTTGTTGCCGGTTTCGTTCTAAATTAACTTGGTTTAACGTGGTAGCTCTGCTCGTGCAGATGTTCATCAGCCTTGGTTTTTCTTCTGAGCTACATGTCCAACTACGCCTTCGCCGGCTTGCCGGTGCACCTCGGCTGGCGAGTCATGTACGGCGTCGGCGTGATTCCGCCGGTACTGCTCGCCGTGGGCGTGCTGGCCATGCCAGAGTCGCCACGGTGGCTCGCGATGCGCGGGCGTGACGCCGAGGCGCGCGCAGTGCTGGTCCGCACCTCGGACACCCCGGCGGAGGCCGACCTTCGCCTCGAGGAGATCAAGCAGGCCGTCAAGGCGGAGGCACAGCTTGACGGAGGAGGCAGCAGCAACGTCTGGAGGGAGCTGCTGGTCCGGCCGTCGGCGAGCATGCGGCGGATCCTCGTCTGCGTGGTGGGCGTCAACTTCTTCCAGCAAGCGTCCGGCATCGACGCCCTGGTCCTCTACAGCCCGCTGGTGTTCCGAAAGGCCGGCATGTCGTCCAACAACGCCATCCTCGGCGCCACCGTGGCCATCGGCGTAGTCAAGATGTGCTTCGTCCTGGTGGCCACGCTCTTCTCAGACCGCCTGGGCCGGCGTCCGCTCCTGCTCGCCAGCGCGCGGGGCGTGGCCGCGTCCATGGCGTCGCTGGGCGTGACGCTGGCGTCGGCGTCGGCGTCGCCGTCGGCCCACGAGCATCGCGGGCAGCGTCGTGTCGGTGCTGGCGTTCATGGCAGCGTTCTCGGTCGGGTTCGCCCGCTGGCGGGCACGTACAGCGCCGAGATCATGCCGCTGCGACTGCGCCGCACAGGGCGCCAGTCTTGGCACGGGCGGTGAACCGCTCACGTCCGCTGGTGAGCGAGCATGACGTTCATCTCGCTTCGCCGGCTTCGCGATCACCATGCCCGGTGCTTCTTCCTGTGCGCCGGCGTGGGGGCCGCCGCTGCGCGTTCCTGTACGCGAGGATGCCGGAGACCAAGGGCCGGAGCCTCGAGGACATGGACGTGCTCTTTGCGAAATGAGAATCCATCGATTGGTTGGCGATGATGATGACTTCATCACTAGCGGCCGCGTCTGCGGTGCGACGGTTGTGTTGTCCAAGAGTTTTGTATCTTGTTTTTCGTTTCGTTTCGATCGGGTGCGTGTTGTATTGTAAAGAGTTCTCGATACAACACATTGAGTGCGTCGGCGGTCATGCCCCGGCGACCATGCCACTCGCTCCCCCTCGTGGCCGTGAAGGCTCCGCGCTGCCCCCGCCATACCACGCCGGCGGGCGCGCCCGCCCTTCCCCGTGCGGCAAGAACCGCTCACTATACCGCCTTTGCCGCGGTAGTTCGCAAGCTCCGTGTCTCCGGCACTTTGAAGCGCCCGGCCGCGCCCCCCTCCTTCCCCGTGTGTGAGAGGGGAGTATAGTTTTCAACCGGCCGGCCCGGCCGGCCCGGCACGCCCGGGCCGGGCCGGGCGGCCCGGACGCGTGCCCTCACCGGGCCACTGGCTTAGCCGTGCCGTGCCTCACCGGCTTCGTGCCCGGGGCTCGGCCAGCCCGCACCACGGGCCACAAACGCGTCTGCCGGGTCGGCCCGCGACGACCGGTCAAAAACTACGGGCGGGTCGCCAGCGGCAAGGTCGCATCAAAGAGAAGCACCGCCGCCCCGCCGCCTTCTTCTCGCTGCCGCCGGTGACACCGCCGCGTCGCCCGTGCTCTTGCTCCCGCCATCGCGGCGGATGACGCGACCCTCCTCTCGCCAGCGGCGGCGAGCGCGGGCTGATGGCGCGGCCCTCCTCGGCCGGCCCTCCCGAGCCGTGGATGCGGCGGCGCTGTCCGCGGCCCGGGCGGCGGCGCGGCCCTCTAGCGCACCCGCCCCGCCCTGGATGGCCCGGGCTGGAGCATCGACGGCCCCTCCCCGAGCAATGGCAGCCGCGGCGACGCAAGAGGAGAGGGAGGGCAAAGGTTGTGGCGCCCGCTCCGTCCCACCGCGACATCGAGGGGGAACAGAGGCTTCGCGCCCGCCGCGAAGTGAGAGGAGCGAGTGGGCTGCGGTGTGTCGCATGCGGGCATGCAAAGCGGCTCTTGTGCGGATAAGAATAGCGACGGGAATTGGGAAGGGCCGGCCATGGGGGTTAGGTTTCGCGAGTTGGGCTGGCCACCGGGCCAAAATTGTGGTTTTTTTTTTTTTATTTGTCTGATCACATTTGGCGGCCCATTGAGGCCCGCAGATTCACCGGGCCGGGCCGTGCTTACCCGCCGTGCACGGGGGTCGGCCCAAGTCCGCCCGACCCCCTCGGGCCGTGCCAGCCGGGCACGCGCCTCCGGGCCGGGCCGTGCTTGGGCCGGGCCAAAATACCGGGCTCCGGGCCGGGCCTCGGCGCCGGGCCGCATGGAAAACTATAGAGGGGAGGTGGAGTCTTTTACTTCCCCGTGGGGGTCTACTTGTGTGGGATGAAGCTCACAAAAGCTTCTTTTTCCGCTCTCTCCGACTCCAAGGTACCAAAGCTTGCTGAGAAAATAAAAACAATTTCATAGCTCGAATGTTGTCCTATATGAAATATAAAATTCCTACCAAACTGTAAGTTGTTTTACCTTTACTAATTACAACATGAGCCTTTTACATGTGAGCCATTAAAAAGATCTTGGCCCAATGAATCCAACAAGTGACAGAACTAAAATATATTCCTCGGCTCTGGTCCAACACCATAACTCTAGTGGCCTAAAGTAGGCCCAATGGCCCATATCCTTGGTAATGGAACAAGGCAACTAGCTAACAAATAGACAGCCCACTATGTTGGGCGTTTTGTCATATCTTCAACCTTCGGCTGAAGTGGATTGAGTGTTCGGCAACTCCTCAGCTGTCACCGGGAGGCGGGAGGTAGGTCCAGGGGAAGTTGAGGTAGGGTGGCCGCCGGATCAGCCTCTGCATTTGACTTTGACCAAACTTTAAAATGTTTGAGTCTTTGAAAAATCAGAGGTGCGTTTATTTTGGAGTAAAAGGAGCACAATCTGTCATAGCTCAAATGGCAAGGCCCAAGAGGCGTGGCACATGAGCGCCTAATGGGCCAGCGGTCGGCTGCCGCCACCGTTGTTATCTTTGCCATTAAGCAATAGTTATTTAGAAAATGAAATAATAATAGAAAGTAGAATAAGATTGCTTAACGTGTAAGTCTGCTCAAGACAATAAACAAAAAAGGGTTCTTCCCTCAGCTCTCAAGCCTCTCTCTAATCCGAGCCATTGCGGCGCCGCCACCGCGCCGCTCACGCACGGTGCCCCCCAGCACACGCGCCCGCTACGCCACTGCCCTAGCGCCGTCGATCGCCGCCCAATGCCCCAACAGCCGCCAGAGCCCGCCCGACACAATCATATTAGTTAAGGGTTGTTTGGTTTCCATAAGTCATGACTTAATAAGTTTCAAGTAGGGATATGCCAACTTAACTTATAAGTCTCATGACTTAATAAGTCATGGTTGTTTGGCAAAATAAGTCACTTATTTTACTTTTTGATTTAATAAGTCACACTTATGGAAACCAAACAACCCCTAAGTTGTAAACGAATGTGATATGCTCTCAATCAGCATGGGTTCTAAACAACACATAGGAAGGGCGCGTGATTGTAATGCATTATTAGCGATCAGACTTGAGTCATCATATATTTATTAAGATAATTAAACAAAGATAAAATGTCCATCCCATGCATTTCCAGTTTGTATGCTTTTACAATCTATATGCGCACTTATATATACAGATTGAGGTGTACTAGCTTAGCTTGTTGATGATGGAATAAGTGCTTACGGCCCTCGAGGAAACAAAACAATACCTAGGCAGATCGAGTTTGATGATATTATTGATTATATAATCGACGTCAACGGTGTCATGGCGAATAATCAGGGTTTATTTGTTTATGGTGTGTGCAAAGTGCGAACGCGCACGGCAGATCTGCCTATCGTGAAAGCAAATGCATATCGTGAAAGATCACTGCGTCGGCACTGGTCCAACACCAGCAATTCTTTTTGTCACGTGCTCGATCACTGCTGGTATATATTTTCTCATGTCGCTTTCAGGGCATTTAATTTGCCAACTGCTTAGGGTCTGTTTGGTTAATCCCTACTCTCACAACCCATTTCCCGATCAACGCGAGGGGATGATGGAGAGCGTGACGTGTCGTGGATTGTCGAGCCGGCGGCGAAAAGGGCGGTGCTGGCGGCGCGACGATCGGCGGCGGGCAGCGATCGGCGATCGGCGGTCGGCGTGTTGATTATCGGGAGCTCAATAGTAATGCATGCATACCTGATGATAGCCTGATCGTAGATATAGTTTGCTGAAGAATTTGGCACCTTCCAACTCATCCAACAATTCAGCAATGACAGGTATTGAAAATTTGTCTTTTATAGTATTACTATTGAGCTCGCGATAATCAACACAGAATCGCCAAGTCTTGTCATGTTTCTTGACAAGAAGGACAGGTGATGAGAATAACGAAGTGCTATACCTGATAATACCTTGGGAGAGCATGTCAGAGCATTGTTGTTCCAGTTCATTCTTCTGTATTTGAGAGTAGCGATAAGGGCGAATAACTGTTGGCTGAGTAAGATCCTTGAGATGAATTCGATGGTCATAGCGTCGCTGAGGTGGAAGTCCCGAAGGCTCTTTGAAAAGCTATTGGAATTTGCATAGCGAGAGGTTCCATTGGTGCATCGAAGAAAGTATATGAATATCCGGTGGAGGGTCTGTTTCTTTAGAGAGATCGTGCCATGTGATCGGTTGTCCTTTGCGCCAAAATTTCATAATGGGCTTATTAAAATTCCAAACAATATTTCCGAGAGAGCTTAGCCATTCCACACCCAAGACAATATCATAGCTACCCAATTTAATGCTAAAGAAATCTGCTTTGAAACTTTCAGTAGCAATAGAAAATTCAACATCATCATACCTCCCAACATTTGTTATATGTTGTCCATTAGCAACAGCGACTCGGAGAGATCGATGTGAGGTAGAGCTTGGTAAACCCAGGTTTAGTAGCCAATTCAGAGTCCGAGAAAATTATGTGTTGAACCAGAATCCATGGACTGATATTTGAACATCTGAATATTGTCGATTATTTACCTTTGAGTACTTTGTCGATGTGATGCTGCATAGAGACGCGTCTAGCCAGTGCTATAGCAGTCTCCATATCAGGTGGTTGGTGGACTTGGACATCTATCTGAATCAGAGGTGCTAACCCAGCAATATATAGCATAACCTGTTGTTTGGGAGAGAGGTGTTGTACCTTGTTCAGTGTTGCTATGAATTTATTTGTGTAGTTGTCCAAATCTCCCAGTTGGCGTGAGGCAGATCGCCAAGATAATTATGTAGTGATGATCCCAAACGCCCGTTAATTGTTGAAGAAAATTCTGGCCAAGCTAGCTGACCCAATTCATTTTCCCATCGAATAAACCAAGATAATGCGTTACCCTTGAAGGTGGAACGAAGCAAGCTGCATCTGATCATTATATTTGATGCCTTGAACGAGAAAAAATTTATTGCATTTATAGCCAATGAGAAGGATCTCTTTTACCATCATACTCTAGAAAAAACAATTTCAAATTATTGCCGGTCCGTCTAGGAATTTCTGAAGAAATTTTAGGAGGAGTCTCTGTGGTGCTGTCTATAGGGATTTTTTTGGGGGTTCTGTGTGGTGCTGTTTGTAGAAATTTTTGCGAAAATTTCTGTACCAATTTACGTATGAAAATCTGGGCGGTCGATGGTCAGAATTTTTTGGGTTGGAGGCACGGGCGGATGGTGGACTCATCGTTGTCCACGGGACCCGAAGAAAACGCTTGGAGGGCGGAACGTGCCGCTGATGATGGGACGATTTTGCCTCCATGGCTGTGATGTAGTTGTTGATGATGTTGTTGACATCCTCCATGAACTTCTTGCTCGATCAAAGGCCATTGGATCGTCTCGGTCTCCGGATACCAATCTGTCACAACCCGTTTCCGTCAACGCGGGGGATGACAGAGAGCGTGGCGATGTCAAGGATCGTCGAGCCGGGCGGCGGAAAGGGCGGCGCGGGCGGCGGCGCAATCGGGCGGCGCAGAGCAGCAGCGCACGGCGGCGGCGGCGGCGTCGGGCGGGCGGCAATGGCGGAAGTTGCGGAGGCGCGAGGAGAGTTAGATAGGTAGGGTTACACCCTAATTTTTTTCTTAATTGATCGTCTCACGATAGTTGCCCCCATATTTATATGAGGGGTTTACAATTGCTAACGGGCTAAGCCCATTAGTCTTTTTCTAGCTGACTTTAATCTAACTAAATAAATTTACTAATAAAGCTATATAATAATTAAATATTCAGCCACTCCGCTTATCCCGGGCGACTTCGGAAGAGTGTGACACCTACTAAACTTTATGGTCACTTTTAGCTACTAAATTGCCAAACACACCTACTAAGATGTCCACTAAATTTTAGTAGCTTTAGTAGCCAATAGGCCGCGCACTAAAGCTACTAAAATATACAATTTACAGGGGATGCCCCTTACTGATACGACCTCTCCAAATTGGTGCTCCCTCCATTCGAAATTGTAGTTCACTTTAGTTTTTCCAGATCCATTTGTTTTGCTATGTATTTAGACATAGTGTATAACTAGGTGCATAGCAAAATCAATGTATCTAGAAAAGTCAAATTGAACGGTAATTTGAAACGGAGAGAATATTTAATAAGTGCAGATAGTCTTTGTTCAACCATTTTAATGTTGTTTAGTCATTTTTAGTCACGGGAACCAAATACGGATTACTAAAGTTGGTTACCTTAAATAGCTAAAGTTTAGGAGGTGGCATACAAACACACCCTTAATATCACGACCTTGTACTAACAAGTACCTACTCAAACAAGCAAACACTATATTATCGCTGCCGACGCCCGGCAACCAAGCCGAGGATCGATCGTATAGCTACGCCGCCGGCCGCGCGCCATGGTACAGGCTGCTGCTGTTGATGGCACTGAGGCGCCGCTCCTTCCCTCGTCGGCGCCGGGGACGCCGGTGCCACCTTCTGGTGCACCGCGGCGGCGGAACTGGTTTCCATTCGTCTGCGCCACGCTCGCCTCCGTCACCACCATGCTACATGGATACAGTACGTGATTCAAGTTTGCTCGTCGATCGCATGCTGGTTCTCCAATCCATGGAGACGTTTTCTGGAATCTACTCCGTGCTGCAGACTTGACGCTGATGAGCGGCGCGGAGCTATTCATGCGAGAGGACGTAGGGCTCACCGACGCCGAGGTCGAGGTGCTATCGGGGTCCATGAACGTCTTCATGCTCGCGTCCTTCCTCGCCGCCGGCTATGTGGCCGACCACTTGGGCCGCCGCCGCACACTCGTGCTCGCCAACGCCTTCGTCATGGCCGGCGCGCTCGCCATGTCGCTGGGCTCCAGCTTCGCCGCGCTCATGGCGGCGCGCTTCGTCACCAGCGTTGGCTCCGGGTTCGCCTGCGTCGTCGTCCCCGTGTACAACGCCGAGATATCGCCGGCGTCCTCGCGCGGCGTCCTCTCATCCATGCTTGACGTATGCGTTTTGGATACAGTTATGCTGCTTGATTCCTTTAAAAGGCTCGCTTTCGTCGTATTTAATTAAAAACGAATATGTTCATCGACGTGCAGATGTTCATCAACGTCGGCATCCTGCTCAGCTACGTGTCCAACTATGCCTTCTCCGGCCTGCCGGTGCACCTCGGGTGGCGTGTCATGTTCGGGATCGGCGTGATTCCGCCCGTGTTCATCGCCGCCGGTGTGCTCCTCGTCATGCCGGAGTCGCCGCGGTGGCTCGTGATGCGGGGCCGCCACGGCGACGCGCGCGCAGTCCTACTGCGCACGTCCGACGCCCCGGCCGACGCCGACCTCCGGCTCGGAGAGATTAAACGAGCTCTCGCGGACGCCGACGCTCTTGGGAGATCAAACAAGCATCCACACGCCACGGCGGCGATGGTGCCGGTGTCTGGAAGCAGCTTCTTGTCGGGCCATCGTTGAGCGTGCGGCGGATCCTCACGTGCGTTCTCGGGCTGCAGTTCTTCGTAATGGCGTCCGGAATCGAAGCCATCCTCCTCTACAGCCCGTTGGTTCTCAAGGCGGTCAGCGTGGCGTCCAACTCCGCCGTCCTCGGCGCCACCGTGGCCATCGGATCGGTGAAGACGTGCTTCATTCTCGTGGGGATGCTCTTCACGGACCGCCTCGGCCGGCGTCCGCTCCTCCTCGCCAGCACCGCGGGCGTCGCGGTGACCACGACCGCCCTCGCCGTGACGCTGTACGTTGGTAGCAGTAGCACGACGTCGTCGTCGTCGTCGCCGGCGACGGGCGCAGCGTGACGGTGGCGTGGCGGCGGCGTACAGCGCGGAGGTCTTGCCGCTGCGGCTCCGCGCACAGGGCACGAGCCTGGCCATGGCGGTGAACAGGCTCACGGGCGCGGTGGTGAGCATGACGTTCATCTCGCTCGCCGACTGGATCACCATGCCCGGGTGCTTCTTCCTCTACGCTGCACTGACGGCGGCTGCATTTGTGTTTGTGTACACGCGGCTGCCGGAGACCAGGGGCCGGAGCTTGGAGGACATGGAAGTGCTCTTCGACAAATGAGGGCAGCCATATATAGGCCCTGTTTGGCACAAGATGTTTTTTCTTAATTCACCTTACGAACAGCTATTCCACTCAAGCTAAGGCTACCTGTAATCATCGTTCTCTCTATTCATCCTAAAGGAATATTTCAGCTTCGTCATCAAGATTCTATCCTCTATATATACCATTTTTTTCCACATGCATCCATCCTCTATATCTCATCCTCTATAACAACTGACCACACGTAGGTCCCACATGTCAGCCACACCTCCACCTTATCCATGCTAGTTATCTATATACCTACTGATAAAATACAAAAATTTCAACCAGCCTTAATCACCGAGTCAGTCTCGGCCACGGCCTCGCGAGGTTCAGTGCACACAAAACAAAACCTTTGCTGCCTGGCTTCGTCCGCCTCCAATCACCGAGTGCGTTTGGATGGGTTGGTGCTTGGTCCTTCTCGATATCTCGGCACAGTTTTAGTGAAAAATAAAGAAAAAAACGGCCGGCCGATTGCACTAAAAAAAAATATCACCGTTAAATCATGAAATAAATTTATATCTATATCTATTTATACCTACGATATAAACTTCTTAATATTAAATATCATGCATATATAAAAACTATAGCTTTTGAATTGACTTTTATAAAAAATATAAAATATAAATACATATACAATATCATGTCCTCACCACCCATGTTTGATAATAATTTTCTCCCGTGGCAACGCACTAGCAAATTTGATAAAAATTGAATCCAACACAAACGAAAAAACGAACATTTTCACAATTTGTGAATTGTCGTACCTCCTGCACCACTAGTGATCAAGCCATCATCCTATCGATCGATATTCATTTCGCAAAGAGCATGTCCATATCCTCGTGGCTCCGAGTCAGACCCTTGATCTCCGGCATCCGCGAGCACACGAACGCGCAAGCGGCCGCCCCCGCCCGGCGGCATACAAGAAGAAGCACCTAGGCATGGTGATCGCGTCGGAGCCTGTGAGCCGTGAGCGGTTCACGGCTATGCCAGGCTGGCGCCCTGCGCGCCGCAGGCGCAGTGGCATGATCTCCCTCGCCGACGGGCCAAACCCGACCGAGAACGCTGCCATGAAGGCCATCACTTACACAGCGCTGGCTGCCATGCTTGCGGAGGATACCACGTCAACACAGAGCGTCACGCCCAGCGATGTAGGCATTAGGATCGCTTAATCAACGAGCATTGCACGGTGGCTATCCTAGAACACAAGATCGAAGTGGAAGAAACACACAAATGCACACGAACACGGCAACTGGTCCTGAGAACGATAGGGAGACAGTGCTATTTTTCACTGTAGATAACTTCGAGTACAATGTGGAATACAAATGAACGAGCTAACCACTATCAAGTCAAACACTAGGCTTTATATTCCAGCCATTACACACGCTGCTTGTTTTAAAGAAAACTGCTAAAACAAAGATACAAGGTGCCTAGAATGCAACTGCACTCACAGCACCAGAACATGGACGCGCTCACCACCGTCCCACTACTCCACTTCAAATTTTGGAGCGTTCCGCTTCACCTTGCTGACTTGGCTTCTCCGACTTGGACGTTTGCCATGTGCATAAGCTGGATTAGCCCCAACAAGTGACGCCATGGACGCGGCCACGCCCATCGTCTTTGGCGAGGAGGAGGAGCGGCCGTCGGCGAGGTGGTCCGAGAAGAGCGTGGCCACTAGGACAAAGCACATCTTGACGACGCCGGCGGCCACGGTGGCGTCCAGGATAGCCTTGTTTGATGACATGCCGGCCTTACGGAACACTAGCGGGCTGTAGAGCATGATGGCGTTGATGCCCGGCGCTTCTTTGGAAGAAGTGGGCGCCAACGGCGCGACGAGGATCCGGCACACGCTTCGCCGGCGGCTGGGCGAGGAGGTCCTTCCAGACATTGGCCCCATCGTTGTTACTAACCTGTGGCTCCGTCTTGACGGCCAGCTTGATTTCCTCGAGGCGCAGGTCGGCCTCCACGGGGTTGTCCAAGGTGCCCGGGAGCACCGCGCGAGCATCAGCGTTGCGCCCAGCGCATCGGGAGCCACCGTGGGGACTCGGCATGGCGAGCACCCCCACGGTGAGCAGCACCGGCAGGAGCACGCCGATGTTGTACATGATTTGAATTCATCTAATCATGCAAAATTACGTCTGAATCTCTCAAATTTGAAATTTAAATTTTGCAAAAGCGATCTCAAATCGGAAAACTTTCTAAATCAAAATTGTAGATCTCAAAAACTTATGAAACTTTGTACTTGACAACTTTTTAATTTGAATTCGTTTAGAGTCTCAAATAAATAATTTTCACTCGGATTAGTATAATATTTGAATAACTGAAACCAATCCTATGCACAAATAAACAAGTAGTGCTGTGGTAGAGGGCGTGAGATTGAATCCTGGCTCACGCAAGATTTGTGAAAAAAAAAACATTGGAAAAAGTCAAAAAAAATAGTAGTGTGATGAAGATGGCCGAGGTCTGGCTAGTGGGCCCTCCGCCTCATAATTTTTTTCTATTATTTTCAGGTTATTTTGCAATTTTATTTAGCCGAGTGTTTTTTTGGGCGCTTGGCAAAGGCGCTCGAAAAAAACACTTCGACAAAGACCCTTTGCCATGAGAAAATTTGCCAAGCGGTCTTTGCCGAGTGTAAAAGGGCTTTCTTTGGCGCATCCGGCGCTTGGCAAAGACCCGAGCTCTCGTAGTGCAAGCCTGGACACTTTCGACAAAGGAGGCTTCTTTGCGAGTGCCTAACAGCGGCACTCAGCAAGACCTTCCACCGTCAAACCTGTTTGGCACTCAGCAAAGAATTAAGGCACTTTCGGTCAAAACCGAGTGCCCAATATATTTGGCAGTCACAGCCTACACTCGGCAGAAGCCTTTGCCAAGGGTATTCTGGCTGCACCCGGCAAAGATGCTGAATCCAGTAATGCAAGTTGTCTTGCATTGACAACACTTGGTCTAACCTCCCAGCTTGTTTGGTCATCCCCGTGTGCTACCCATCCATGATCATTGTTGGACGATACACATTACAACTCACATCAAGTTCACACCACAAATTAAAAGTATATCACAACTAGTTATTATTCTATACTTAGTTATCACACGACACATGCACAAAGCCAAGCTGAAGTCTTCAAATATACAAAACATAGTTGTTCTACGAATATAGTTTAGGACGGATGGGGGAGTAGAGAAGTGTGTGAGATCCGGCAATATATGCACCGTGTCAAACCCGCGGCACGACAGAAGACGACGAGAAAGTGAGAGGCTAGCGGTATCTCAGTGTTAATTGTTTTTGTGAAGAGGAAACGACGATAGGTGACTGATTGCTACTACCACGAGGTCTAGCGCTGTCGTAGTTCGTAGGATTTCAAATATAATATGTTCGATTTTTATTTCACACGTCCTATGTATCTGTCGCAAGAAAATTTGAAATGCCATCTTGCGATCGGCCTGACACACGTCCGATCGGCCGGTCGTTGCTCCAGTCTCCCGATCAACCTGACACACGTCCTATATATCGGCCGGTCGCCGCTCCATGATCAATTTTACCAACATCAACAAGATCTTTTGTCTTTATTTTTTTATAGAAAAAATTGTTTATTGTCTCTTATTTGTTGTGTTAAATTTGTTTAAATATGTATCTTGTCCTTTGTGTACTAAGACACCACCCTCTTTTTGTCCTTGTTTTTCATAGAAAAAATTGTTAATTGTCTCTTGTATGTTGTGGTAAAATTGTGCTAGCTAACACTGATTACAGATCCCACCCTTGGATGGTGATCCAATAGTCTACCACGTTGCAAGAAATGCTGGTATTTTTTTTGTGAAAGAGATATAGCAACTCCCTTTTTATTTATGACTCAAACGAGTTATAGATATTTTTATTTATGACTCAAGCGGCCGGCACACCGGCAACCCCTTCCACCTCGGCGACCGGGCGGCGCTCGGGACGGAGGATCGGTGCCCCCTTCCTCCTCGGCGGCCGGCGGCGCTCGGGGGCGCGGATCCGGCGGCGGTGGTGGATCGAGGGCGGTTCAAGGGCGGATCGAGGCATGGCGACGCGGATCGAGGTGGGCGACGGCGGATCCGTGGCGGCGCGGGGGGGGGCGGCGCCGGACGGGGGCGCGGTAACGCTGGCGCGTAGCGCTGCGGCGGAGCCGCGGCGGGCGTGGGCCCGCGGCGGGCGTGCGGGCGCGGTGGCGCTCAACTTCTCCCGACCGGCGATGGCGTGGTGGCGGGCGGTCTTACGACCTCGGCGGCGCGGATCCGGCGAGCTCGACCTCGGCGCCCGCGGATCAGCGAGCTCCGACTCGAGCGGCGCGCGGATCCGGCGAACTCCGACCTCGACGCGGGATCGGCGGGTTCGACCTCGGCGGCAAGGATCGGCGGCGGAGCGGCTCGAGGAGGTGGCGGCCCGGCGTGGATCGTCGGCGTGAGCGGCGGCGCGCACCGCCCGGCGCGACCGGATCCGGGCCCGGATGGGCTCGGGTGGGCTCCGACCTCGGCGGCGGATCCGGCGGGGATCGACCTCACGGCAAGGATCGGCCGGCGGGAGCGGCTCGGTAGGTGGCGGCCGCGCCGGATCGTCGGCGTGAGCGGCAGCGGCACCCGGCGCGCGACCCGGATCCGGGCCCAGATGGGCTCCGGGTTTTGGGTTTTTTATTTTTTTTCATTTACGTGGGCGGGCAACAAGCGCCCGCCATGGATGCTCTCGATTAACCGTGACCTTGTGAGGGTGGCGGGGCACCGCAAAAGGCCACGTCTTGGCCCATGAGCACGACTCAACCTAACTTCGATGGAAGACTCCGAAGTGTGCTCCTCCCCTCCCTCGCCGCAAAGCTCTGAGACCAATCACCCGATCCTCTCCTCTCGCCTTCTCCCTTAACGCCGTCTTCTATCCGCTCTTGCAACCTCCTCTTCGTGCGTCCCTCCACACAACTATGGCGGCCTCGCGCGCAGCGCGGAGTAGGCTTCCTCTGTTGCCCGGCGAAGCACGCCGGTAGAGCCGCCGCCACGGATCCCGTGGCTGCACGCCAGCGAGTTCGGCAACCCACCTGGCCTCATCGCGCCCCTTGCCTAGGTGCCATTCGCCGGGCGGGAAATGCGATGGCTGCGGTGGGGCGGGCATCGAGCCAACTCCCGGCCTCTCCTCCCCCTTATTTTTGGGTCTCGGGTTGGCCCGGTGCGGCTTTGGGCCCGTGCCTTTTCGGCCCGGCACAACCCGGATAATGGCCCACGCGCCATGCCCGGCCGCCACTCGAGGGCCGGTGGCCTAGGGCAGCATGGCCCGACAGCATCGCTGGCCAAACAGGCCCGTGCCCTAGCGAGCCGTGCCTTGCTGCGCCCCATGCCGGGCCGGCCCATTGCTCAGCTATACTCGCGTCCATCCTCGCCGCCCGGTATTTTGGATATTTCTACAATTTAGCAATTAGAGAGTAAAAAAATGATTGTGAAACCAATCAAAACCGACAAATTTTTATGTTTGGTAAAATTCGAAAAATGATATCATAATATTGAAACGGTATCATCATAATATAGAGAACGAAAGCGATCGGTTCGGTATATTTCTGTTCGATCATATTATATATCTAGGTGTTATTTTCTCAAATTGGAAGTCTAAAACTTTTTTGACAGGGAACCCACTGGTCACGATACATTGGGCAGAACTACTGTGTGCCAGGAGCTAGAAGCGGCTACGGAGACTGCGTTTCTTTGCTTCGTTTGAATGACTAAATAATGTTAGAATTGAGTTTTAACATGTGTTATATTAGTTTAATTTTTAATCTTTCTATAATATAAGTAGTCTGATCCCCTTAATTAGTTCTAAAAGGATGAAGCCTGATTCAATTGTTATATAAGCAAATGGTGCGTAATAAAAGGATATGTATTTAGAAAATTCACAACAATTTAAAATTTGATATGGATGTTGTATTCTTTATGGGACAACATTTTGAACTGTGAAATTGAACTTTTATCTTGGACAAAGGTAGTAGCTTGTATCAAATGCAGACAGATATCAAGATGTATCAAATAGCAAACTATGTGTCTGCAGCCGTCACTTGTGGAAGAGCACTTCCATGTCCTCCAAGCTCCGGCCCTTGGTCTCCGGCAGCCGCGTGTACACGAACACAAACGCAGCCGCCGTCACCGCAGCGTAGAGGAAGAAGCACCCAGGCATGGTGATCCCGTCGGCGAGCGAGATGAAAGTCATGCTCACCAACGCGGCCGTGAGCTTGTTCACTGCCATGGCGAGGCTCGAGCCCTGTGCGCGGAGACGCAGCGGCAAGGCCTCTGCGGTGTACGCCGACACCACCGACCCGTAGCCGACCGAGAACGTGGCCACGACGGCCAGCACCGACGCGAGGCACGCCGCGCCGGTCGCTGGCGACGTCGACGACGACGTCGTGCTACTGCTACCAACGTACAGCGTCACGGCGAGTGCGGTCGTGGTCACCGCGACGCCCGCGGTGCTGGCGAGGAGGAGCGGGCGCCGGCCGAGGCGGTCGGTGAAGAGCATGCCCACGAGGATGAAGCACGTCTTCACTGCTCCGATGGCCACGGTGGCGCCGAGGACGGCGGAGTTTGAAGCCATGCCGACGGCCTTGAGAACCAGTGGGCTGTAGAGGAGGATGGCGTCGACGCCGCACGCCATCACGAAGAACTGCAGCCCAAGAACGCACGTCAGGATCCGCCGCACGCTCGTCGATGGCCAGACGAGGAGCTGCTTCCAGACACCGGCACCACCGCCGCCGTCGTGGCGTGCAGCGGCAGAATGTGTTGGTGCCTCGGCGTCAGCGACGGCTCGCTTGATCTCCCCGAGCCGGAGGTCGGCGTCGGCAGGGGCGTCCGACGTGCGCTGGAGCACCGCGCGTGCCTCGCGGTGGCGGCCTTGCATCACGAGCCACCGCGGCGACTCCGGCATGATGAAGAGCACCCCGGCGGCGATGAACACTGGCGGGATCACGCCGATCCCGAACATGACGCGCCACCCGAGGTGCACCGGCAGGCCGGAGAAGGCGTAGTTGGACACGTAGCTGAGCAGGATGCCGACGTTGACGAACATCTGCAGGTTGATGAACGTCGATCGTCTTTTCATTAACAAAAGACGAACATCTGCACACGGTTGATGTATCCAAAATGCAAACGTACGTCAACCATGGATGAGAGCACGCCGCGGGTGGACGCCGGCGATATCTCGGCGTTGTAGACGGGGGCGACGACGCGGGCGAACCCTGAGCCGACGCCGGTGACGAAGCGCGCCGCCATGAGCGCGGCGAAGCCTGTGCCCAGCGACATGGCGAGCGCGCCGGCCATGAAGAAGGCGTTGGCGAGCAGGAGGGTGCGGCGGCGGCCCAGGTATTCGGCCACCGACCCGGCGGCGAGGATGGACGCGAGCATGAAGACGTTCATGGACCCGACCAGCACCTCGACCTCGGCGTCGGTGAGCCCCACGTCCTCCCGCATGAATAGCTCCGCGCCGCTCATCAGCGTCAGGTCTGCAGCATGGAGTACGATCGACATTCCATAAAACAAGCAGCATGGAAGGGATTCGACGAGCACACTGGCATCACGTACTGTAGCCATGAAGCATGGTGGTGACGGAGGCGAGCGTGGCGCAGACGAAGGGGAACCAGTTCCGCCGCCGCGGCGTCCCCTGCGGCGACGAGGCGGGAAGGAGCGGCGCCTCAGTGCCATCGGCGCTGCCGACAGCAGCGGCCTGTACCATGAGCGCGCGGCGGCGTAAAGCTTAGCTCCGATCCTCGGCTTGGTTGCCCGGCGTCTTGTTTAGTGTTTGCCTGTGTTTAAGTACTTGTTAGTACTAGGTCGTGACGTCGTGTTCTTAGTACTAAGTGGTTGGCAAATTATATGCGCTGAATGGGACGACATGAGAAAAATATCAGCAGTGAGCACGTGACAAAAAAGAAATTGCTGGTGTTGGACGTCGTGTTCTTAGTACTAAGTAGTTGGCAGATCAACACGTTCAGCGCGCGCCATGTGTTTATATGCACCTAGTATGCTCTTCACTGCACCCGGCATGTGATGTGGTACGTGTACCGCGCCTGCAAAGCGACTGTTTTCAAAAACTGGTTGTGACGTGACGTGGAGCGAATTAAAACTGGTCAGTTCGATGACCAATACGATTTAAGGCCCTTTGAAACGCATGATAGGATTTCCGAATCAGTTCATTTTTTTTTTTTAAAAAAAAGAGAGTAGAGAAATGGAGATATTCCTCGAAAGAGGGGCCTAACAATTTGTCGACCTGATATTAAAGAAGAACTTTAACCTAGTGGTTAGAGCACTGGCGTGGGTATGGTCAGGCGGCTGGCCATGGCGACCCAACGTGGTGGTCGGCGCATGGATTTGAAGGCGTCGTTGAGGAATCTTGTATGGCTCGTCTCCATGCCCCAATTGTTCACCGAGCTGTGCCCGATCGTTCTTTTCATGTTGCTCTTCACTTTGGTTTGTCGTGGTGCTGGTTGATGTAGCTGTGGTCGTACTCGGGTGGATGCTTTGCCGACGATGTCACTTATGCCACCTCTGATGTAGATGCTTTGCTACTGAGAGAGTGAAGGTCCCATTCGAGGATGCTTAGCGGCATAGATGGTTGTTGTGTAAAGCAGGCCCCTCCCACGTAGATGCTTTGCTGCTGGGGCGTGTTGGACCCATCCGCGGATACTCGCGCGTCGATGGTCGTGAGTTAAGTGGATGCTTTGCTGTCATGGTTCCAGCGGATGCTTGGCGTTGTGGTCGCCGCTTTTGCGTTACGCTACACCGATGCATACCATAGTGTAGAGTATTCTTTATTAGGCTCAGTTAGTTGGTGTTGTTTGGTGATCCCCACTTGTTTTCTTGCTATTCGTTTGTGTTGTGGGATTCGGCTTGGTAATTCTTAGATTACTCGTAAATTTATGCACTTGCTAACGTAAATGTATGCTTTTGAAAAAATAGAGTAGCACCCAGTTGAAAAGAGTAGCACCCACTGGACCATGGTTTTCCTCGGGGGAGCAAATTTAAACATGCTCGTCTTAAAAAATAGAAAATGCTGGGTTTTCCCTACAAACTTCGGTTAAAACAATTTGTCGAGCTGATCAATGGATATAGCACGATTTAATTTGTCGATACGAGACTACAGGTTGCTGCAGTCTACTCCTTCAGTCGAGTTAGGGCCTGTTTGGAACGAAGGAATAGAAAAACAGAGGAAAGGAGAAAAACGCAGGAATAGGAGGGATGTGTAGTGGGAAAACATAGGAAAGGAAAAATACAGGAAATGACAAGTAGAGGTGTTTGGAACACAGGAATTGAAAACACAGGAAAATATTAGCTGTACATTTTATCTTTGATTTTTTTTTATATAAGTTCCGTGACTACCGGGTCCGCTAGTCCATGGACTTATCCATGCATACGGCGTTTATACAGCTAGAGCCAAATAAAAATCTGGCACAACCGCTCAGCCTCCTCGTCCTTATCCATTCGTTAAAACAGATCGAGCATAGCCGCTGCCATGGCGGACGCGGCCAGGTCTGCCGGGGTCGGAGGGACAGAGAGGCATAGCAGGGTGCTGGCCGCGCAGCGATGCGGCCCGGAGGATACGAGCGGCACGGCAAAGCGTATGGGCGGGAGCGTTGTAGACGGGCATGGTGCCGGCGAGTCGGCGAGGCCTGGAGCTGCACGAGCTGGTGCCACCGAGCCGGTGGAGCAGACGGGCATGGTGCCGGTAATCACCACCACTCCGCACTGCGCACGCTCTCTCTCTCTCTCTCTCTCTCTCTCTCTCTCGTGGGCGAGCGCCTCGGGCTTCCACGAAAACATTGGTCAGGAGTGGATGTAAAAATTCCTGCGTTTTGTTGAGCAAAGGAAACCTTTCCAAAGGAACGGCAGGCTCCAATCCTTTATTCCAAACGCTACCTGACGTCAGCAAAATACAGGATTGGCAATCCTTTGAAAATCCTTTGAAAAACCTCCAATCCAAACAAGCCCTTATAGTCTAATTGGTCCTATACTCCTAGTAATTTCTCGTTTTTTTTCCCAGTACATCTATCGTAATATTTTCTTCTCATTTTTTTGCACCATATTTTTTTCATAATCCCTGTACCTATATAGATACTATTATGGGACTGTGAGATTATTGTGTTATTTTGTTGGTAATTGTGTTATTTGTATTTGAATATTTAGGAAAAACTAATTCTAGTGGAGTTATATGGTCTATAGAAAATTAATATCTAGTTCACTGACAAAGTGTACATACGTTCAGATTTTCTTGAACAAATGTGGCAATAAAAAAACATGGCAGTGTTGGAGGAAAGCATATAAAGGAGTATAGGACAATTAGACTATGACTCTAGTTTTTGCTCCATGTTTTCTATATTACTAGTTTGTGTCGGTGAATTAGGGTTTGCCGCCGATCTACTTGTGCCTTAGTCTCCGATTTTGTTCATGTGACGAAATTAATAGGCTTTACACAATCTCAGGAACATCAGACTTTCCATTGCACAGATTTTGAATTATGTACATCTTGCATTGACACGCGTAGTACAGCCGCGCACTATGCCGAGAAAATGCTATCGGTGACACTTCTTAACAGCTATCGCCGACACAGTTCTTAGGCGTCACTGTTTTTTATGTTAGTGATAAGGATATATTAGTGACGCGTAAAAGCGCGGCGTCACTGATAAGATTTATCGCTGACGCGTTCAGCCAAGGTTCAGCCAAGGCTCGTCACGTATAAGCTTTATCGCTGACACGTTCAGCCCAGCCGCGTCACTCGATAAGCTTTATCCGTGACGCGTTCAGCCAAGGCATGTCACCGGTGTATGCGTATTAACAGCGGCGCTGCTGTGCCAGGACAGCGTCACTAATAGCAATTTGCAAAAAAAAAAAAAAAAAAAAAAAAAAAATCTACCCACATCCAGCATTACACATATTTACTCCATTACAGTAGTCAAATTCTTACAAACTCAAGATAAAACTTATCTACAAAGCATCTGCTAGAAGAACTAGCACCTAGAAGATTTCTAGCAATACATGAACATTACACAGGCTGTAACTACATGATTTTGGTACAGAACTTGTTACAACATTGGGTATAAGGGCTATTGATGAATACTGCAATGGTAGACAGTTGGAGTGAAGGTTATCCTCCAGGAAATTGCAATAATTAAGGCTCATCATTTAATGAACACAAAAGCATGTTAGTACAGTTCTAAGAACTCATCAATTTAATGGAGAGGAGCAGAGATATGGAACCTTATGTGTGTCATCATGGGTGTTCAAAGAGTTCATCAGAAGGGACACTGCATCCATACTTCTCAAAATAGATGTCATTCTCGCTTCCGAGAAGTCAACGTTTTCAAAATACCTGTAATTATATATTAAAATATATAAATATTTATGTTAAGTAATTAGTATCATTGGAAAGATCTTTAAGTCTAGTTTTTTAACAAATTTATTTAGAGATTTAAATGTTGCATGTATTTTCTACAAACCTAGTCAAAGTTGAGAAAGTTTGACCGCACGCTTCCTATAGCGACATATATTTTGCACTAGTAATGAAATGATTTTGCGAGACACCGCCCAATATTTTGGCGTGATTCCAGCGTTGAGTTTTGCCGCCACGGAAAATCGGGCCGATTTACGTGGCGGGCGTTTTTTTTACGTGGCGGACAATTTTGCCCGCCATGTAAAATCAATTAACGGGCGGCCTTTATAAGTAGCCCGCCACTGAAAATGCATCCATTTTACGTGGCGGACCTGTTAAAAAGGCCCGCCACACAAAATCCCCCCGTGCCCATCGCCAAGCCCAAACCGACCTCCCTATCGGCCTTATATAATGGGGACATAGGGTTTTGAGCAGGCAATTCACTCTCTCCCCTTCGTTCTCACCGCCCCATCGCCCCCCTTCTCCCCATCTCTCGCGAGAAAAATCACTCCCTCTCGGCGGCCTAAGACACCGCAACCCTTCCACCTCGGCAACCGGCGGCGCTCGGGACGAGGATCCGTGGCCCCTTCCTCCTCGACGACCGGCGGCGCTCGGGGCGCGGATCCGCCGGTGGATCGAGGCGCGAGGAAGATCGAGGCGGTTCGAGGCGGATCGAGGCATGGCGACACGGACCGAGGTGGGCGAAGGTGGATCCCGCGGGCGGCGCCGCGGGACGACGACGCCCTGACGACGGTAGCGGAGCTTAAAAACGCTGGCGGCGTCGCGGCGGCCACGGCGGCGGCGTGCGGCCCGCGACGGCAATGCGGACGCCAGGCGCCCAACTTCTCCCGATCGATGACGGTGGCGGGCGGTCTCGACCTCGGCGGCGCGGATCCGGCAGCTCCGACCCAACACCACGGATCCGCAGTCCGACCTAGATGGCGCGGATCCGCAGCTCACGACTCGGCGGCGCGGATCCGGTGGGCTCCCGACCGACGGGCGGATCCGCGGGATTCGACCACGGCAAGGATCGACGCGGGGAGCGGCTCCGGTAGGTGACGGCCGCTGATCATCGACGTGAACGGCAGCGGCACCGCGGGCGCGCGACCCGGATCCGGGCCCGGATGGGCTCGGGTTTGGGTTTTTTTATTTTTTTTCATTTACCGCGGACGGGCAACAAATGCCCGCCATGGATGCTCTCTCGATTAACCGTGACCTTGTGAGGGTGACGGCGCCCGCTGCCCGCCACCCAAAATCATTTGTGCCCGTCACCAAAAATCATTTGGTTAGTAGTGTTGGGACGGAGGGAGTATGTGCCTCAAGGCGATGATGTGACTTTCCTTAGAGGTTACATTCTCATATTTTGCAAAAACTAGTCAAAGTTGAGAAAGTTTGACCGACACGCCCCTGAAGCTCAGCCCGACACTTCCGTCCGGATTTGTGCTCGGGCCAGCCGGTGCCCGCTCTAGGGCGTGCGGGGGCCGATCCCAAGGCACGCGGGCCAGCATGACATGGCCCGAAAAACGCCGGCAGGCCCCGGTGAAGGTCCAGTGGAGGTCTGGTGGAGGAAAGACCACAACAGCAACATAGTAACAGTCCAACACCCAAGCACCGCAAAAGGCCACGTACTGGCCCATGAGCACAGCTCAACCCTAACTCGATGGAAGACTGAAGTGTGCTCCTCCCCTCGCGCCGCAAAAGCTACAGACCAATCACCCGATCCTCTCCTCTCGCCTTCTCCCCGCTAACGCTCGTCTTCTATCCGCTCTTGCAACCTCCTCTTCGTCGTCCCTCCACACAACTATGACGGCCACGCTGCCGCGCAGCGGAGAGTAGGTTTCCTCTCTCGTTGCCCGGCCGAAACACGCCGGGGGCCGCCGCCACCGATCCCGCGGGCTGCAACGCCCGCGCGAGTTCGGCAACCCACCCGGCCTCATCGCGCCCTTGCCTAGGTTCCATTCGTCCGGGCGAGTCACGATGGCTGCGGTGGGGCCGGCATCGAGCCAACTCCCGGCCTCTCCTCCCCTTCTTTTTGGGTCTCGGGTTGGCCCGGTGCGGCTTTGGGCCCGTGCCTTTTCGGCCCGGCACAACCGGATAATGGCCCACGTGCCATGCCCGCCGCCACTCAGGCCCGGTGGCTGGGGGCAGCATGGCCCGACAAAGACGCTGGGCCAAACAGGCCCGCGCCCTAGCAGGCCGCGTGCCTTGCACGCCCATGCCGGGCCGCCCATTGCTCAGCTATACTGGCGTCCATCCTCGCGCCGGTATTTTGGATATTTCTACAATTTAGCAATTAGAGAGTAAAAAAAATGATTGTGAAACCAATCAAAACCGACAAATTTTTATGTTTGGTAAAATTCGAAAAATGATATCATAATATTGAAACGGTATCATCATAATATAGAGAACGAAAAGCGATCGGTTCGGGTATATTTCTGTTCGGATCATATTATATATCTAGGTGTTATTTTCTCAAAGTGGAAGTCTAAAACTTTTTGACAGGGGAACCCACTGGTTACGATACATTGGGCAGAACAACTGTGTGCCAGGAGCTAGAAGCGGCAACGGAGACTGCGTTTCTTTGCTTCCTTTGAATGACTAAATAATGTTAGAATTGAGTTTTTAACATGTGTTATGTTAGTTTAATTTTAATCTTTCTATAATATAAGTAGTCTGATCCCCCTTAATCTATACCTACTAATAAAGAGAGAAAATTTCTTGACCCTCTTTTGGGTCTGCCTGCCCATGAGTCCGTCTGTCCGTCGGTTCCTATCGTTCTCTGTATCCGCCTGCCGCAAACCGAGTACAGTACGCCGAGCCCAAATAAGTTTCCAGTTTCCTATCTCAAATAGGAGATGAATCCAAATCAAAGTACAACAATCAATAATATATAAGGCTTTATCTGTGTCCCTATTCTCTAACAACACGGGCGGAGCCAAGCTCCTTTGTGGGACGAGCAGTATGTGCGCGTGACAAGAACGAGGAGAGGAGCGAGGTCTCGTCGCAGTTGAGGAAGAAGCAAGAAGCAAACTCATCGGAATTGTCGGAGTCGAGGATGAAGCACGAGCTTGCCGTCGTGCCTGTCCCCAGCGAGCAGCCATGGGAGCACCGTGTTGCCCTCCACCGGCGAGATCCTCCCGTGGCGCCGTCGTGCCCGGGTCCGCGAGATCCGCTCCTGGCATAGTCGTGCGGAGGAGGCACCGGGCGGCGTCCTCATCGCGAGCTCTACGACCGGCCCTGCCACCACAGAGGAGGAGCTAGGCACCAGGCGGCGCGCGGCCAGGCTGCAGACGGAAGGTCATCCCTATCTGCTCATTATCATCCAAGATAGTTGCAGCTTCCGAGTGCTGGTCCATTCAGCACGCATGTCTTTTTTTCCTCGGTATAAAATCAAAGAAAATTATTAAATGGTTTTATATCATTTACATGAATTATTATTAAGTACACTTTTTGTTTCGTATATTATGTTTGCTATACCCATTTTATATTTTTCTATTGCAAATACACGATACGACGTCTTATATGCATGGTACCCATTTCATATTTTTTTATTAGGTAATACGTCATGTCGTGACGCATAGAGATGTTAACTATTGGGACTTATCAACCATAATAAAATGTTTCTCTCTCACAACAAAACAAGATAAGCCGGCTTATCAACGCAAAAAACCATCAACCAAACACCCAATTGTATGACTTGGTGCAACATATATACGTGCGTCCTATTGAGATGTAGACGTATGGACTAATTTACATACAGGTACTAGACAATAATTGTCGCCCGGTGATAAAATTCATCTTTTCCGTTAGAGAAAACGACAGAGGAAAAAAAAAAAATGAATTATTTCACCCATACACCCAGAAACAACGCACGGGCATATTTCCTAGTTAGTTCTAAAGGATGAAGCCTGATTCAATTGTTATATAAGCAAATGGTGCGTAATAAAAGGATATGTATTTAGAAAATTCACAACAATTTAAAAATTTGATATGGATGTTGTATTCTTTATAACATTTTGAACTGTGAAATTGAACTTTTATCTAGGACAAAGGTAGTAGCTTGTATCAAATGCAGACAGATATCAAGATGTATCAAATAGCAAGCTATATGTGTCTGCAGCCGTCACTTGTGGAAGAGCACTTCCATGTCCTCCAAGCTCCGGCCCTTGGTCTCCGGCAGCCGCGTGTACACGAACACAAACGCAGCCGCCGTCACCGCAGCGTAGAGGAAGAAGCACCCAGGCATGGTGATCCCGTCGGCGAGCGAGATGAACGTCATGCTCACCAACGCGGCCGTGAGCTTGTTCACTGCCATGGCGAGGCTCGAGCCCTGTGCGCGGAGACGCAGCGGCAAGGCCCTCTGCGGTGTACGCCGACACCACCGACCCGTAGCCGACCGAGAACGTGGCCACGACGGCCAGCACCGACGCGAGGCACGCCGCGCCCGTCGCTGGCGACGTCGACGACGACGTCGTGCTACTGCTACCAACGTACAGCGTCACGGCGAGTGCGGTCGTGGTCACCGCGACGCCCGCGGTGCTGGCGAGGAGGAGCGGGCGCCGGCCGAGGCGGTCGGTGAAGAGCATGCCCACGAGGATGAAGCACGTCTTCACTGCTCCAATGGCCACGGTGGCGCCGAGGACGGCGGAGTTTGAAGCCATGCCGACGGCCTTGAGAACCAGTGGGCTGTAGAGGAGGATGGCGTCGACGCCGCACGCCATCACGAAGAACTGCAGCCCAAGAACGCACGTCAGGATCCGCCGCACGCTCGTCGATGGCCAGACGAGGAGCTGCTTCCAGACACCGGCACCACCGCCGCCGTCGTGGCGTGCAGCGGCAGAATGTGTTGGTGCCTCGGCGTCAGCGACGGCTCGCTTGATCTCCCCGAGCCGGAGGTCGGCGTCGGCAGGGGCGTCCGACGTGCGCTGGAGCACCGCGCGTGCCTCGCGGTGGCGGCCTTGCATCACGAGCCACCGCGGCGACTCCGGCATGATGAAGAGCACCCCGGCGGCGATGAACACTGGCGGGATCACGCCGATCCCGAACATGACGCGCCACCCGAGGTGCACCGGCAGGCCGGAGAAGGCGTAGTTGGACACGTAGCTGAGCAGGATGCCGACGTTGACGAACATCTGCAGGTTGATGAACGTCGATCGTCTTTTCATTAACAAAAGACGAACATCTGCACACGGTTGATGTATCCAAAATGCAAACGTACGTCAACCATGGATGAGAGCACGCCGCGGGTGGACGCCGGCGATATCTCGGCGTTGTAGACGGGGGCGACGACGCGGGCGAACCCTGAGCCGACGCCGGTGACGAAACGCGCCGCCATGAGCGCGGCAAAGCCTGTGCCCAGCGACATGGCGAGCGCGCCGGCCATGAAGAAGGCGTTGGCGAGCAGGAGGGTGCGGCGGCGGCCCAGGTATTCGGCCACCGACCCGGCGGCGAGGATGGACGCGAGCATGAAGACGTTCATGGACCCGACCAGCACCTCGACCTCGGCGTCGGTGAGCCCCACGTCCTCCCGCATGAATAGCTCCGCGCCGCTCATCAGCGTCAGGTCTGCAGCATGGAGTACGATCGACATTCCATAAAACAAGCAGCATGGAAGGGATTCGACGAGCACACTGGCATCACGTACTGTAGCCATGAAGCATGGTGGTGACGGAGGCGAGCGTGGCGCAGACGAAGGGGGACCAGTTCCGCCGCCGCGGCGTCCCCTGCGGCGACGAGGCGGGAAGGAGCGGCGCCTCAGTGCCATCGGCGCTGCCGACAGCAGCGGCCTGTACCATGGCGCGCGGCGGCGTAAAGCTTAGCTCCGATCCTCGGCTTGGTTGCCCGGCGTCGGCAGCGACGTCTTGTTTAGTGTTTGCCTGTGTTTAAGTACTAGGTCGTGACGTCGTGTTCTTAGTACTAAGTGGTTGGCAAATTATATGCACTGAATGGGACGACATGAGAAAAATATCAGCAGTGAGCACGTGACAAAAAGAAATTGCTGGTGTTGGACGTCGTGTTCTTAGTACTAAGTAGTTGGCAGATCAACACGTTCAGCGCGCGCCATGTGTTTATATGCACCTGGTATGCTCTTCACTGCACCCGCTCTCATGTGCCATCCGCTCATTGATGTTGACCACGGCATGTGATGTGGTACGTGTACCGCGCCTGCAAAGCGACTGTTTTAAAAAACTGGTTGTGACGTGACGTGCAGCGAATTAAAACTGGTCAGTTCGATGACCAATACGATTTAAGGCCTTTTGAAACGCATGATAGGATTTCCATCCGAATCAGTTCATTTTTACAAAAAAAAAAAAAAGTAGAGAAATGGAAATATTCCTCGAAAGAGGGGCCTAATAATTTGTCGACCTGATATTAAAGAAGAACTTTAACCTAGTGGTTAGAGCACCGGCGTGGGTATGGTCAGGCGGCTGGCCATGGCGACCCAACGTGGTGGTCGGCGCATGGATTTGAAGGCGCCGTTGAGGAATCTTGTATGGCTCGTCTCCATGTCCCAATTGTTCACCGAGCTGTGCCCGATCGTTCTTCATGTTGCTCTTCACTTTGGTTTGTCATGCTGCTGGTTGATGTAGCTGTGGTCGCACTTTCGGGTGGATGCTTTGCCGACGATGTCACTTATGCCACCTCTGATGTAGATGCTTTGCTACTGAGAGAGTGAAGGTCCCATTCGAGGATGCTTAGCCGCATAGATGGTTGTTGTGTCGCTACGCCCCTCCCACGATGCTTTGCTTTGCTGGGGAGCGTGTTGGACCCATCCGCGGATACTTTGCCGCGTCGATGGTCGTAGTTCTCGGTGGATGCTTTGCTGTCATGGTTCCAGCGGATGCTTGGCTGTTGTGGTCGCCGCTTTTGCGTTACGCTACACCGATGCATACCATAGTGTAGAGTATTCTTTATTAGGCTCAGTTAGTTGGTGTTGTTTGGTGATCCCCACTTGTTTTCTTGCTATTCGTTTGTGTTGTGGGATTCGCTGGTAATTCTTAGATTGCTCGTAAATTTATGTAATTTCTAACTTCCTCTTAATGAAGCACTTACTAACGTAAATGTACGCTTTTTGAAAAAAAGAGTAGCACCCAGTTGAAAAGAGTAGCACCCACTGGACCAGGGTTTCCTCGTGGGAGCAAATTTAAACATGCTCGTCTTAAAAAATAGAAAATGCTGGGTTTTCCCTACAAACTTCGGTTAAAAACAATTTGTCGAGCTGATCAATGGATATAGCACGATTTAATTTGTCGATACGAGACTACAGGTTGCTGCAGTCTACTCCTTCGGTCGAGTTAGGGCCTGTTTGGAACGAAGGAATAGAAAAACAGAGGAAAGGAGAAAAACGCAGGAATAGGAGGGATGTGTAGTGGGAAAACATAGGAAAGGAAAAATACAGGAAATGACAAGTAGAGGTGTTTGGAACACAGGAATTGAAAACACAGGAAATATTAGTTGTACATTTTATCTTTGATTATTTTTTTTTATAAGTTCCGTGACTACCGGGTCCGCTAGTCCATGGACTTATCCATGCATACGGCGTTTATACAGCTAGAGCCAAATAAAAATCTGGCACAACCGCTCAGCCTCCTCGTCCTTATCCATTCGTTAAAACAGATCGAGCATAGCCGCTGCCATGGCGGACGCGGCCAGGTCTGCCGGGGTCGGAGGGACAGAGAGGCATAGCAGGGGTGCTGGCCGCGCAGCGATGCGGCCCGGAGGATACGAGCGGCACGGCAAAGCGTATGGGCGGGAGCGTTGTAGACGGGCATGGTGCCGGCGAGTCAGCGAGGCCTGGAGCTGCACGAGCTGGTGCCACCGAGCCGGTGGAGCAGACGGGCATGGTGCCGGTAATCACCACCACTCCGCACTGCGCACGCTCTCTCTCTCTCTCTCTCGTGGGCGAGCGCCTCAGGCTTCCACGAAAACATTGGTCAGGAGTGGATGTAAAAAATTCCTGCGTTTTGTTGAGCAAAGGAAACCTTTCCAAAGGAACGGCAGGCTCCAATCCTTTATTCCAAACGCTACCTGACGTCAGCAAAATACAGGATTGGCAATCCTTTGAAAATCCTTTTGAAAAACCTCCAATCCAAACAAGCCCTATAGTCTAATTGGTCCTATACTCCTAGTAATTTCTCGTTTTTTTTCCCAGTACATCTATCGTAATATTTTCTTCTCATTTTTTTTTGCACCATATTTTTTCATAATCCCTGTACCTATATAGATACTATTATGGGACTGTGAGATTATTGTGTTATTTTGTTGGTAATTGTGTTATTTGTATTTGAATATTTAGGAAAAACTAATTCTAGTGGAGTTATATGGTCTATAGAAAATTAATATCTAGTTCACTGACAAAGTGTACATACGTTCAGATTTTCTTGAACAAATGTGGCAATAAAAAAAAAAAACATGGCAGTGTTGGAGGAAAGCATATAAAGGAGTATAGGACAATTAGACTATGACTCTAGTTTTTGCTCCATGTTTTCTATATTACTAGTTTGTGTCGGTGAATTAGGGTTTGCCGCCCGATCTACTTGTGCCTTAGTCTCCGATTTTGTTCATGCGACGAAATTAATAGGCTTTACACAATCTCAGGAACATCAGACTTTCCATTGCACAGATTTTGAATTATGTACATCTTGCATTGACACGCGTAGTACAGCCGCGCACTATGCCGTAAAAAATGCTATCGCGACACTTCTTAACAGCTATCGACACGGTTCTTAGGCGCCAATGTTTTTTAAGTCAGTGATAAGGATATATTAGTGACGGCGTAAAGGCGCGTCACTGATAAGATTTATCGCTGACGCGTTCAGCCAAGGCTCGTCACAGAATAAGCTTTATCGCTGACACGCGTTCAGCCCAGCCGCGTCACCGATAAAGCTTTATCCGTGACGCCGTTCAGCCCAGCCGCGTCAGCGATAAGCTTTACCGGTGGACGCGTTCAGCCAAGGCATGTCACCGGTGAACTTATTAACAGCGGCGCTGTGCGCAGGACGTCACTAATAGCAATTTGCAAAAAAAAAAAAAAAAAAATCTCTACCCACATCCAGCATTACACATATTTACTCCATTACAGTAGTCAAATTCTTACAAACTCAAGATAAAACTTATCTACAAAGCATCTGCTAGAAGAACTAGCACCTAGAAGATTTCTAGCAATACATGAACATTACACAGGCTGTAACTACATGATTTTGGTACAGAACTTGTTACAACATTGGGTATAAGGGCTATTGATGAATACTGCAATGGTAGACAGTTGGAGTGAAGGTTATCCTCCAGGAAATTGCAATAATTAAGGCTCATCATTTAATGAACACAAAAGCATGTTAGTACAGTTCTAAGAACTCATCAATTTAATGGAGAGGAGCAGAGATATGGAACCTTATGTGTGTCATCATGGGTGTTCAAAGAGTTCATCAGAAGGGACACTGCATCCATACTTCTCAAAATAGATGTCATTCTCGCTTCCCGAGAAGTCAACGTTTTCAAAATACCTGTAATTATATATTAAAATATATAAATATTTATGTTAAGTAATTAGTATCATTGGAAAGACCTTTAAGTCTAGTTTTTAACAAATTTATTTAGAGATTTAAATGTTGCATGTATTTTCTACAAACCTAGTCAAAGTTGAGAAAGTTTGACCGACACGCTTCCTATAGCGACATATATTTTGCACTAGTAATGAAATGATTTTGTGAGACACTGCCCAATATTTTGCGTGATTCGGGCGTTGAGTTTGCGCCACGGAAAATCAGCCCGATTTTACGTGGCGGGCGTTTTTTTTTTTACGTGGCGGACAATTTTGCCCGCCATTGTCACGCCCCACTTTTAATGGGTCAGACCGCACGTGTTTGCGCGCCGGGATCACGCCACAAACACGCCTATTAGTAACAGATATTGGTAAAACGAAATAATAAACCGAGCTATAGAAATATAGGATGGAAAGGGGCTTACAAAGGGCGACGAAGGGTCACCAAGCCGGGTCGCAATATCGAGTTGGCCAACCGAGAAGCGGTGGATTAACTATGACACCGCCCGCACTCCACGGCCGGCGCACTTGTGCACGGATGAAATCTGGGCTTCAACGTCCTTCTCCTAAGCAAACACCTCTCGAACTCCTACGATACGCTATCCTCTACCTCGTCGTTGATCTTACCTTCACATGTGCCGATATCTGTAAAAATAGAGGGGGGTGAGTACAAACGTACTCAAAGAAGTCCCAACCGAGGGGGTTGTAATTATTAAGGGTTTGGGCCCTAGCGAGTCTCTAAAACTGCTCTCGCTAGTTCCCTGTTTATCTCATGTCATCACCGCTGTCATGACACCACATGTTAGTCATCATCAAAATGTATATCTAATCATAGATGTTCGTCCTAGCACTTGCCCATTCCAAGGACGTGGCTATTCGAATAGATTCAATTAACTCTGCAGAGGTGTACAAATTTCCCCACACGATAGGCACGCCTTACACCGGGCGTCATTGGCTCCGACAGCCTAACGAGATCCGTACCCGCTGGGTGCTACCCTAGGTATATTGGTATAATCTTCACCACGACTTCTCAGGGGGTTGGAAGGACAACACGCCACCCTAAGATGACGCATCACCCTAGACAATATGGTGATACCAAATCACCCACGGCTTTTCGAGGTAATACCTAATTACCCAACCTATACCATCAACACCACTCTCAATCTCAAATCATCAATATGTGCCTCTAGCACTGCGCCACCGCGCCCAAACACTTCCGTGGAAGACCACTCAAGATCCACGCCAACCGAACATGGGGCCACTCTCCCCACATCTGCTCCTAATAGGTCGCTTGCCCCGCCCGCCACCTTGGATCCCAATTATACCTCAACCCAACGGGGTGTGAATCAAGCCGCCCCATAAACGACGTGTGGGCTGTACGTAACATTATACTAGGTAGAAGGTCTATGAACCGGTCCTTAGGGGAGGCGAGTATCTCTCCGCGGAACCCCCTCGGCGATTCCCGACGTGGTATTTAGGCTCTACCGGACTACCACTACTCACCTCTTTTGTTGGTTAGGGTTCATTAGGCATTCTCATGTTTCTCTTGATCACAACGTATGAGCGTAGATAACGTGGATGATTACGCCATCCCGCTTAGCTCCATAGCTACGTTATCGCTCACACCACTATTTACTAATCCGATTTATTATTATCATTATCATTATATCATCATATTAAGGTCATGATTAAGGGGGTAAGGACTTGCCTGGGAGGTTCTTACGAATCGGCACGGCGTCGAGCGCTCTAGCTTTGCTCGAACGGAAGCTTCTAATCGGGTCGCCGAATCTACTTGCGATCGGCGATAAACCCTAGCTTGTACTATAGCACACAAAACAAACATAGAACATTATGGTGGCAATGGGTTAGATGCATAGAGCTAGATTTTAGATAAATTATGGAAGTCGCTTCCACGCGAAACGAATTAATTTGCATGAGATATGGATTTTATAATATTAATCCCTAATTGAATCATTAGGGTAATATAATTTTATCATGTAATAATATTGGAACTAATTACATGATAAAATTCTATAAATCAAATAATGAATTTACAAATTTTAAAAATTTTTCGTACATGGGAAGGTTTACTTTTACAACACTGTGTACAATTACCGTAGACCTAGCAATTGATCGTGTGTACACAGGACCGCATCCATACGCGTGGACACCACGTGGGTCCAACTGGACATCACGGTGGCAGCCACGCCAGCCCACGTGGGTTACACTGTTGCCCTAACGGATCGGGGGGGACGGGGGGAACGGGGAGGTGACGTGTCGACTTCCCATTCGTCGATGGGTGACGGCGTCACGGCCGTTAGGACGGCATCGGGTCGCTTCCCGCCCGCCCTGTACGCGCGGGCGGCGCTCCGCGGAAAGCTTCGCCGGAGTGGCCATCTCTCGCCTATCCCTCGCCGCGAGGGGCTTGCCGGCATCCTCGCGCGGTCCCGAACCCGTTGGTGTAGGTCCGGGCGGCGGGGGTAGCTCGTCTCCCTCGGGCGGCGCCACGGCGGATTTCCAACGGCGGCGCGCCGGACACCAGCCGCAAGGCAGTACAATCGAGAAAACAGGGGCAATTGAAAGAGTAGGACTCCGTCGAGGACTCATCGACCACCACCTTGATCCACGGCGACTATGACGGGCGGAACGGATGACCTAGTCAGGCGGGGCGGCGGAGTTCCGCTTTGGGAAATGGGAACGCCGCGAGGAGGAGAGGGGAAGGAGGGTGGCCAAGGCGGCACCGTGTTTCCGAGCGGGCGGAGCTCGTGAGGGGATTGGTGTGCTCGATCGTGAGCCTGGGAGGCTATTTATAGCCCGCCGCCGGGCTCGGCCGGGCGAGAACTCCACCTCCACGAGATCTTTTCCGACCGCTCGTCGAGCCATTTACGACCTCCAACCGGCTCCTCGGTAGCCCCGCGCTGGCATCCGCGCGTTGGTGAGCTGGTCGTCGCGCGCTCGCCATCCACGCTGGGCGGTTCGGGCGGCGCCATGGCGATAGCGCCCCGAGCTTGGCTCGTGGACGCCGTGCCGATTGACTCGCGCGGGCAGGCGGCGGTGGCGCCGTCTAGTGTCCGGCTAGGGATGCTAGGGAGGGTGCCGGTACCATCGCCGCCGTCCACGCCCGGCACGCCGCCGGTCGCGCAGCCGCTGCCGGGACTCCACGCACGCGCCCTCGGCGACGCCGCGGCGCTGGGTCAAGGTGAGGCGGCTCGCGCCTCGCCCGACGCGCCATTATCGCGGGGGCTTCGTGCCGTCCCTTGTGTGTCGGTCTCCCCACGAGGGCAGCGGCGGGCGGGACAGCAGCCGCGCCGGCGGCGCCCAGGCGGCGGTCGGCCCCCGACGTAACGCGCGGAGGAAGAAGACGACGGCTCCGGCGCGGTCCCGGGGCAGCGAGAGGAGGAAAAGGAGCGGGCTCCGCGCGTCGGGCCGGGCTGGGCCTGGGTCGGCCCGGCTCCGCAGCCGGGCCACCCACTCGGTGGAAGGCGCGGGAAGGGAGGAAGGAGAAGGGTTTGTTGGGCCGAGGAGAGGGGAGGAGGGAAGAATGAGCCCAAGACCCGATTCCCCTTTCTCTTTTCCTTTTCTATTTTCCTTTTCCCTATTTCTCTTTTCTACCATTCTTTCTCTCCCTATTTCTCATATGTGTGTAAACAATTATATGTCCTCATCATTTATACAAGCTCTCATGTCTTCCCATGACTTTAATTCATGGAAAATATTTATCCAAGGTCACTTGTATAATTAGACATATATGTATATACACACATATCCTCTCTCTCATTATTTCGTGTATGACATATAATATAAATATTTTCTCAAGCACATTTGTACCTCTACGACTTTTTATGGTCGAAGATAATTGTTTGTTGTGCTCGTAAAAGTATTTATAAATATTTTAGTACACACGAGGTTCAGTGTTTTATTCCCGGTAGCATGTAAATCATTACTCATGCAATATTTCCATAATTTTAAATCTAGCACTTACCTTGCATCCGCGGTCACCATAAAGTTCGGCAAGCAACAAGCAAAGGGACCTAGTTTTCTATATGGTGGGGATTTTGAAATGCAGGGTTTTCGAAAGCAAGGTTTTGGTTTAGCGGGAAAATAAATCAAGTTTTAGTTGTAATTCAAAAAAGTTCAAATTTTTAGTGAATTTTAAAATGATGTAAAAACACGGGTGTTACAAATCTACCCCACTTAGATGAATCTCGTCCCCGAGATTCCTAGTCTACAGAGTGAAGGTCCTAATTAAGGTTTAACGGGAAGGAAGTTAGAGAGAGGGAAAACCTTCCATTGCTTACAGTGCTGTCTTTACAGAGCCTCTACTATTACCGTGCTACTCTATTCCTAGGGCGGCACGATAGTGTGGAGGGTATGCCTTTAGCCAATGATTACTGCTGCTGTTACCCCATTTTCCTTGGTCTTGCGTCTTCGTCTTCGAATCTTCAAATCTCCTTTCTTGGCTACCCCACTTAGAGAATTTATTCCTCTAAGGTTAGGGGAAATTCCCATCTTCTGTAGTCTTTGAGTTGGTCTTCTGCTGGTTGTGCCACTTTTGGTCGAGATCGTTGCTTTGGTTCTTCTGGGCAACAATTAACGTGAACTTGGGTGACCACTTCTCGTCGGGTAACCCTAAGTTTTCCGTTGTCTCATTATCCGCTTACATCAGCCCGTTTTTATGTTTCTCTTCTTCCTCTGGATCTGGATCTACCCCACTTAGAAAAGTTTTACTTCTATCCTGTTTGCTCCGTGGCTTCTCTTTTTCGGTGCCCGTAGATTTCTCTCGTTGGTGCCTTTCCTCCGAGCAATCCTTTTAATCTTTTACCTTTTTTTTTTTCATTTTTTTAATGGGAAAGGGTACAGATACATCTCCCCTGGGGTAGCTAGTCGACTTCGTCGAGGTTGATGACTGAGGCGGCGATGCCGTAGGTCCGTCGGCGGTCACGGAGCGGAGGTCGTCTTCTGTCGGTGCTGGGAGGCCGAGCAAGAGGAAGGATCCGTCGAGGCCAAGGGTGGTTGGTGTTACCCGCGGTGCCGGCGGCACGGTGGCGTACATCCTTTGCCTCTCGGGAGGGTGGATGGGGATCCCTTCTTGGATGGTGGGCTCCGTCCCCATCATGGCGAACGCTCTGCGTCTGGATCTGGTGACGCGGTAGGCGGTCGTCAGCTCTTGGGCGTGACGCTCCTGGGTGGCCTTCAGTGTCTCGGCTAGCGCGGTTTCGACGCGAGCTGCGTGGCGACTTGCTCCCCGAGCTTGGCGAGCCCCATCGAGAGACCGGATGAGTCTCTCGCCCTGCTCGGCGCGGCGGATCTGGCTCCGCAGTACAGCGGCCTGCTTGTCGTAGTGCTCGTCGAGGAGTAGTAGGTAGGCCGTCTGGTTCCTGATGACGGGACCAACCTCTGGGCCTTCTAGGGCCCTCATGCGAGCGATCCAGCCGGGGTCGTTCTTCTTCTCGGGCGGGAAGTATTTCATGGGGGTGCGGATGATGGCTTCTCTGTAGGTGTGGCAGAGGCGTCGAAGGGCTTGGCGGGCGACAGCTTGGTAGGTGTCGGGGAAGCGGAAACCGATCTCGGTCACGTTCCATGCGTCGGCGATGTCGGGGTAGTCTCGGCTTCTGGCGATGTAGATAGTGACCTCGCAGCGCAAGGTGCCGAAGCCCGTGTACTCGCGGCCTTCATACTCGGGGCGCCGGAGATGCCAAGGTGTTGCATGGTGGTGTAGAGGAGTTGGGGAAATCCAGGGGGTGTTGATGCACTGGGTTGTGAACCCGCTTGCCGGCCATCTTGGTGGGGTGTGGTGGAAGGTCTTGTGGGTGGAGGGTGAGGGTTCTGTGGTGAGGGGAGTAGTTGGAGGATAGCAATGGAATGGTTGAAGTGGGTTGAGGGTAACGGTGATGGAGGTGTCCGTTTATAGTGGTTGGTGGGTGGAAGCTTAGCGGTAAGCTTGGATGGTCGGTGCAAAGTGGTTCAGGTGTGTGGGAGAAGGAACGGGAGTGGGTCTCCTGTTCGCATTGACCTCTCGACGCTGGTCCGGCATTTGAGAGTGTGTGGCCGGTGACCTTGACTGTGGGATTTCCCATGATGTGGGGCCTATGGCATTGTCGTTGTCCGCGGTGTCACATGCTAACCTTTAGCATTAGTTTGCGTTTCCGAGGTCATTACGCCCTTAGTTGGCTTAATTGATCTTCATGGGTCTGAAATCTCTCTGTCTTCAGCTTCATCTTGTACGTAATGGCACCGGGTTGCCTCCTCGTGGCGGTGTCTCGTGCAGCTCCTCGGGTCTTGGTTCGGGGTCAATGGTACAGCAGTCTCAGTAGCTTTAGGCGTGAGGCGACAGCTTGTCTGCAATGTTACACGGTCGTCGTTACAGTAACACTGAGGCGACGGCGCGTGACGGCTGTAGGGAAGAACACTGGTGTGGTTCAACGGCTACAGTCGTGGAGTCCTTGGTTGTCGTCGTGTCTCCTGCAGGTTAACTCCTAATCTACTTGGACTAAAATAGACTGGGAGGGAATAGCACAAGGTACGATATGGGTCTATCTAACTGGGGATTAGAGGGAAAGCAAGCATTTTGGGTAGAGATAGACTATTGGGGTATCCTAGTAACACGGGTGTCAAAACACAATACAAACTTACCTGGTGTGAGACGTATGAAAAGTTAGTCACGGTGAACTAAGTTTTGTAAGAAACTCGTCTTATTACTCGTGACCTAAGGGGACTTTCAGTACGTTCACTGATCCTATTGGAATTTTCCTTCTATTAACCACTATGAGTAGTAAAAATGGAGAAATTTCCTTTAGGATTGAGAAGACATAAGGCATTATATTAAACAAACAAGCACGTCAATAGTTCTCATCACAGACAGCTCCATTGATGGTACATGGTCGCACCACACATAGCAACCGCCATGATGGTTATTGCGCAACTTTACACCTACTAAAGGCCTTGAAGCCTAGGCATCCGCGATGGCTAGCGAACACTTAGCAATTAGTGCCAAGACATTGCTTGCACAACAAGCTTGCACGAGGATTTTACTACTCATACTTATTTCGTTGCCGGGACCATGCCCTATTCTGATGCTAGACTTGCACATTACATCAGCACCCACTGAGGTACTCGGACAACTTTGGCATTTCCAGTTGTCTGGCTAGCACTTTTTGCATCCTTCCCGTTGGGAGCTTTTGGGAATATACAAGTTCATTAAGTACTTCGATACTCGGTCTTCATGAATCTATCGATTTTAATATCGAGGAAGGCCAAGATATCCTAGGCACTTTAGCATCCCTGAGGGAAGTTATGGAAACTTTCCTTTTGTTCGGGCAGTCCGTTTGAGATCATCCTTACTAGTCCATCGCTACTAGAGTTTCGATGTTAGCATCGATTTCGTAACTTATGAACTATCATAATAAGGCGTACTCGTAGCAACAAGTTTAAAAGTAGTCATCCTTATGTGGAGTTAAGATTACGTTAACCCAAATTTCATCCTATGGACAAGCTCGGCTCGATACCACTCATCACGCCCCACTTTTAATGGGTCGTTAATCGCGCGTGTTTTGCGCCGGATCACGCCACAAACACGTCTATTAGTAACGATATTGGTAAACAGAAATAATAAAAAACCGAGCTATAGAAATATAGGATGGAAAGGGGCTTACAAGATGGCGACGAAGGGTCACCAAGCCGGGTCGCAATATCGAGTTGGCCAACCGAGAAGCGGTGGATTAACTATGACACTGCCCCGTACTCCACAGGCAGACTTGTGCACGGATGAAATCTGGGCTTCAACGTCCTTCTCCTAAGCAAACACCTCTCGAACTCCTACGATACGCTATCCTCTACCTCGTCGTTGATCTTACCTTCACATGTGCCGATATCTCGTAAAATAGAGGGGTGAGTACAAACGTATTCGGCAAGTCCCAACCGGGGTTGTAATTATTAAGGGTTTGGGCCCTAGCAGAGTCTCTAAAACTGCTCTCGCTAGTTCCCGGTTTATCTCATGTCATCACCGCTGTCATGACACCACATGTTAGTCATCATCAAAATGTATATCTAATCATAGATGTTCGTCCTAGCACTTGCCCATTCCAAGGACGTGGCTATTCGAATAGATTCAATTAACTCTGCAGAGGTGTACAAATTTCCCCACACGATAGGCACAGTCTTACACCAGACGTCATTGGCTCCGACAGGCCTAACGAGATCCGTACCCGCTTGGGTGCTACCCTAGGTATATTGGTATAATCTTCACCACGACTTCTCAGGGGTTGGAAGGACAACACGCCACCCTAAGATGACGCATCACCCTAGACAATATGGTGATACCAAATCACCCACGGCTTTACAGGTAATACCTAATTACCCAACCTATACTGTCAACACCACTCTCAATCTCAAATCATCAATATGTGCCTCTAGCACTGCGCCACCGCGCCCAAACACTTCCGTGGAAGACCACTCAGCATCCACGCCAACCGAACATGGGGCCACTCTCTCCCCACATCCGCTCCTAATAGGTCGCTTGCCCGCTCCGCCACCTTGGATCCCAATTATACCTCAACCCAACGGGGTGTGAATCAAGCCGCCCCATAAACGACGTGTGGCAGTGCGTAACATTATACTAGGTAGAAGGTCTATGAACCGGTCCTTAGGGGAGGCGAGTATCTCTCCGCAGAACCCCCTCGCGGCGATTCCCGACGTGGTATTTAGGCTCTACCAGACTACCACTACTCACCTCTTTTTGTTGGTTAGGGTTCATTAGGCATTCTCATGTTTCTCTTGATCACAACGTATGAGCGTAGATAACGGGATGATTACGTCATCCGGCTTAGCTCCATAGCTACGTTATCGCTCACACCACTATTTACTAATCCGATTTATTATTATCATTATCATTATATCATCATATTAAGGTCATGATTAAGGGGGGTAAGGACTTGCCTGGGAGGTTCTTACGAATCGGCACGGCGTCGAGCGCTCCTAGCTTTGTTCGAACGGAAGATTCTAATCGGGTCGTCGAATCTACTTTATGATCGGGCGATAAACCCTAGCTTGTACTATAGCACACAAAACAAACATAGAACATTATGGTGGCAATGGGTTAGATGCATAGAGCTAGATTTTAGATAAATTATGGAAGTCGTTTCACGCGAAAACGGAATTAATTTGCATGAGATATGGATTTTATAATATTAATCCCTAATTGAATCATTAGGGTAATATAATTTTATCATGTAATAATATTGGAACTAATTACATGATAAAATTCTATAAATCAAATAATGAATTTACAAATTTTCTGGGAATTTTTTAGGACATGGGAAGGTTTACTTTTACAACACCGTACAATTACCGGGTAGACCTAGCAATTGATCATGTGTACACACGAGGACCGCATCCATACGCGTGGACACCACGTGGTCCAACCGACATCACGGTGGCAGCCACGCCAGCTCCACGTGGGTTACACTGTTGCCCTAACGGATCGGGGACGGTGGGGAACGGGGAGGTGACGTGTCGACTTCCCATTCGTCGATGGGTGACGGCGTCACGGCCGTTAGGACGGCATCGGGGTCGTTCCCGTCCGCCCTGTATGCGCGGCGGCGCTCCGCCGGAAAGCTCGCCGGAGTGGCCATCTCTGGCCTATCCCTCGCCGCGAGGGGCTTGTCGGCATCCTCGCGCGGTCCCGAACCCGTTGGTGTAGGTCTGGGCGGCAGGGTAGCTCGTCTCCCTCGGCGGCGGCGGCCACGGCGGATTTCCAACGGCGGCGGCGCTCGGACACCAGGCTGCAAGGCAGTACACCGAGAGAAAACAGGGGCAATTGAAAGAGTAGGACTCCAGAGGACTCACTGACCTGACCACCTTGATCCACGACGACTATGACGGCGGGAACGGATGACCTAGTCGCCGCCGGGCGGCGAGTTCCAGTTTGGGGAAATGGGAACGCCGCGAGGAGGAGAGGAAGGAGGGTGGCCAAGGCGAGCACCGTGTGTTCCGGAGTCGGGCGGAGCTCGTGAGGGGATTGGTGTGCTCGATCGTGAGCCGGGGGAGGCTATTTATAGCCTCGCCGCCGGGCTCTCGGCCGGCGAGAACTCCACCTCCACGAGATCTTTTCCGACCGTTCGTCAGAGCCATTTACGACCTCCAACTGGCTCCTCGGTAGCCCCGTGCTGGCATCCGCGCGTTGGTGAGCTGGTCGTCGTTGCGTCTCGTCATCCACACTGGCGGTTCGGCGTCCGCCATGGCGAGCGCCGAGCTTGGCTCGTGGGACTGCTTGCCGCTTGACCTGCGCCGCCAGGCGAGTGGCGTCGTCTAGGTGTCTGGCTAGGGATGCTAGGGAGGGTGCTGTGCCATCGTCGTCGTCCACAGCTCCGGCACGCCTCGTCGGTCGCGCAGCCGCGGCCGGACTCCACGCACGCGTTAGTGGCGACGCTGTGCGCGGGTCAAGGTGAGGCGGCCTGCGCTCTGCCCGACGCGTCACATCGCGAGGGGCTTCGTGCCGTCCCTTGTGTGTCGGTCTCCCCTTACGAGGGCAGCCGGTGCAGCGGGGACAGCGCAGCCGGGCGGCGCTGGCGGCGGCGGCCCTCCCTCGACGTAACGAAGGAGGAAGAAGACGACGGCTCCCGGCGGGTCCCAGTGGGCAGCGAGAGGAGGAAAAAGGAGCGGGCTCCGCGCGCGTCGGGCTGGCTGGGCTCGCGGCCCGGCTCAAGAGGCCGGCCCACTCGGTGGCGCGGAAGGGAGGGAAGGAGAAGGGTTTCTTGGGCCGAGGAGAGGGAGGAGGGAAGAATGAGCCCAAGACTGATTCCCTTTCTCTTTTCCTTTTCTATTTTCCTTTTTCCCTATTTCTCTTTTCTACCATTCTTTCTCTCCCTATTTCTCATATGTGTGTAAACAATTATATGTCCTCATCATTTATACAAGCTCTCATGTCTTCCCATGACTTTAATTCATGGAAAATATTTATCCAAGGTCACTTGTATAATTAGACATATATGTATATACACACATATCCTCTCTCTCATTATTTCGTGTATGACATATAATATAAATATTTTCTCAAGCACATTTGTACCTCTACGACTTTATGGTCGAAGATAATTGTTTGTTGTGCTCGTAAAAGTATTTATAAATATTTTAGTACACACGAGGTTCAGTGTTTTATTCCCAGAGGTAGCATGTAAATCATTACTCATGCAATATTTCCATAATTTTAAATCTAGCACTTACCTTGCATCCGCGGTCACCATAAAGTTCGGCAAGCAACAAGCAAAGGGACCTAGTTTTCTATATGGTGGGGATTTTGAAATGCAGGGTTTTCGAAAGCAAGGTTTTGGTTTAGCGGGAAAATAAATCAAGTTTTAGTTGTAATTCAAAAAAGTTCAAATTTTTAGTGAATTTTAAAATGATGTAAAAACACGGGTGTTACAAATCTACCCCACTTAGATGAATCTCGTCCCCGAGATTCCTAGTCTACAGAGTGAAGGTCCTAATTAAGGTTTAACGGGAAGGAAGTTAGAGAGAGGGAAAACCTTCCATTGCTTACAGATCTTTGTCTTTACAGAGCCTCTCTACTATTACCGTGCTACTCTATTCCTAGGGCGACACGATAGTGTGGAGGGTATGCCTTTAGCCAATGATTACCGCTGCTTTATTACCCCATTTTCCTTGGTCTTGCGTCTTCGTCTTCGAATCTTCAAATCTCCTTTCTTGGCTACCCCACTTAGAGAATTTATTCCTCTAAGGTTAGGGGAAATTCCCATCTTCTGTAGTCTTTGAGTTGGTCTTCTGCTGGTTGTGCCACTTTTGGTCGAGATCGTTGCTTTGGTTCTTCTGGGCAACAATTAACGTGAACTTGGGTGACCACTTCTCGTCGGGTAACCCTAAGTTTTCCGTTGTCTCATTATCCGCTTACATCAGCCCGTTTTTATGTTTCTCTTCTTCCTCTGGATCTGGATCTACCCCACTTAGAAAAGTTTTACTTCTATCTGTTTGCTCCGTGGCTTCTCTTTTCAGGTGCCCGTAGATTTCTCTGTTGGTGCCTTTCCTCTGAGCAATCCTTTTAATCTTTTACCTTTTTTTTTCATTTTTTTAATGGGAAAGGGTACAGATACATCTCCCTGGGGAGTAGCTAGTCGACTTCGTCGAGGTTGATGACCTGAGGCGGCGATGCCGTAGGTCCGTCGACGGTCACGGAGCGGAGGTCGTCTTCTGTCGGTGCTGGGAGGCCGAGCAAGAGGAAGGATCCGTCGAGGCCAAGGGTGGTTGGTGTTACCGGCGGTGCCGGCGGCACGGTGGCGTACATCCTTTGCCTCTCGGGAGGGTGGATGGGGATCCCTTCTTGGATGGTGGGCTCCGTCCCCATCATGGCGAACGCTCTGCGTCTGGATCTGGTGACGCGGTAGGCGGTCGTCAGCTCTTGGGCGTGACGCTCCTGGGTGGCCTTCAGTGTCTCGGCTAGCGCGGTTTCTCGACGCGCAGCCGTGGCGACTTGCTCCTGAGCTTGGGCGAGCCCCATCAGGAGAGACCGGATGAGTCTCTCGCCCTGCTCGGCGCGGCGGATCTGGCTCCGCAGCACAGCGGCCTGCTTGTCGTAGTGCTCGTCGAGGAGTAGTAGGTAGGCCGTCTGGTTCCTGATGACGGGACCAACCTCTGGGCCTTCTAGGGCCCTCATGCGAGCGATCCAGGCGGGGTCGTTCTTCTTCTCGGGCGGGAAGTATTTCATGGGGGTGCGGATGATGGCTTCTCTGTAGGTGTGGCAGAGGCGTCGAAGGGCTTGGCGGGCGACAGCTTGGTAGGTGTCGGGGAAGCGGAAACCGATCTCGGTCACGTTCCATGCGTCGGCGATGTCGGGGTAGTCTCGGCTTCTGGCGATGTAGATAGTGACCTCGCAGCGCAAGGTGCCGAGCTCCGTGTACTCGCGGCCTTCATACTCGGGGCGCTCGGAGATGCCAAGGTGTTGCATGGTGGTGTAGAGGAGTTGGGGAAATCCAGGGGTGTTGATGCACTGGTTGTGAACCCAGTTGCCGGCCATCTTGGTGGGGTGTGGTGGAAGGTCTTGTGGGTGGAGGGTGAGGGTTCTGGTGGTGAGGGGAGTAGTTGGAGGATAGCAATGGAATGGTTGAAGTGGGTTGAGGGTAACGGTGATGGAGGTGTCCGTTTTATAGTGGTTGGAGGGTGGAAGCTTAGCGGTAAGCTTGGATGGCTGGTGCGGTGGTTCAGGTGTGTGGGAGAAGGAACGGGAGTGGGTCTCCTGTTCGCATTGACCTCTCGACAGTGGTCTGGCATTTGAGAGTGTGTGGCCGGTGACCTTGACTGGTGGGATTTCCCATGATGTGGGGCCTATGGCATTGTCGTTGTCCGCGGTGTCACATGCTAACCTTTAGCATTAGTTTGCGTTTCCGAGGTTATTACGCCCTTAGTTGGCTTAATTGATCTTCATGGGTCTGAAATCTCTCTGTCTTCAGCTTCATCTTGTACGTAATGGCACTGGTTGCCTCCTGTGCGGTGTCTCGTGCAGCTCCTCGGGTCTTGGTTCGGGGTCAATGGTACAGCAGTCTCAGTAGCTTTAGGCGTGAGGCGACAGCTTGTCTGCAATGTTACACGGTAGTCGTTACAGTAACACTGAGGCGACGGCGCGTGACGGTTGTAGGGAAGAACACTGGTGTGGTTCAACGGCTACAGTCGTGGAGTCCTTGGTTGTCGTCGTGTCTCCTGCAGGTTAACTCCTAATCTACTTGGACTAAAATAGACTGGGAGGGAATAGCACAAGGTACGATATGGGTCTATCTAACTGGGGATTAGAGGGAAAGCAAGCATTTTGGGTAGAGATAGACTATTGGGGTATCCTAGTAACACGGGTGTCAAAACACAATACAAACTTACCTGGTGTGAGACGTATGAAAAGTTAGTCACGGTGAACTAAGTTTTGTAAGAAACTCGTCTTATTACTCGTGACCTAAGGGGACTTTCAGTACATTCACTGATCCTATTGGAATTTTCCTTCTATTAACCACTATGAGTAGTAAAAATGGAGAAATTTCCTTTAGGATTGAGAAGACATAAGGCATTATATTAAACAAACAAGCACGTCAATAGTTCTCATCACAGGACAGCTCCATTGATGGTACATGGTCGCACCACACATAGCAACTGCCATGATGGTTATTGCGCAACTTTACACCTACTAAAGGCCTTGAAGCCTAGGCATCTGCGATGGCTAGCGAACACTTAGCAATTAATGCCAAGACATTGCTTGCACAACAAGCTTGCACGAGGATTTTACTACTCATACTTATTTCGTTGCCGGGACCATGCCCTATTCTGATGCTAGACTTGCACATTACATCAGCACCCACTGAGGTACTCGGACAACTTTGGCATTTCCAGTTGTCTGCTGGCTAGCACTTGCATCCTTCCTGTTGGGAGCTTTTGGGAATATACAAGTTCATTAAGTACTTCGATACTCGGTCTTCATGAATCTATCGATTTTAATATCGAGGAAGGCCAAGATATCCTAGGCACTTTAGCATCCCTGAGGGAAGTTATGGAAACTTTCCTTTTGTTCGGGCAGTCCGTTTGAGATCATCCTTACTAGTCCATCGCTACTAGAGTTTCGATGTTAGCATCGATTTAAGTAACTTATGAACTATCATAATAAGGCGTACTCGTAGCAACAAGTTTAAAAGTAGTCATCCTTATGTGGAGTTAAGATTCTGTTAACCCAAATTTCATCCTATGGACAAGCTCGGCTCTGATACCACTCTGTCACGCCCCACTTTTAATGGGTCGTTAATCGCACGTGTTTGCGCCAGGATCACGCCACAAACACGTCTATTAGTAACAGATATTGGTAAACGTAAAATAATAAACCGAGCTATAGAAATATAGGATGGAAAGGGGCTTACAAAGGCGACGAAGGGTCACCAAGCCGGGTCGCAATATCAGAGTTGGCCAACCGAGAAGCGGTGGATTAACTATGACACTGCCCGTACTCCACAAAAGACTTGTGCACACGGATGAAATCTGGGCTTCAACGTCCTTCTCCTAAGCAAACACCTCTCGAACTCCTACGATACGCTATCCTCTACCTCGTCGTTGATCTTACCTTCACATGTGCCGATATCTGTAAAAATAGAGGGGTGAGTACAAACGTACTCAGCAAGTCCCAACCAGGGGTTGTAATTATTAAGGGTTTGGGCCCTAGCAGAGTCTCTAAAACTGCTCTCGCTAGTTCCCGGTTTATCTCATGTCATCACCGCTGTCATGACACCACATGTTAGTCATCATCAAAATGTATATCTAATCATAGATGTTCGTCCTAGCACTTGCCCATTCCAAGGACGTGGCTATTCGAATAGATTCAATTAACTCTGCAGAGGTGTACAAATTTCCCCACACGATAGGCACAGTCTTACACCAGACGTCATTGGCTCCGACAGGCCTAACGAGATCCGTACCCGCTTGGGTGCTACCCTAGGTATATTGGTATAATCTTCACCACGACTTCTCAGGGGTTGGAAGGACAACACGCCACCCTAAGATGACGCATCACCCTAGACAATATGGTGATACCAAATCACCCACGGCTTTTCAGGTAATACCTAATTACCCAACCTATACTGTCAACACCACTCTCAATCTCAAATCATCAATATGTGCCTCTAGCACTGCGCCACCGCGCCCAAACACTTCCGTGGAAGACCACTCAGCATCCACGCCAACCGAACATGGGGCCACTCTCCCCACATCTGCTCCTAATAGGTCGCTTGCCTGCTCCGGCCACCTTGGATCCCAATTATACCTCAACCCAACGGGGTGTGAATCAAGCCGCCCCATAAACGACGTGTGGCTGTACGTAACATTATACTAGGTAGAAGGTCTATGAACCGGTCCTTAGGGGAGGCGAGTATCTCTCCGCAGGAACCCCTCGCGGCGATTCCCGACGTGGTATTTAGGCTCTACCAGACTACCACTACTCACCTCTTTTGTTGGTTAGGGTTCATTAGGCATTCTCATGTTTCTCTTGATCACAACGTATGAGCGTAGATAACGTGGATGATTACGTCATCCGGCTTAGCTCCATAGCTACGTTATCAGGCTCACACCACTATTTACTAATCCGATTTATTATTATCATTATCATTATATCATCATATTAAGGTCATGATTAAGGGGGGGTAAGGACTTGCCTGGGAGGTTCTTACGAATCGGCACGGCGTCGAGCGCTCCTAGCTTTGCTCCGAACGGGAAGCTTCTAATCGGGTCGTCGAATCTACTTGCGACTGGCGATAAACCCTAGCTTGTACTATAGCACACAAAACAAACATAGAACATTATGGTGGCAATGGGTTAGATGCATAGAGCTAGATTTTAGATAAATTATGGAAGTCGTTTCACGCGAAACGGAATTAATTTGCATGAGATATGGATTTTATAATATTAATCCCTAATTGAATCATTAGGGTAATATAATTTTATCATGTAATAATATTGGAACTAATTACATGATAAAATTCTATAAATCAAATAATGAATTTACAAATTTTCTGGGAATTTTTCGGACATGGGAAGGTTTACTTTTACAACACTGTGTACAATTACCGGGTAGACCTAGCAATTGATCGTGTGTACACAGGACCGCATCCATACGCGTGGACACCACGTGGGTCCAACTGGACATCACGGTGGCAGCCACGTCAGCTCCACGTGGGTTACACTGTTGCCCTAACGGATCGGGGACGGTGGGGAACGGGGAGGTGACGTGTCGACTTCCCATTCGTCGATGGGTGACGGCGTCACGGCCGTTAGGACGGCATCGGGGTCGTTCCCGTCCGCCCTGTATGCGCGGCGGCGCTCCGCCGGAAAGCTCGCCGGAGTGGCCATCTCTGGCCTATCCCTCGCCGCGAGGGGCTTGTCGGCATCCTCGCGCGGTCCCGAACCCGTTGGTGTAGGTCTGGGCGGCAGGGTAGCTCGTCTCCCTCGGCGGCGGCGGCCACGGCGGATTTCCAACGGCGGCGGCGCTCGGACACCAGGCTGCAAGGCAGTACACCGAGAGAAAACAGGGGCAATTGAAAGAGTAGGACTCCAGAGGACTCACTGACCTGACCACCTTGATCCACGACGACTATGACGGCGGGAACGGGATGACCTAGCCGTGCCGGCGGCGGAGTTCCAGTTTGGGGGAAATGGGAACGCCGCGAGGAGGAGAGGGGAAGGAGGGTGGCCAAGGCGAGCACCGTGTGTTCCGGAGTCGGGCGGAGCTCGTGAGGGGATTGGTGTGCTCGATCGTGAGCCGGGGGAGGCTATTTATAGCCTCGCCGCCGGGCTCGGCCGGGCGAGAACTCCACCTCCACGAGATTTTTTCCGACCGCTCGTCGTGAGCCATTTACGACCTCCAACCGGCTCCTCGGTAGCCCCGCGCTGGCATCCGCGCGTTGGTGAGCTGGTCGCCGCTGCGCCTCGTCATCCACAGTGGCGGTTCGGCGGCCGCCATGGCGGTAGCGCGCCCGAAGCTTGGCTCGTGGACTGCTGTGCCGCCGTGACTGCGCTGCGTGCGAAAGTGGCGCCGTCTAGGTGTCCGCTAGGGATGCTAGGGAGGGTGCCGTGCCATCGCCGCCGCCCACACTCCCGCACGCCTCGTCGGCCGCGCGGCCGCGGCGGGACTCCACGCACGCGTTAGTGGCGACGCCGGCGCTGGTCAAGGTGAGGCGGCCTGCGCTCGCCCGACGCGTCACATCGCGAGGGGCTTCGTGCCGCCCCTTGTGTGTCGGTCTCCCTTACGAGGGCAGCCGGTACGGCGGGGGACAGCAGCCGGGCGGCGCCAGGCGGCGGTCGTCCCCGACAGAACGAAGGAGGAAGAAGACGACGGCTCCCGGCGGGTCCCGGTGGGCGGCGAGAGGAGGAAAAGGAGCGGGCTCCGCGCGTCGGGCCGGGCTGGGCCTGCTCGCTGGGCCCGGCTCCACGCAGGCTGGGCCGCCCACTCGGTGGCGCTGGGAAGGGGAGGGAAGGAGAAGGGTTTGCTTGGGCCGAGGAGAGGGGAGGAGGGAAGAATGAGCCCAAGACTGATTCCCCTTTCTCTTTTCCTTTTCTATTTTCCTTTTCCCTATTTCTCTTTTCTACCATTCTTTCTCTCCCTATTTCTCATATGTGTGTAAACAATTATATGTCCTCATCATTTATACAAGCTCTCATGTCTTCCCATGACTTTAATTCATGGAAAATATTTATCCAAGGTCACTTGTATAATTAGACATATATGTATATACACACATATCCTCTCTCTCATTATTTCGTGTATGACATATAATATAAATATTTTCTCAAGCACATTTGTACCTCTACGACTTTATGGTCGAAGATAATTGTTTGTTGTGCTCGTAAAAGTATTTATAAATATTTTAGTACACACGAGGTTCGATGTTTTATTCCCGTGAGGTAGCATGTAAATCATTACTCATGCAATATTTCCATAATTTTAAATCTAGCACTTACCTTGCACCGCAGTCACCATAAAGTTCGGCAAGCAACAAGCAAAGGGACCTAGTTTTCTATATGGTGGGGATTTTGAAATGCAGGGTTTTCGAAAGCAAGGTTTTGGTTTAGCGGGAAAATAAATCAAGTTTTAGTTGTAATTCAAAAAGTTCAAATTTTTAGTGAATTTTAAAATGATGTAAAACACGGGTGTTACAAATCTACCCCACTTAGATGAATCTCGTCCCCGAGATTCCTAGTCTACGAGTGAAGGTCCTAATTAAGGTTTAACGGAAGGAAGTTAGAGAGAGGGAAAACCTTCCATTGCTTACAAGGTCTTTTTTACAGAGCCTCTACTATTACCGTGCTACTCTATTCCTAGGGCGGCACGATAGTGTGGAGGGTATGCCTTTAGCCAATGATTACTGCTGCTGTTACCCCATTTTCCTTGGTCTTGCGTCTTCGTCTTCGAATCTTCAAATCTCCTTTCTTGGCTACCCCACTTAGAGAATTTATTCCTCTAAGGTTAGGGGAAATTCCCATCTTCTGTAGTCTTTGAGTTGGTCTTCTGCTGGTTGTGCCACTTTTGGTCGAGATCGTTGCTTTGGTTCTTCTGGGCAACAATTAACGTGAACTTGGGTGACCACTTCTCGTCGGGTAACCCTAAGTTTTCCGTTGTCTCATTATCCGCTTACATCAGCCCGTTTTTATGTTTCTCTTCTTCCTCTGGATCTGGATCTACCCCACTTAGAAAAGTTTTACTTCTATCTGTTTGCTCCGTGGCTTCTCTTTTCAGGTGCCCGTAGATTTCTCTGTTGGTGCCTTTCCTCTGAGCAATCCTTTTAATCTTTTACCTTTTTTTTTCATTTTTTTAATGGGAAAGGGTACAGATACATCTCCCTGGGGAGTAGCTAGTCGACTTCGTCGAGGTTGATGACCTGAGGCGGCGATGCCGTAGGTCCGTCGACGGTCACGGAGCGGAGGTCGTCTTCTGTCGGTGCTGGGAGGCCGAGCGAGAGGAAGGATCCGTCGAGGCCAAGGGTGGTTGGTGTTACCGGCGGTGCCGGCGGCACGGTGGCGTACATCCTTTGCCTCGGGAGGGTGGATGGGGATCCCTTCTTGGATGGTGGGCTCCGTCCCCATCATGGCGAACGCCGCGCCCGATCCGGTGACGCGTAGGCGGTCGTCGCCTCTTGGGCGTGGCGCTCCGGGTGGCCTTCGGTGTCTCGGCTAGCGCGGTTTCGACGCCAGCCGTGGGCGACTTTGCTCCCGAAGCTTGGGCGAGCCCCATCAGGAGAGACCGGATGAGTCTCTCGCCCTGCTCGGCGCGGCGGATCTGGCTCCGCAGTACAGCGGCCTGCTTGTCGTAGTGCTCGTCGAGGAGTAGTAGGTAGGCCGTCTGGTTCCTGATGACGGGACCAACCTCTGGGCCTTCTAGGGCCCTCATGCGAGCGATCCAGGCGGGTCGTTTCTTCTTCTCGGGCGGAAGTATTTCATGGGGTGCGGATGATGGCTTCTCTATAGGTGTGGCAGGGCGTCGGGGGCTTGGCGGGCGACAGCTTGGTAGGTGTCGGGGAAGCGGAAACCGATCTCGGTCACGTTCCATGCGTCGGCGATGTCGGGTAGTCTCGGCTCTCGGCGATGTAGATAGTGACCTCGCAGCGCAAGGTGCCGAGCTCCGTGTACTCGCGGCCTTCATACTCGGGACGCTCGGAGATGCCAAGGTGTTGCATGGTGGTGTAGAGGAGTTGGGGAAATCCAGGGGTGTTGATGCACTGGTTGTGAACCCAGTTGCCGGCCATCTTGGTGGGGTGTGGTGGAAGGTCTTGTGGGTGGAGGGTGAGGGTTCGGTGGTGAGGGGAGTAGTTGGAGGATAGCAATGGAATGGTTGAAGTGGGTTGAGGGTAAACGGTGATGGAGGTGTCCGCTTTATAGTGGTTGGTGGGTGGAAGCTTAGCGGTAAGCTTGGATGGCTGGTGCGGTGGGTTCAGGTGTGTGGGAGAAGGAACGGGAGTGGGTCTCCTGCTCGCATTGACCTCTCGACGCTGGTCTGGCATTTGAGAGTGTGTGGCCGGTGACCTTGACTGGTGGGATTTCCCATGATGTGGGGCCTATGGCATTGTCGTTGTCCGCGGTGTCACATGCTAACCTTTAGCATTAGTTTGCGTTTCCGAGGTCATTACGCCCTTAGTTGGCTTAATTGATCTTCATGGGTCTGAAATCTCTCTGTCTTCAGCTTCATCTTGTACGTAATGGCACCGGGTTGCCTCCCCGTGGCGGTGTCTCGTGCAGCCCTCGGGTCTTGGTTCGGGGTCAATGGTACAGCAGCCTCGGTAGCTTTAGGCGTGAGGCGACGCAGCTTGTTCTGGCAATGTTACACGGTCGTCGTTACAGTAACACTGAGGCGACGGCGCGTGACGGCTGTAGGGAAGAACACTGGTGTGGTTCAACGGCTACAGTCGTGGAGTCCTTGGTTGTCGTCGTGTCTCCTGCAGGTTAACTCCTAATCTACTTGGACTAAAATAGACTGGGAGGGAATAGCACAAGGTACGATATGGGTCTATCTAACTGGGGATTAGAGGGAAAGCAAGCATTTTGGGTAGAGATAGACTATTGGGGTATCCTAGTAACACGGGTGTCAAAACACAATACAAACTTACCTGGTGTGAGACGTATGAAAAGTTAGTCACGGTGAACTAAGTTTTGTAAGAAACTCGTCTTATTACTCGTGACCTAAGGGGACTTTCAAGACATTCATCGATCCTATTGGAATTTTCCTTCTATTAACCACTATGAGTAGTAAAAATGGAGAAATTTCCTTTAGGATTGAGAAGACATAAGGCATTATATTAAACAAACAAGCACGTCAATAGTTCTCATCACAGGACAGCTCCATTGATGGTACATGGTCGCACCACACATAGCAACTGCCATGATGGTTATTGCGCAACTTTACACCTACTAAAGGCCTTGAAGCCTAGGCATCTGCGATGGCTAGCGAACACTTAGCAATTAGTGCCAAGACATTGCTTGCACAACAAGCTTGCACGAGGATTTTACTACTCATACTTATTTCGTTGCCGGGACCATGCCCTATTCTGATGCTAGACTTGCACATTACATCAGCACCCACCGAGGTACTTCCGGACAACTTTGGCATTTCCAGCTTGTCTGGCGGCTAGCACTTGCATCCTTCCCGTTGGGAGCTTTTGGGAATATACAAGTTCATTAAGTACTTCGATACTCGGTCTTCATGAATCTATCGATTTTAATATCGAGGAAGGCCAAGATATCCTAGGCACTTTAGCATCCCTGAGGGAAGTTATGGAAACTTTCCTTTGTTCGGGCAAATTCGTTTGAGATCATCCTTACTAGTCCATCGCTACTAGAGTTTCGATGTTAGCATCGATTTCGTAACTTATGAACTATCATAATAAGGCGTACTCGTAGCAACAAGTTTAAAAGTAGTCATCCTTATGTGGAGTTAAGATTCTGTTAACCCAAATTTCATCCTATGGACAAGCTCGGCTCTGATACCACTCTGTCACGCCCCACTTTTAATGGGTCGTTAATCGCACGTGTTTGCGCCAGGATCACGCCACAAACACGTCTATTAGTAACAGATATTGGTAAACAGAAATAATAAACCGAGCTATAGAAATATAGGATGGAAAGGGGCTTACAGTGGCGACGAAGGGTCACCAAGCCGGGTCGCAATATCAGAGTTGGCCAACCGAGAAGCGGTGGATTAACTATGACACTGCCCCGTACTCCACAGGCAGACTTGTGCACGGATGAAATCTGGGCTTCAACGTCCTTCTCCTAAGCAAACACCTCTCGAACTCCTACGATACGCTATCCTCTACCTCGTCGTTGATCTTACCTTCACATGTGCCGATATCTGTAAAAATAGAGGGGTGAGTACAAACGTACTCAGCAAGTCCCAACCAGGGGTTGTAATTATTAAGGGTTTGGGCCCTAGCAGAGTCTCTAAAACTGCTCTCGCTAGTTCCCGGTTTATCTCATGTCATCACCGCTGTCATGACACCACATGTTAGTCATCATCAAAATGTATATCTAATCATAGATGTTCGTCCTAGCACTTGCCCATTCCAAGGACGTGGCTATTCGAATAGATTCAATTAACTCTGCAGAGGTGTACAAATTTCCCCACACGATAGGCACGGTCTTTACACCGCGTCATTGGCTCCGACAGCCTAACGAGATCCGTACCCGCTTGGGTGCTACCCTAGGTATATTGGTATAATCTTCACCACGACTTCTCCGGGTTGAAGGACAACACGCCACCCTAAGATGACGCATCACCCTAGACAATATGGTGATACCAAATCACCCACGGCTTTTCGTAATACCTAATTACCCAACCTATACCGTCAACACCACTCTCAATCTCAAATCATCAATATGTGCCTCTAGCACCGCGCCACCGCGCCCAAACACTTCCGTGGAAGACCACTCAAATCCACGCCAACCGAACATGGGGCCACTCTCCCCACATCTCGCTCCTAATAGGTCGCTTGCCTCGCTCCGGCCACCTTGGATCCCAATTATACCTCAACCCAACGGGTGTGAATCAAGCCGCCCCATAAACGACGTGTGGTCGTATGCGTAACATTATACTAGGTAGAAGGTCTATGAACCGGTCCTTAGGGGAGGCGAGTATCTCTCCGCAGAACCCCTCGCGCGATTCCCGACGTGGTATTTAGGCTCTACCGCACTACCACTACTCACCTCTTTGTTGGTTAGGGTTCATTAGGCATTCTCATGTTTCTCTTGATCACAACGTATGAGCGTAGATAACGTGGATGATTACGTCATCCGGCTTAGCTCCATAGCTACGTTATCGCTCACACCACTATTTACTAATCCGATTTATTATTATCATTATCATTATATCATCATATTAAGGTCATGATTAAGGGGGGTAAGGACTTGCCCGAGGTTCTTACGAATCGGCACGGCGCCGAGCGCTCCTAGCTTTGTTCGAACGGAAGATTCTAATCGGGTCGTCGAATCTACTTGCGACCGGCGATAAACCCTAGCTTGTACTATAGCACACAAAACAAACATAGAACATTATGGTGGCAATGGGTTAGATGCATAGAGCTAGATTTTAGATAAATTATGGAAGTCGCTTTCACGCGAAACGGAATTAATTTGCATGAGATATGGATTTTATAATATTAATCCCTAATTGAATCATTAGGGTAATATAATTTTATCATGTAATAATATTGGAACTAATTACATGATAAAATTCTATAAATCAAATAATGAATTTACAAATTTTCTGGGAATTTTTCGGACATGGGAAGGTTTACTTTTACAACACCGTGTACAATTACCGGGTAGACCTAGCAATTGATCGTGTGTACACGGGACCGCATCCATACGCTGTGGACACCACGTGGGTCCAACCGACATCACGGTGGCAGCCCACGCCAGCCCACGTGGGTTACACTGCGTCCCTAACGGATCGGGACGGTGGGGAACGGGGAGGTGACGCGGTCGACTTCCCATTCGTCGATGGGTGACGGCGCCGCGCCGTTAGGACGGCATCGGGTCGCTCCCGTCCCGCCCAGACACGCGGCGCGCGCCCGCCGAAAGCTTCGCCCGAGTGGCCATCTTCGGCCTATCCCCGCCGCGAGGCTTGTCGGCATCCTCGCGGTCCCGAACCCGCTGGTGTAGGTCCGGGCGGCAGGGTAGCTCGTCTCCCTCGGGGCGGCGCGCACGCTGATTTCCAACGGCGGCGGCGCCGGACACCAGTCGCAAGGCGGTACACCGAGAGAAAACAGGGCAATTGAAAGAGTAGGACTCCAGAGGACTCACCGACCGACCACCTTGATCCACGACGACTATGACGGCGGAACGGATGACCTAGTCGTGCCGGGCGGCGGAGTTCCAGCCTTGGGGGAAATGGGAACGCCGCGAGGAGGAGAGGGGGAAGGAGGGTGGCCAAGGCGAGCACCGTGTTCCGGAGTCGGGCGGAGCTCGTGAGGGGATTGGTGTGCTCGATCGTGAGCCGGGGAGGCTATTTATAGCCTCGCCGCCGGCTCTACCGCGCGAACTCCACCTCCACGAGATTTTTCCGACCGTTCATCGAGCCATTTACGACCTCCAACCGGCTCCCTCGGTAGCCCCGCGGCCGGCATCCGCGCGTTGGTGAGCTGGTCGTCGTTGCGCCTCGTCATCCACGCGTGGCGGTTCGGCGGCCGCCATGGCGAGCGCGCCCGAGCTTGGCTCGTGGACTGCTGTGCCCTTGACTCTTATTTCGCCGTCGCGAGTGGCGTCGCTCAGGTGTCCGGCTAGGGATGCTAGGGGAGGGTGCTGCCATCGTCGCCGCCCACAGCTCCGCACGCCTCGTCGGTCGCGCGCTCGCCGCCGGACTCCACGCGACGCTGTTAGTGGCGACGCCGCGGCGCGGGTCAAGGTGAGGCGGCCGCGCTCGCCCGACGCTGTCACATCGCGAGGGGCTTCGTGCCGCCCCTTGTGTGTCGGTCTCCCTTACGAGGGCAGCCGGTACGGCGGGGACAGCGCGGCCGGGCGGCGGCCAGGCGGCGGTCGCCCTCGATGCGAACGAAGGAGGAAGAAGACGACGGCTCCCCGGTCCCAAAGGGCGCGAGAGGAGGAAAAGGAGCGGGCCCAGCGCGTCGGGCTGGCCGGGCCTGCTGGCCCGGGTCGCTACCTGGGGCGGCCCACTCGGTGGCGCGGAAGGGAGGGAAGGAGAAGGGTTTGCTTTGGCCGAGGAGAGGGAGAGGAGGGAAGAATGAGCCCAAGACCCGATTCCCCTTTCTCTTTCCTTTTCTATTTTCCTTTTCCCTATTTCTCTTTTCTACCATTCTTTCTCTCCCCTATTTCTCATATGTGTGTAAACAATTATATGTCCTCATCATTTATACAAGCTCTCATGTCTTCCCATGACTTTAATTCATGGAAAATATTTATCCAAGGTCACTTGTATAATTAGACATATATGTATATACACACATATCCTCTCTCTCATTATTTCGTGTATGACATATAATATAAATATTTTCTCAAGCACATTTGTACCTCTACGACTTTATGGTCGAAGATAATTGTTTGTTGTGCTCGTAAAAGTATTTATAAATATTTTAGTACACACGAGGTTCGTTGTTTTATTCCCGTGAGGTAGCTTGTAAATCATTACTCATGCAATATTTCCATAATTTTAAATCGAGCACTTACCTTGCATCCGCGGTCACCATAAAGTTCGGCAAGCAACAAGCAAAGGGACCTAGTTTTCTATATGGTGGGGATTTTGAAATGCGTGGTTTTCGAAAGCAAGGTTTTGGTTTAGCGGGAAAATAAATCAAGTTTTAGTTGTAATTCAAAAAGTTCAAATTTTTAGTGAATTTTAAAATGATGTAAAAACACGGGTGTTACAGCCATGTAAAATCAATTAATGAGGCGGGCCTTTATAAGTAGCCCGCCATCGAAAATGCATCCATTTTACGTGGCGGACCTTGTTAAAAAGGCCCGCCACACAAAATCCCCCCAGCCCATCGCCAAGCCCAAACCGACCTCCCTATCGGCCTTATATAATGGGGACATAGGGTTTTGAGCAGCAATTCACTCTCTCCCTTCTCGTTCACCGCCCCATCGCCTCCCCTCCTTCTCCCCATCTCTCTCGAGAAATCACTCCCTCTTCGACGGCGGCACACACCAACCCTTCCACCTCGGCGACCGGGCGACGCTCGGGACGGAGGATCCGTGCCCCCTTCCTCCTCGACGACCGGCGGCGCTCGGGCGCGGATCGCGGGCGAGGTGGATCGAGGCGCGAGGAAGATCGAGGCGGTTCGAGGCGGATCGAGGCATGGCGACGACGGATCGAGGTGGGCGAAGGCGATCCCGTGGCGGCGCGGGGGACGACGACGCTACGGGGGCGACGGTAGGGAGCAAAAACGCGGGCGGGCGCGCGGCGGGCCACGGCAGGGCGTGGGCCCTCGATGGCGATGCGGACGCTGGCGCTCCAACTTCTCCCGGTCGACGATGACGCTGTGGCGGCGGTCTTCGACCTCGACGGGCGCGGATCCGGCAGTTCCGACCAACGCCACGGATCCGGCAGTTCGACCGATGGCGCTGGATCCGGCAGCTCCGACCTCGACGGGCGCTGGATCCGTGGGCTCCGACCGACGGGCGCTGGATCCGCGGGATTCGACCTCCACGGCAAGGATCGACGGCGGAGCGGCTCCGGTAGGTGACGGCCGCGCGGATCGCCGACGCGTGAACGGCAGCGGCACCGGGCGGCGCGACCTGATCCGGGCCCGATGGGCTCGGTTTGGGTTTTTTTTTTATATTTTTTCATTTACCGTGACGGGCAACAAACGCCCGCCATGGATGCTCTCGATTAACCGTGACCTTGTGAGGGTGACGGGCGCCTGTGCTCGCCACCCAAAATCATTTGTGCCCATCACCAAAAATCATTTGGTTAGTAGTGTTGGGACGGAGGGAGTATGTGCCTCAAGGCGATGATGTGACTTTCCCCTTAGAGGTTACATTCTCATATTTTGCAAAAAAACTAGTCAAAGTTGAGAAAGTTTGACCGACACGCCTCCCCAGCCCGACACGGTCGGATTTGTGCTCGGGCCAGCCCGGGTGCCCGCTCTAGGGCGTGCCAGGGCCGATCCCAAGGCACGCGGGCCAGCATGACATGGCCCGAAAAAAACGCTGCAGGCCCGGTGAAGGTCCAGTGGAGGTCTGGTGGAGGAAAGACCACAACAGCAACATAGTAACAGTCCAACACCCAAGCACCGCAAAAAGGCCACGTGATCGCCCATGAGCACAGCTCAACCCTAACTCGATGGAAGACTGAAGTGTGCTCCTCCCTCGCGCCGCAAAAGCTACGTGACCAATCACCCGATCCTCTCCTCTCGCCTTCCCCGCTAACGCCGTCTTCTATCCGCTCTTGCAACCTCCTCTTCGTCGTCCCTCCACACAACTATGACGGCCGCCCCGCCAAGCAGCGCGGGAGAGTAGGCTTCCTCTCTGCTGCCGCCGAGCACGCCGGGTAGGGCCCGCGCCACCGGATCCCGTGGCTGCAACGCCCGCGAAGTCCGCAACCCACCGGCCTCATCGCGCCCTTGCCTAGGTGCCATTCGCCGGGCGAAAAGTCGATGGCTGCGGGGGGCCGGCATCGAGCCAACTCCCCGCCTCTCCTCCCCTTCTTTTTTGGGTCTCGGGTTGGCCCGTGCGGCTTTGGGCCCGCGGCCTTTCGGCCCGGCACAACCCGGATAATGGCCCACGTGCCATGCCTAGCCGCCACTCAGGCCCGGTGGCTCAGGGCAGCATGGCCCGACAAAGACGCTGGCCAAACAGGCCCGTGCCCTAGCAGGTTGCGTGCCTTGCACGCCCATGCCGGGCGCCCATTGCTCAGCTATACTCAAGGCCCATCCTCGCCGCCCGGTATTTTGGATATTTCTACAATTTAGCAATTAGAGAGTAAAAAAATGATTGTGAAACCAATCAAAACCGACAAATTTTTATGTTTGGTAAAATTCGAAAAATGATATCATAATATTGAAACGGTATCATCATAATATAGAGAACGAAAGCGATCGGTTCGGTATATTTCTGTTCCGATCATATTATATATCTAGGTGTTATTTTCTCAAAGTGGAAGTCTAAAACTTTTTGACAGGGAACCCACTGGTTACGATACATTGGGCAGAACTACTGTGTGCCAGGAGCTAGAAGCGGCTACGGAGACTGCGTTTCTTTTGCTTCGTTTGAATGACTAAATAATGTTAGAATTGAGTTTTAACATGTGTTATGTTAGTTTAATTTTAATCTTTCTATAATATAAGTAGTCTGATCCCCTTAATTAGTTCTAAAGGATGAAGCCTGATTCAATTGTTATATAAGCAAATGGTGCGTAATAAAAGGATATGTATTTAGAAAATTCAAAACAATTTAAAATTTGATATGGATGTTGTATTCTTTATGGGACAACATTTTGAACTGTGAAATTGAACTTTTATCTAGGACAAAGGTAGTAGCTTGTATCAAATGCAGACAGATATCAAGATGTATCAAATAGCAAACTATATGTGTCTGCAGCCGTCACTTGTGGAAGAGCACTTCCATGTCCTCCAAGCTCCGGCCCTTGGTCTCCGGCAGCCGCGTGTACACAAACACAAACGCAGCCGCCGTCACCGCAGCGTAGAGGAAGAAGCACCCAGGCATGGTGATCCCATCGGCGAGCGAGATGAACGTCATGCTCACCAACGCGGCCGTGAGCTTGTTCACCGCCACGGCGAGGCTGGAGCCCTGTGCGCGGAGCCGCAACGGCAAGGCCTCCACAGTGTACGCCGACACCACTGACCCGTAGCCGACGGAGAACGTGGCCACGACGGCCAGCACCGACGCGAGGCACGCCGCACCCGTCGCCGGCGACGACGACGACAACGTCGTGCTACTGCTACCAACGTACAGCGTCACGGCGAGGGAGGTCGTGGTCACCACGACGCCCGCGGTGCTGGCGAGGAGGAGCGGGCGCCGGCCGAGGCGGTCGGTGAAGAGCATGCCCACGAGGATGAAGCACGTCTTAAACGCTCCAATGGCCACGGTGGCGCTGAGGACGTCGGAGTTGGATGCCACGCCGACCGCCTTGAGAACCAGCGGGCTGTAGAGGAGGATGGCTTCGATGCCGCACGCCATCACGAAGAACTGCAGCCCGAGAACGCAGGTGGGGATCCTCCACACGCTCGTTGATGGCCCGACGAGGAGCTGCTTCCAGACACCAGCGCCGCCGCCGTCGTGGCGTGCCTCGGCGTCAACGACGGCTCGCTTGATCTCCGCAAGCCGGAGGTCGGCGTCAGCCGGGGCGTCCGACGTGCGCTGGAGCACCGCGCGTGCCTCGTCGTGGCGGCCCCGCATCATGAGCCACCGCGGCGACTCCGGCATGACGAGAAGCACGCCGGCGGCGATGAAGACGGGCGGAAACACGCCAATCCCGAACATGACGCGCCACCCGAGGTGCACCGGCAGGCCTGAGAACGCGTAGTTGGACACGTAGCTGAGCAGGATGCCAACGTTGATGAACATCTGCACGTCGATGAACGTCGTCTTTTCATTAACAAAAGACATCGAAAGCGAGATTTTTTTTTTTTACTAAAGAGCACATGTAAACGTACGTCAACCATGGATGAGAGGACGCCGCGGGTAGACGCCGGCGATATCTCGGCGTTGTACACGGGGGCGACGACGCGGGCGAACCTGGCACCGACGCTGGTGACGAAGCGTGCCGCCATGAGCGTGGGAAAGCTTGTGCCCAGCGACATGGCGAGCGCGCCGGCCATGAAGAAGACGTTGGCGAGCACGAGGGTGCGACGGCGGCCCAGGTATTCGGCCACCGACCCGGCGGCGAGTATGGACGCGAGCATGATGACGTTCATGGACCCCGCCAGCACCTCGACCTCGGCGTCGGTGAGCCCCACGTCCTCCCGCATGAATAGCTCCGCGCCGCTCATCAGCGTCAGGTCTGCATGGTGTACAATATCGGACATTCCATAAAACATCTCCATAGACGAGCACACTGTGACTGGCATTACGTACTGTAGCCATGTAGCATCGTGGTGATGGAGGCGAGCGTGGCGCCGACGAAGGGGAACCAGTTCAGCCGCCGCCGTGCACCAGCTGGCGGCATCCCTTGCGCCGAGGGAAGGAGCGGCGCTCAGCGCCATCGGCGCTGCCGATAGCAGCAGCCTGTACCATGGCGCGCGGCGGCGTACAGCTCCGATCCTCGGCTTGGTTGCCGGCGTCGGCAGCGACGTCTTGTCTAGTGTTTGCCTGTGTTTAAGTACTTGTTAGTACAAGGTCGTGACATCGTAAGTAGTACTAAGTAGTTGGCAAATTATATGCCCAGAAAGGGACAGGTGATCAAAATTTCAGCAGCGAGCACGTGACAAAGGAATTGCTGGTGTTGGACCAGTGCACATCAACACGAGCGCGCGCCATGTGTTTATGCACCTAGTATTCTCGTGTGTGCCATCCGCTCTCTGATGTTGACAACGGCATGTGGTGTTAGTACAGCGACTGCAAAGCAACCGTTTTTAAAAACTGGTTTGTGACCTAACGTGGAGCGAAATAAAACTGGTGAGTTCGATGGCCAATGATAGGATCATGAATCAGTTCATTTCAACAAAAAAAAAGTAGAAGCTGGATTGTATTATCCGGATTGTATTATCCATTATCTAAAAAAAAAGTAGAAAAAGAAAAATTTCGAGGGCCTCTAACCTAGTGGTTAGAGCACTGGAGTGGGTTTAGTCAGGCGGCTGGTCATGGCAACCCGCCTGGTGGTCCGCGCCTACGCTTGGTGGCGTTCGGGCTGATTCAGACCCTAGGAATGGGCGACCAAGGCGTGGCGGCACCGGGCTGCCGCTGGACTGTCGCCACGTGCTCGTAGTCCGAACCTTGGCCTGCCCGCGGCTGGACTTGGAGGTGGTCCATCGATATGGCGCGGCGACCCCCCGCCCACTACGACGGGTAAAGCCGCGGGCGACCCCCGCCTTTGGTGGGCCTTGGGTTCCAACGGGCTGGGTGCTCGGATGAGGTGTGTTCGGGTGGCCTCGGGGCGGCGGTGCCTACATGACTCATGGTGGAATGGGCGTAAGCCTAGCCTCGATTCGGGTCGGGCAGACGCCGGTGATGCTTTGACGCTGTTCAACCTCGCGGCTGCACAGTGCATCGCCATTTCGGGCATCCGCCATGTCTTAGCCGCTTTAAGGCCAGCGACGATGTCATCCAGTGGTACTTGCTAGTCATCACCCCCTTCCCCGAAAGCGCCGTTGAAGAATCTCCAACGGCTCGCCACAATGCATGTATTGTTTATCGCGATTTGCCCGATCATTCTTCATGTTGCTCTTCACATTGGTTCGCCATGCCGGGTGGTGGATGTAGCTGTGGTCATGCTCGTGCAGATGCTTTTGCCACCGATGTTGCTTTGGCAACCTCTCGATGTAGATGCTTTGTTGTTGAGAGAGTGTTGGCCCCATTCACGGATGTTTTGTCGCTGGCCGATGGTTGTTGTGTCGCTTAGGCCCCTCCCACGTAATCGCTAAGAGCGTGTTGCACCCATCAATGGTCGTAATTTCGATGCTTTACCACATTGATGGTCGAAGTTTTGACACATGTTTTGCCGCCATGGTTCCGACGGATGCTTGGGCCCCTGTGGTCGCCACATTTGTAGTTATGCTACAATCATGTCTACCATAGTGTTGAGTCTTCTTTATTATGAGACTATAGAGCTAAAATGATATATATTATTATGAGACTAAGAGCGTATTGTGCTATTTTGTTGGTAATTGTGTTATTTTGTATTTGAATTACTTAAAAGTAATTCTAGTTGACTTATACGGTCTATAGAGAATTAACTTCTAGTTCAATGACAAATAAGTGTAGATACGTTCAGATTTGCTCGAACAAATGTAGCATTAAAAAAACATGGCAGTGGTGGAGGAAAGCATATATAGGAGTATAGGACCAATTAAAGTATGACTCTAAGTTTTGCTTCATGTTTTCTATATTATTACTAGTTTGTGTCGGTGAATTAGGGTTTGCCGCTGATCTACTTGTTCCTTAGGCCAGTCTCAATGGAGAGTTTCATTGCACTCTTTCCAAGACTATAAGATGAAATGAAACTTGATGAAACACCCTCTCTCAATGCAAAGTTTTATTCTAAAGTTTCATATGCATTTAATTCCATGACTCATAGAGAGTTGGTATGTGTGCCAAAAGAGTTTCACCAAGATGAAACTTTTCCCTTCTCTCTCCTCAGAGTTTCATGCAAAAAGTGAACTTTTGCTGATGTGACACCCTATTTAATGTGCATGAAACACCTATGAAACTCCCATTGAGACTGGCAGTCTCCGATCTTGTTCTCGCCACTTCTTTTCGATCTCGTCGCGGCTCATTCGCACAGCACGCACACCATAAACAAAAACCCTGATTATTTGTGCAGGACACCGTTGACGTCAAACACTGCCTCACATATTGTTTTGTTTCTTCAACCGCCGTAAGCACTTATTCCATCAAGAAGCTCGTACACCTCAATCTGTATATATAAAATGCACACATATATTGTAAATGCTAATTTGCAATCAAATCTGATCCCACTGGCCGGCCAGTAAAAGCACATGGGAGTATATACTTGTGCGCGTGCATGTGGAAATGCATGGGTTTGGGTATTGTTCCACATTTTCTTTTGTTTAATTATATTAACTACACAAAATATTTTGGTCTAGAATATAGTCCTAGTCAAGAGGAGTTGAAAAAAATAGTTTTGTTATTTTTTATTTTTACAATCCTCCATGATTGTACATGGCTATCGAAAGTGAGATCTGGCTACTCAAGACGATGAGCGAAAAGTCCACTCCCTATGCTTCTGTGTCTGTTTGCTCATGGAAACGACGACAAGTGACTGCTACCGTACCTAACACGAGAGCTGTCGTGGTCAATATGCTTTGATTATTCTCGTAGTCTTAGATTAAGCACAGAACATATGGAGGCCGAGGAGTTGTAGCACATGTACCTTATAGTATGAGATAAGTTATGTGAAAGCTCGGTGTTTATAATCTACTATTCAATTAATATATATAGGAGTGTAGTAGCAGGAAGTACGTCTTGAAATCGAAATGTATAACATTGTTGGATGCGGATGATGTGCGCTAATACATAAATGATTTTTGCTCAACAACAATGATCTCTTCGACCTAGTCCAGTTCTCAAAACTGTTACTACACTACAACAGAATCGACTATCTGTGCCGGTTCCAACGACCCCCATCATTGCTGGGGATTTTTGAACCATCACAACCATGTTGGTAGTGATGGGGTCGGCATCGTGTCGGATCTTCAAACCCGAAATGGTGTCGAACTCCATTGCCGCGGTTGCGCTCCATCCGCTGTGTTGTTTCTAGACAACAATGTCGCTTCGTGTTTCAATCCGCAATGATCTATTGAGTATCACCGGGTTTGTGAGACAAGTTGGCATTGTTCTTTGGTGCAGCAATATAATGTTGGTTTGTAGAAAAATCAACAGTGATACATCACGTATCACCGCCGGTTGCTTAATTAGCAAAGCCGGGCGCAGTTAGTTGGAGCAACACTACCAGTTTGTAGCATGACTTGGTAGTGATCTCTTCAGTATCACTTCCGTTGGTAGCACGAGCTGACAATGATAATCAATAGATCACTTTCGATTCGATGTCAAGTCGACAAAGGCCGACGAAGCTCAACACCGCCATTGTGTTGTTGAAACCGCCGCTGATCTCTTGAGAATCACCGCCGATATGTGTGTCAATCCAACAATGATAATTTTTTCATTTTCATAAATTCACCGTTATTTTATGCCTTTTCTATTTAAATTTGGAATCAGTTTTCACTTTGTAGGTGAGGTGGAGATTGAGGTGGCGGTGGAGGTTGAAGAGTAGCATGAGGGAGTGTGCGGTGAGGGGAGAGCGGGACGACGAAGGAGTGATCTCTTGTCCAACCGGTGACCAATTATCATCATCGCCATCATCCGAGGATTCCCCGGTTATCAAGCTTATTGAAGCACTTGCGCCAGGCCACATGAGCTCCATGTTCTGAGCTAGATCAGACCTATCCGTCGATACAGTGGTACTTAATGATGATCTTTGTTAGACTCCTCAAGTATAGTATCAAAGCCGACGTGAGCATTCCCCTTGAATTCTAGGTGGCCATCAATGGTCCCGCTTACGATTAGGCTAGGCCTAGCGGACCGCCACCATGACAATTGTCCACCGCTGGCGGATGTATAACCTATCATTATTAACTGGTCTGGTGATGCCATCCACCGGATGAGGCGCATTCGCCTCTACTTCATCGAGCTGGGTCGTCCCGTAGCTACTACGACGGTATGACCCCTAATCACTAGGCAAGCCTGGTCTTCTATTGCAGTTACTGATCCCCTAGACCTCAATAACTCTTCAACTCGTTCCTCAACCCATGCTTCATGGTATGCTCTAACTCATAGAACCGCCTCTCATCCTTTGCTTCTTGTTGCGCTCTACCCCTCAAGAAGCTACGATAATTGGACATCCGCATCAACGCTATACTTTCCAAGGAACAAGATCAAATCCTCTTGTGCGGCAAGGGTGCTCCTTGTTTCCGAGTACCTAGGTTAGCACGCCATCTTCCCTATTAGATTTGCGGGTCCCTTTCCTCACCTCTTCTTTGTTTTACTGAACTTCTAGACAAGCTCGAACAATGTTGAATTATTGTTGTTGCTGATGAGTGCTGGATTATGATGGATAAGCTTCCATCCAGGGCATGACGTGCCCCCTAGCCACAAGGTAATACACCCTCTCGGCTACCATATGATAGTCATTGGCGGCAGCGTTTTACACTTTTTCAATGTCCTTATCTAACTCCTCTCTCTTACCGATGTATCCACGATAGACAAGATGATGAGGATTGGCATTCCTGGTTTCCCGTGACGGAGACTCGAGGGGATCCAGGGGACGATCCCCTGCTTTGAACGACAAGATTGCGTAAATATGTCTGGGTGCTGCAGGTTTATTGAATGCTACCGAATTCCGGCATCCAAGTTTTGTCACCATCGAGGGGCTTGGAAGCAATCTCCCACGATGGGCCGTCCGTGGCTTCATGGTGAGCTGGACCTGAACTAAACTGGTGGTGCCATGACCTGGGCGACGAAAGTGTGCGAACCGGTGGCGCCGCGACCTGCAACTCACGCACGAGACGAGGGAAAAAACATAGGGAAATAATGTGTGGATCCACAATTTTTGTTTTTGCCAAGTGAATAACAAGGAACTATTGGAGATTGACTGTTTTTACCTTTACCATAGTCATTTCGAGTTGGCAAGCTCTATGTTTTGCTAGACATAAAATGAAAAACTGTTGGAGTTGCTCTTAAATGGGCTTTTTCCCAATGCAAAACTGTGTTAGGATCAAGATGTCGGAGTTTGGGCCAAGCCTAGCTGGGCTGCCTTATAGCTATCAGCCTTTTAGCCCATTTTCTCTATTTTGCATAAGGAGGAAATGCTCGTTTTCCAATCCAGTAAGAGAGAGCAAATGTTTCGTTTTTTTTTCAATTCCCGCAAAAACAAGCTGCCACGTGGCCACGCAGCCGCCGCCGTTTCTGATGGAAGCAAGCACCAGGCACCGCACCATGGACGGAGAACCAAATTCTCCTGCTCGCCCTTCGCCGCCCCTGACAACAACAATTCAAGAGCGCATTTCTGCTCGCTTCGCCATGCTAGCCTCTTTGAGCACCGTCCTCGTGGCTATATTATTAACCATGCTCTAAAAAAATTAGGTTCTCTCCCAAACGTCGCAGTTGGACCCCTAAACGAAATAAACCCTGGGTTCGCTCTGGCCCAGCTTAGTTGGACCACGAAGGAAACACAACCCAACCAAGTTGGACCTTAGCACTCTGCTAGCATATAATTTGGGACCGCCGCATAAGCACTTGCCGTTGTCCGTCCGTTACTAGCTGTACTGGTCCAACAAAAGAAGTAAGTAGTACATTGTCTGGATCGTGTGCTCAATGGCCACTCGTCACTGCGAGTGTGTACTGATATTTTCTCAGGTCCCTTTCAAGTTTCAACCCAAGTTTCAACCCATACAGTTTGCATGCTAACTACTTGTCATCTATATCACCAATGGATCAGTGATCACAATCACAATCACAACCTTGTATGTACTAGGTGGTGCTAATAACCATATCGTAGTATAAAAATAGGTGGCTACCCGAATGGAGAAATGCTAAACTGCTTCTAAATTATGATTCGTTTGACTTTTTAACCTCAAGTTTAACCACTTGTATTGTTCAAACATTTAACAAAGGTTCTTCTGATGACTTCCATTTAACTATGTTTGTAATAATTTTTTTAAAACGAGTGGTCAAACGACATAGGGTCAAAAAAAGTCAAGCGAATTATAACTATTGTCAAAATAGTGTGGTTTAGAGCCAATTGGCAACAAACGTATACTAGTCCAAAAAGCAAGTGAATGCTTTGCCTCGATCGTGCTCTAGGCAATTGGCAATTCTATCGAGTGCCCGATACCCTGCACTCGGCAAAGACACGGACAGTCGGCAAAGGCCGCGATTCGATTCCGGTAGTGAGTGCTTTGTCTCATGCTCACTGGCCACTCGTTACAATATGAGGTTGTTGATATTTTCTCAAGTCCCTTTCAAGCCATATTAATTTCCAAACTACTTACTTCCAAACTACTTATTTGATCACAACCACAACCTTGTACTATGTGTACTACTACTAAGCATCCAAACAGAGTCTTTTTGGGTAGCATCCAAACACTAAGCAAGCTTGTACGCCGCGTCGCCACCGCCATGGCACAGGCTGCCGGAGGCACTGAGGCGCCGCTCCTGCCCTCCTTGGCAGCCGGGCTGCCGCCGTCGCCAACCGGTGGACCGCGACGGAACTGGTTCGCCTTCGTCTGCGCCACGCTCGCCTCCATGACCACCATGCTACATGGCTACAGTACGTACGTTGCCCAATTTTGACTACCATCATCCTGTATGGAGAGATATTTTCCATCACGGAGAGAGAAGCTGCTTGTTGCAGACTTGACACTGATGAGCGGCGCGGAGCTCTTCATGCGTGAGGACGTCGGCCTCACCGACGCCGAGGTCGAGATTCTTTCGGGGTCCGTGAACGTCTTCATGCTCGCGTCTGTCCTCGCCGCCGGCTCGGTGGCCGACCGGTTGGGCCGCCGCTATACCCTCGTGCTCGCCAACGCCTTCCTCATGGCCGGCGCGCTCGCCATGTCGCTGGGCACCAGCTTCGCCACGCTCATGGCGGCGCGCTTCGTCACCAGCGTCGGTGCCGGGTTCGCCCGCGTCGTCGCCCCCGTCTACAACGCGGAGATATCGCCGGCGTCCACGCGCGGCGTCCTCTCATCCATGCTTGACGTACGTATGCATTTTGGATACGTCGTTCCTGGCTGGATTCAGAATCAAGGTGTACAGTGATTTCACTCGTGCAGATATTTATCAACGTCGGCATCCTGCTCAGCTACGTGTCCAACTACGCGTTCGCCGGCCTGCCGGTGCACCTCGGGTGGCGCGTCATGTTCGGGATCGGCGTGATCCCGCCCGTGTTCGTCGCCGCCGCGGTGCTCCTCGTCATGCCGGAATCACCGCGGTGGCTCGTGATGCGAGGCCGCCACGGCGAGGCCCGCGCGGTGCTCGAGCGCACGTCAGATGCCCCTGCCGACGCCGACCTCCGGCTCGGGGAGATCAAGCGAGCCGTCGCCGCTGACGCCGAACCGTCGCCGTCAGCTGCGGCACGCCACGGTGGCGTCGTCGGCGTCTGGAAGGAGCTTTTCTTGCGGCCGTCGACGAGCGTTCGGCGGATGCTCGCGTGCGTCCTCGGCTGCACTTCTTCGTGCAGGCGTCCGGCGTCGACGCAATCCTCCTCTACAGCCCGCTGGTTTTCAAGGCGGTCGGCATGGCGTCCACCTCCGCCATCCTCGGCGCCACGGTGGCCATTGGAGTGGTGAAGACGTGCTTCATCCTCGTGGGCATGGTCTTCACCGACCGCCTCGGCCGGCGCCCGCTCCTCCTCGCCAGCACCGCGGGCGTCGCCACGGCCACGACCGCGCTCGCCGTGACGCTGTACGTAGGCACGAGCACAACGAAGTCATCGTCACCGGCGACGGCCGCGGCGTGTCTGGCGTCGGTGCTGGCCGTCGTGGCCACCTACCCGTCGGGTACGGGTCAGTGGTGTCGGCGTACACCGCCGAGGTCTTGCCGCTTCGGCTGCGCGCGCAGGGCTCCAGCCTGGGCGTGGCCGTGAACAGGCTCACCTGCGCGTTGGTGAGCATGACGTTCATCTCGCTCGCCGATGGGATCACCATGCCTGGGTGCTTCTTCCTTTATGCTGCGGCGACGGCGGCTGCGTTTGTGTTTGTGTACACGCGGTTGCCTGAGACCAAGGGCCGGAGCTTAGAGAACATGGAAGTGCTCTTTCACAAGTGACCGCTGCAAACACATATAGTTTGCTATTAGATCGTTAATAGCAATGGTAGTTTGATTTGATATCCATCAATCAATTTCATAATATAGCGATGGAAGTGCTCTGTCACAAGTGACCGCTGCAGACACATATAGTTTGCTATTACGTCGTCAATAGCAATGGTAGTTTGATCTTGATATCCATCAATCAAAAATATAGCGATGGAGGGTTTTGATAGCTGGTGTACATCACTACTACAGGACGGTACTATAGGGGCGGCTAGCGATGCTTAGTAGAGGCGGTTTTGCTAGCCGCCCCTAGCTCTCCGCTGCTATACTGTGGTTTTACAGAGTTGGTGATGCAGCCTTCCCAGATTTCGTATTTTCAAAATTTTAAAAAAATAGCAAAACATTTTACTTAATCCGCGAGGCCCCCACCGGTCAGCCGATTTTCATAACATCACGCGCCACGCGGCTCACGCATGAACCCCCAATGAACACCCCCCAAGCACTACCTCAGTGTATGTGTGTCCATAGTGGGTTCCGATCCCTACATATTATAAACAATCGAAAGTGAAAGTTGGCAATTTGAGGTCCCAAACGGATTCAAATTACAAAGTGGTCAACTACAAAGTTTTATAACTTTTCGTGATCTACAATTTTTTTTTTTTGAAAGTTTTCCCATCCAAGGTCGTGGTACGAAATTTCAATTTCAAATTTGAGCAGAGTTTTTTTTGCATGACAAGATGATTTCAAATAAAAAGTGATCAACTACAAAGTTCCATAATTTTTGAGATCTACAATTCTTATTTAGAAAGTTTTTCCATCCAAGCTCGTTTGAAAAATTCAAATTTTTAAATATATACATCCAAACTCACATTTTTAGGCATCAAATAAAGTCAATTCAAAAAGTGGTCAACAACAAAGATTTTAACTTTTCAAGATCTGCAATTTTTATTTAGAAAGTTTTTCCATCCGAGATCATTTTAAAAAAAATAATCTTTAGTGCCTTATTTTAAAATTTGGCAAACCACTCGTAGGCCTCAATATAGAGTCGCCTCTCTACCGTGGGCAAAGGGGGCGCCGCTCCGAAACAAAAACTGCCCTACTATGGACACTTTAGGGTCAACTCATACTTTGTCCACAGTAGGGCGGCTCAAAACAAAAACTGCCCCCTACTTAAAAAGGGAAGCGTTCCCATAGTACGCGTTTGTAGTAGTGCATGCTCCTACGAGTTTGAATCATAATGCCCATAACTATATTGCTAACCTTTATCTAAAAAGCAATTTCACATTTCAAATATTGTCCCATAAAGAATACAACATCCATATCAAATTCTAAATGGAAATGTTGTGGTTAGGGCATCTCATGCCCGCTTAATCCTCTAGATGTGTCACAAAAGGACTTGACGGCTCGACCGCCAAGCAGCATATCCCCGTCCCGTTCAGCCCCACACTCGTCCCGGTGCTCTCACTTCTCTCTTGTCCTGCTAGCTCTCTCTTCCTCCTAACTCCTCGGCTCTCTTGCTCCTGCGCGCGCGCCGCCGCCCCTCCCTGCCCTCAAACTTCCATGTTGTGACGATAGCAGCTTTTGGCAAGCGTGCACTCCCTCCTTCCCTTCCTACTTCCCTCCCCTTCCTTACTCTATGACCTCTGCGACCGCCACGCCATTGGGATCGGAGAGTAGGGTGATGGCGACGGCTTTCGGTGAGCTACACCCTTCCCTCTTTCTATGACTTCCATGGCTCTGTAGAGGAATGTGATGGATCTACAATTTTAGACGAAGACCCTAAAGAAAACAAAATCACAATAAAGACCCTTGCCACCAGGCTCGTCGACAGACACCACCAACTTCCTTTGCCGGCGCTGGGAACTCTCGCCGCCACCCACACTAGGAGGACCTCCATCGCTTGATAGTTTTAAGGAGACGCAATGGTTGTCCAACCTTGAGGTCGAGACATATTCGTCATTGAAGAAACATCTATCGGGGACGTGCCCTAGGTTCCTCTGATCCCAAACTGAAGCTTGTGGTCAACGTCGATCCACACTGGACGGGAATCAAGCTCGACCGCATTCCTCGCAGTCCACAACACTAGTAGCCATCTCCGCACCGTTGAGGTGAAAGGCGCCGCCTCGGAGATGAAAGATACAACAAAGACGTGAACTGCTTTACAAATCTCCTCGACCACACCGACGCCATTGGAGAAGAACAACACCGAAGGGAGGAAGTAGCCGACATAACTTATTCGATAACGCCATCGCGCCTCCCTCCTCGCGGCCGGGCGGCACCTAGCTAGAAAGACAAGCCACAAAGGAAGCAACATCTCTTGGCAAACCTAGCATCGCCATCAACCAAAAGTGAGCAAACCTATACCTAAGACTTGCTAAAAACATCCGCGCGGAGATTCCCCAGCCATCCTCCTCCACCAAGCGCCGAACCGCAACCGAGAAGAGGAAAGAGTCCGGCGAAATCACCGCCGAAAGCAGCTCGTGTTCTTTGCCCTCTTTGAACTATAGCCGTGAAAGAAAAAGAAGATGTGAGCAGCCTTGAATAGGGTTTTTGGAATTCGGTGTTCGATGGTTCAACTAGATTATACGCCATCAACTAGATTATTGACTCACACTACTACACAAATCATTTTTTGTGGCAGGCGTTTTCCACTTTTGGAGGCGGGCAAGGGTGTCCGTCACGGTTGAGTGGTCACGGTAAATAATTTTTTTCTATGGCGGGCACATTTTTTCCGTCACGGTTAATCCAACAAAAAAACAAAAAGCCTGCACTCCAACCGGGTCTCACAACTACACAACAAAGATATTGTAACACTTTCTTGTAACATAGTCATCAATGTGTTCCAATGAAATATCATAGTAATGTAAAAATAGAGTGTTACAAGCTTTGTTGTAACACAAAGCACTTTTTTTTTCATAAAAATGTGTTAATCGACATTAATTTTAGTAACACAAAATTAGTGTTATAAGCAAAATGTTACAATAGAGCATTACGTTGTAACACATAAATGGAACATATAAAGTATGTTACAAATACACCCCGTAGTAACACATAAATGGAACATAAATGGATCTAGACCTCGACAAACGGAAACGATACGCGCCGGGCTGAACCACTAGATCTCGCCACGGATGATGCGTTGCTCGCCCGAATTACCGGATCTGGCGCCAGTGGCCTGAACCGCCGCATCTACTTGCCGAGTTGCCCGAACCACTAGATCTGCCGGAGGGTCGCTTGAATCACCGGCACGCCGTGGTTGCCCGCGCATCAGCCCGAAGTTGCCGGAATGGCCGGATCCGCTGATGGGTTGCTTAGAACCGCTAGGAGAGGGGAGAAAGGGATGGGGCACCGTGGGAGAGGGGTGGAGAGTAGGGGCGCCAAGGGGGACAGGGTGAGGAGGGGCCGCCGTGGGAGATGGTAGGAGTGGGAGGAGGCGGTCGCGATGGGAGAGGGGAGGCGAAAGGCCGCAGGATGTCACGGTGGTGTCTCGAAAGTGAAGGGTGAGGATGAGAATGAGAATGAGTGGACCAAACCCTAAGTCCTTATATTTATACTCAAAGACAGCTTATCGGGCCACACCGCCCCCGCGGCCTCTCCATTTTCTCGGGATCGGTGTTTAAGGTGCCCGCCATGAAAAATCGATTAACAATGGCATGCAAACCTGCCTGTCACGGTATATTAATCGGCCCGCCACGCTTAATCGTTATGGGGATTAACCGTGGTGGACAAACAAGATGTTCGCCATGGAAAAAATTGGGAGTTATATCGCAAAATGAATGTTGCAGTAGTGTCACAGGCATGACGATTTCTAGGATCACCGGGCCAAGGCCTAAGAGCCAATTGCAATAAGCCACTCACCCGCCTTTTCCAATGCAAAAGTGTGGGATCAGGATTTCAGAGTTTGGGCCAACGACTTGTTTTTTGTGGTGTGTTTTGTCTTGTGTCCGGACACCTCGCCTTGGCACAAGAACTTTGTATGAACTCTATCCTCTCTTAATTAATGCAGCACGTGCTAAGCACGTTTTCAAAAAAAAAAAAAAAAAGAGTTTCGGCCAAGCCTAACCAGGCTAAGGGAATAATTATAAGCCCGTTTTGCAATTTTGCACAAGGAGCAAATGTAATGTTGGCTTTTTCAGTTTCAGCACAAACAAGCTACCACGTGGCCATGCACCTGCCGCCCTATTATGTGATGATGGAAGCAAAGCACCATGGATGGAGAACCAAATTCTCGTGGTCCCTGCGCCGCCCCTAACAACAGATCGAGCGCATTTCTCGTTGCTTTTCCCACACTCTTGCCGGCCGGCGACACAGATCAGCCATGTCTCAGAGTGGCAGCAACGACGGCCACGCCATGCCGATGCTTACAGCTTACCCCATGCCCGCCGGAGTCGTCGGCAGTGGCCCGGTGCCGGTCGTGGAAGTGGAACCTGTAGCCTTTCGCTCGCCTCTATGACGACCGTCCTCATGGGCTACAGTTCGTCCCTAGCTCGTCCTGCTCATCGTCTTCAACCTCTAGTTCACAATAAGCAGCCGACACATCTCTTCTATGGTTGCAGATCTCGCCATGATGAGCAGTGCGGAGCTCTTCATCCGGGCGGACCTGGGCCTGACCGACGCGCAGACCGAGGTGCTGACGGGCTCCATGAACCTGTACATGCTCGCGCCCATCCTCGCCGCCGGGTGGACGGCCGACGTCATGGGCCGCCGCGGCACGCCCTCCTCGCCAACGCCTTCCTCGTCGCCGGGGCGCTCTCCATGTCGCTGGGTCGCACCTACGCCGCGCTCCTCGCCGCCCACTTCGTCACCAGCGTCGGCGGCGTGGGGCTCTCCCTCGTCGTCGTGCCGGTGTATAACGCCGAGATCTCGCCGGCGTCCACCCGCGGCGTCCTGTCCTCCTTGCTCGATGTCAGTATTCTCTAAAAATCTCCATGTGCATGGACGTGCTCTGTTTTGGGCGCTCTCCATGTCCTGCACTGGACATCGAAGCTTTGTTAGCGCGTCGTGCAGATCTTTATCAACGTCGGCATCCGGAATCGTGTCTGCCTTCCGGTATCTGTGGCGGACTAGCAGGGCTGCGCTAAAGGTCCCACGTCGCTGTGAGCAGAGGAGCGAAGGCGAGCAGCGGAGGCCGGCACCCATGGCCGCACGGCTGGCACCCGCATTTGCCGCAGAACCGGGTGCGCGCGCTCGCCGCTGGCAGCTACGCCGGAGCACGGGGAGGAGTGACCGCGGCCGCCGCTAGAGCAGAGAGCAGGGAGGGGGCCGCCGGATCTCGCTCCCGCTGCTGGAGAAGGAAGCAGGGTGGGAGAGAGGACGACGCTGTCACCTCCTCCTACTCGCCGCTGCCTGCACGCACCTCCCGCTCGCGAGCGCCCGCGTCCACCGCGTCACGCCCCTGCGCCGGGGCTGGGGAGGGGCGGCGTCAGAGGATGCGCCGATGGAGGCGAGTTCGGGTGGGTCGGAAAAGATAAGGTTGGGCGTAGGCTCCAACAAAAATTATATGAAAGATAAAAATGGTGATGACTGGGATATAAAGTGTACAGTATGAGGTATAAAATGAGCCTTGTAATTTTACCCAAAAAGGGGAAAAAAAACTTGTGGCCCATTACGAAGTGAGCCTTGTATAATTCTGGGCTGTGGATCCCGGACGCGTTCCGGCACCGAATGAGCCTCTTTGGCGACCGCGTCAATCGGCGGTCGGCCGCACGAGGTGGCGTGGCCGGAGATGGAGGCGGTGGTGGTTCGCGGTGGGAGTGCTGATCCACGGATGACGGCACGGGTGGAGCGTGACGGCGGCCGGGCGGCGCTGAGCAGGGCCTTTCCGACGGGCAGTAGATGGAGATGGGCGGAAGACTCGAGGTCCGCCGACGGATCCCACAGCCGCCCTACCTTTCCGTTGACTCCGACCATCTCCGGCATTGGTTAGCGCTTCCAAACGAGGTCTGCAGTATGTTCAATTTCTTTCTTTTCGCTCCAACGCCTGGAGATCTCCAAGATAGCTGTGTCATCCTCTGTTTATGCTTGTGCTCTGCAAAGTACAGCGTTCTCTTCTGACAGAGAAATTAAGGGTGTGCGGAGGGGCCGTTTAACTGACCAAGGCTTAGATCCGGCTCTTGTTTTTCAACGTAGTAGTCACTAGTGAGCCATGTGCTGGCATCCCTATTTACGACTTGAGACTGCTATCGAGAGGGGGCAAATCCAAGGATTGGTACCCTGAGTTAGTGCAGAGGGGGCCTCACTTACCTACAGTATGCAAATGATACTATTTTAGTTCTACAACCTAATGTACAGCATATCACAAGTTCTAAGTTCCTTTACTTTGGTACGAGGAAATGTGAGGTATGAGAATCAACTACAATAAAAGTGAGGTATTCACGGCTTATATAGAGGAAGCAGATCGAGGCTGATCTGATTGCTGAGTCTTTCAGTGGCAAATCCGATGACAATCAGAGCTGTCCTGTGTGAATTTAATTTCTCCATGTGCTCTATCTGGCACTCTGTCCTGTATGTGGACAGTCATTTGGAACTTATTACACGTAGTTGGTTGGATCCCATCGAGGGATGAATGCATTGGCCATCATTGAGCCAAGCAGCTCAGCAAAACAAGCACTTTTGTGACGATGTAGCAGCTTGGCTGAAAGATCTCAAGGCAGCAGCCTATGAGGCCAACGATGTCTTTGATGAGTTCAGGTATGAGGCACTTCGGCGAGAAGCCAAGAAGAAGGGCCAGAACAGCAAGCATGGAACAAAGATTGGGAGGCCCCTGGTCCCAGCTCATAACCCCATTGTGTTCTGTTACAGGATGGGCAAGATGCTACGCAGAATTATGCAGACCATCGAGGTCCTAGTCACTGAGATGAATAAGTTTGATTTCAGACACCTGCAGCTAGCTAGCACTGCCCTCAAGGCAGTGGCGACAAACGGATTCCATCATCATTGACTCCGACTGGGATATTCTCAGCTGATCTAGAGATCATGAAAAGAATAAAATCTTGGGGATGCTGCTTGATCAAGCTAGTAGCAACATGAATTTCATGGTCCTTCCAATTGTTGGACCGGTCAGGATGAGCAAGACCACCTTTGTTCAACTCATTTACAATGACCCTGAAATTGTGAAGTGTTTTGAGTTTCGGGGGTGGTGCTGTGTGTCGGATGATTTTGACGTTGGCACCATTGCAAGCAAAATCTGTGAGACTAACGAGAAAGGTCGTGAAAAAACATTCCGCGATCTTCATCAGAGTATAATAAGTCGAAAAAGGTACCTTATTGTTTTAGATGATGTATGGAATTGGGATGCTGATAAGTGGGGAAAACTAATGACCTGCCTTAAGCAGGGTGCCAACAACTCGTGATTCAAAAGTAGCTGAAATCATGACCATGGGTGTAAATGAAGCCCATAACATTGAGAAGCTGAGTGACAAGCATTTGAGGGAAATTGTCAAGTGCAGAGCATTCAGCTTGCAAAATCCAAATAGTGATGAGCTGGATGGCATTTTCAGTAGGATTGTTGACTTATGTGCTGGTTCTCCTTTGGCTCCATGTTGAGTAACAAGACTAGCATGAACAAGTGGAAACAGACATTGGCCAAAAGTAACATGTAATGTAACAAGTGGAATTTTCCCAATACTCAAGCTCAGTTTTGATGACCTACCATCAATTTGAAGCAGTGCTCAAGCTCAGTTTTGATGACCTACCATCAATTTGAAGCAGTGCTTTGCATTTGTGCTTTATTTCCCAAAGACTATGAGATCGATGTTGACCTATTGACTCAGTTGTGAATGGCATATACCTGTGCAGGATGGCAACCAACCTGAAACTGTAGGCAAGGCACACAAATTTTCAAGGAGCTAACTTGGAGGTCATTCTTTCAAGATGTCAAGAAATCATCTCCAGTTGGTCACATCTTCTGTAGAAGCTTGCCACTTAAGCAAACCATATGCAGGATACATGATCTTATGCATGACATTGCTCTATCTGTTATGGGGATAGAATGTGCCACCATAGTTGGGAAGCCCACTTTCAACAAGCTATTGCAAAATACTACTCGTCACGTCTTGTCAGTATCTGGTGCAAGTCCCGTTTTTCACAAAGGACTGGTTATAGCTTCGTTGGACCATCTATTCAAGAAACAAACTGCAATGCTCCAGATATTATTCTTTCGAGTTTATTATGACCCCTTGATATATCACAAGTACACTTCACTGCGAGCACTACACCTTCCTGCACAAAGCGGCTTAGGACAGGAATACCTTACAGGACAGATAAAACACCTAAGGTATCTTAATCTGTCAGGATCGATATTGGTTGGAGAAACATCCTGAAGGAATAAGCCTTATGCATAATCTACAAACGTTGGACCTTTCTTACTGTATGAACCTTCGTGAGCTTCCTCATGATATGAAGCATATGGCAAGTCTACGCCACCACCTCTATACCACTGGATGTGAATCGTTGACAGCATGCCTTCTGGACTTGGTCAGATAACTTCTCTACAGACTCACAAATTTTGTGGCTGGTGCCAGTTCGGGCTGCAATACTACCGGAGAACATGGAAATTTAAACCTTGGTGGTGAGTTACTGAGTTAGAGTTAAGTGGTCTGGAAAATGCAACAGAAGAACTTGCAAAAAAAAAGTCAGACTTGAACATAAAGAAAAGATCACGCACTTGTCTCTTAAATCGGATACTAAGGGTGAAGAAAATCCAGCGCAGATGGATTGCCATAAGAAGGTGATATATGCTCTTAAACCTCATGATTGTCTGCAGATGCTAAGGATAGTCAACTACGTACAGAGGTACTAGTTTACCATCATGGGGAACTGATCTTAGGAAATTGGAGCATTTGACTGAACTCCATCTGCATGGTTTGTACGCTGCGCGAGAAATTTCCTCCATTTTACCATTTCAGAGCTCTAGTTCTCGTCGAGCACGACATGTGACAACATCACGGTGAGCAGCAAGACCAGCACGGCAGCACCACAGAGCGAGCACGACAGAGTAGGGTGTCACCACGGCGGACAGAGCACCGCGTGGCATTCCTCAACGAGAACTGCATCAGCACGCAGATGACAGTATGACACACAGCACACAGCAGCCGAGAACAGAAGTGAAGATAGCTGCCAACCTCAAGCTTGAACAGAGCACAGTTCACTCTTCTTGTACTAGGACACAGCAGCTGCGTGAACAGAGATCCAACAAGGAAAAGGAAGCTACTCCTTGGTGGTGCTCGTTTGCTTGAGCCAGCCATCCATGGACGCCTATGAGCTCTACCTGCAGGAGCAGCACACATTCCTCAACGGCGCCGCAGGGCACCCGCTCCTCGACGAGCTCCGGCTGTAGGAGCAGCTCGCGGTGTCAATTGTTATGTCATATGGGTTATCAGATGTGTCCAAACGTACATCTTTCCATTTGCTAGTGTCCATGGTTCTATTCTAACCACTACCTTTGAAAAATTGGGGCAATGGCGTGGCACCTAAGTCTACTTGATCGGTTCGTTCCTGTCAACATTATTAATTAGCTCGTTCCTGAATTCCTGAACTGTGAGTGTGCAGCTCCAATTATTGGGATTGGACTTGTTTGCAACAACTCAGAAACTTGAGGGACTCTTTAACAATTCTCCCAAACCAGCCCAAAGGGGATCGTGCTCCTCTTCTCCCTAGAACAGTGAACTCATTTTGCTTCTTCCTGTGTTGAGAGAACAGAGAGGAATAGAGAGAGTTAGCGTTAGGGAGATTGAGAGAGAGGGAGCTTGATCCACCAAATCCACCACTAAAAGAGAGGGATTCTTAGGGGATTTGGAGCCTCCCCTCATTTGTTGGCTCCCACCTCATGTATTGCTTCATCTCATGGTGGATTCGTCGCCGTCGCCCGTGGTTTTTCCCCGCAAGGGGTTTCCACGCAAATCTTGGTGTCTCCTCTTGATTTGGTATTTCTCTTGCCATATGTGTTGATTAAGTCACCATCTTGCTTACTATTGCTCCATATGTGAAGTGGTCTATTATTTGGGGTATCTTTGGCACGCGATGAATATTGTGTTCTTTGATATATTGATGAAGATGATAGGGATTGGTATTCTAGTGAATTAATTATTGTAAGTATATTATTGTTGAATATTTAGACAGCCTGTTGTTGGTCAGAATAATGGTTAGGGGCTGTTTCAGTTTGTGCACACAAGGTGTTTGACGATATGCTTGTGAGATATTAGTTTGCTAAATTTGATTATTCGCTGCCCCTCTGATGTCACATGAACAAACTCCAAACAATGTTTGCGGCAAGCAGGTTGTAGTTTTCTGGATGGATGCTTATATTTCTCTAAATTTCATGACACCATCATTTTTGTTTTTGTTTGCTTGTCTTCTTCAAACTTTTGTTTTTACAAATCAATTGACGGTAACTAGGCTGTTCGGACCAGAAACTCAGACTACCTTGCGGTTGCATTCTAGCCACTCATTTCTAATTTCTAATCTGAAAATGTGGCAGTTGTTGGTAATACACATATGAAGAATATCTCTAATAAGAATTGTGGTGTCATTGGGGCTATCGTCCCTCTTAATTAATGTGGTACCAAGCCGGTCACAGTTACCTTTATTTATTTCTAATAAGAATTGTGGTGTCATTGGGGCTATCGTCCCCTCTTAATTAACGTGGTACCAAGCCGGTCACAGTTACCTTTATTTATTCTAATGCATCATTTGTCGTGTGTGTCGTGGCGCTATCGTCCCCTCTTAACATAAGCTGTGGTATGTACCAGGGATCTGACTTAACTATTTGCGCGTCTATCCTCCTTCCTTCATCTCAGCCCATTCTCCCCCACCTGGAAAACTAAGCATGGATTCCTTGGCAGAATTGATGAGGAAACTTTGATGGATAGCCTGGTGCTTAACTGTAATAGGTTGGTTTCTGTCACCCATTATCAGCTTGCTCGTGAACAAGATCTTTGCCTACCTAGTGTTCGACACATCAAAAAAGCTCAAGGAGCTAAAGAATGATATTATCAGAGAGCTGGAGAAAATGCTTTGTGCCGTGGAGGAGCAGACGGTGCTTAGAGCAGATGAAGACAAAGGGTCTCGAAGGGATCTGAAGATACTGGACAGCATGAAGAAGGATATCAAGTCTGCCTTGTATGAAGCCGAAGACATCCTAGATCTTCTCGATTATCGCCAAATCGAGAAAGATCTCCATCTTGGGGATGATGACAGCTGCTGGGTGGAGAACCAACTAGGTGCTGTTTGCGCCTGGATTGCTCGCTGCAAGGGGAGTTCCTTCGTGCGATGGATACATGTCACCCTCACAGTAGTAATGAAGAGCGCACAAAGCATGATCCGGCAGGGGCAGTTGGTGATTCAAGGGTGGCGTCAGTTCGACTTGTATTCCATTTGTAGAGCCATAAACATCATCGGTGCTGCAGTACTGCAGTGCGCACAGAGTTGGTACCAACAGCTAGGGCAATTATTCAGGAGTGCCATATTACCCAGATCAGGTGTGCTGCTTCTTCCAGTTTCTATGAACCCAACCGGCCAACCCCCAAGTCTTCAGTCCAGAGGTTCTGAATTTGTTCCAGCGGACACAGCACATAGGCTAGCAGAGGAGATGGTTGATGAGGAAGGAGAGGCGGAAGAGAGACAAAATGGGGAAGAGGGAGAGAAGTCAGAGGAGATAGAAGAAGTTTCTGAAGGAGGACAAGAGGGGAGAGGTGTCAGAGGAAGAGATAGAAGAAGAAAGTAATCAAGTGGAAGAAGTGAGAGACGAGGAAGATATCGAAGAAGACGACAAGGAACGAGAAGAGGGAGAACCAACTTCTTCATCAATATTGCGGTACTGTGCTCGATCTATGCTCACCTGGTTTGCAAAGGCCTGTTTTTATCGTGATTGGTCATATGGCATCAAAAGTGACAAGGTACCATCTTACTATCATTTCAGATTGGCATACTGAAATATCATTATACCAAAATATTTGCCTCTTGATCGTCGTGAAATATTTGTCCTGTTAATTCTAGCTATGGAAAATAACTAGCATACCAAAATTAAGAGTCTATATCTATTTTTCTACTGCCTTAGGAAAGCTACCGTGAGCTAAAATAATGATTTTAAATTAGGTACTTCGATACCAAATTTTCTTACACCCGATGTTAGAATTAGCGGTACCTGCTCAAAGGTACAGTAGTAAAAAGGCTCATAGCAAATGAATTGAACACAGTTTGTTTTGTTGCTATAATGTTTTTTAAAACATAAGTCAAGTTGAACTCTTAAGCAGCTGGCAAGTGAGATATAGGACGAAATAACATTGGCAACCTCGAATTAGATTTGATGTTTAATCTTAACCATTACTATTTGTTAATGCCGAGAGGATGCAAATCAACCCACAACGAACACGAGCGAACCGACAAAACAGATCTAGAGCTGGTTATTGGGCCGATTTTGGGATTGTTCCTTGCGTAAAAACTCCCGAATACCTCCCGGGATGACCCGTCGGGAGGAGCACGTGGAGGGCGTCCTAGGACTAGCAAGGCCGTCTAGTAGAACGCTGACAAATATTGCTGGGAGGCGTGACGAACAACAAGGTAGAGAGGAGACAGGGTAAAAAGGGTCATATAGAGAGGGTAATTCAGTATGCATGTTATTCAAAATTAGCTTTTAGTACATTAATTAATCAATAGTGATAGAAGTGGGTAATTCAGAAACATACTTGTGTAATTTACGGTTACATCGAACTTTTTATGTAGCAGGGTATTGGTAATTTAGATTTAAATTTAGGGTATGTTTTAGTTTATTTATAATAATGAGATAGAACTAGGTAGTTTTGATGCAGACTTGATTGATGTTTTAGTTTTTCTTATGAACGAGAGAAGTGACTAGTAATTTAGATTGGGGAGTTTAGATGTTAAGCGGTTGTCCTATCTTTTTATATATAATGAAAGTGGTGGATAATATTAAAAAATAATTGCTATTATTATCAATATTGATTAAATTCTACCTCTTTGATGGCAAGATCTTTCTATTTTATTGATATCAAATGGGAGCCGACAATTAACAATACTAAGATATACCATAAGGTTACCGGGTCTTTCCATAGTGAACATTTTGCCACATTAGTTTGCACGTTACAGAATGAAGTGTGTTTTTAAAGGGCCAGAATGCATCGTTGTCATAATAATTATTTGAACCATTGTTTCTGCAGAAGGATGCCAGTGAAAAAGAATCTTTAGTTCCGATAACCGAAAAAGAATCAGCCTGAAGAATCGAATAAAGTGTATAGAAGATATTCTCAATACCTCCAAGAAATCAGATCTGTTGAATGATACAAATAGTAGCAGCAGCACCCCCAACGACGGTGACAAGGAAAGCAGCAGCAGTTGCACCGTGAAGAACAATGCCGAGGAAAGCACAAGCACACAAAAAGAAATTGATGACGCCTACAGAAGGATTGAAAAGGAAGTGTTCGGTCGAGACAAGGACCGTAAGCATATATGTAGGATGCTTCGTGAGGGGTCACATACCTCTGCAGTAAGCTCCAGGAGCGGTAACCATATTCTGTGATTGGCATATATGGTATTACAGGTTCTGGAAAGACTACCCTAGCACAATATGTTTGTGAATATGAGAAGAGTGCAGAACATTTCAACCTTATCATGTTCGTTCTTGTGGGGAAGAGTTTCAGCGCCCTTAATATATTTCGTGAAATGCTGGACCAGATAAAGCAACAGCAGCATGCAACAGAGTCAAAAGATCTTAAAAGTGTAAAAGAAGAGTTGGAAAAAGAACTGAAAGGAAAACACTTCTTGTTAGTACTGGATGATCTTTGGGTCAATGATAACAATATGAAGGAATGTCGAATTCTACTTGATGTGTTTCGAGTTGGGCAGAGTGGAAGCCGAATCCTGGTGACAAGTCAAAAGAAAAATGCAGCTGCAGCTTTAGATGTTCAGGAGAAAATGCAAATCCCAATACCTGATTTAGAAGAGGAGCAGTGCCTCAAAATGTTTATGCACTATGCTCGAGACGGCAGTCAAGTCAGCAGTGCTGATAATGAAAGATATAAAGAAATCGGGAGAAAAATTACAAAAAATTAAGTAGATCACCCATTGCAGCAATAACAGTGGCAGCACGGCTTAAGAGCAATAGCAGTTTTGATTTCTGGGAAAGAACATCAAACCTTGATGTGTTGGATGAAACAATGGGAGCTGTGTGGTGGAGCTATCAGCAGCTTGGTGTTGACATCAGGCGATGCTTTGCATACTGCAGCATTTTCCCCAGAGGATATCGATTAAAACGGGATAATTTGGTTCGCATCTGGATAGCACAAGGGTTCGTAAAGGATGAAACTGAGGATCTGGAAGATAGAGGCCACCACTACTTTGATGAATTATTGACATTCTCATTTTTGAAAGTACAACGAAAAATAAGGTTTGGCGAGGAGATTGTGGGATTCACAATTCATGACCTGCTACATGAGTTGGCGGAGAGGGTTTCTGGAAGTGAGTTTTTTAGAATTGGACTGAATGACTCACCGGAAGATATCCCGCGAGGGGTTCATCATCTCTTCATTGAGAATAACAATGGAGTAGAGATTGCTGAGAAACTGGTGGAGGTGGAAAATTTGCGCACCCTGATCATTAAGGAGCCTACTGTAGTAGAGCTCATGTTTACCAATGGAGTAAATCGTGACACAAAAAGACTCTTGGATCGTCTGTTCACGAGGATGACAAAACTGCGGGTGCTGATCATTAAACAAAATGATTTTGGAGATGAGCTGTCAGTCCCAGCATGTATTGATAAGATGAAGCATCTACGTTATCTTGGTCTCCGTTTCCGTGGTGAACTATCGTTTCTGATTTTGCCAAGCTCATTTAGCAAGCTTTACCATATCGAGATCATAGATATTCCTTTTAACATCAGAGCATCACGTTATCCTAAAGATATGGCTAATCTAATCAATTCGCGACACATCCCTGATTTGTTGTATTTCCCCAACATTGGAAGGCTGTCGTCACTCCAAACACTGACAGATTTCAGAGTGGAGGAGGAAGAAGGGTATGGGTTGGACCAGCTGAAGCATCTGAACAAACTTCGAGGCATTTTGAATATAAAGGGGCTTCAGATTGTTGGAAGCAAAGAGGAAGCACTTCAAGCCCACCTAATCCACAAGGAGCGACTCAGAGAACTGAAACTATGGTTCGACAGGGACAAGAGGTTTGGTCCAGACGTGGAAGCAGAGGTACTTGAGGGCCTTTGCCCTCCAAAGCAAATTAAATTTCTCCATATCAACAACTACGGGGGTTCAAGATATCCTAGCTGGATGTTGAGTCGCCAGCATCTAGACGCCCCAAAGAATCTGTATAGACTTGAACTGCATTGCAGCAGTCAGCTTGCATCTATTCCTGAAGTCTTGATTAGTCTCCGTCAGCTTCGAATTTCTGGTTGTGGCTGGGACAGGTTGCCAGAAAATATGGAGTGCCTCGTGTCACTACAGACATTGGACATTTGTGACTGCAATGAGATAGTGCTTCTTCCGACGCTGCCCCATCAGTGTCTTAACAACATTACTATCTGGCGGTGCTGCGTGCTCAGTGCAACCTGCAAAGTAGAGGGACACGAAAATTGGCATAAGATAAATCACATCCGTAGGAAAAACATCCTGTAGGGAAAGATGGTAAGTTTCTTGGCCGCCTTCCTTTCTACTCTACAAAAACATCCATATTCAATCAATATTTAGTAAAGACATAGCTGACCCTTCCTTCTTATGTTTGTGAAACAGACATCGGGAAACTAACTGCAGTGTTTGGTCTTCACATGGTGCGATGTGTGTTCTGATGCCTAATAGTAGATTATTGTGGGTTTGTGCTTTTGATTTCTTCCTTCGTTCCATCGCTTCTTCAAAATAAGACATGTAGTAGTTTGTGTGCTTCGATCCATGAGCGCTGGGTGAGTAATGCCGATTTCTATGCATGGGAACTGTGAATTGGTGCCTCAAAGAGCATAGAATTTGTAGTTTGTATATGCCTCGGGTCTGGGGTAAAGCATATCTGCTCGGTGCTTAGTGATTTGCTCAGTATCTTTTTGCCCATATGTCTGGTAAAAGTAGCTTGATGTGGTCCCTGCAATTGAACTTCTGTCGTTTGAGCTTGAACTCTGCACTCATCTCTCCAAACCTCGGTGCATGTCTGTCTCAGTTTTTTTAAGGGATCAGAAAGCACGTTCTGTTCGTCTTCTGCTTGAGCAACAAAACCCATCAAACGTTAGGCCACTTTCGATCGTCAAGCGTGTATACTGCGAGACCAGTTTCGTTATCTGTGGGTGAATGCGTATTGGGCCATTCCGTCAAGGTGCGACGTCACGGCCGTGCCTACGAGCCATGGATGCCGTAAGTGGCACAGGACGGCGGCGCCGGCGGGGCACTGAGTGCGGAATCGTCACACACGGTCGACTCCGGCGGTGTTGGAATGAGTTCCAGTATGCTACCACTCCCAGTCCCAACAAGGTTAGCTTCCAAGTCTGATTTCCATGTTTCGCTCTCCAAAAATCCTCAGATATCTTGTTCCGTCATTTTCTTTTTTATCTTCTGCAAAACTTTGGCGCTTTTACTGAGAATTTCCATACCTTTTACTACAGCTACTTCTGTGATGTTTCAGTGTGTGGCACGATCTCAACCACCTATGTGTGCCAGGTACTCCGTATTTATCTCTTCGAATCCCCTCTGTGCTGTTGCTAACATATGTTCTGACAATAGATAGTTCATTTCTTTCCTTAACGTTAGTTTGGGAAATAAAATAGGACACCCGAGTACCTGTCTCACTGAATGCTTTGGTTTGTAGCTTGTGCTCCTTCCTATACAACTTATTTCCACTGTTCATGTGATTTGACATCATGCCACCACTGCCAGGCTATAACAGAGAAATAAATAATATGGAATCTAGATTGTCACTATTTTCAAAGTCCTGAAGAGCAAGAAGAAAAGGAAATTATTTGCTTCTTTGCTAAAGCTGTATTCAATTCTTGCCTTTTCTTTTCGAGCGATGAGTACATAATAGGATTAGTGCAAAGAATGAGCATTCGATAAAGCTGTATGAAGTGTGCCCTGTCGGGCCGCTTTGACCTGTCAGAAGCTTTATATGCCATAAGCCCATAAGCAACCAACAGCAACAAATACTTTGCTTGTCTTTGTGAGATCCTCTATCATTTCACCTAACTCTTGCAATCCTGCTGCGGCTAGTCCTCTCCTTGCTGAACCAATCTCTCTTTGGTACCCGACTTCTGTAGTAGTTGTCACAACAGAATCGATGGTTTGGTCTGTCCATCTCCATCATAATCGTTGGAACCCAGATGGTGCAGCCACTAATTACTTGAAGTCATTCATACACACATTGGTACGTCCATCCACTTCGCTTGTGTGCTCCATTTTTTTTACGAGATTGACTACATACATAGCCCTAATATTCTGGTTGCATGCAGGCTGGAGGAGGACACAGCTAGGATTAATCGCCCTGCCATTCCAGCACTTGCAAAGCAAATTTGCATCTGCTGTGTCCCTATGTGTTGATTGGGCCTCTAGTCTCTATGGACTATGGTGGATGAGATGGCATCAAACTACCTGCTGATCCAGTACAAGGGTGGAAGGCATGGAGGAGCAGCGCAAGATCCTGGAGCGCAACCTGCCATCAATCATGTGCATCATCCAAGAGTACATTTAAAGTATTTCACATGATATAGATAATATGAATTATTTTTGTAATTAATAAGGGATGACTTGGACTTAGTGGAAAATGATGGGGACACTTTGCATTAAGAAAAAGAACATTTAGTGGTGTCACTTAGTGGGGAATGATGGGGACACTTTATATAAAGAGAATTCATTTAGTGAGGTTTAACTTTATGAGAGTCATAGATAGTTAAATCAACATGGTACATAGCTTCACTGTCCAGGCTTGAACTGTGTGCCTGTCACACCGAAGCACTGCCTCAGATAGATAGTAGCTGCGGTTCATCACAGAAGCTAGAACCATTGCTCCATGACACGAAAGAACTTATTGTAAAGTTTAGGGTTAATGTGTACCTTCTCAGGCTACGGCTTCATGTTGAATAGGGTCAGGAATAGCCCCCGGCGTGGCATGTACATCTTGAGTTGCAAGAAAGAGCAACTTGAGTTACAAGGAAAGGATTACAACAGAATCAAATCAAAGCATTCCTATACAGGATCTAAGATATGGTAACTAACCTCTACTCAATCTAACAATACAACTAACACGAAGCGCCTTGGTCATCCGTTTTAACACCCCCCGACAATCACAACTCGTCTATGAGGTTGAGATTGTTTCTGAATTCCTCAAGTTTGTGAACTGGAAGAGCTTTGGTCAAACCATCAGCAATTTGATCTCCTGAATTTATAAACTGAACATGTAACTTCTTTGCAGCTACTTGCTCTCTGACAAAATGAAAGTCAATCTCGATATGCTTAGTCCTTGCATGAAACACGGGATTAGCTGACAGATAAGTGGCGCCTAGATTATCACACCGGAGAGTGGCTGCCATAGGATGCGAAACACCCAACTCATCTAAAAGCTTCCGAACCCACATAACTTCAGCAGTTGCATTAGCCATTGACTTGTATTTTGCCTCGGTACTTGATCTAGAAACAGTATGTTGTTTCCTTGCACTCTAGGAGATCAGATTAGCACCTAAATAAATAGCAAAACCTCCAGTTGACCTTCGATCATCACGGCACCCAGTCCAATCTGCATCAGAGAAGGCACTTATCATATTTGTCTTGGACTTCCCAATTCTCAACCCAAGACGTATAGTTCCTCGCAGATACCGTAGCACACGTTTCACAGCTTCCCAATGAGGATTGGTAGGACAATGCAAAAACTGACAAATCTTCTTAACCGAAAAAGATATATCTGGTCTTGTCAATGTTAAATATTGCAAGGCTCCCACAGTGCTTCTATACCGAGTGGCATCTTCAGGACCTAAAGAATGTCCACTTGTAACAGAAAGTTTCTCAGATACTACCATTGGAGTCTTAACCGACTTGCATAAACTCATATTTACTCTTTTCAATAAATCTATAGCATATCTTTCTTGAGTGAGTAAAAGTTCACCATCAACCTTTTTTGCCTCAATGCCAAGAAAGTAGTGAAGCTGACCGAGATCTTTGATAGCAAAGTCCCTTTCCAAATCATGAAGTAATGCCTTGACTGCATCTTCTGATGAGCTAGCAACTATTATGTCATCAACATAAACTAGCATGTAAATTGTATGTTTTCCAGAATTATAAAAGAACAATGAAGTATCTGACTTGGATGGTTTAAAACGCAACACTTGCAATTTCTGACTTAACCTTGCACGCCAGGCACATGGAGCTTGCTTGAGCCCATATAAAGCCTTGTCGAGCTTGCAAACATAATTTGGTACTTGCTTACTTGTATATCTAGGCGGTTGAAGCATGTAGACATCTTCTTCGAGTATCCCATGCAAGAAGGCATTCTGAACATCTAGTTCATGTAGATGCCATCCCTGTGATACAGCTAGAGACAATACCAGGCGAATAGTAGCTTCTTTAACAACTGGACTAAAAGTATCTTCATAGTTTATACCATATCTTTGCTTTGAAGCCCCTTGCAACCAACCTTGCCTTGTAACTTTCTTTTGTGATCAGCTTTCCTCTTAATTTTGTACACCCACTTGCAATCTATGATATTTCGCCCATGTCGTGGAGGTACAAGATGCCATGTTTTATTTTTCATTAATGCTAAATATTTTTCATCCATGGCTTGCTTCCAATGCTTGTTAGTCAATGCATCATGCAAACTTGCTGGTTCATCTGAAACAGAAGCAAGATTACCATACCTCACTGTATTGGTGTAGACCTTTAGTTTACGAATACCATGCTGGAGTCGAGTCTGAGGACGCATTGGTGGCGGTGGATGAGAAGGTGTTGATGCTGAAGGCAACACTGGTGAGGCAGGTATCATCGGTATAGAAGATCCACCATCACCTGAACTCGGCACACTTGGGCCTTGTTTAGATGGCAAAAATTTGCCAAAAGCACTGTTACAACTCCTGTAGTACTTTCGTTTGTATTTGGTAAACATTGTCCAATCATGGACTAACTCAAAAGATTTGTCTCGTGATGTACAACAGAACTGTGTAATTAGTTATTTTTTACCTACATTTCATACTCCAAACATGTGTATTTAGTGTGATGTGATGGAGAGAATGGAAAAACCGGGAAAAAGCGTTAGAAATTTTAGCCATCTAAACAAGACCTTGATCCTTGTGGGCTTATTCACGAAGCAGACGGCGGGCGAAGACCGGGAGCGCTGGCGTCCGACAGCCGCGTTGCCATGCCCACACGCCCCGCCGGCCGAGAGAGTGTGCCACTTGGCACGAGAGGGATCGTCGACCATGGATCAGACAGGTGCGGCGCGGATCCGAGGATGATTCACCCTGCACCTGGATCGTCTTCGTGTCCTATGCCTGCCCACGACGGGGAGACCGGCTCCCAATTTTGCATCTGTTCGTCATTTGTTCTTGGATTTTCACCATTCGAGCTGGTTCCTGAAGGAACAACTTCTTCCACAGAATCATTAGTAGGGTTAGCACATGAAGAATCACAATTTGTATCAACCCCTTGACCATGAGATGAAAGAAGATGTTCAGGAAGAAGCGAGATCTCCGAACGAAGTCTATCCCCTGCATTAGGATTCAATTCGGCGCAGGACGTGCTCTGTTTGGGGTGTCCTGTCCTGTTCACCCGCGGCATCCTGTCCTGCTTGCTCGATGTCAGTCTTCTCTAATCTCTATGTGCATGGACGTGCTCTGTTTGGGGCGCTCTCCATGTCCTGTACTTGACTTCGAATCTTTGTTAGATCCCATTGACGTGATCTCTGCTCATGGCGTCGTGTGCAGATCTTTATCACGTTGGCATCCTCCTCGGCTACGTGTCGAACTACGCTTTCGCCGACCTGCGGGTACACCATACACCTCGGCTGGCGCGTCATGTACGCCGCGGGAGTGCTGCCACCGGTGCTCGTCGCTGTTGGAGTGCTGGCCATGCCAGAGTCGCCACGGTGGCTCGCGATGCACGGACGGTACGCAGACGCACGCGCCGTGCTGTCGCGCACCTCCGACACCCCGGCAGAGGCTGACCTCCGCCTGGAGGAAATCAAGCAGGCCGTCGCCGCTCAGGATCCAAAGACGACAACGGCAAGTGGACGGAGCTGCTCGTGCGTCCACCGGCGGCAGTGCGACGAATCCTCGTCTGCGTCGTCGGGCTGCAGTTCTTCCTGGAAGCGTCGGGCATCGAGGCCGTCGTGCTGTACAGCCCTCTCGTCTTCAAGCGCGCCGGTATGTCGTCGGACCGCGCCGTGCTGGGCGCCACCATCGCCGTGGGGCGGTGAAGACGGTCTCCATCCTCGTGGCGACGCTGCTCTCCGACCGCCTCGGCCGGCGCCCGCTTCTGCTAGCCAGCACGGGCGGCGTGGCCGTGGCCACGGCGTCCCTAGCCGCGTCGCTCTGGCTCGGCGCGACGCCAGCGGCATGTCTCTCATCCGTGCTGGCCTTCGTCGTCGCGTTCTCCGTCGGGTTCGGCCCGCTGGTCCCGGCGTATGGCGTGGAGGTCCTGCCGCTGCGGCTGCGCGCGCGTGGCACCAGCGTTGGCACGGCGGTTGGGCGGCTGGTGTGCACGGCGGTTAGCATGACGTTCATCTGAGGTCCTGCCGCTGCGGCTGCGCGTGCGTGGCACCAGCGTTGGCACGGCGGTTGGGTGGCTGGTGTGCATGGCGGTTAGCATGACGTTCATCTGAGGTCCTGCCGCTGCGGCTGCGCGCGCGTGGCACCAGCTTTGGCACGGCGGTTGGGCGGCTGGTGTGCACGGCGGTTAGCATGACGTTCGTCTCGCTCGCCGGCGCCGTCACCATGCCAGGATGCTTCTTGCTGTATGGTGGCGTGGCGGCGGCTGCGTTTGTGTTTGTGTACGTGCGGTTGCCGGAGACCAGGGGCCGGAGCCTGGAGGACATGGAGGTGTTGTTCGCCAAGTGAGGCAGCAGGGGTGTGCTTTGTCCATGGAAACACGAAGAAGCGATTGGTTGTTCTGGTTGCATTGTTTTGTCCGGCGCTAAGGCCCTCTTTGGTTCCCATAAATCACCTGACTTATAAGTCGGTGACTCAAAACCGCATGACTTATAAGTCGGTTCTTAAGTCAGTCATGTTTGGTTTTTTAGAATTACACAAGATAACGCAGACGCCACAACACGCACGCACACTCACCCCTATGAACACACGTACGCAAACCCTACCCCTATGAGCACCTCCGAAGGACCGGGCAGCCGGGCAGATCACGGAGATTCTCGAAGTCACCATAGGCGCCTGCGTCGTCGGCGACGGAACGCCGCTACCACTTAATGCATAACGCCGGTAAATCCTGGGAAAATCCCAAGAAAAGGTGCGAGCACCAGGATTTGAACCCAGGTGGGTAGCGTCCCCACTGGACCATCCTACCATTGGACTACAAGCCAATTCGCCGGTCATGTTTGGTTGCTGGTGTCTTATAAGTCAGTTTTGTATGGCCAAAAGGTGGAAAAGGTGTGGACCCCATGCATATAGAGTGAGTTATAAGCTATAAGCGGGGGTGTACCAACTTATGACTTATAAGTTGGGATGACTTATAAGTCAGGGGTGTTTGACAAAATAAGTCACTTTTTTGCACTTTTAGACTTATAAGTTAGGTGACTTATGGGAACCAAACATGGCCTAACATGAGTGCTGTCTAGGATTCGAGGTAAAGGTGCTACATCTATGTGCACGTACAGGATTACTATTTTTCAACGTCGACATGCTTCCTTCCCCCCGGGTGGTGGCAATCGGTGCTACGCCCTTGGGCCCATGAGGCTGGGGGCCCATGAGTTTAGCGTGTATTAATAGATATATGTATGTGTAATTGTGTGTTAGCGGAGGTCAGCCCATCAGCCGCCATCAAACCTTCCTGCCTGTCGATCTCCCATCGCTAGTTGCCCAGTTCGCGACGGCACACCACGCAGCGCAGCCGCGTAGGGCTAGGGCGACACTGCTACGCACGCCGGCCTTCTGCCCTTCTCCAGTTCTCCACGGAAATTTTGGCAAAGGTATGGACTAGTACCAGCAGGATTGATTCTTGATCAATTGATCTATACGGCAATTAGAAGTCAAGAATTATGTCCTATCTGCCAGGGACGCACGACGGCACGACGCAGTGCAGCCTGACGCAAGGAAGGCCCTTCTGCCCCTCCACGGCAATTTGGCAAAGGTATAATTCGTATGAACTAGTCAAGTGTATAGATCAATTGACAATTGTCAAGATTAATACCCTGCATGTTGGTACTTACGGGTAGCGATAGAGACTTTAGGGATATGATTTCTAATAAATTGTTTTTATAATGTTAGATGTTACTCCCTCCATCCCAAATTATAAGTCGTTTGACTTTTTTGGCTCCAAGTTTGACCATTCGTCTTATTCAAAAAAATTTACGTAAATATTGTCAATTCAAGTCATTCTTTAAGAACTTATACTAATAAAGAAAGCCACGGCAAAAAAAGTGATATTTTGCACAAATTTTTGAATAAGACGAGTGGTCAAATTTGTTGTCAAAAAGTCAAACGACTTATAATTTGGGATGGAGGGAGTACCAAAGAAACACAAGTCTGGTGCTCAAAAAAAGGAAAGAAAGAAAGCAAGAACTTCAATCGAGAGAATCACAAAAGGGTGCTTTTACATAGGTTTTTCCAACATCAAGAAACGTTGAAGTCAGTCAAAATCAGGGGGCAAGAACATGATCAGCCAAACATCGCACAAGCTGATGGAAATGATGGTGGAACAAACGAGCAGAATTTAGATACACAAGCTGATGCCAATGATGGTGGCATAGGGGAGGAAAATTTAGATGCGCAAGTTGATGCTACCGAGGACATTTTGGGATCAGGTGAAAATTTGCAGCCTTCGCATAATACAGAAAATATATATATTGATGAACAATCAATGTTGAGTATCTTTGATCCTAGGACATGGGAAAATCTTGACAATATCAAAAGGGATATCATAATTGAGAAAGGGCATGTGAGAGAGATGGATTTAAAATTTCCTAGTGATCCTAGTAATAGGCGTTTTTCATATGCCTACTACTCGAGAAAGATGAATAATGGAGAGGTTGTTGATAGGAAGTGGCTGGTTTACTCTAAGCATGTGGACAAGGTCTTTTGTTTTGCCTGCAAACTATTCAAATCAAATGAGTACACGGCTTCATTAGCAAATGAAGGACTGAGGGATTGGAAGCATTTGAGTGTCAGAATAAAACAACATGAGAACAGCCAAGAGCATATGTCAAACATGAATACATGGATTGATCTTCGGATTAGATTGAGCAAAAATAAAACAATTGATCATGATATGCAGCGGGAAATTGCAAAAGAGAAGGAGCGTTGGAGAAAAGTTTTGGTAAGAATAGTTTCTGCTGTGAAGTTTCTTGCTAAGCAAAATGTAGCCTTTTCGAGGAACAAATGCAAAACTTTATCAATCAAATAATGGTAATTTCCTGGCCACAGTGGAAATGATTGCTGAATTTGATCCCCGCATGAAAGAACATTTCAGGCGCATTCATAATAATGAAATCCATCATCATTATCTTGGCCCTAGGATACGAGAATGAGTTAATTGCTATGCTTGCGTCTTTGTTAAAAACATATCTTAAGGATCATAAAAGGTGCAAAGTACTTCTCTGTTATCTTGGATTGTACACCGGATGTGAGTCACGAAGAACAAATGACACTAATTGTGCGGTGTGTTAATATGTCTAGTGCCATTCCAAGAGTAGAGGAATTTTTCCTAGAGTTCTTAAAGGTTGATGACACATCGAGATTGGGGCTTTTAAATGTACTTGTTGGATGCATTGCAGTCTCTTGGTTTGAACATTGATGATGTGAGAGGTCAAGGGTACGATAATGGTTCCAATATGAAGGGAAAACATCAAGGTGTGCGAGGCACGTGTGCAAGAAATTAATCCGAGAGCATTGTATATGCCATGTGCATGTCATAGTTTGAACCTTGTTCTTTGTGATATGGCAAAATCTTGCAGGAAAGCACTTACTTTCTTTTGTTGTCATACAAATGATATCTTTGTCTGCTTGCACGTTCTACTAAAAAGTGGAAAATTTTGACCGATCATATTGAGAGGTTCACTTGTCAAACCCTTGTCCGATACTCGTTGGGAGAGTCGAATAAAGAGTGTGCAACCTATCGTATCAAACCTCTCAAATAAGATCAGCTCTTAGGGAGGTGGAAAGAACTTGTACCGAGGACCCTAAATCGGTGAGTGAAGTTGGATCATTGGCAACCACTATTGGAAATTTTGAATTCTTAGTTAGTATGGTATCAATGAATAAAAGTTCTAGATCCGCCCGCACAAGTGACAACCACAAGCTCTCTCACTTGCTACCCATCTTGACAAGACAAAGTACTCCTTCCGTCCTAGAAGGACTGTCGCTCGTTCTAGGAACGGGCACGGGGTTTAAGGAGATAGACCCATCTAGCCCCTCGCAACGCCAAAAGTTGTGTCGCCCGTAGTACTCTCTCTCCGCAAGCCCCGCCCCGCCTTGTTCAGGGATCTAGATGCACACGGAGTAGTACTCTCCCCAAGCGAGCGAAGTCCGCTCCTCCCCCACCATCGCCGCCCATGTACCGCCACCGCTGACCGACGGACAACGCCCTCCCCAGAAAGGTCGCCTCGCTGCCTCTACGGGCCGCGCCGCCATTGCCGCACCCCGCCCCCCCAAAGATGCGCCGCACCACCCCGCATCGGGCATCATTTCCTCCGCGATCGAGCTTGCCAGGCCGCACATGTGGAAGAAGCTTGTCATCTTCTCTGTCTGTGCCGCCGCGGGCGTCGACCATCAACGGCGACCCACCGAGAGCGGCGGTTCGACTTCCCCAACGCCAGCCACGCGGCGACCGGAGGAAGAAGAAGGTCGGACAAAGATCCGTGATCGGGCCCAAGAAGTGCCACACACGCAAGAAGGAGGCCGCAACCATCTCCATCGCGGGTTGCTTGGCGAGCGCGCCATCTCCATTGCGGGCTGCTAGGCGGCGGGGCCCCTTCCCTGTCGGGCGTGCGGGCTGTGCCGCCCTCCATGACCTCGGCAATCACCGCAGGGCCTCCATGCAAGTCCGCCCCTCTTCACCGCCGTCGCCGCACCCGCCCTTGCGGAGCCGGACGAGCCGAGGCAGGAGGTGACTCGTCACCGGAATGGGGAGACAGCGAGGCAGCCGCCCGTCGTGAGGAAAGATCCCCGCCGTGGCCGTCACTCTGCTCCTCCCCTCGTTCCCCGTCTTCTTGGCCGTGTCGTGCTACTTGTTTTCTGTTTTCCCTCTCTTGACGGCCAGTAGGATAAGTCTCCAACCTGTACGCGATGCTGAGAGCAGCAGTTGTGGTCCCAAAGCTAAAACGACAATGTCATTGGGCATTGCTTGAGTCGTAGAACGACACAATCCTACTGGGGCAGAGGGAGTAAGTGTCAAGTTAGAGCATGAGAACTTCAGAAGCGGTCGGTGATCATAGTTTTGTTTTTCTACCGTGGATGATATTTATTTTTGAAAAGGCACACATCTTTTGAGAAGTCCATGTATACGTTACTTGTACTATACATTGTGGAGGTCCCATGCGAACTTGAAAATGATAATAGTTGTATTACCTCTATTTATAGAGCTTGTTGTTGGATCCTGTTCTCATTGTGAGAGAATTTAAATTCTATATAGCATATGCAAAATCTTGAATTTGGATAAAAAAATTGAGTGTTTGGATTTCATATTTGCTTTGTCTTAAGTCAAACATTTATAGCTTTGACCATCAATTTCAAAAACATGTATAGATTCACAACATAAGATTTGTGCTTTTAGATTCACCATGAAAAAATACTTTCATAATTTATAATTTACATATAGTGGATTATTTTGAAATAGATAGTCAAAGATAGTAATGTTTGACTTAGGATAAAGCTCAAGGCAACATGTAAAAACAAATTATGCGGGTAGTGATTATATTGTCTTTGCATAGTAAAATCTCTACATACCAGGTTTGTGATAGATAGTTGGCCAGATTCCAGAATCCAAGTGATTATTAGATCTCATTCTGTTTTTTCACATCTCATTCTTATTTCTCATGAGATCCAAACAAAGCCTTACATACTTCAATAATGTAAACAAACAAATGAACGTGGCTCTCTTTTCAACTGCTGCACTGTTATTAAAGAAAACAGAGCTTGTTAGGATTGTGGGCTATGCGATCCACCCTCTATTCCTCTGCCTTTTCCGTGGTGCCGCTCACAGGCATTCATTCGAGGCTAGAGTGTGGGACCTTTTATAGACTCCACTTACAGGCGCCGCGACACCTGTGTTCCGAGAAACCGTGTGACTCCTGAACCATGTCACCAACCACGATCAGACAGGCCAGTATTCCGAGTCTAAAATATATTAGTCCCTAGCACACATGTGTGAGTCATGTGTTATAATTAGATTGTATATGTGAGATTAATTCCAATCTAATTATATGAGTCAACAGCCTGCAGAGCCATTATACCCATTATACATGCCTCACAAGTACCAAAATCCTCCCACTTAAAGTTTAGAATTCCAGAGTTAATTAGCCTTTTAATTCTGTTTTTAGATATGTGACCAAGTCGTAAATGCCATAAATAAGATTCTGAGCATGTGTTCTTGTCATTGTTCCTCACTAAGGAGTTATCTTCACCAACTAAGCAATCAGAGTTGGCACCTTCTATTAAATTATCAAGAAAATAGAGGCCATCATGACAAAGACCAGCGTGCACTAATTTCCCATTAAGCAATATTTTGACTCTTCCATTTCCAAATAGTACATCATAACCAATAGATTCCAATTGAGAGACTGATATTAAATTCCTTCTCATGCTAGGTGAATATAAGGTGTTGTTCAACAACAATTTTCCTCCATTAGGGAGTTTAAGAACATAATTTCCAATTCCAAGTATATCAGCTTTAGCATTAGTGCCTAAGTAGACATATCTATTTCCCTTTGGAATTGTTTGCATGGAACTAAAATATTTATGATCTCTTGCAATATGTGATGTGCAACTAGAATCGACAACCCAACTATTTGGAAAAACAGTAGTGAATAAAGCTTCAGTTCAAACATTAACATAATGCATACCTTCCTCTCGAGGGCTGCTTTTTAAGATTATCATGATTGTCCTGCTTCTTCTTCTCATTATTATATTTCTTCTTTTTCCTGCATTCAGCTCTGAAGTGCCCAATCTGACCACAGTTGTGACAAGGGAAATTTCTTTTATTTTTGTCATTCCTCTGAGATGAATCATAATTTCCACGATCATCACGATCGCGTTTCTTGTTAAGCTTGTCCCTCAGATCACCTTTACCTTTCCTCTTTTGCCAGTTCCTTTTATTTGCATTGTGCTTTTCCTCTCCAAGGTGTAACTCTGAATTATTTGAGTTTCTTTCTTTTCCCTGGGAGAGTTTCCTATCTTCTTCAATGGGCAAATGATGCCTCAAATTGCGCATGTTTAGTGCACGTTCACGTTCAGAATGACAAAATGACATCTTAAATTGTTCCCATGAATTTGGCAAAGAGTTCAAGACAACCATGACCTGCACTTCTTCTTGAAAAGGATAACCAGCAATCTTTAATTCCTCTCCTAGAACAGAGAGTTTATTTATATGCTCATTAACTGAAGCACCTTCATTCATCTTGGTAGACAGAAAACGATTAACAAGGCTAAGCACTTTAACCAGAGATATATCACCAAAATCCCTTTCCAGTCTGCCCATAATTTTCTGAGCATTCCGTTCAACCTCATACTCAGCAGCTAAAGAATCAGACATAGATCCCAACATAAATACACGAGCCTTCTTATTATCCTTAGCCCAGTTTTCATATTCAAGCATATATTCAGATTTTTCCTCAGCAGTGGCATCTTTCTTTGGCTCTTCCGGTTCAGGTGTATCAATAATATAATCAATATTCTCGACAACAAGTAAATAATTGATTTTCCTCTTCCAAACCGTAAAATTAGAGCCATCTAACTTGCCACTTCTAATTAATTCAGCAAATACCGCATTGGTTGCCATGAATATTTTACTGAAGAAATAGAGCCGAGTAAGATGTACGTGATGAATAAATCACCTTCCTTTCTTCCGTCCTTGCCTTGCTTGCTTCCTTGATCTGCGTGTAGAAGAGGGCAGCACACAAACCTTCTTGTTCCTGGGCACGTACAGGGTGTGACGAGCGACGTATAAGGACGTACGGCGATCTGGCGGAGTACAGCGATCGCAGCCTGACCGCGATTCCGCCTGGAGGCGTGGTCGCAGCCTGACCGCGATTCCGCCTGGAGGCGTGGTGGCCTGATTCCGTGCAGCAGTGACCCCGCGTGAGGCAGGCCAGGAACGACGGCGTGACGCGGACTGGATCAGGTCGACATGCAGACGCCGGCGTGACGCAGACTCCCTCCAGGATTAGATCGGCATGCAGGCACCGGCGTGATGCACACCAAATGCTCAGATCCTCATGCGGTGCATGGTTCCTCTCATCTTGCCTCAGCGTGATTGGATTTGTGAGTGGATGGTGGTGGCGGCCGGCGGCCAAACAATACGCAGCGCGAGTGGATGCCGGCGGCGGCCAAGAGATTTGCAGCGAAAAAAAAAAATGAGTGGCGACGGAAGTGGTGGCTGAGTTCCGTAGATCACAATCGCCCCCACGTAACCTGGCTGTGGTACCAATGTTAGGATTGTGGGCTATGCGATCCACCCTCTATTCCTCTACCTTTTCCGTGGTGCCGCTCACAGTGCATTCTCGAGGCTAGAGGGGTGGGACCTTTATAGACTCCACTTACAGTGCCGCGACACCTATGTTCCGAGAAACCGTGTGACTCGACCCATGTCACCAACCTCGATCGACAGGCCAGTATTCCGAGTCTAAAATATATTAGTCCCTAGCACACATGTGTGAGTCATGTGTTATAATTAGATTGTATATGTGAGATTAATTCCAATCTAATTATATGAGTCAACAGCCTGCAGAGCCGATCCTGCAAACAAACCCAGCTCTTCCATTGTGCTGTACCCGGGAAAGATAAGTACGTACATAATATATATTCCAAAGAGAGTCAATCTCAATTATTTCTCATCTTGTATTCCAGCACAACTGTCCTCGGCACCTCGAGTACATTATTTATTATCAATAGTATTTCCACATTGAGGTAATAAATAATTACAATAACAAATATTGAAAGCCATAAATAAAAATCCAACAGAGCTTTGCTCAGTCCATGCAATTTTTATTTCTTGTCCTATAATAATTCCAAATCCAATATCAAATTTTTAAAAGTTTTGAACAATATTCCTCTGAAATTTCCGTTCACTAGTGGAAGCCCTTTTTGATAGCCCCAATCACATCACAATCATTAGTATCTTATCTTATGTAAAAGTTATCAGTTATTTTAAAGCATGCATGTTGAAGCCTATTGATTGGAATATGATCTATGAAATTGACAAAACATGAATATACTGGAGAATAGAAGGTATTGCACAATGTGTCAATGTCCCATCTCCTATGTAATCACTTGACGAAGAGAACGCCTATGTCCTCCAAGCTCCGACCTTTGGTCTCCGGCAACCGGACGTAGATGAACACCGCCGCCGCCACGGCCGTGCTGGCGTACAGGAAGAAGCATCCGGCCATGGTGATGGTGTTGGCAAGCAAGATCAACGTCATGCTGATGACGATGCACGTGACCCGGTTTGCCGCAATGCCGAGGCTCATCCCCGCGCCGCGCAGCTGCAGCGGCAGGATCTCCGCTGCTGTACGTCGGCACCAGCGGGCCAAGTCCAATCGAGAACGCGGTGACGAACGCCAGCACCGACATGACGCGACGCGCAGGTATGGAGCCCTCTTCTTCCTTCCCCCGGACGCCCAACCCTTCTTCCCCAAAGCTCGGTCAGCGGGCGAGCCAAATCGGTGCGGTGGGAGATGGATTCCTACTACAACGACTCGTATATAGAATCTGGCTCGCCTGCAAGCCCGCCTCGGCCCCCGCAGATTGATCGCCATGGCTAGCTTGCCACGACTGAAGCGAGTCAAAATAGTGTGTTTTAGAGGGTGTTTGGATATATTAGGGCACTTTCCACCCGCACTCTATCACGAGTCTAAGATCATTTATTTTATTACCTTGGGTATTGTGGACTTGAGTCTAAATAAGACTTGAAGTCTTAGTTTTGTCCCATAAATATGCTGCCATGTCAGCGCCCACATCATCAAAATACAATAAATATGAATGTAATAAATAAGCTTAGACTCTATGATAGAGTCTGGGTTGGGAGTGCCCTTAGTTAGGTGATTAAACTTTACCCAAACCCTTTGGATAGAGGGGCTAAAAAGGCACTAAAGAAGATAAAGGAGAGAGAGATAGAACTAGGGACTTAAAAGTCACTTTACTCATTATAAGCTGCGGTACCCCTGTCTTTCTAGTCACCCTTGACTAAAAAGTTACCCCTGTTTAAAATTTAGGTGACTAAAAGTGACCAAAATGGAGTCACCCTTAAGCGAAACAGACATTAGTTAGCAGTGCTAGAGTTGCTCTGGGCAATTGGCCACGTTCGTAGTGGTCCAAAAACACTTTGATAATCATGGCCCCCTCATGTTGTGTTAGGTGATAATCTGTCATTAATTCTCCTAAGCAAATAGCTTTATCTGAATCACGTTACCCTACCACCGAATCGAATGCCTTTCTCTGATTTTCCTCTTTCATACGACCATATATTATATATATATATATGTTCATATCCTTGTTTGCAAGGTGCAAACACTTTGACTATTCGATCCCCTTTTTACTTTCCTGATGCAACAACTTGCATCTCAAATAATTCTCCAGCATCGGATCGGGCTGACACTGATCGATACTGAAACACGGTGGGATCTGGTATATTTTACGGTGGTTGGGTGTAGTTTCTAGTTCCTCTCTCGGTTCCTAAGCAATTAATTATTATTAATTAACTTTTGAGTGGAAGGTTAATAGAGTAATTATGTCCCACCACGGACTGCCCCTGTCATCATCGCACTCGCATAGGAACCAGGCGAGCATGATGTAGCTAGCGAGCGAGATGAGAGATGGAGTGGAACACGATGTAGCGGCGCTGACCGAGGAAGACGGAGGAAAGGGATGGCCGGAGGTTGGGGATGACCAGCCCGACGGTGGGGTCCACTCGTCATTGACGGAGAGAGCAGGGATGGCAGGACCTGGTCCATATACTCCTATTATACATTTACCATACTACCCTTAATTACATAAATAAATATCAAAATTATAATTATTTTAATTTATGTTAGGTCAATTTTAGTATGCACCTGGTGCATATAGACCCACTATTTAATACGCACTCAGTCAAGCCCTCTCGGTATCTCTAAAATTGGTTTCTTCCTCAGTTTTTTTAGTCGTCGAATCAGACGTCATGGGCCATCCATTTTTGACAACCATTGTAAAAAACTCATATTCAGTGACCGGGCGCGCTACTATCTCAGTCGTTCTCTCACCAGCGACAATCACGTCAAGAAACCCAAGCCATGGACACCGAGGAGCACCATGGCGCCGCGGATGCCATCGCCGAGCTGCCGCTGCTCCCTCATCGTCCACCGTGGAGGTGGAGCCAGCCCCGCCACGTCGGAACATGTTCGCCTTCGTCTGCGCCACGCTCGCCTCCATGACCACCATGCTACATGGCTACCGTACGTACGTTGCCCAATTGACTACTATCATGTATGGATCGAGAGATATTTTCCGTCACGGAGAGACAAGCTTGTTGCAGACCTGACGTTGATGAGCGGCGCGGAGCTGTTCATGCGTGAGGATGTCGGGCTCACCGACGCCGAGGTCGAGGTTCTGGCGGGGTCCATTAACGTCTTCATGCTCGCGTCCGTCCTCGCCACCGGCTGGGTGTCCGACCAGCTCGGCCGCCGTCGCACCCTCGTGCTCGCCAACGCCTTCTTCATGGCCGGCGCGCTCGCCATGTCGCTCGGCAGCAGTTTCGCCGCGCTCATGGCGGCGCGATTCGTCACCAGCCCGGTGCCGGGTTCGCCCGCGTCGTCGCCCCCGTCTACAACGCCGAGATATCGCCGGCGTCGACGCGAGGCGTCCTCCTCATCCATGCTTGACGTATGTATGCATTTTGGATACGTCGATCAATCGATCATCCACATTCTGGGCTGGCCTAGCGAGATTCAGAATCAAGGTGTATAGCGATTTCACTCTGTACGTGCAGATATTTATGAACGTCGGCATCTTGCTCAGCTACGTGTCCAACTACGCGTTCGCCGACCTGCCGGTGCACCACGGGTGGCGTGTCATGTTCGGGATCGGTGTGATCCCACCCGTGTTCATCGCCGCCGGGGTGCTGTTTATGCCGGAGTCGCCACGGTGGCTCGTGATGTGGGGATGCCACGGCGACGCGCGCGGTGCTCCTTCGCACATCGGACACCCAAGAAGACGCCGACCTCCGGCTCGAGGAGATCAAGCGAGCCGTCGTCATTGACGCCGAAACGTCGCCGTCAGCTGCCGCACCCCACGGTGGCGGCGTCAGCGTCTGGAAGGAGCTGTTCTTGCGGCCGTCGACGAATGTGCGGCGGATCCTCGTGTGCGTCTTCGGGCTGCACTTCTTCGTGCAGGCATCCGGCGTCGACGCAATCCTCCTCTACAGCCCGCTGGTTTTCAAGGCGGTCGGCATGGCATCCAACTCCGCGATCCTCGGCACCACCGTGGCCATCGGAGCGGTGAAAACGTGCTTCATCCTCGTGGGCATGCTCTTCACGGACCGCCTCGGCCGGCGCCCGCTCCTCCTCGCCAGCACCGCGGGCGTCGCCACGGCCACGACCGCCCTCGCCGTGACGCTGTACGTAGGCAAGCGCACGTCGTCGTCATCACCAGGGACGGCCGCGGCGTGCCTAGCGTCGGTGCTGGCCGTCGTGGCCACCTTCTCCGTCGGGTACGGGTCGGTGGTGTCGGCGTACACCGCCGAGGTCTTGCCGCTTCGGCTGCGTGCGCAGGGCTCCAGCCTGGGCGTGGCCGTGAACAGGCTCACCTGCGGGGTGGTGTGCATGACATTCATCTCGCTCGCCGATGGGATCACATGCCCGGGTGCTTCTTCCTTTATGCTGTGACGACAGCGGCCGCGTTTGTGTTTGTGTACACACGGCTGCCGGAGACCAAGGGCCGGAGCTTAGAGGACATGGAAGTGCTCTTCCACAAGTGACCGCTGCAGACACATATAGTTGGGCAATGCTCAGGTACTCCTTTTTTTACCTACTAGGAGGTAATATCTTAAATCAATCTGGACCGTTGATTACTTATAATTTAATGATTTACTAATTAAATTACTATATTCAAGAAAATAAAAATAGAACCCCGCATCCTTATTGACCGGAGGAAATCTCGCATGCGGATTCAACAAATCCTAGCGGGGGCATCCTGTACCTCCCGCATGCGGATGACAAAGCACAGGAGAGGCACGAGAGATTAGAGCCGGAAATCAAGGGAGAGTAGGCACGGGAAATTTTTCTTAATTTGGGCCTTCTAAGTGAAAATGTGACCTGTTAACGTAGGCCATTGCAGGCATAAAAATTGTAGTTCACTCAAAAGTACGTAAAATTTGTATGAGTTCAAATTAAACTTGATAAATAGTAGTAACCAAATTCGAACTCACACATATTAATTCTATCCATACTATGTCTTACCAATTTTAAATTCAAATTTGTTATGATAATATCTGTTTTTAGATTCAATTTTCAAATTTTAAAAATTCAAACATAGTTATGCGTGACAAGGTAATTTTAAATCAAAAACTTGTTAATTACAAAGTTTCATAACTTCTCACGATCTACACGTTTTATTTTGGTCATTTCTCCATCTAACGTAATAGTAGTAACATTGTTCACAAATCTTAGATATTTGTCTTCTAGTTTCATAAACTACAAGAGAGATATCAAAATGTTCTGAAAAGTGTTAATATCATTTTGTCATTTCAAAAAAATGACCAAAACAAAAATTGTACATCATCTTGATGAGTTCTACAACATTTATGTTCATGGCTACTTCAACCGAAATCATATGATGTTTCAAATTATTGTTTGAATTTGTCATTTTTTAAATTCGAACTTAGAAATGTTCAATAAAAAAAATATGAGTAAAATAATACTCATAAGATCACAATACCTTGATAGACCAAGATTTTATAAAAAAAAAAAAAAAAACACCACATTTGGAGTTAGTATGAGTGAGAAAGACTAGTTACATTTTAGCAACGAACTAAAAAGAAAAATAAATGTTCTTCAACAATTTCATGTTATATTCTAAACATGATTTTTTTCTCAACACCCGTGCACCTAACACACCCACAACACCCCCCACCCCCCCCCCCACACACACACACACACACACACACACACACGTACACTAACATGCATGAACACACGCCAGGTACATTTTTTTAGCATCTACACTAGCGCGTGCATGACACCATGCATCTACATATGGCACCACGTACTTGCATAAAATTAAGTCGTGTAAAATAATGCCCAACCAGGTCAATGCATCAATTACAAAAAAAAAAAAATAAAAATAACCATATCACTTAAAGATTACGCATGCAAGCATGCATCAAAAAATCTACAAATAAGATTTTTTATTTAAAACTATCATTATTTAGTATTTACCCAATTTGATAAAATAAATAAATAAATAAATACTATTACCTCTAAGTAGGTAATAGATGATCGTGACCGCTTGATCGGAAAAAATGGGACGGTCCACAATCATTTCAGAGTACCGTAGCAATTGCCCATATAGTTTGCTATTTTGATGTGTCCATTAGATCGTTAATAGCAATGATACTTTGATCTTGATATCCATCAATCAATTTCATAAATATAGCGATGTTGGGTTTTGATAGAGAGTACATGCTCCTACAAGATGAATCACGATATGCTTATATAACTATCATGCTACCTACAGTAAAAAAAAATCACAGTTCAAATGTTGTCCCATAAAGAATCCAACATCCATATCAAATTCTAAATGGTAATGCTGTGGTTAGGGCATCACAAAAGGACTCGACAACTCGACTGCTCCATCCCGTCCATCCCCACACCTGTCCCTATGCTTTCACTTTTCTCTCGCTCTCCTCGCTCTCTCTTCCTCCAGGCTCCTTATCTCTCTCGCTCTTGCTCATGTGCCGCAGCCCCTCCCTCCCCTCCGATGATAGCGGCTTTTGGCAAGTGCAAACTCCCTCCCCTTCCTCTCTCCTGTGTGTGTGACCTCTGAGGCCGCCATGCCATTGGGATCGAGAGAGTAGGGTGATGGCAGCGGCTTCTGGTGAGCCGCGCCCCTCCCCTCCCCCCTGCATTCCTCCACTCGTTTTGTAACTTCCATGGCTCTGTAGAGGAAGCCCCTAAACAAACACAAAATCACAAGAAAGAGCGTGACCACCATATGCTCCGCTCGACACCACCGACTTCCTTCGCCGGCGCCGGGAACCCAGATCAGGAGGACATCCATCGCTTGATAGCTTTAATGAGCCACAATGGTTGTCCAACCCTGAAGGTCGAGACGTATTCACCGTTGAAGAAGCATCGCCGGGCGACGCGCCCAAGTTCCTCCGATTGCAAACCGAAGCTGGACGTTGACGCCGACCCACGTTGGAGGGGAAATTGAGCACAATTTGCATTCCTGCAGTCCACAACACCGGCAACTATCTCCGCACCGTTCAGACGCAAACTGGTGTACAAATCTCCTCTGACAGATGTTCGATGGTTCTTCCTTCGGCATTTATATGCCCTTGGCCAAATTGTCGACTGACAGGCCACCGATTTCTAGGATTACCGGGCCAAGTCCTAAGAGCCCATTGCAATTCGCCACTCGCCTGCCTTTTCCAATTACCGGGCCAAGACCTAAGACCTAAGGGCTAAGGGATCAGGATTTCAGAGTTTGGGCCAAGACTAGCTAGGCTATGGGAATAACTATCAGCCCGTTTTGCAAATTTGCACAAGGAGCAAATGTTCGTTTTTTCGGTTTGAGCACAAACAATACATGCTACCACGTGGCCATGCACCTGCCGCTCACTTATGTGATGGAAGCAAGCACCATGGATGGAGTACCAAATTCTCGTGGTCCCTGCGCCACCCCTGACAACAACAACCTTGCTTTTCCTACTCTTGCCGGCCGGCGACACAGATCAGCCATGTCTCAGAGTGGCAGCGAGGACGACGGCCACGCCGCGCCGCTGCTGACCCCATGCCCGCCGGAGTCGTCGGCAGTGCCACGGCGCCGGTGGTCGAAGTGGAACCTGTACCCTTTCGCCTGCGCCACGCTCGCCTCCATGACCACCGTCCTCATGGGCTACAGTGCGTCCCTAGCTCGTCCTACTATCCTCCCCATCGTCTTCAACCTCTAGCTCATCATAAGCAGCCGATGCATCTGTTCTGTGCATGCATGCAGATCTCGCGGTGATGAGTGGCGCGGAGCTCTTCATCCGGGAGGACCTGGGCCTGACCGACGCACAGACCGAGGTGCTGACAGGCTCCATGAACCTGTACATGCTCCCGCCCATCCTCGCAGCCGGGTGGGCGGCCGACCTTCTGGGCCGCCGCGGCGCGCTCCTCCTCGCCAACGCCTTCCTCGTTGCCGGGGCGCTCTACATGTCGCTCGGCCACACCTACGCCGCGCTCATGGCTGCTCGCTTCGTCACCAGCGTCGGCGTCGGCCTCTCCCCTCGTCGTCGTCCCTGTGTATAACGCCGAGATCTCGCCGGCGTCCACCCGCGGCGTCCTGTCCTCCTTGCTCGATGTCAGTATTCTCCAATCTCTATGTGAATAGACGTGCTCTGTTCGGGGCTTCGAAGCTTTGTTAGTTTCTCCATTGATGGACATGCTCTGCTCGTGGCGTCGCGCAGATCTCCATCATGCTCTGCTCGTGGCGTCGCGCAGATCTCCATCAACGTCGGCATCCTCCTCGGCTACGTGTCGAACTACGCCTTTGCCAACCTTCCTGTACACCTCGGCTGGCGCGTCATGTACGCCGCGGGAGTGCTGCCACCGGTGCTCGTCGCTGTTGGAGTGTTGGCCATGCCAGAGTCGCCACGGTGGCTCGCCATGCGCGGGCGGTACGCGCACGCACGCGCCGTGCTGTCGCGCACCTCCGACACCCCTGGCCGAGGCGCGACGGCGGCGGTGTGCCTCGCGTCCGTGCTGGCCTTCGTCATCGCGTTCTCCGTCGTGTTCGGCCCGCTCGTGCCGGCGTACGGCGCGGAGGTCTTGCATGCCGCTGCGGCTACGCGCGCGGGGCACGAGTTTGAGCACCGGGGTCGGGAGGATGGTGTGCGCGGCGGTCAGCATGACGTTCGTCTCGCTCGCCGGCGCTGTCACCATGCCTGGGTGTTTCTTGCTGTACGCCGGCGTGGCGGCGGTTGGGTTTGTGTTTGTGTACGGGCGGCTGCCGGAGACGAGGGGCCGGAGCCTGGAGGACATGGAGGTGCTCTTCGCCAAGTGAGGCAGGGTGTGCTCTGTCCGTGGTAGCACGGAGAAACACGAACAATGGATTGGATGTTCGTGTTGAATTGTTTTGTCGGATAGCTTTCAAAAGTGCATGCCATCTAGTGACTAAGAGCACAGTGGGGAGTACCGGGTTCGATCCTATAGAGGGCTCCACCAACGAAGTGACAGGTTCTGATACTCAACTCACAATGCATAGAACCGGGTCGGCTCAATAGCGGGACCCGCACACTCCAATCTTGCTCCGCTTGCCCAACGAATCGCACGGACTCGCCTTCTTCCTCTCGGGCGGACTCCGCCTCCCCGTGCCGCCCCCTCGCCTCCACTGGATCGGGTCGCCGCCTCCTCCGCCGCCCCCCGCCCTCCGCTCGGACCCCGGTGGCGGCTTGCGAGGCCGCGACGGGCATCCGCCGACCCGCGGCGGCGGTCCTTCAGATTCGCCACCGCAGCCAAAGGAGTTCGGCGTCACGACCACGCCGCGACCAGCGGAGTCCGCGACCTCGGCATCCCCTCCGTCCGCCCTCGTCCGTCCCGCTCACGCTTCCCCTCCTCGTCACCGCGGCGGCGCCCCTCGCCTGAAGCAGCAACGGGCGCCGCCGGGCCTCGCACCGCGCCGCTGCCCCTACCCCCACGCTGAGGCCGTTGAGGAACTCGCCGCCCAACCATGTCCGCATCCGCCGCCCTCAATGGGGTCGACTTCGTCTCGGCGGCAAGAGAAAACCGCAAGAAAGAGAACATGGGGGAGAGAGGGAGCTCCATTATTGAAAGCATCTAGTCCCCTAGGATTGGGTTTCGATGATTGATGACATTATAATTACCATGACTAACGTGTGTTTTGTAGAAACAGGTTAGAGTTAGGTCATGGTAATGGTGATCTCGGCGATAAGTTTGTTACGCCCCGACGATGGAATTCGCTCGGTTTTCCGAGGATGTACGACAAGGTTAAGGGCGGCTAGTTCCGATTGTCGACGGGCGTTAAGGGTGACATCGGATTAGTTGTTAGGACTTTGTTTTTCTTTTCGGCCGCACTATTAAGGGGGGTTACGAATGAGTAGCTTGACCTAGGCGAGTTTAGAGACGAGTTGTGGTGCACACTTGAGTTTCTTTAGCACTAGGTAGCTCTATTTATGCCTGAGACATGATTGGAGTTGAAGCAATTCACGGAGTCGCGAAGACGGAGGTGAAGAAGGGCTTCGGCCGACCGGAGACATGATTGAGTTGAAGCAATTCACGGAGTCGTGAAGACGGAGGTGAAGAAGGGCTTCGCCGACCGACGCTGCCGACCGGACGCCAGCGACGGACGCTTCGACCTTTTGACCGACGCCCGGTACGTGCGTCCGGTCGGAGTTCCAAGAAGGTCTCATTGGCCAAATCGGGACTTCGTGGCGTCCGGTCACCGACCGGAAGACCGACCGGGACGCACGGTCGCTGCTTGTCATAGGCTTTGTCTTCTCGACCGACGCACCGACCGGACCCACCGGGTGCGTCCGTCCGTCGCTGTTTTCGATGCGGTTTGTGCTGATTTCGAAGTGAAGGTGGATGGGGGCTATATATACCTTACCCCCACGACCTTGCACTTTCTCTTGCCCATTTGTTCAGCCGAGAAACACCCTTGAGAGTGCAAGGAAGAGCAAGAGCCCTAAGGTGGTCATCCATGCAAGATTAAGGATCATCCTTAGAGCGTTTGAGAGATTCAAGTGTGCATCCACTCTTCTCCTAGGCTTGTTGAGGTCAAGTGAGAGTTCGTGCTTGTTTCTCTTGGTGATCGCCATCACCTAGGAGGCTTGGTGGCGGATCATGGTTTGAAGATCACCCGGTGGTGCTTGTGGGTGGCTCAAGCAAGCTTGTGAGCGGTTTTGGGTGGTTCACCGCGACGGAGTGTCGAAGAATCAACCCGTAGAGAGCACTTAGTTCTTGCGAGGACTAAGGGGGAGCGATATTCTTGAGAGAGTGCTCCAACGAGGATCGGGGGTGTGGCGACACCTCGATACTTCCGAAAACATCGCCGTGTTCCTTCCTCTCTTTACTTTCCGCAATTCTATTTAATATCTTTACATTCTTAGAATTGCCATGCTAGAGTAGGATTGGAACCTAGAGTGCAAAACTTTGTGTGGTAGTTGTTAGAAACACACTTAGGCACAAGAGGGTGAATATGGGCTAGTAGGTTGTTTATTTGAGTTAAAATTTTAGATTAGCCCAATTCAACCCCCCCCCCCCTCCCCCCCTTGGGCATCTCGATCCTTTCAATTATTTTATTTCTTCGACCGGGTTCGATGGAACGGACCCGGTGCTTCATCGCACCGAGGCTGCGGTGTATAGGGGCCGGGTGCGTCGTGCATTTATTGCATCGCACCATCTCGCACCCAACACTGCGGGTGCTCTAAGAGCAACCACAATGTGTAGAAAAAAAGCAGTCCATAGGAGTAAAATACTCTCTATCACCGGGTTGATACACTCGTGAAGGCAGTCCATAGAGTGATCCATAGTATCAGCTATCCATAGCGCTATGGACTGGCCATAAGAAAAAAAAAAATTCTCCTCCCATCTCCGAGCCGCGATGACGACGCAGCAGACGAGCACGGCCGCTGGATTGGGTAGTGCCGCCACAAGACCGCCGCCCGAGATCCACCGCGACCGGCGAGACGCCGCCGCGCCGAAGCACCATGCACCGGGCGAGACACCGCCGCCCGAAAGCTCCACGCACCGAGCTCGACGAGCCCGCCCAAACAGCCCCGCCGACGACGAGCGCAGCGAGATCCACTCCGCCCGCCGCGGGCGAGCGCGCGCGGCGAGCCGGGCGAGCTCTCTCAGCCCGCCGCCCCGAGGCACACGAGATCTGCCAGCCCGCCGCTGCCTGCGAGGGCACACAAGATCTGCTCCGCCCCACCGTGGTGAGCGCGCTGCAAGCAGCGCCCGGCCTCTTCGCAAGCCCGTCGGGGAAGGATGCGTCGCGGGGAAGGAGCGGCACGGACGGAGAAGCTGCGGCGCTGTGGAAGGGAAGGGGCACGGGCGGAGAGAAGCTGCGGTCGGGAGAAGGAACAATTGATTTTTTTTAATTAGGTAGGGCCCACTCTTATGGACTCCAAATTGTACCAAAATTCATAGCTATATATGGACTGCTGACATCGGGCCCACTCTTATGGACTCCACATTGTACCAAAAATTCATAGCTATACTAGGTAAATGCCCGTGCGTTGCAACGGGAAAAATAATGTTATGAAAATATAAATATGGATGTGTTGTACTGTTATGAAAAAAATACTTCAAGTGTGATGGGTGCTCGGGAGTCTGGAGCTCAAGTGGCAATAATACAAATAACCTGACATCAGTATAACAATGCCCAACTAAAGCAACAAAACAGAGTGAACCGAGAGGGAATTAAACCGAGAGGAATTGTTAATACAAATGATGATGGTGCATGCAGTGGGAGTCTCCTCCGCGGTTGAGTCGTAACCCTTGCAGGCCGTACGTACTCTCAATCTCGCATGCAGTCTTCAAATGATTGCATGCCTTTATAATCCCACACCCGACTATGATTATGTCACTGCTCCAGTAGTTTATCACCTGAATTGCAAATCCAAGGTGCAAATGACATGGTGTATCAGATAATCTTTAACTTACAGAGAAAATAACGACTCAAATTCTCATGAGCTTTGAAGGCAAGAAAACATCCAACTGAAGCATATATCAGGATTAACCTTCAAGAGTACATCAGTCCATCACGCGTTACACTATGTAACGGTTCCAGAAGCAAGAGAAAATGATCTAATGCCATCCAATCATACAACAGTCCATGATTTACCTGGATAATAATAATTCTAGAGCCTGTCACATATTTTTATATTTTAGATTCTAAACTTATTCATTGGAATTAGTCTTGTATCATTTGTTAAACAGGAAGAATCTAAAATCATTCCTTTTAGAGGGTCTAAAATATTCAGTTACCTTGGATTTGCATCCATTTTTTTTACGAACTTGCACTGATTCCTTCCCAATACATTTCCTAAAATCAATGCAGAATTACAAGTCTTACACTACTACAGAATGAAACTTCCGTGGCGGGCATTTTCGATTTTCCGTGGCGGGCATTGGGTCCGCCACGGAGCTAGGGTCACGTTAATCGCGGACTCCATGCCCGCCATGCAAAATCGATTAACCGTGGCGGGCGCTGCAACAAAAACCGCCACAGTTAATAGATTAACCATGGCGGGCATCGTTACGTGCCCGCCATGGTTAATTTATTAACCATGGCGGTTTTTGTTAAAAGCCCGCCACGGTTAATTAATTCAGGATTAATAAAAAATAATTCAAAAAATATTATAAAATTATAAATTATGATTTAAACCACATATTAAATAATAAAATAAGAGAATATTGACATAAATCTTGAACATGCATGACAAGTTAACATTCAACTAACATGGACATTCAATTAAGCACTTAGAGTTTAAAAGTGATCACCACACATCACAATTTACAAAACTCGATCGAACGATCGATTGATCAATCAAGAGTTTAGGTTACAAATCAAGGTCATCCCATATATAGTCCTTCATGTCTAGCTTATTTCTCCAAATCCCGTAGTTCCCATAAGTCCTCGTTTACGGCAAGGTCGCCGTTAGGGTCAAAGAAATGGCCGGTAGGTAGCACAACGCCCTCAACGACGCCCCTACGTATGGCGCCAACCATTTTCTTGAACGTAAGGTCGCCCTAGCCTTTCGTCCCAAAAATCTTGCGTGGTTTTCTTCGCCGCCCGCGCCACATAGTACGGTACACGCCATCAAGGGGATGAACGTATGCATAGAAACCACACAAAGTTGTCTTTGCCGAAAGGCTGCTTACCGCACTGCATGCACGATATATGTACCAGAAAATGGTTAGAATATTATGAGACCATTCAATATGGACGAGCAAACGAGAGTAATGCTGCATATACCTCGTAATCTCGCCTGATCTTCATTTTGTCCTTATGTTTTTCTTTTTGCGTATGCTCATCCTCCGATCCAATGACTCGGGTCTTTCAAGTAATCCTTGTAAGCCCCGTGCGAAATCCCACGGTGTCATGACTTACGTAAGTTTGTGGTATGAAATAGTATACTAGTGTCGTGACTTACAGCTGCAGGGCCTGTTCAAAATGTTTGTAGAGGCCTTTTGGCGTATCATACAACGAGTCCAAATAAGGGCCGCTCCATCCTGAGGGAAGATTAGCCAAGTAATCTAGTGGCCAATGTGTGCTTTATTTGTTTCTATACCGGCCATGCTACACCATTTTATTTGATTAGAGATAGATTCCAAGTGTTCAAAAAATAAAAAGTATTGCTTTTGACTTACTTGATATGTTGGGCGCAATGAGACAACCGGCCTCCGATTTGATCTTCTTCGTGCACTTACAGATGTAGTCTGCCATCTCTCTAACTCTTGCATCGCATAATCTTTCATAGTGTTTATATTGTTCAGCCTTGCCCAGCTTCATGAGCTCTTCGTTCCTCTGGCTCTCCATCCAGTAATGAGAAAATTCGACCACGTCTATATACGCCGGACATAGAAACACAACCGGGCGATTCATCGTTTGGGCTATCAATGCTTGCATCCTCGCAAGCACATGTGGTCACGTCATTATAGAATCGGAGAGCTAGAATTAGTTGTGTACGAGCGTAATGATCGGTAAACAAACTCACGCAGCATAGAGGGTGACAACGGATTGGTCGAGGTCCCGGCGCCGTAGCAACCGCCACATTTCGCCGAAGCCTATTGGCGGTGAAATGTCGAAGTCCAAGTGAAAGAGCTCTTTAGGAACCCCGAAATGGAACTCCCTCACCCCGATCAATCGCATGCTTATATAATAGGTGGAACCTGCGAGTGTCCCACTCCTCTTCCTCGATTAGGCGGCCCTTGGGCACCATGAACTTGCCAAGCTCAAAGTAGTCCAGGCAGTTCGGGCTGACCCATTGTCCCCGCCGATGGGGTATATAATTCCTATACAGAAGGAGATGTACATTAGCATCTTCTAGCTATGTACGCATACATAATATGTCTGGCTAAGTTTGGTTGAGATTATCACGCATATACGTTACCTAGTACTTCGCCGGTCTTCACGGCCCCCTGGTTCTCGCTTAGCCAATCGGAGGTCCTTTTCCTTCTCCTCGCTAGCTCCTTCCCCGGCCTCCTCATCTAAATATTTGTTGGTCGTGGCAAGAACTTCCTCATCTTCTTTTGATAGCTTCTTCTTCTTCGGCGCTTGGGGGAACATTCGACCTCATCGTCCTTCCGACTTGCTCTGCGAGGCGGTGTTGAGAATCCTATGCATGTGGAATTGAACTACATTAGCCACCAATTAATGCATAGTACAAGTTAGCCATGTATTTTTGTTTCTATACCTGTCATATTTTCAAACCTCCTCGACCATTGGGCGCTTGAAGGGCGTGGGAGGGCGGCGAGCCCCTTGTCACGCTTAGGAGAAGGTGTCCTCTCGCCGTCGCCGTAACGGGGTGTCTTGCCGCCGTCTCCTCCTTCCGGTTCTTCCGGAGGTGGGTTCGGGACGAGGACTTCCGCCACCTCGGCCACCATCGTCGTTGTTATCATCATCGTCATCGCCACCACCACCACGGGAGAAGGAGGAGGGCTCGCGGCCGCTACCGCCGGAGGTGGTGTCGCCGGTTTCCACAGGACAATGTCTTCCTTGTTCCATAGGTACTCCCTCTCCTCCCGAAGGTCCTTGAGTATTATTTCTCCTTGTTCACCTGGGATATCGATCTCCTCATCACCCAGGCCTGGTTCTATGGATTGCAGATAAACGAAGGCATAGTCGGGTGGGACCGCTCGTTATTGTACAACATCTCTCTCCGTGGTGCGAGACACTATGGCGGTGGCCACCTCCTTCTTCTTTCCCTTCCCGCCAATGGGTATATAGAGCTTGCCCATCGCGGGTTCGACGAGATCGTCGATTGGGTTGTTCGTAGCTCCAAAGACTCGTGACTCACACCTTGGCTTCCTTGGATGTTAGAAAGACCTCTTGTCGTTAATACCTCTTCTATTTTCTTTCTCGACTATGTCCTTTATGGCTTCCTCATAGCCTTGCATCCTGAGGTTTTCCTTGTACCTCTGCCTCGTGTGGTCATGAACGGTTAAGGACGGATCTGTTAAGAGAGGACATGAACCGCTCGTTCGTCCACATCTCATGCAGGTAGAGAGGCCCCAGTTCTTCTATCTGATCGACCATGTGTATCATGAGGTGTGGCATAATATCGAAGAAAGACGGTGGTAAGCACATCTCGAGCTGGCATATAGTCTCCGCGATGAACTCTTTTCGGTCAGGGGAGGTCATTTTCAGCGATGACCTTCTCGTGATGCGATTAAAAAGTAGCACAAAGCGTGTAACGACCATCTTCAAGAACTCGGGCCGATGCATCTAATCACAATTGGAAGGAACACCGTCAACATGACATGGCAGTCATGGGCCTTGAAGTTTGACAGTGTGAGGTCTTTCATCGATACAATGCTCTTCATGTTGGAACGAAAACCAGTCGGCACTTTGACATCCCCGAGCCATTTACAAAAATCCCTCTTTTCATCCCGTGTCGATTGTAGCTCGCGGGGTGGAAGGTCGACTTTTCCGCTATTCCCGAGGGTATCGAGTGAAGTTCGGGCCCGATGCCCATGTCGGCAAGATCCCGACGTGACTTGACACCATCCTTCGTCTTAGTCTTGATATCTAGGAAAATCCCGACCAAGCTCTCAAGACATTCTTCTGTAGATGCATGTTATCGATGGCATGGGGTGTATGGAGCATCTTCCAAAGATGGCGGTGCTTGAAGAAAATCGATCGCTTCTTGAATGGGACTTTGGCCGGTGCCGGATTGGGTTCTCGCGCTTCTTCTTCTTCTTCTTCTTCTTCTTCTTCTTCTTCTTCTTCTTCTTCTTACACCGCTGCTTTTTGTTCCGGCTTCCGCTTCTTCTTTGCCTTTGGCCCACCGGCTTTCTTCTTCTTTCCGAACTCATGGTTTATGTTCTTCACCATTTCAAACACCTTTGGCCCGTACTTTACCCTTTCCGCTCCTCCGTTTTCAGCCTCGGCTCGCCGTCAAAGTACTCATCCATCGAAGTATCCCGGTACTTGTTGTTCTTTGCAGAGGAATTTATGATGCTTCATGTACACCGTCTTTTGGGATCCGCTAAGGCAAATGGAGCAGTATTCTCAATGTAAACTATGCAAGCTGTCTTCCCCTTAATCTGCCCGACAATGAAAAGAGAGCAGGGTAATCATCGATGGTGACCATTATCATGGCCTTTAGAGTGAACTTCTTCTTCTGACGCGCATCCATAATCTTGACCCCTTTCCACGCTCCGCCAATTCCTCCATTACTCGCTCAATGAGCACATCTATATCATTGCCCGATCGCTTTGGTCCGCAAATGAGCATGGCCGAAGAAGATATTTGCGCTTCGCACACTCGTAGGGAGGCGGGTTGTATATGGTGAGGGTGACCGGCCGGTGTTGTGCGAGCTATCGAGGTCTCCGAACGGATTCATCCCGTCGCACTCAAAGCGAACCTTACATTCCTAGGCTCGTCCCCAAACTCCGGAACATGTCATTGATGCGTTTCCACGTTTTGGCATCCGAGGGGTGTCGCAGCTTGCCATCGCCCTTCGTGGCGTTCGGCCGATGCATGCCAGACATCGCCTTGGCATCCTCTGGGTTCCCAAAAATTGCACGCAGCGATCGAGCACGGGTAGGTACCACACCGATAGGGCGTGGGATCTTCCTCCGGGTGTAACCCTCTTCTTCCTCGTCCTCGAGGTGGCATCCGCTTCTTCTTGCCCGTCTTACGCTTCTTGGGCCCCTCTCGACGGTCCCTCCTCATCGGTGGCACGACAAACCCGGCATTCCTCTTGTAACGACTCACGCCGCATCGCGACAATTTGTAAGTATGCATAGTCACCCCGGTATAGAATACAAGATGGTTAGGGCACGCATGAAACTTCCTAAGCTTCATAGCCACGGGATCGAATCAACTTCTTCGCCCGATAGGTATTGGCGGGCACCTTATTCCCCTCGGGTAAAACAGTTGTCACCGAGGACCCGTAATAGTCATTGAAGCTCGTGTCCGACCACCCGTGGCGAGCCTTCAAGCATCAACATCGTAAGGTTAAAACGTAGCACGTGCAATGCTTCGGACATTTGCCGTCGTCTTTGTATAGAGGGTCAATTGCTTTTGCTTCATCCCGCCTAAAATTCTCGAGCCATCTTGGATTGCCAAACAACACGCCATCTTCATCTTTGAGGTTAGCAATATCCTCGAAAAAGCTCAAAGATCCTCGGCGACATGTCATCAACTACTTGACCGCTCACCATCTTCTCCACCCGCATTGTCTTCCGGCATGTCTTCCAGCGGTTCATCTACGGTGATGTAATCACGATTATCAACTTGTTCTCGCCCTTCGTCCACCACCGTTGTTTCGATTTCGTTGCGGCCGACCGGGTCCTCCGTATGAACCGGCCACGACACTCGGTTCTTTTTCACCATGATACTTCCACACGGTGTACCTCGGCTCCCCTCGATGAAACCATACCGCAGCAAGTGCTCCACGACGGCGTCATCCATGTGTAAGAACATATGCTTGCAGCTATAGCACGGGCACACCATTACTTCCGAACCCCGACCGATTCGATGCTTCTCGCGACGGGCATAAACTTCTTTTGCACATCATCAACGAAATCCAAACTCATCCTCGGCCCGTACATCCAATCCCTATTCGGCGCCATGACGGCCTGCTCAAATTAATTCAACCAAAGCAAAGAGAGCGATCGATGATTAGAGATCGAAGTATCGATGATTAGAGAGATTTAACTAAAGTGCAAAAAGGAATACGAGAGAGAGAGAGAGAGAGGGAGTAGAGAGAGGGAAAGAGAGCACGTACACTCAAATGAGAGGGAGAGAGAGGGGGGAGGAGAAAGAGGGAGAGAGAGGGAGAGAGAGAGAGAGAGAGAGAGAGAGGGAGGGAGAGAGAGGGGGGGGAGAGAGAGAAGGAGAGGAGAGAGGGGAGAGGAGCTAGCTTGAGAGGGAGAGAGAGAGAGGGGGGAGAGAGAGGGAGAGAGAGAGAGAGGGGGAGAGAGATAAGGGGGGGAGGGGGGGAGAGAGGGGGAAGAGAGAGAGCACAAACCACATTCAATTAGATCTCAAAGAGAGGTAGGACCATGCATAGGGAGAGAGAGAGGGAGAGAAAGAGGGAGAGAGGGAGAGAAAAGAGGGGAAAAGAGGAGAAATACCCTCTAGTGGTGCCAAACTTCAATCAAACCAAGGGCAAAACCTCCCCCACAAAATGGTGTTTTCTAGAGTTTTGAAGCTCAAAACCCTAGTAAAATGGCAAAATCCCGTGGGGAAGAAGAAGGTTGGGGCTGTATTTATAGCCCGACTTTTCCGTGGCGGGCATGGTAATAAAACCGCCACGGTTAATGGGGGGATTAACCGTGGCGGGCATTGTAATAAAAACCGCCACGGTTAATCCCCATTAACCGTGGCGGTTATTTTACAATGCCCGCCACGGTTAATCGATTAACCGTGGGCGGGCATTCCCGGGCCGGGGCTGCCGGGCCAACTATTTTCCGTGGCGGTTTTCTAAATGCCCGCCACGGAAAATAAAAACTAAAACACCATGCAAGTTCAATTCTGTAGTAGTGTTATAGATAATGACACAATGATGCAAGTACAAACTTCAACCTGCTGCTTCTGTTCTTGGACAAGTGATAGAGAGACAGAGAGTCCATGTACCATGTTTGGAAAACAACTGAACCATGCATGGATATCTTGCCATTTGCTTCTATAACATTATTTCCTAACAAGCATATCCTCCAAATTAGCATTAAGAAATTTGCTTTTACCAGTGGGGCCCTGTCAGCCTGTCCATCTGTTATCATCCTCTGCAGACAAAGTGAAGTACTTGTGCATTTTCAAATCTGAGAGCAGCTACATGTCGTCTGCAGTGTTTTCTTAAAAACAAAATATAGTAGAAAACTGAGCACATGAAGCGGTAAGAGCAGAGTCTGCATAAATCAAAGCTGTATGTGCACAAATAACAAAGATACTACCTTCCATTCCATGAGCTTTTTGGTCTTAGGAAAATGAAGATGAGTTAGAATGTTTCATAGCTAGTGCCCATCGTTATCTTGAGTAAACAGTTGTAATTTGCAGTAGAATAAATGATTAAGAACACGACATGACCTGTACACCAAAACGAAAAGACAACCAGAGTGTTGGGGATGCTGAATGCAAAATCAAGAAAATTGAAGGCGATCACCTCAAAGCCAAAGCTATGTTGTTGTTGTTGTTGTTGTTGTTGATCACCTCAAAGCCAAGCCCTGCCTGGTTTAGGGCTTTTGGCAGTTGACGCTGACGGTAGTATCTTCCCATGGCAGAGTTTAGGTTTTGATTTGGCAACCAGTGCTGAGGGCTTTGAGCTTCAGCTGGATGCCGTTCCTTAGTCCAAGTTTAAATTTTCCATTTTCTTGGTCATAGCTACAAAATCATCAGTTGTGTAATTCATGAGCGCTCAGAACCCAGCGCTAAATCAACAACCCAATCTCCCTGTTTTAAATAGCGGGCTAACCCATTTAGCGGCAGCCTCCCTAAAAGGCTATTTAGCGCTATAGCGAGCTATGATAGCGGGCTAAGCCATTTAGCGGCTAAGCAAAAAAATATGCAAAACATTATATAATTTTATACACATAATAAAGATAAAAACATAGATAGTTCAAAGTCTTACTAATACATTACATCAAAGTAGTTTGTAGTTCATACATGATACATCAAACATCATCACATCACATAGAGAAATACATGAGTTCTAATACCTTGAGATGAGATTTGGGCCTGCCAATCAATTTGGACCAACCGAAATCAGCCCAATATCTTATAGCGCTAAATGAGCTGCAGTTTAGCGTTTTTAGCGCTATTAGCAGCTAATAGCGGTAAATAGCGTTTAGCGCTAAAATGGCAATAGCTTAGCGTTACCCCCGCCCGAACGCTATTTAGCGCTATAGCGTCCGCTATAGCGCGCTATTTAAAACAGGGCCCAATCTTGAACAGAAGCTGCAGACGTATGTTATGAACTAATGGAGAAGTTCCAATTTGTAACCCCTAATCAAACAATTTAAAAGATAGCATTAGCAATGCCAAATACAACATATAAACACGTACGGACATACCCAGCTTCACCTTGGATAGATTTAAACAAGAAAACCAGAAATACGATCTCTATGCCCTGAAATAAAACTCTAGCAATGAAGAGTTGAAATAATTCTCCCCAATATCCTCTTTCCTCCAGGATCAATATTCAATATTCCTCTAGCAACGAAGAGTTGAAGCTATTAACTGAATATTTTTAAAACATTCATCAGCCTGAGAAGATAAAGAAACAACAGTGACGACCATAAAAAGCTCACTGAAGAATGTAAAATAAGGGTATCATTCATCTGCCTTGTAATGTGCTTATGAAATCTGTCAAACATTAACAGGCAGAATAGAGAAGTAAAAAGAACATATTATAGTTTCTTTTTTAAGGAGAATAATCGAGAATTTTGTTTCAGTAAAAAGCATATTTGTTTCATAATTTACTTCAGAGACCATTGCAGTTAACTTCAGAGATTATGGCTTCATATGGCTAGTTTCAGAGGAAAGGACAAGGCACGCATGAAAAGAACCAAAGATTAGGATGGACCTCGGTGTTTGCGCATGGTCTGCATCGCTCATCAGCTGCGCGTTGCCACCACCGCTTGGGCAACGGGATGCCGTCGCTGGCAGCACATGCTTGTGGACTCGCCGTCCTCGAACTTCGCCAAGTAGATGGCGCACTCTGCTTGGTGAGGTCGTCCGGCGGCTTTGTGGTCGGTCCGTCGCGTCCGGCAGCAGCCCATCCGTCGGCGGCGGCGTGCGGCGTGTGTTGCTCGAGGCTGAGGCATGTGCTGCGCGGAGTTCCGGAGCCTTGACGCCGCGCGATGGCTAGGGCCGCTGGTAGGCTTCACCAGCGCCACACGATCTCCTCTGTCACCGGACTACCTGAAGCTACTGAGACTACCGGTGACGTCGAAGGCGCACCTACTGAAGACGTTTCTGTCCAAGGGAAGCGGGCGCAGAGAAGCCGTCGACCTAACCCAAGGGTGTCTGGCGCGGACTGGGCTTAAAGAAGACAGATGGCCCATTATGTTATCACTTTCGTTTTTCCTTTGAGGAGCCCATGTAACGGGCAGGCAACAGTGCCTTGTAAAAAGGGGTTCACCCGGAGAGAAGGTAGGATTTGGCTAGACATTGAACCAAGCCGTTGGGCTGTGGTGGCGAGACCCGGCGATCGCCCGTGGTTGTTGACGAACTTCGAACCTATCCTCATTATCGTAGTAAGATTCCTCGTGAGATTAGCTACTCGTTACATTGGTATCAGCTCCGTTCCGGTCTCAGATTTCGATTCGGCTATCCCATCGACTGGCTCTGCAACGCTTTGGGTCGGCACAAGATCCCCTTCTGGCAATCGCCGTCGGGTTGATTTCACCATAATTCTCGAGCACGCGAGTAGGTTTTTGGAGAATCGAGGTCCTGGCACCGTCCCACCACCACCGAAGATCTCACTGAGGCCGGTCGAAGATGACGGCCTTGAAGAACAGCTCGGGAAGGTCCTCGCACTTTGCGCAAATTCCAAGGGGATCGACGATCAAGGGGCTCCATGAAGGACCCGACTACCATGAAGGGCGACCTACAAGCTTGGAAGCCAAAGGTTGAAGGAAGGGTTGACGAGTTGGAGACGGCGGTGAAGGAGTTGGGGAAGAAGCTGGATCTGACACTTGGCGGTATTCCTCAAGCGCTGCCGGTCGAGAGCAACGTCACCATCGCTGGGGATTCTCCATCGTCCTCAGAAGTCATCGGGGGTCACCATCCGCCTCCGGTCTACGAGATGCCGGGCTCCGCTCATCTGGAGCCTACCCTGTTTGGGGCGGCGTCTGGGCCAGATGGCCACCGCTTGTCAGGTCATGGGGCGGTTTACACCGCCCCCGACCAACAAGCACCGTCAGTCGAAACAATCGCTGCAATCTCTTACACCGCTATTCGGGTCTAATCTTAAGTTGCCTAGTCATTTTTCACATCCGCATTCCTACCCTCGTAGTGCTCACCTGAAGTTTCCTTTCCCATAATTTGATGGTTCAAATCCTAAATTGTGGATCACAAACGCCGAGAATTACTTTTTACGTATATGGTATTGATAGATCCGTTTGGGTCAAAATAGCCACAATGCATTGTTCGGGGACGTGGCTCAGTTGTGGTTACATACCCTTAGAGTAAAACCAGAGTCCATGACTTGGGTCGAGTTCACTTCCTCAGCTTGCCTTAAGTTTGATAGGGATGAACATAATCACCTCCTTAGACACTTTTTTCATGTTAAACAGAGCACTACAGTTTCTGAGTACATAGAAGAGTTTAGTGAAATAGTACACCAAATCCTCATACATGATCCCACTATGCCTGCATCTGTTATAACCAATAGATTCATTGATGGGTTAAAGAAAGAAATTAGAGCTGTCATTATGTTACATAGACCACAAGATCTGGATACTGCTGGGAACCTTGCTTTGATACAGGAGGAGGCCATGCGGGGCTGTCTCAGCAATGATACTAGAAGACTGGATTTCTCTGGCTATTCTAAGAAGCAAGGGCATGATCATTTGAAGAATGCTTCATCGACAAGCCAGCTTTTTGGTTATCGAGATCTTTACTCCAAGACACAATGACAACAAAGTGATAGAACCTATCAAGACCAAGTCTGTTGATGACAGATTGTCTTCCCTCAAGAATTACAGGAAGTCCAAGGGACTTTGTTTCAAATGTGGGGAGAAGTGGAACCCAAGACATGAATGCCCAAGTACAATATCAGTCCATGCCATGGAAGAGGTGTGGCAGGTGCTTGATGATGATAGTCACCCTTGTTTTAGTTCTGAAGACGATTGCATCTAATGAAGAAGAGTTTATGGCGAAGATCTCTTCAAGCTGTCGGGGGCATAGAGAGTTATATGACAATCGATTCAGAGGTTTTGTGGGAGATAAAGAGGTTTTCATGTTACTTGACTCGGGCAGTTCTCACGCTTTATCGCTGACACTCTTGCTCAACATTTTCAAGACCGAAAACCTCTAGAGAAGCCAACATCCGTACAAGTTGCTAATGGTGATACAGTTGATTGTACCTATGAATTAGCCGACCGCTTGTGGGGGCATTCAAGGCCATTCATTCAAATCGAGATTTCAAAATTATACCATTACAAGGCTATGATGTAGTCTTGGGGATGGACCGCTTACTCAACATAATCCAATGACCATTCACTGGAGTGAGAAATGGATTCAGTTTTCTTACTTAGGGAAAATCTGTCAATCTCAAAGGTCTGCAACCAAGAGTCACCGTGGGTTCACACAATTGTCTCATCTCCCGCTTAATTGAATGCAATGCTTTGAAGAGAGACTCGTCTTGTATATGATTCAACCGAATGCGGTTTCGAACTAAAAAGCCACCTGAACCAATACCTGATGACATTCAATCTTTGATTGCAAAGCATGAACAGATTTTTCTGCCTATATCAGAACGCCACCCAAAAGGAATGTGGATCATACAATTCCTCGATTCTTTGGGGCCCAACCTTTTCGTGGCTCGGACCCTATAGATACAACCCCTTCGAGAAAAATGAAATAGAAAGACAAATCAAAAGAGCTACTTGAGAAAAGCTTATCCAACCAAACACCAGTCCTTTTTCTTCTCCTGCACTTCTAGTCGAAAAGAAAAAAGGTGATTGGCGTCTTTGTGTTGATTACGGAGATTGAATGCATTCACAATCAAGAACAAGTACCCATTACCCATTATAGATGAACTTTTGGATGAACTAAGTGGAGCTAAATGGTTTACATCATTGGATCTCAGTTACGATTCCATCGGATAAGAATGGCTGTAGGTGAAGAATATAAAACAGCTTTTCAAGTGCACAATGGTCATTATGAATACAGGGGTGATGCCCTATGGAGTAATCGGGTGTCCAACCACTTTCCGGACTGCTATGAATCAACTTCGACAAAATTTCTCGAAAAATTTGTTGTTGTTTTTATTGATGACATACTCATCTACAAAGAAAACCTGGGAAGAGCATTTGGAACACTTGGCATTGGTTTTGAAGCACTTGGCGAGTCATGGATTTCATGTAAAATTGAGTAAATGCTCTTTTGCTCAACGAAACTACATTATTCGGGGTATGTTATCGGTCTTTGAAGGAGTATCAACAGACCACTCGCTAAGGTTCAAGTCATAGCTGAATGGCCAAAGACCTCGAGAATGTCAAAGAATTGAGAATCTTTTTGGGGATGGCTGGTTACTACAGAAATTTTGTTAGGCATTTTGGCTATCTTGCTAAGCCACTCACTAACCTCCTCGGGAAAGGTCACCGATATATCCGGACAACTGCTGAACAAGATGCTTTTCAAGCTCTACAACATGCCTTAGTGATCGCACCGGTCTTGGCCTTACCAGATTTTTCCAAACAGTTCATACTGGAAACTGATGCTTCAGAGAAAGCTATTGGAGCAGTTTTGATGCAGGGAGATCACCCTATTGCATATGTGAGCAAGGCCTTAGGACCTAGAGCACAAGGTCTATCTGTCTATGAGAAGGAGTACATGGCCATTTTAATGGCAGTTGAATGCTGGAGACCCTATTTGTTACATGCTGAGTTCCTAATCAAAACTGATCAAAACAGCTTAATTCATCTTGATGATCAAAGACTGACAACACCATGGCAACACAAGGCTTTAACCAAGCTCCTGGGTCTCACTTTCAAAATAGTCTACAAACAAGGCACTGATAATCGAGTAGCTGATGCTTTGTCCAGAGCTACCCATACTGCAACATATGAGTTGTCATCCATCCACAATTCTGTTGAGCTGTCTGTAATCTCTTCTGTTTTACCTGCTTGGATACAGGATATTCAGAACACATATCTTGCAGACCCCAAGTCATCTGAATTATTCCATGAATTGGTCATCAAAACTACAGCTGGAGATTATACTCTGAAGGAAGGTCTCATTTATTATAAAACCGGGATATGGATTGGAGAAGGACCTGAATTACAGCAAAAGATTTTGCGAGGCTTTGCATTCCATCCTGCTGGAGGCCACTCTGGCATAGAGGCTACTTACATGAAAGTTAAAAGACTCTTTGCATGGAAAAAACTCAGGAAAATTGTGCAAGACTTTGTGTCTCAATGTGCAATCTGTCGAAAAGCCAAGTCAGAAAGAGTAGCCTATCCGGGGTTGTTGGCACCCTTGCCTGTACCTGATGGTGTTTGGCAAACAGTTACATTGGACTTTGTTGAAGGACTTCCCAGGTCAGCTTCCTTTAACAGTATCTTGGTGATAGTTGACAAATTTTCCAAATATGCCCATTTTGTTCCACTATCTCATCCTTATACTGCCATAGAAGTTGCCTTGATTTATCTACAAAACATCTATAAGTTGCATGGTCTACCTAAGGTTATGGTTTCTGACCGAGACAAGATATTCACTTCTCTGGTTTGGAAGGAATTGTTCAAGTTGCTCAAAGTTGAACATTTGCTTAGTACTTCTTATCACCCACAAACCGATGGCCAAACTAAAAGAGTCAACCGGTGTCTTGAGACCTATTTGAGATGTTTCACACATGCTACACCCAAGAAATGGTCCAAGTGGTTACCCTATGCTGAGTTTTTGGTACAATACATCCTACCATACTTCATTGGGTGCTACACCATTCAAAATTGTCTATGGTCATGAACCAAATCAAATGGGAATCTCTGGCGATGATGGTTGTATAAACAATGATCTTAGTGATGGATGGTAGAAAGAGAGCTCATGCAGAAACTTGCACATCAACATCTACTACGTGCTCAGCAGAAAATGAAGCATTATGCGGACTCTAAAAGAACATTCGAGAGAATTTTTCTGTTGGTGACTCGGTTTATCCGAAACTTCAGCCTTATATATACGACCTCTCTCGATCCACGAGGTCCTGTAACAAGCTCTCCTTCAAATATTTTGGCCCCTTCAAGATTCTGGCAAAGTTTGGCTCCACCGCTACAAGTCGGCACTCCCACCGGCTGTTCCATCCACAATATCTTCCATGTTTCCCAGTTGAAGAAAGTTCGTTCGGCCCACGATCAAGTCATTTCTGAACTCCCCGACAATACGTTTCAGTTTCAGGTTCCTCTTCAGGTCCTTGATCGCCGTATTCAGCAAGTTGGTGGCCGTGCTGTCCATCAAGTACTTGATCAAGTGGTCGATTTACCTGATCAACTAGCTACCTGGGAGGATGAAGATGCCTTTAGCGTCAAGATTTTCCAAGGGCTCCGGCTTGGGGACAAGCCGTTTTCAAGGGGGGATTGTCACCGGACTACCTGAAGCTACGAGACTACCGGTGACGTCGGGCGTACCTATCAAGACGTTTACGTCCAAGGAAGCGAGCGCAGAGAAGCCGTCGACCTAACCCAAGGGTGTCCGGCGCGGGATCGGGCTTATAGAAGACAGATGGCCCATTATGTTATCACTTTCGTTTTCCTTTGAGGAGCCCATGTAACGGGCGGCAACAAAGGTGCCTTGTAAAGGGGTTCACCCGGAGAGAAGGTAGGATTTGGCTAGACATTGAACCAAGCCGTTGGGCTATGGTGGCGAGACCCGGCGATCGCCGTGGTTGTCAACGAACTCGAACCTATCCTCGTTATCGTAGTAAGATTCCTCGTGAGATTAGCTACTCGTTACATCCTCTTTCCCCTTCTCTTCTCCAGCCCGCGCTACTAGCGGCGCGTGCGATGGAGGCGTGATGTGGGAGGGAGGTGCGACGTGGCATGTTCACAGGCGGCAAGGAGGAGGGAGGAGGGCGGAGGCCGGGGTCGGTGTCGCGGCGCGGCGATCATCGCCCAAGCACGGAGTGGGGGTCCGCTTCGGGTGGCGGTGGCGGCGGCGGCGGATGCGACAACTCGTTAGGCCGGGCTGGGCGCGCCGCAGTGGGGATGAGGGAACCGTGTGCCGTGGTCGGAGTTGCGGTGTCGTCCTGCGGCCGCGGGATGCAAAGCCGCCGCACGCGGGCGGTTTGGGGCTGCGATTCGCGGGCGGGCGGCAAACCTGCGGCGACTACGGATCGCGCGCTATGCGCCGTGGGCGCCGCCGGGGATCCTTGAGCGCGCGGTGCTGATTGGATGGGGAACCGCTCGTGTTTGTGGCCGCGTGGGAAGCCGGGAGGGCGCGGTAGAAGGGCTACGCGATTAGAGCCGGGCGACGTTGATTTGCTTAATGTGACGATACCTTTTGAGGCTTTTTAGTAGTAAGATATGGATCGCGACATCGAACCCACTCTTCTGGACTAGTTGGTCCATATACATTGGTGTTGCTCTAAGTGGCCAGCATCGGTGCTGTCGAGGTAAAGCTAGCACATGCCCGTGGATTTAGGGGTGTTTTGTTCGATAGATGGACTGAAAAGGACTAAAAATTAGTCCCTAATCTATTCAAATAGTCTATTAAAATAGAGGTTAAACTAAACTTAAAAATATTTCCTATTTCTTTTGGTAATTTAAGCAATAAATGAGACTAAAAAATAATCCCTAGTGATAGGTCCTTAGCTCTAGATCTAAAAATATAACAACGTCTCATATTAAATTTACTTTAGAAAACAATTTGGCTAATATCTTACAGATGTTAATCTTTATGGGCATTACAACCTTAACTTATTAACACCAGCCAAATTATATGGAAGTTTTTCCCTGAACGTGACTCGCTTTTCAACTGCTACACAGCTATATCTATACCTACTAATAAAGAGAAAAAATTCTTGTTCACCTTTTTTTTTCTGCCTGCGCCCTCTGACTGGGCCCTGAAGCCAAGGGGCCCAAGTTTCACCTTTTTTTCCTACCTGCCTTCCGCACTGGGCCTTGAAGCCAAGGGGCTCAAGCCCAAATATGTATGTATGTGCAGTGTTCATTCTGTGGCCCTTCCGCCGCACGCGGCACGGCCTCCGGACTCCGTTCCCGTGCGTCTTGGTTGCCTTCGCCAATCGCCATGCTAGCAGCCGCCGGCCGGCGGCACCCACCCACGTCCATGACCGCTGAATCCAATCAATCCGTTTTAGCCTCTTCTTCACATACGAAGGTAAGAAACTGTCCCCGGCAGCCGGCCCTAATCAAGTAATCATCATTATTTGCTTTTGTCCCCAATGTTTATTCATTACTCCTTACTTCTTTAGATTTGAGATTTAGGAATCCACGACACAATGCAGCACTCATGAGGCGAAAAATGAAAACGGAAGAAAAGGATAAATTAGGCCTTGACAGAATCACAAAGAGGAGGTATTGGTAATTTTTTATAAGAGTACTACAATCATTATAAGAAATCCAGTTGAGTGGCCAATAGTTGTCGTGCAAAGGCAGACCCGTGGATTTTAGCGTAGGATTCAATAAAGTATATTAGAATTCGGTAAAAAAACATCAAATATAAATTGTTTAATCTAACGTTGTGGAGGTCGAGAAGAAATTATTAAATGAAATTGATATTAAGACCATCATCAATGACTTCGCAACAGTAAAATATTATTATTAGAAAAAAAAATTAAGGTCATAGAGGTCACGATCATTACAAAATATATGTGCCATTCAGGTTATCATTTTGCATGAATGCTAATATTTTTTTTTTCTCCCGTTAAACGCACGGGCATATTTGCTAGTTATACATTAAAGAAAACGGGGCCATGCTCAGTCCATGCAATCCTTTTTTATTTATAATCCTATAACAATTCGAAATCCAAAATAAATTTTAAAATTTTTGAACAATACTTCTCAGATATTTCCTTTCACTAGTGGAAATCAATTTTGCTAGCTGCAATCACATCACAATCATAAGTATCTTATCTTATGTAAAAGTTATCAATTATTTTAAAGCATGCATGTTGAAGTCTACTATTGATAGGAAATTTGGAATATGATCTAATGAAATTGACAAAACATGAATATGACCAGGTGCGCTGCAAGTGCAACTACAACACACCCGATGCTAATCACTTGGCGAAGAGAACGCCTATGTCCTCCAAGCTCCGGCCTTTTGTCTCCGGCAGCCGGACGTAGATGAACAAGGCCGCCGCCACGGTCGTGCTGGCGTACAGGAAGAAGCACCCGGCCATGGTGATGGTGTTGGCAAGCGAGATGAACGTCATGCTGATGACGCTGCACGTGACCCGGTTCGCCGCGATGCCGAGGCTCATCCCCGCGCGCGCAGCTGCAGCGGCAGGATCTCCGCGCTGTACGTCGGCGCCAGCGGGCCAAGTCCAATCGAGAACGCGGTGACGAACGCCAGCACCGACGCGACGCACGCCGCCGCCGCCGCGGGTGATGTCGTCTCGGCGCTGGCGCCGGCGCACAGCAGCGCGATCCCCAGCGACGTGAGCGTCACGGCCATGCCGGCGGCGCTGGCGAGCAGCAGCGGGCGGCGGCCGAGACGGTCGGACAAGAACGTCGCCACGAAGATGGACAGCGTCTTGACAAGCCCGACGGCGATGGTGGCGGCGAGGACGGTGCTCGTCGACGAGACCCCCCGCCTTCTTTAACACCAGCGGCGTGTACAGCACGATAGCGTCGATGCCGGAGGCCTGCTGGAACGAGTAGAGCACGAGGACGTTGGTGATGATCCGTCGCACCATTGGCGACGGCCGCACGAACAGCTCCCTCAACACACCACCTGCGCCGCCACCCACCTGCCCCGCGGCAACGGCGCGCCTGATCTCCTCGAGCCGGTCGCGGGCCTCGGCCGGCGCATCGGAGGTGCGTTCCAGCACGACGCTCGCCTCGTCATCGCGCCCGCGCATCGCGAGCCACCGTGGCGACTCCGGCATGGCGAGCACGCCCGCGCGGCCAGGAGCAGCGGCGGCGGGACGCCGAGCGCGAACATGACGCGCCAGCCGAGGCGCAGCGGCAGGCCGGCGAGCGCGTAGTTGGAGACGTAGCTGAGGAGGATGCCGACCGTGATGAAGACGTCGACGAGGGAGGAGAGCAGGCCGCGCGAGGAGGCAGGGGCGATCTCCGCCGCGTAGACCGGCGCCACGACGACGGCGAACCCGACGCCCACGCTGGTGACGAAGCGCGCCGCCATCAGCGTGGCGAAGCTGCCGCCGAGCGACATGGCGAGCGCGCCGGACATGAGGAACGCGTTGGCGAGCACCACGGTGCCGCGCCGGCCGATGGCGTCCGCAGTCCAGCCCGCGGCCAGGATCGAGGCCAGCATGAACATGTTCATGGACCCGGACAGGACCTCCACCTGCTCGTCGGTGAGACCCAGGTCGTCGCGCATGAACAGCTCGGCGCCGCTCATCAGCGCGAGATCTGCAGCAGGTGGATAAGAAAGAGACGAAAGCATGGCCGATCGAATGCCATTGTCACGATTCACGAGAACGTTGAAGCACGCATGTAGGAGACGAGAGTATGTAGCAGTGACGATGGAGTGGACACGTACTGTAGCCCATGAGGATTGTGGTCATGGAGGCGAGCGTGGCGCAGACGAAGGCGAACGTGTTCCGGCGTGCCGGGGCTGGCTCCCCCACCACGGTGGACGAGGGGAGCAGGGGCTCGGCGATGACATCGGCGGCGGCGCCATGGTTCTTGTTGGTGGTGTCCATGGCTTGGGTTTCTTGCCTTGTTGCAGGTGAGATAGTGGTCTGGTCACTGAATATATCAGGTCCCACTGTGTGTCAGTGTCAGTCTCTCAGATGCATGCTAGAGAATTATTTGAGATGCAGATTGTTGCATCAGGGAAGCATAAAGGGGATCAAATTTTCAAAGTATTTGCACCTTTTTGCAAAGAAGCATATGAACATATCACATATGGTCCTATGAAAGAGGACAATCAGACAAAGCCATGGGATTCGGTGGTAGCTAGGGTAACGCGATTAGCAAAGCACCAGGTTACCTAGCTTTTTGTTTGCCCACGCCATTAGCTTAGGATAATTAATGATAGTGATTATAACCTAACACGACATGAGGGGGCCCATGGTGACATGAATGCCACTACCTCGACTGAGGCAGATCGAGCGAGGCTGCTTTGCTGGGTGCTTTCTATGCGTATTATGTATTAGTCCTGGTTGGTTGCTCCAATCGGGAGTAAAGTTCTCTAACCAACGGCAACAACAACAACTTTTGTAGAGGGGACCTATAGTCTTAGTTAGTTGGTCAAACAGGGACCTTTAGTCTGGATGGGCAATTCCGGTTGGGAACCGGGACTAAAGGGGTTTCCCAACAGGGATTACAGCCCCATCATACTAGTGGGAGCTGAAGGTGGGGCAGTGACAATGGAAAAACATGATGCATGGGAAACCGGATCGGAGGTAGTGAAAATATAAGCCGCTAATCAGACGATGGATGAAAAAGGCGATACCGCGTACATGTCATTTGTGCACAACTCTTGTGGGATGATATTTGTCCATGTTGTCACATGCCAATCGATGTCGTGTAAGCTTGCATGAAATGGAAAGAATGTCTTTGTATATGCTCACTGTCTTTATTTGCTCTTGTATTTGTAAATGCTCACTGTCTTTACATATGCTCACTATATTTATGTCTTCATATATGCTTATTGCGTAGTGGAAAAGAAGATATATGAATCAAAACTAACCCATACAAAGATCGGAGGTACTGTCTTTTTCTATCCGCAGGGCCCGATAAAAGCCCACATCAGGTATACAATACGCTTGTTGAAGCCCTAAGCCAATAGAATTCTATTTCTCTCTCCTCTTGACCCCTCGACCACCGCCACTTCCACTGCTATTGGTATGCTGCTACTCGCTTTGCCTACCGAACCGGCCTCTAGTCCTGCTGTTCGACCAGTGGCGGAGTCGAATAATTCATAAGAGGGCCGAGCAAATCCAACATGTAAAAAATGAGTACAATAAGTTACATATTATTGATAAGGGGCCCAACAAATCCAACTTGTAAAAAAATAAGCACAACAAGTTACGTTATGTTTTCCATGGTGACTATTAATTTATCGACTTGACATGAATTCTCGCATTTTTTATATATACTCTTGGTGCAAAGACACTATTTTTAGTAGACAATAACCCCTTAACAGTAAGACATCTGAGATGATTTCGTAAACTTTGATATCTATGTTTTAGTATTTTTAATGTGCTTCGTAATATTATCTAAGCATGTTTTGTATGATTTAATTATCTAAAAGATATAAAAAGGTAGATATGACAAGAATTTTGTTATATTCTCCATCTTAATATAAAAAAATCATGGATTTATACTAGTAAAAAAATTGCTTGAAAATCTTAGGGGGCATGGCCTAGCCCGCCCCGGCTCCGCCACTAGGTTCGACAAACCAAGTGCGAGGAGTAGCGACTGTCCGTGTTGCTGCTGGGAAGGGAGCCGGTTGAGGCGTTCGTGCACGCTCGAGACAGCGACACAACTCTCTTTCCACCGAATGTCCACCGGCAACCTGTCACCTCTGGTTTTGGTGCACAAACTGTGGCGAATCAAAGGCAGAAACACAACTGCAATAAAACAGTGCATATTCTATTGCAGATTTAAAATTATCGAATTTTTGGTCAAAATATGGGTAAATTTTGTTTAATTTTGGACAGAAATTCAAATAGGTTTGACTACCTTTTGGACCGAAATTCCGGAAATCCGTTTCTACCGCTGGGGTTTGATAAATTTTCATCGAAGGATAACCTGAACACTGGTGGGGAGGGTGACAACATGCGAGGAGGCGTCACGGAGAATAAAGGAGGTGATACTGGAACGCCCCTCGGATGTACGACGCGTGGCCTATCCAGTGGCCCAAAAATCGAGTGACCCCTGGGGTTAAAAATTAAAACAGCCGAGTGAGAGTTAGCTTTACCGTTTCAAAGCTACTTGCTCAAATGTACGCCATGCTAGCAGGTGACCAATGATTTATGTGTAAATGACACCCTTTGCACTCTTATGCCAGCGGTTTGCAGCTAATTAAATATGTTTGTTTTTCTTTATCAAAAAGAACTCTAAATAAAAAGCCATCATCATCGTGCTGTCGATCGATAATCATTTGGTGAAGTGGACGTCCATGTCCTCGACCTCGAGGCTCCGTCCCTTGGTCTCCGGCATCCGTGCATACACGAACACGCATGCGGCCGCCCCCACGCCGGCGTACAGAAAGAAGCACCCGGGCATGGTGATCACATCAGCCAGCGAGATGAACGTCATGGTGACCAGCGCGCACGTGAGCCGGTTCACCGCCATGCCGAGGCTGGTGCCCTGAGCGCGCAGGCGCAGCGGCATGATCTCGGCACTGTACGTGCCAGCTAACGGGCCAGCTAACCCGACTGAGAACACCACCATGAAGGCCAGCACCGACACGACGCTAGCCGCCATGCTCGCGGACGACTCCACCGTCGCACTGACGCAGAGCACCACGCCCAGCAACGCGTTGGACGCGGCCACGCCCGCCGTGCTCGCCAGGAGGAGCGGCCGTCGGCCCAGGCGGTCCGAGAAGAGCGTGGCCACCAGGACGAAGCACATCTTGACGACGCCGACAGCCACGGTGGCGCCCAGGACGGCCTTGTTGGACGACATGCCAGCCTTGCGGAACACCAGCGGGCTGTAGAGCACGATGGCATCGATGCCTGATGCTTGCTGGAAGAATTGGACGCCGACCACGCAGATCAGGATCCGGCGCACGCTTGCCGACGGCCGGACCAGAAGCTCCTTCCAGACGTTGGTGCCTCCGTCGCTTGCACTAACTGCCTGTGGCTCCATGACGGCCTGCTTGATCTCCTCGAGACGCAGGTCGGCCTCCGCCGGGGTGTCCGAGGTGCGCACGAGCACCGCGCGCGCGTCGGCGTCGCGCCCGCGCATCGCGAGCCACCGCGGCGACTCTGGCATGGCGAGCACGCCCACGGCGAGCAGCAGTGGTGGAAGCACGCCGACGCCGTACATGATTCGCCAACCAAGGTGCACCGGAAGGCCGGCGAAGGCGTAATTGGACACGTAGCTCAGAAGTAAACCGAGGCTGATGAACATCTGCATGAGCAGAAGAAGTACAACCACATTTCAAACTAAATGAAGTTTAGGACGAAACCAGCAACAAGAACGTTCGCTCCATGGACGCGAGCTACGGGCGCGCATACGTCGAAAAAAGACGAGAGGAAGCCACGCATGGACGCCGGCGATATCTCGGCGCAGTAATCCGGAGCCGACGCTGGTGATGCAGCGCGCGGCCATGAGCGCAGTGTAGCTGTCGCCGAGCGACATGGCGAGCGCGCCGGCCATGAGGAAGACGTTCGCGAGCACGAGCGTGCCGCGGCGGCCGCCCAGCCGGCGGCGAGGATGGACACGAGCATGAACACGTTGATGGAGCCCGCCAGCACCTCGATCTGTGCATCCGAGAGGCCCAGGTCCTCCCGGATGAACAGCTGCGCGCCGCTCATCAGGGCCAGATCTGCATGCGAGCACACAAATTAGAGCACAGTAGCACACATTAAAGCACGGCTTCTACATTGCTACTACGAGATGGTTGAGTGGTACGGCGAGGTTTGGCAGCCGCCATACCTAAAAAATGTAAAAAAAAAAAACGAATATATGTAGCATATACTTGTATACGTATATGTCTGTACGTGACACAATGACACAAGCAAAGCAGTATCCTCCAACAAGTTGCTTTGGCCTTCCGGCCTGCACTTCTGGCCTGGTGGGCGTGGCTCCACTTGATGGCCCATAAGCCCACAACAGAAAGCTAGTTAGGGAATGGGGATCGACACAATTCGACATCGAATCATCTACTCGTTTGCCGCCGTGATCGCCTACAATAGCAAGTGCAAGTGTGCAACTATGGCACCAAAGAAGAAGAGTAGATATGTGATGAAAGGTATTTTTTTACTTCAGAAATTAGATTTCTAAAAAGTCTATCTTGAGTGTTATTTAATTTAACTAGCAAGTAGCCTGTAGGTTAATTATTAATTATTGTTTGTCTTTTTTGTCTCATGACTTTTTAGATTTGAAGACTTTGTTTGCCAAAGCATGTAGCACTGGCAGCCCTGTAGATGGCGTTGCAGTTGCTGGACAGCAAGAGGAAGAGCATCACGAGGATGTGGTTGATCCGATGGGTGTTCAAGAGACAGAATCAAGAGGAAATTCATGATGATCCGGACAACGCTGATGATCAGGCCACTGTAGATGATCTGATAGCTAGTCAAGGGGAAAGGGATGGGCTGATTGAAGTGATGAACTCAGACCACATTGAGCCTGATCCAGGGCTTCGGATTCCAATTAATGATTTTCATCCCAACATCAGAGATGAAGTTAGATTGGCTTATGTGGTAAAGGGTCCAACTCAACCAGTTGGTCATGATTTTCCTCGTGATTATTTTTTGACAGAAAATTTTGTGAATCATGGTACAGAAAACATCCTTGGCTGGAATATAGTGTGGAGAAAGATGCAGCTTATTGCTTCTATTGCTTTCTTTTTAGGCAAGATCCTGTGGATGAAAAATTTGGTTATACTACCTTCACCAAAGAGGGGTATAATACTTGGAAGAATGCATACAAAGCATTTCCTCTTCATGTTGGTGGTGCCGGAAGTATCCACAATCAAGCAAGGACAGCATATGAAGATTTCCAAGATCAAAGGTCAAGTGTAACACATAAGGTTACAACCCATCGCAAAGAATCACTAGTCAAGTATGAAACCCGTTTGGACACATCTTTGGGAATTGTTAGTTATCTTACACTCCAAGGTGAGCCATTTCGTGGACATGATGAATCTGTTTGTTCCATGAATAAAGGTAATTTTCTAGAGATGCTTGATTGGTATAAAGAAAGAAACCAAGAAGTAAAGATTGCATTTGATGAGTTATGTCCTAAAAATGCCCAAATGACTTCTCCAACAATTCAAAAAAGATATTGCAAAGGAATTAGCAGAAGGGGTTAGTAGAGCAATAAAGAAAGAGATGGGCGATGGCCTCTTTTCTGTCCTAATTGATGAATCTCGTGACATATCAGTCAAAGAACAAATGGCTGTTGTTGTGAGGTAATTACTTGACTATTTCCATTATGTGATAGATAATTTGATCGTTGTACTTAAGATAAATTTTTTCCCCATTTCTTCATAGGTATGTAAACAAGGGAGAAGTAATTGAAAGATTTTTGGGTATCAAGCATGTCAAAGAAACAACATCTGAAGCACTAAAGAAAGCATTGGTTGAGATGCTTAATAAGCATGGTCTACTTATTGCAAAATTACGAGGGCACGGGTATGATGGGGCTTCTAATATGAGAGGAGAATTTAATGGGCTTCAAAAGCTGATTCGTGATGAAAATCCATATGCCTTCTATATGCATTGTTTATATACACGTATAAATACACAATGTTCTAGGGTGTGTATGTATAGTTGTCTAATTGCCCTTTACAGACCCGCCACACCTAAAAATAATTCCTGCCTCCGCCACTGTCCACCTCGACGGTGGATTCCGGGGAGCAGCGGCTTCGGCGATGACATCTGCGTCGCCATGGTGCTCCTTGGTGTCCATGGCTTCGATTTCTTGACTTGTCGCTGGTGATGTTGAGAGGCCGACTGAGATAGTGGCCTGGTCACTGAATATATCGGATACCAGTGTGTGTCAGTGTCAGCTCGGATGCATGCTGGAGAATTATTTGAGATGCAGATTGTTGCATCACGGAACTATAAAGGGGATCGAATTTTCAAAGTGTTTGCACCTTTTTGCAAAGAAGCATATGAACATATGGTCCTATGAAAGAGGACAATCAGACAAATTCCATGGGATTCGGTGGTAGGGTAACGTGATTAGCATAGCACCGGGTTACCTTTTTGTTTGCCCACGCCATTAGCTTAGGAGAATTAGTGACGGTGATTAGTATCACCTAACACGACATGAGGTGCCCCATGGTGACATGAATGCCACTAGCTCTCGACTGAGGCAGATCGTGTTGTGGAAGCTGAAGGTTGGGCAGTGACGACGGGAAGAACACGACGCACGAGGAACCAGATCGGAGATAGTGAAAGATATAAGCTGCTCTGATCAGACTGTGGATGAAAAAGGCGATACCGCGCACATGTGATCTGTGCACATCTCTTGTGGGACAATATTTGGCCATGTCATCACCTGCCGATCGATGTAGTGTAGGCACGCATGAAATGGAGAGAATGTCCGAAATCCCACAATAGGATGGTGTTACCAAAAGATGCGATCCTCCTTACAGATGGAAAACACACCCTCTAAAATAATACTTTGATTTGGACTAGTTAAATCAAAAAGGTAAATCCCCAAGATTGGAGTACCAACCGGCCACCGCCATTCTACAGTTTTATAGAGAGAACAAACACACCTGGAGTGATATTCTGGCTCCTAGCTTAAACTAATGGATTGCAATTTTCTTCTATGTGTAGCATGTGACAAACAACATGGTCTGAAGTGTTAAATCTAAAAATAATAAGAATTTCATTACTAACATGACGGTTTACTAGGCGTAGCTCAAAACATTAGAACCAACATAGCCTGCACTCACATGTCATCAGGGGCGAAGTTAGGATAAACTGCCACCGGGGTCGAAGCATCATGTTTGGCAGGGCTTCTCCACTAGGTTCAAAGTTGTTTTGAGCCATTTTTTGCCAAATGAGATAAAATGAAATGGCACGCTAGAAGCCCCTTAAAACGTGGTAAGACAAAGGATAGATGAGGGGTGGAGCCAAAATTATGGCTTCATGCAGCATCAGATTGCCTACTTAGAACCCAATGAGGATGAAAAGCCCGAATTGCCGTCGCGGGTGCTCCGCCACAGTGTAGGCGGAGAGGGGGCGCATAGGCCAAGGTGCTCGGCCGTCGGGGCATGCCGGCCGACGCGGGAAGGGGCGTGCAGGAGAGGTGCTTGACCTATTTTGAACATTTGTTAATCACCTAGCTAATAAAAAGTTTAATTGATCCAAACAAAGACTCAGTCACGTCCATCGAACTCTAAAATTTGAAGCGTCAACAAAATTCACATTTTCACAATACTACGCAACCATATTTAGTGAACCAATCAAATTGACATTGACGTAGATGTATGCCAGAAAAAGAGAAAGCCCCTAAGACCTCACTACTCACATCAAATTAGTTAAATCTAGGGAGCGCAGATTTGATCATCGTATACAAAAAGTAATAATTTGGGATTTGCATTACCACATCAGCTCGTCTAAGTTCCCTATGCACGACGTGTCAATGCGTCCGATAAAGAAGACGAAAGTTCGAAGGGGCAATGGTAAGAGGCGGAGTTGGATCGTCGGATGAGAGGCTAGCTGTCAGAGAATGAAAGAATTCGATTGGTGCAAAGGAGGCCGTTGGAAGAGGTGGAATTTCGTTGTGGAGCGCTGGGATCTTGGGCGCGGGGGTCAGGAATTTTTTTGCCGGGGCAACAGTGGCTAAAATTCATAGAATACCAGAGGCAGCGACAAAGCCGTCGGGTCGGCCGACCCCTACGACATAACGTAGCTTTGCCACTGCATGTCATATATAAACATAAGGAATATATTATTACATCAATACGAGCTCCCATGACACAAATTATGTAGATTCATGCCATTCCTTGGTAAATAAAAAAGAATAATTAAGGAAGCCATGAAGAGATTTCCCTCACTTCGATCAGGTGTCAATTGAAGGTATTCTTTTGAAATTTTTTTAGCCATATTAGATTTTTGCAGCGAAAAATGGGTGCCTAGTCCTAGCATTTAAGCTTACGAGCCCAATATTCTCGGTCTTCTTTGCGCCGAGATTCAACTCATGTATAGGGAAAGCCAAAATCTTTTTACATGGACTCCGAGGAATTAAATATGTGTACCCATTGGCGTATTGTTCTAGAAAAAGAATAAGGAGCGTGTTGTCATGGAACTTCAAGTTTGGATGTTGTAGTTTTTAATAGAAAAATCAATGCCCCCACATCTTAGTCTCTTTTTTCTTGAGTTTTTGCAGCATTGCTGAAAAAGGTTACATTAATGATAATGTTGTCTTTCTTCCTGAATAGACCTATTCCTTGGAGCCCTAACTTATGTTTTAGTTAGCTACAAGCTTAGCCTTGGTCTTCTTCATATGTAGATTGAGGGTTAGGCTCATATTATAGCTAGTGGAAGGAACAAAAGTTGAATAAAATTTGTCATGCCACCTCGAGTTTGGGATGGGCCTGACGCTGGTTTATAAGCAAATTGGTGCAAGCGGTAGCCACCAAGGTATGAAGCATCGTGTTGGCATAGTTGGGAGAGCTTGGATTCTTGGAGGCAAGCTATATTGCAAGATGTCGCGGCTAGCAGCTGATGTACCGTGTCTCTTCTGGCTTGTTGATTTAGCCCTCGGACATTCCAGGAGAGGAGATCAATGCTTTGTGTATTCATATAGGAAACTGCAAGTACTCGAAGCTGATGTACTGAAGAAAACAAAGGTGGCCGACTGCCAGCCATGCATCATTGGGTACACACGACAACGCTGGGGGCAGACCTGGAAGCACCCCTTGCTTAATCACGTAAAGCCAAACCTGATAGCTTGAACAGGTGCTCGGCGAGAACGAAGCTCGTCGATTCCACACGAATACATAAACAGTTGCCTCGCAGGCGACAACGGCGACCGACGAAGGTTCATCATGACGAGACAGACATAAACTCTGACATAGTGTTGCAGCACAGGCAACGACGCCGACCGACGAAGGTTCAACACGACGATACAAACGAAGACTCTGAAACATAGGGTCTTGATACAAGCAACCGCAATGTGCATCCAGCATGGGTGGTAGCAAGGTGGGACCGAGGGCAGGTGGTAGTAGGCATCCCACAACCCCGCACAATGTCCAACCGGGTATTAGGAAGAGCAGCAGGACTTTATGCATGCATGCATGCGCTAGAAGTACTGCATGCAACGGTTGAGAGAAATAATACAATTTTTTTACTCCCTACTCCCTGGTAGTAGTACTACTACCGGTAGTAACTACTCCCACCTTTATCTGCTAGCCTCACAATGTATCCTCCTAGGAATAGCAGCTTACTACCCTCTTACTCCCTCCCATTGCTGGTGCCCTGAAACAAATGGCCACTGCAACTTGGATGGCCGCCTCCTGGAGGTCCCGATCCCTTCGCCGACTATGGGATCAGCGCGTCGTCGGCATCGATGTCCCCTTCGTCGCCCAGGTTGAACAGCTCCGTCAGCGCGGCGATGATGTCCGCTGGTAAGGGGCCATTGAACATGGCAATGTAATCCTGCAATGCATTTTCCACCGGCTCAAGTTCATCATGCAAAAGACCAAGTTTCCTGGTGAGGTTTCTCTGGGCGCGTTGCATTTGAGACATGGGGCGAGCAGAGCGTGAATAAATTATGAGAGTATAAACGAAAACACATACATTCGTGCTGCAACAGTGTTTGCATTGCATTAATGTATCAGCTATACTGTTTTTTTAGTTCAAAAGGGGACGGATCTTGTTTTGGCTGGTTTCTGTGGAGATATACAGATATATATTTCATAATACTACAAAATCGGGAGGTTTTCCGCTGGTTTCTGTGTGGATACATGCATACATATCTCAACATCATACTACAAAAAGTGGAGATATGAGATCTTGGGAGAGATGAGATTTAGAACCTGCAGCAAGCCGGCGCTGCTGGACGAACAGGCGCAGCATTCCTCGGGGAACACGCCGGATCCGCCGCCGCAGCACCCAAAACGAGGTGGAGACGAGGTGAGGGTGCCTGATCTGTCGTCGTCGGAGTTAGATCCGGGGCGGGGACGCCGCTGCTGCTTGGGGCCGCGACGTAGCCGGATCCCGCTCCAAATTTGCTCGTCACTGCTCTGACCGGGGGCACCGCTGCATGGGGCCGCGGGCCGACGGAGTCACACTACTCCACAAAGGAGGTCTATCCTCGGATGCAAAATACACTACGATTCTGATTCTCAACTAGAACCGGGGATAAAGCTTCATTTCTCCGGTTCACGCCCAACAACCGACTAAAGGTCCGTGGGCGACGCGCCCCAAGACACTCAACCGGGACTAAAGGTCTCCAACAGTGGACTAAAGCCAGCACTCCCGGTTATTGAGTAGAACTGGGAGTAATAGTTTCAGGTTTCTCCAGGTTACATCTTACAACCGGGACTAAAAGTTTTTTTTTTTTAACTGTGCATACTAGCAACGTCCTTTTTTCACATAAGACCCCAGAGTTTCTCCTTCTTCCCACCTACGTCCTTAGCATGACATGTAGGAAAGCATATATAAGGAAATACGTTTTCCCTTAATTACATATTTGCCATTCGATTATAATGCTTATAACTATTGTGTTTTAAATCCGATTCGATTCGTTCTAGTTCTATTAGCTTAGTGTTTAACTTTAATACACGCCGTGTCATTCTTTAAACTAATTATAAGTGTTAAAATTTGAGTTTGATTTAATAAATTTGTAATTAACTAATAATATTTGGTCGCACGCGATGCGTAGAAAAATACATAATTCCAAAAATGACTAAAAAAACCTAGGATTTTGTGTGGGGCCATATTTTGGGTGTAAATGACCACAAAAACATTTTGAGAAAGTTTAGACTTAGGGCGGAGCGGGCGTGCTTCACAAAGGGTATATGGAACACTTGGGTTTCTCATGGTTGTGTGGCCCGTGACGCTTTGCGATGCTATCGGCCTCAAACTTTTTTGAGGCGTCTACATGGCATGTGTGAAGGCACCGCCAAGTTTGAGAATTTTCTGTAATTGTTTGGTACTTTTCTCTAATTATTTTAATTACCGCGCGACTTCTCGGTAATTATACGTTGAGCTGCGACCACCCCTAAAAAAGACCTGAAACAAGGCTAAACTTTGCCGCAAGGTCACTTGTGCCCTAGGAGGCAAAACTTGTGGAGGCCGGTCTATGAATTATTGTGTTTTCAAAGTGTAATTCACCATATTTGGTCGCACACGGCACGTAGAAAATATAGTAATTCAAAAATGGTTTAAAAAACCTAGGATTTTGCGTGGGACCATATTTTGGGTGTAATTGACCACAAAAAATTTGAGAAAGTTTGGATATAGGCGGAGCGACGTGCTTCCACAAAGGTATACTCAACCTTTCACCGAACCCTATCCTTACACTTAGGTTTCTCATGGTTGTGTGGCCCGTGCGCTTTGCGGTGTGCTATCGGTCTCAAACTTTTTGAGGCGTCTACATGGCATGTGTGAAGGCACCGCCAAATTTGAGAATTTTTCTGTAATTGTTTGGTACTTTTCTCTAATTATTTTAATTACCGCGCGACTTCTCCCTGTAATTATACGTTGAACTACGACGACACCCGAAAAGACCTGAAACGGTGCCAAACTTTGCCGAAAGGTCACTTGTGCCCTAGGAGGCAAAAAACTTGTGGAGGCCGGTGCGGAATTATTTTGTTTTCAAAGTGTAATTCACCATATTTGGTCGCACGCGGCACGTGAAAAAATACAGATAATTCCAAAAATGGCTTAAAAAACCTAGGATTTTGCGTGGGACCATATTTTGGGTGTAATTGACCACAAAAAAAAATTTGAGGTAGTTTGGACATTGGCGGAGCAGACGTGCTTCACAGTGGTATACTCAACCTTTTACCGAACCTTATCCTTACACTTAGGTTTCTCATGGTTGTGTGGCCCGTGACGCTTTGCGTAGTGTGCTATTGGCCTCAAACTTTTTTTTTCTACGTCTACATGGCATGTGTGAAGGCACCGCCAAGTTTGAGAATTTTTTCGGAATTGTTTGGTACTTTTCTCGATTATTTTAATTACCGCTGACTTCTCCCGATAATTATACGTTGAACTGCGACCACCCCGAAAAGACCTGAAACGGTACCAAACTTTACCGCAAAGGTCACTTATGTCTCGTATAAATACATGAAACTATAAAATACATATTTTTCATTTGTACATTAAAGAGAAACAAAATGTAACATACATTTTTCAAAAAAAATTACCCAGTTAATAATTTACTACGTAATTAACAAAGGTTTACTATATATATAAATAGAATGTATAAAGAAAAAGTTAAAATGTGCTAGTACGTGGTGGGAAATAAAATTCACTGCCTTTAGTCCCGGTTGTCCTTAAGGCCCGGGACTAAAGGCTCAAAAAATTTCACCGTCCCGCCCAGTCCGCGCCAAAATTAGCTTTAGCCCCGCGTCCCTCAAGACACAGGGCTAAAGCTCCCAATAACTTAGCCCCGGGTATCCTCAAAACCCGGGAGAAAGGTCCTATTTTGTCCCGGCCTTACCAACAACCGGGACTAAAGTTCTCTACATATAAACTGGCAGCAGCCTCTCTTCTCCTCTGCATCTCACACTTCGTCAATCTCCACCGACCGGCCAAATTTTCCAAGGTGCGCCACCGCCGTCCATCGCGGCGCCACCCTCCAGCCGCCCGGCTTCGGGCACCGCCGCCGCCCGGCGCAAGCTGCTGCTGCTGCTGTCCTGGGTGGAGGAGTTGGAGCCGGCCACACCTCTCTTGTCTGTTCCGTGGAGAGGATGAGGATCATGCAAGGAAGACATGCATGCGCTAGCTGTTCGTCGGCTGTTCGTCGAAGCGGCCAAATCAAAACAATGCTCGTCAGTTGTCACGGCATCGTAGAGTTGAGGCGGAGAGGTGGCGCTGACGCGCCTAGTGCCGGCCGGTAATAGTATTATTGCCACTAATTTGTTTTGATTTGGCCGGTAATAGTACAGAAAGTCAGAAACTATGCTATGCTATATATTTGCAGGTGCCTAATGTCAGAAACTATGCCTAATGCCGGCCGGTAATAATTTTTCTCGGTATTAAACTGGTCATGGATTTCAATTATTTTTGCAGGTGCTATTTGATCAACTTGGTACAGTAGTTAGCCATGTTCTAAGTTAGCTCTGTAGCATCATATTGCCACTAATTTGATTTATCCGAGAGTAATGTTTATTTATTAACTACCTTATTCATAAAGTAAGGACTATATATTCCTATTTTATTTCAATTCCCCTATGTTGCTTCCTATATAACAATTTACCGGATCCAATCTCTGTGGATTCTAAGTTTGCGAGTTCTTAAGGGTAAACTCACGTAGATGCGAACAAGAGGAAGCACAAGTACGTCTATATATACAACACAATATATTTACCATTATATATATATATGTATATGTATATTTATATACTAATATTTTTCTTTAACTCGGATTGAAGACGGAGCGCTTCTTGAAGAATGTAACCGTCGAGAAATATCATTTCCGGCATTGCAAGAGACCATAGCAAGATTTATTAATGACAAGGTCTTAAAGCCCGACGGAGAGTTCTACAATGACCCCAATGAAGTTTAGCTTCCAAATCGCTAGAATTCAGGACTTGAAATTGTAATCGCCCTAAATGTGGCACGGTGTGACGTTGAAATACAATGCCCGCTTTTAACTATATATATAATATATGTATGTTGTATGTTATTTGTGTATGCATCGATCCATTTGAAACTTTTTCGAATCGCGCGTATACATGTCATTGGCATCGTAGAATCGATTCGAAAACCAATTTAATTTTAAAACAAAATGAATCATCAATCAAAAAGAGCAGCAAATGAAAAAAAAAAAAACCCCTATTGTTTGTCCCGGCTCTAGACAACACCGGGACAAAATGAGCTGACCACGTGGTGGTAAATATGCAAAACCCCCTATTGTTGTCCCGGTTGGTGTCTATAACCGGGACAAATGGCCACGTGGCTGGTGAAATGCAAAAGCCCGCCCCCCCCCCCCCATTGTTCTCCCGGTTGTTGTCTAGAACCGGGACAAACCCTTAGTTTTATCCCCCGTTCTAGTGCTACAAAGGTGCAACTATTAGTCCCGGGACGCAACCCCGGTTATGGAACCGGGACGGATGGGCATGGGGGAACCGGGGATAGACCCCTTTCCTGCACTAGTGTCGATCCGCCGCCATCGGGCGCGGACTTGCACGCCACCACTTGGGGCTGGCCCGGTGGGCGTCGCCGCATGACGATCGGAGGAGGCGCAGCTGGTTGAGGGTCACGCCGTCGTGGGGCGAAGCGAGCCGAGAACTGGAACGCCCGCCGCCGTGGTCTCACGAATAGGAGGAGGGGGGCGACGGGCGGAGGAAGAGAGACAAAGGCGGTGTAGGGTTTGGGGGCGCCGCTTATACGCCCACGGCATATGCTGCCCTCTCTTGGGCCGGCCGAAAGGCCAACGCAGCCCGTGCCCAGGTTGGCTACGCTTTTCGTTCTTCGCGCTCTTTAAAACACATTTTTCCGTCGGTAGCTTGAAAACCGACAGGGGAAAACATGTTTATTCTCCGCGGTTACTCTATTTTTTACTGTCGGGATTCATGTTCCCGACATAAAATATACAATTTTCCTATCGGTGAGTCTTCCACCGACAGGGATTTTTCGTTTCCGGTAGTGCGTGGTAGAGAAAATAACATATTTATTATCTTTTCTTTTCCTTTCTTAGTATACGTAGATTTAAAAATAAAATATTTATCATCTTTTCTTTCTTCTTTATCTATATAATAATGGCAGAGGTGGGTAATTTTCTAAAAATAAAATAGATCTAATGGTTAGAGATCCCTAGAGCCTATAGATTTAATGGCCAAATGTTTCTAATTAACGTGAGAATTTCTAGTATTTATCTTTTTTATAGCGCGTCCGGGTGAGAATTAACGTGGGGGCTTCGTTGGAGCCTCCAATTAGTAATAGTAAGATTTCCACCAACTCCATATGTGTATCTACCTAGAACAATCTTTCACCATACAAATTTGGCACCAAAAGGCGGGCAAGCGAACGTTACCCACGTCGGCGGTCGTTCTGGCCGTCCGACGGCGGACGGACGGCCCAGATCGGGCGAGTCGCGGTCGTTTTGCAAAAAGCCCTCTAACTATGGCAAAATCTAACCAGCCAGTCCTGCTCCTCTCTCGTGGTTCTCTTGCAAAAACATCCTTGAACTTTGTAGAAATATAGGCAACCATCCAAGCCATACTATGGGCCGGCCTTTACTCATCATCTTTTGGGCGGCCTGCCTTAAATTTGGGCTGCGCTATACGCCACGTGGCCTGGAATGGGCAGAAACGGCCCATAAGTCTCTTTTCCTTTTCTACATTGTTGTCTTTTCTTTTTAAAATCAGAGATCTTCCAAAATTCATATAAAATCACAGAAAAATCAAAAAAAAATTTTATCAAACTAAATCAGTTGAGTTTCTCATCTCATGACTTAAAATATCATATAATTTCATCTATTTTTTGGTACAAATAGAGATCTATAATTTAATATCATTTATTAATTTGTTGTTCATATCCAAATCCTAAAATTTCATATCCTCTTTAATAATCTTTGCTTCCTGATTCTTTTTTTCTATAAAGCTAACCCATAGTACAAATATTCGAATATAAATAATCACGTATGTACATATTCACGTATGTACATATACATAGCACAATACTCCACGCCACACACACAAATACTTGAAACAAATATATGCAGACAACATAATATATTTGCAATACACGTCGCACATATACAAGTACATAAACCACGCATACATAGAATCACATGGCCACGTCCACTGGTCATAAGCGGCAACGCCGAGATTTTTCTAGTTAGACCATGAAACTACAAATGCACAAAACAGGTACAGAAAATTCATATTGTTATTTATATTTTAATATACGTACCATGTTTCCAATTTTACATAATTCTTTGTATGCAAAAAATATTCCAGTGGTAATCTTATCAAAGAGATACATACTGATGACCAACTAAAAGGAACGGCAGAGAGCCAAATCAATGCATTACAATAGAAGAACTTTTAGAACAGCTAAATTTGATTTTGTTTGAAGAATCAAATCAGGTATGCATCAGTTTGACCAATACGCACTAATTATGAAAAACTTGCATACAAATGAATGCTATATACTGTGGAAGCAACAAGTACAACATTTGGATGGTACTTGTTCTCATGTACTCCCTCCGTCTCAAAAAAGAACGTCGTTATGGGAAGCGTGCCCGTCAAACTTTTTCAACTTTGATTAAGTTTCTAGAAAAAAACGTGCAACATTTATATTTCTAAATGAATTTGTTAAAAAACTAGACTTAGAAATCTTTCCGATGATACAAATTACTTAGCATAAATATTTATATATTTTAATATATAATTGCCGGTAGTTTGAAAATGTTGACTTCTCGGGAAGCGAGAATGACATCTATTTTGGGACGGAGGGAGTAGTGATGATTGTAAGAAGCAACTTAAAAAATAAATTGATCACTGTTGTTGCAGTAAATGTACAAAGCTGGAGCTAAACCACGGTAAGTGACTTATTAATTTGTATTTGTGGTTGAATTTCTAATAAAAAATAATGTAAAGAGGTAAAAATTAAGGTCCAAAAATATGTAGACAAAACAATGATTTTCTAGATCAAATTGGCTGACTACAACTTGGCAAGTTTTAGACCTAATTATACAGTTTCTAGATTATTTTTCCTAAAAGAGAAAAACAATTCAGTGACCCACAGGGAAAATGACAACAAGGTAACACTTCTTGATCCTTAGTAATAACTTTTTTAATTATGGCATCCTTTATTTTTGCTAACTGTATACTGCATAGAACAAACAAGACTGAGCTACGTTTTAATTGAAACTTTAACTAAAGGAACAAGACTGCTCAAAAGACTACATAATAACTCCCAAATCCCAACAGTGGACAATAGTCAGACATTGAAGACACTTATACCAAAGCAAAATCAATAGAAGAAATAATACCAGGTCTTTGGCAACTAAATATCAAAAAAGAGGTAATCATCTACATCTCAATGTGCATTTACACTATGTGTAAAAAGTACTATTCCTTCTGCATGGTCTACTGACCAATGAACAAACATGTATTCAGAATTATTACTTGTTTTAGAATTAACATTTTAAATGACAATTAAATTTTTCTATAGGAAAGAGAATATGTCTACGATAATGACAATTCTTCATCCGGCAACAAGAGTAAATGTAGACAAGCCAGAAAAGTCTAAGGGCAATCTGCAAAAAGTCAGTACCCTAATCTCAAAAAAAAAAGCAGGTACTCCATAAACATAACTATTGACCTACATTCCAATATTATAGGTCTTACACAATTAGCAAGTTTACTATTCTAAGAAGTAGTCAATTATATTTTAATATGTGGTAAGATTTGATAACATTAGGCCCTCCTCAGACAAAAAAAAAAAATACATCGAAGCTATGAAGAAGATAAATAGTTCGGCTACATAGGCAAAAAACAATTGTATTATATCTAACCTTACCCTAACCTTACCACTAAAAATGTTTTAATCATTTTGGATAAAATGTGCCAACACTTCCGAAATGGAGATGCATCAAGAATAAAGTTTAGGCAAAATGATGAAGAAAAATAAAAAGAAAAAAAGTCCAATCAAGAAGGAACAACAAAAAGTTGTGAAGACAAAATTTCTAGCTAAACATGTAATCTAACTATAACTAACAAATTTCATCTTTCTTTTTTATTAAAATTGTATTCAATAATAGATAAGCTTTCGATTATTGTAGGAGAACCAACCAATGAAATGGAAGACAAAAATAAATGTAATCACAATACTTGGAGAACATACTGGATAAAAGATAATGAACATAGGGAAAAAAGAATATGTAAAATAGAAGCAGAGTTAGACGAAGAGAATGAGGACATTATTACAAAAACTAATCATGTGATATTTTTTACCATTCTAACATTCACTGACAAGAAAGTTGATCAATATATGTATTTTACATGATATAATTTGAAATTCTACAAGGAATATGAAAGCACAGAAGAAACCAATGATTAGTTTGATGGAAAAAAAAGAAAGACACAAACAACACTAAAACTAAGAGGAGGATGAGTTGCAGAACAAATAAAAGGCAAGGAAATGAAACAAAAGACAAGAAGATAGAAATATCTTCTAAAAATGTATTTCAGTTAACAAGTTTTGGTTGCCCTTGATCATCTTTACCATTATTAATTACAAAAAAAAAAAAAAAAAAGCAGAACAAGGAGGACAATGAGCATTCAACTCTATACAAGTTATTAAGTCAGCAAGGCAAAGAAGAAACGCTACAAAATACACATAATATATACATGGATACTTCTGAATAATATAATGACAATATGTTCAATCTTTTAGGTTTGATGATTATCTAACTACATACATATTACTAGAATTTGTTCTGCAGTCATAAAAAACTGCTTCAAGATGCCTGCCAAAACATAGGAAATATTTGAAGAAAAAATCAAACCAATTTCAACAATATTATCTTCGTGTCCATGAAATGACAAACTATTTAATTATTTGACAATTTGTAAATTTTAATGCAAAACATAGACTATTAGAAATATTTCACACAGATAGATCCCCTTTGAAGTACATGTAGCATCCTATTTTGAATATTTAATAATAGCAAATGCTATTATTAAGGAATATAAGATTTTGTGGTATACATTGTTGCGTGAAGAAAGATGCAAGTCTAAGCATGACAATATCTAGAAAGAGCTGTGCTGGAGCACGGGTTGGTGGACTAGTCCTTTTTAATTACCTTATCTGGTGGGTCTGACAAAGCAGGTGGTGGAAGCTCAATTTTTTATTTTTTTTAACTTGGCTCTCGGGCCTTTCAATTAACTTCACGCCTAGCTGAAATGCCGGCAACTCGACTGCTTACAAACTTAGGAATCGGATACTCCCAAACAAATTCTGAACCTGAACTTTGGTCAACCCAAAAGCAGCTATCTCGTAGCAACCGAAGGAGTAGATCGTAGCAACCTGTTGTGTCCTATATATCGTATGGACAAATTAAATTGCTTTGTCCTTTAATTTAGTATTGGCGCAGCCGTTCCTTTCACTGGGTTTTCCCATCGCAAACTCAAATACGCGACTCCTTGTGCATCTGCGTCGTGTGACCAGCGCCCTCTCTCTCTCCAATTCTTCCTTTCTTCTTCCCCATCGCCGGTGGACATAAAAAAAAAAAAAGATTAGAAGAGGCTGATAGGTCGGACGGTGGGGACTGGAGAGAGGACGGCGAGGCGGAGGCGACGGTGATGCCGTCGGAGTGGGCGGCGGAGGAGATGGCCGAGCGAGGTCGAGACGGGAGTACCAATGACAATGGCAGCGGTGGGGTTTGGAGAAGAAAGAGGCCACCGTGGGTGGTGGGGGGAGGAAGACTTTGGTGGATGCGCGAGGGAGGAGGCAGTGGAGGAGGAGTGCCAGCGGGGACAGAAGCTAGGGGCGGGGGCAGCACCGCCGATGAGAAAAATAAGCATCAAGACATCTCGATATCTCGCACGGTCTCCAATCGTGCCCCTCGTCACTCGATATCTCGCTCCTTTCCCCATGCTATAAGCATCAAGACATCGAACTCACTAGTTTTATTTCGCTCCGCATCAAGTCACACCAGTTTTAAAATAGTCGCTTTGCATGCCTATGGTCAACATCAGAGAGCAGATGGCGGCAAAGGATCGGAGTGGCCGTAGTGAAGAGCATACTAGCTGCATAAGCACTTGAGGCTGAACGTTGAGCTATAAAGTTTTAGATATCATTAAATTCTAAAATTTTGATGTAAAGGTTATCTTCATCCGATCTCATATGAAAAAGTTATGATTTTTTTGTGCAAAAAAGCTGTTAGTGTGATGTAAGTATTGATATTTTCTTCACGTGTCCCATTCGAGACACATAATTTGCCAACCACTAAGCATCCGCTGGATGAGGTCCTAGATCGGTGGAGATTTTTGGGGATTTTTCTGATTTGGTACCTGCACTCTTCTCGGATTTCTTGGGGTGCTTTCTCCTCTGTCCTCGTTAAATTATTTGCCATATCAAATTATTTGCCATATATCATATTGGCACGGTCCTAACTAAACACTTAGGGCCTGTTTGCTTTACGGCCACAGATTCTCTGGCGAGCGTGGCGCCGCCTAACCTTCGGCGATCAAAATCGCCGCCTAACGTTTGGCGTATTTTACAACAGAGAAAAGTTGTGGCGGCCACGTTCAAACTCTAAATCAAACAACTGCCATGTGCCGTGGCGAGCCCAAGGTTAGACAAGAAACTGTGGCGGGAAGCAAACACCCCCTTAATCAGAATTGCATCTTTTCATGATAGCGGTAGTATGAATGTAACTACCTTTATTTTGACGTACTGCGACACAGATCGATGCGAACCACATTCATGATTGATGTAGCTAGAGAAGTGAGATCCGGCCGTGCACGAGAATGTCAGGCTGTCACTATCTCAGTATTAACCGATTCTGCACGCCTATTAATTAGATCGTGAAAATGACAGACTGATTCCTACTACCACGAGGTCTAGCTGGCGACTGCCGTGGCGAAGATGCTTTTACTGGTGCGTCATATCATAGTAGGAGGGTACCAACAAATATACACAATCTAGAGCTTACAGTAGTCATGCAGTACTAACAATCAGTGTCTCTCCTTTGCCGTGCGTTAGAAGTATATATATAGAAACGGTAAGGATACAGAGCGGGCGTCCGTCCCATCCGACGGACCCGCCGCACATGGAACGACTCAACCGACCAAGTCATCCTCATCCGTTCCCTCTCCGCGCTCCCTCATCCTCATCCCCATTCTGCCGCTCACTCCCTCATCCCCACACGGCTCCCGCGCCTGCGCCTCAAGCTCACTACCGCGCCCGCTTCGCCCGTGCTCCCTCCCTCATTCCCTCCTCCGCGAGCTCCATGCAACCCCTCTTCAAGCGCTCCCCAGCGACCCAGCCCCGCTCCCCCACCGGAGACGAAGATGACGGCAGTGGCTTCGACGAGGTAGGTCGGTCCTTCCGTGGATCCGAGCCCTCCTCCTCCTTCTCTTCCTCCTCCTCCTCCTGCGGATCTGAGCCCTCCTCCTCCCTCGTCCTCCCCTCCTTTGGATCCGAGGGGACACGGCAGTGGCTAGGGTTTCCCGAGCTCTGGGGTCTTTCCCTTCTCCCCTCCGGCGAGCTCGGAGGTGATGGGCCGTATCGAGCTGTTCGTACGCGCTTTTTTTTGTGTTTCTCCGTGTTGCAATTATAACTTGTTATGACTTTTCAAGATATATAGTTTTTATTATGTATCTAGATATAATGTATAGATATAATATATATCCTTGTGTTATTTTTGCAAAATGCAAGCCTAAATTTTTTTATAGGTCTTGTTCGGAGAACGCACTGGTTACGACATTGAACTACATCTGTGTGATGACAACAAAGAAAATATTCACCAAGTGTGCTAGGAGCTAGAAGCGGAGGCGATTGTGACTATGCATTTCTTTACTTGCTTTCGATGACCAAATAGTGTTACAATTGAGTTTTAAGTTGAACGTGCTTTATGGTAGTTTAATCTTTCTATAATAAGTGGTCTCGATTCCCTTAGTTCGAAGGGATGAAGCCGGATTCAACTCTTATCTAAGAAAAGGATGTGTAGTACTCCCTCCGTCCTGATATATAAGGCGTAACCACTTTTTGTTCATGCCGATAATATAAGACGTGCTCTCTCACACATTAATACAAATAGTACTGGTGTTGAGAGAGAGAATTAAATATGTTTTTGGCCTTTGAACTAGAGGTGGTTACGCCTTGTATACTAGGACGGAGGGAGTAAAAGCTATGTATTTAGAAAAACCAGAACAACATACAATTTGGTATGGATGTTGTATTCTTTATGGGTGAACATTTAAACTATGAAATTGTTTTTTTTCATAGGACAAGTTAAAGGTAGCATGATAGATGGATATATATCATGATTCAAACTTGTAGAAGCATGTATATCACAACTAAGGATAAAACGGTCGAACTTCGGTCGAAAAACTCCTCAACCGTTTTCTACTTTTACATTTGAATATGAAAACTAAAGCTAAAACGGTAAAGCCAGACATGAAAACAAACGCGAACTTACAAAATATCGAGAATTTCGAAAACAAGCCAATTCGAGCGAAATTATGTCGAACATGGTCGGTATACAAAAATTCAATACGTAATACCGACCCAGAATGCTTAACAATTAACAAGTGCCATTGTGGCAAATTTCGAGTGCAAGAGAGCAGACTTATCAATTTGGTTTCTTTCACAAGAGAAAAAAAGAAAAAGAAAGAAGAGGAAAATTCGAGATGCCATCGGTACTAGACTATAAAGGATAGCAACAAGGCCCCGCCCATCTAGCTCTCTATCTTTGGTCCGCCCGGTCCCATGCAACGCAACAACAACAGGCGCCGCATGAAGCTAGATGCAGCCATGCAGTGCCATGCGAGGTGATTAGTCCCACCTCCTCGCGACTCGGGGAGGCGCGACGGGTGAGTTGCCTATATAATGCGGTCCATGGGCATCAGTGCTCCACACTTGGCTTTGCCTAGTTTCTTGGATAGTAATGATCGACAACCAAATTCGGTTTAAATCAAATTTTGAATTCGGGATATTCTGAATTCAAAGTAGAAGAGTAGAAAACGGTCGAACTCGGTCGAAAAACTCCTCAACCGTTTTCCACTTTCACATTTGAAATACGAAAAACGAAAGCCAAAACAGTAAAATAGATTCGATCGGATTAAATACAGAAAATGATGCGGTTCGGTTCGGGATATTTCCGTTCCGTTTCCATCCTTAATCACAACCCACCATCGCTATATTTATCAAATGCAGATGGATATCAAGATGAAACTATCATTACTACTGATGATCTAACGCACAGATCGAAATAGCAAACTATATGTGGCTGCCCTCATTCGTCGAAGAGCAGTTCCATGTCCTCCAAGCTCCGGCCCTTGGTCTCTGGCAGCCGCGTGTACACAAACACAAACGCAGCGGCCGTCACTGCAGCGTAGAGGAAGAAGCACCCGGGCATGGTGATCCAGTCGGCGAGCGAGATGAACGTCATGCTCACCACCGCGCCCGTGAGCTTGTTCACCGCCATGGCCAGGCTCAAGGCCTGTGCACGGAGCCGCAGCGGCAAGACCTCCGCGCTGTACGCCGACACCACCGACCCGTAGCCGATGGAGTACGTGGCCATGACGGCCAGCACCGACGCGAGGCACGCCGCGGTGGTGGCCGGCGAAGACGGCGACGTCGTGGTCGTACCCACGTATAGCGTGACGGCGAGGGCGGTGGCGGTGGCGGCGACGCCCGCGGTGCTGGCGAGGAGGAGCGGGCGCCGGCCGAGGCGGTCGGTGAAGAGCATGCCCACGAGGATGAAGCACGTCTTAACCGCACCGATGGCCACGGTGGCGCCGAGGACGGCGGAGTTAGACACCATGCCCACCGCCTTGAAAACCAGCGGGCTGTAGAGGAGGATGGCGTCGACGCCGCACGCCATCAGGAAGAACTGCAGCCCGAGAACGCACGTGAGGATCCGCCGCACGCTTGTAGATGGCCTGACGAGGAGCTGCTTCCAGAGACTGGCACCGCCGCCGCGGCGTGCGGCAGCGGGTAGTGGTGGATCGGCGTCGGCGAGGGCTCGCTTGATCTCCCCGAGCCGGAGGTCGGCGTCGGCCGGGGCGTCCGACGTGCGCAGGAGCACCGCGCGCGCGTCGCCGTGGCGGCCCCGCGTCACGAGCCACCGTGGTGACTCCGGCATGATGAAGAGCACCCCGGCAGTGATGAACACGGGCGGGATCACGCCGATCCCGAACATGACGCGCCACCCGAGGTGCACCGGCAGGCCGGAGAACGCGTAGTTGGACACGTAGCTGAGCAGGATGCCGACGTTGATGAACATCTGCACGTTGATGAACGTCTTTTCATTAATTAAAGACGACGAAAGCAAGCTTTTTTAATCAACAAGCACGATGCAGACGTCAAGCATGGATGAGAGGACGCCACGCGTGGATGCCGGCGATATCTCGGCGTTGTACACGGGGCCGATGACGCGGGCGAAGCCGGAGCCGACGGCGGTGACGAAGCGCGCCGCCATGAGCGCGGCGAAGCTGTCGCCCACCGACATGGCGAGCGCGCCGGCCATGAGGAAGGCGTTGGCGAGCACGAGGGTGCGGCGGCGGCCCAGCTTGTCGGCCACCCACCCGGCGGCGAGGATGGACGCGAGCATGAAGACGTTCATGGACCCCGACAGAACCTCGATCTCCTCGTCGGTGAGCCCCACGTCCTCCCGCATGAACTGCTCCGCGCCGCTCATCAGCGTCAGGTCTGCATGGAGTATATATTAACATCTCCATGGATAGATGGCGCGGCCATGGATCAGAGAATGAAGCAGCATGCGACGAGCGCACTCGTACTGTAGCCATGTAGCATGGTGGTCACGGAGGCGAGCGTCGCGCAGACGAAGGCGAACCAGTTCCAGCGCGGTGCACCTGCTGGCGGTGGCGGCGTCCCCGCCACGGACGAGGGAAGGAGCGGCGCCTCTGTGCCATCGGCGCTGCCGACAGCAGCCTGTGCCATGGCGCGCGGCGGCGCAGCTCCTCGGCTTGGTTTCTCGTCGGCACCAACGACTTGTATAGTGTTTGCCTCTTTGGATACTTAGTAGAAGGTCGTGTTGTGATTGTGATCACTAGCAGCAGTGAGATCGATAGTGTACTAAGTAGCTGGCAAATTATATGCCTTGAAAGGGACGACATGAGTACCAATAATTGAGCACATGACAAAATAATTGCTGGTGTTGGACCAGTGCAGCTCAACGTTCAGCGCGCGCCATGTGTTTATGCACCTAGTATGCTCTCCACTGCGCCCGCTTCTGTGCCCCCCATCCGCTGTCGATGATGACCACGGCATGTGGTCTACAACGCCTCAAAGCGACTATTTTAAAACTGGTTGGGGCTCCCACCCGCGGTTCAAAACCCCGCGACACTTTATCCTGTGATTTATTTCGCGATTTTCCGTGTCTGTACATTAAGTGGTAGGCGACGTCCCCGTCGATAGCGAGGCGCCAGCGGTGACTTCGAACTTCAAGATTTGCCGCCACCCTTCAAGATGCTCATAGGGGTATGGTTTTGCGTACGTGTATTCATAGGGGTGAGTGTGCGTGCGTGTTGAGCGTCTCGTTGTATCTTGTGTAATCTCAAAAAAAAAGTGAACATTTTTCCTTGTTTCATAAGGTGTTAAAATAAATATTTATCCTAATGTATATATATTTATTTGATATAGTACATATGGTAGAACATGGCATTATAGTTGCACACACATGTGAAATTTCTATCATGGGTGATAGCTCGCTACCCCCTAGGGGTGATAGCTATCCATGCCTCGGATGGGTGACAAGTGACGTGATGAACGGGGGTGGATTGGAACTACTATTTGCGGCGAATGGAGCACAAGGCTAAGACGCGTTTGATCTTTTTTCGGAACACTGGACCACATTCGGCCGGTAGAAGCTTGTGTGCTTTGCAAAATGTCAAACCACATCTACATTGCAGTCAGCTTACGGGAAGTCACGAGCTACCAAGACAGCTTTCCCTTCCATATCCTCCCCTCCCTCACATTTCTCTCACATCTCCCCCTCACGTGCCTTTGAACAAGCATGGCACGCACACAAATCTAGGTGTTTTCCGTTTTCCCATGATATTTCTTCACAATAATATTTGATTAGCAAACGGATTTCACCATTAAATTACTATTTTTTACATAAACTGACAGCATTTACTCCCTCTGTACCACAATTAAAGACGTTTTTGGAGAGGCTGCCGAGTGTCCAGGTTCACTGGGCAGCGGATGGGGTCCGGTCATAGCAACGTCCACGTCCACATAAAGTTGGTTGCACGGCATTGAAGTTTAAAAACGACTTTAATAGTGGGACAGAGGAAGATATGTTGCTAACTGTCCATTCATGTACAAGCAAATAATTTTAGTGCATTTTAACAAAAATTATAATTTTTTTTGTAAATAGAGATGGACAAATTTAGTTGACATAAATGATTTTTATGCCGGCTTATAAGACGAGTACTTCTCAGAAACTAAAAATATTCGTATTGAAATAGTAGTAGTAGTATTCATACAAAAATGCAATGGCAAGCGGGTTTCCTTTTGAGATGAATGAATTCGAAACGAATACAGGTCCTGGCGGTTTTGCATGAGAAGCACTTGGTCGCATTTTTTTTTTTTTTTCTCTCTCTCTCTCTCTGGCAAGCCGGCGCTGACTCTCTTCCTACTGAAAAGCGAGCATGGCGAGGAGCGGCAGCTGGTTTCCATGAAACCGCGGGCGGGCGCGTGGCGTTCGAAGGAGGCGCGGCCCACTCTGCATGGGATTTGAAACGTGGGTGCGGGCTGGTTTCTGCGAAAACAGCGGTTCTATTTTTCGAATCGCCCGCCAGTCAGAGAGGTCTGTGCGCTCATCTCTCTCCCGACACAACAAACACAGCAGCAGCCAAACGTCTCCCCTGTCACCTCTCACGTTTCTCTGGCCTCCCTCTCCTCATGTCACTTTCAGGACCCGACAAAGCTAATAGTGTTTTTTAGTTTTATACATGATATTTTTAGAATAATATTTTATTAGCAGATGATTTTCGCCTACATGTCACTATTTTTTTTTTTTGAACTCTAGAATATAGTCATATAGGTCTTAACTTGTAGATTTAATCGAGAGAAACATAATGGTGAAAACGGATCGTTGATTAGATAAATAATTTGGAAAATATAATTGTTTCCAACTTGAAACCAAACAAAGAAGACATACTCCTTCCGTCCTTAAATATCTATAGTTCGCGCTTTTAAAAACCAACTTCAATTAAATATATATTAAAAATATTAATATTTATAATATATAATTAGTATCATTGAAAGATCTTTAAATTTAGTTTTTTAATAAATTCATTTGGAGATACAAATGTTGCACGTATTTTATATAAATCGAGTTAAACTTGCAGCACGCAGACCCTAGATAAAAAGGGACGAAGAGAGTATTTATTATAACCAAAATGGGGCAGTCATTTTGCTCATTTTGCTTGTCCAATAATTGGCCGCTGGTGACATCTTGAGCGCCTCTGATGAGTGCTGCTGGTACTGCCGTACTCCGTAGTCAGGAAAGTCTGGTCCACTCTGTTCGTATGTCAGCACTTGCGGTGGGTGATAGAAAACACAGCTCACAATATTTTTGAGAGAGATATATATTAGTGGTTGTTTCGAGAATATTTGAACTAATCTACACATGTGCAAGTGCACGTGTATATACCTATATACATGTAAAACTATCGCATACACAGTACGATTACGAGAAACCATAGTGTTAAGATGAATTTTAAAATAGTTACGAGAATTTAAGTGGTTTGATATTATAATTACGGTAGAGTTACTATAATTTTGTATCACGATGTTCCCATATTTTACTTGGCGGTTTTTTGAATCTATGGAATTTCCATTCATGTATAGTAAATTGAAATTACCACAATGGCGCCATCGAGTTATGGCATTTGAATTTACCACAATATGGAATCATCAAAATTATCGTAGTTTAATTTACCATAAATGCGCTATCCGGTTACCAAAATTGAATTTACCAAAATTGTATCACTGAGTTACCACCATCTCATTCAATCCATCCAAATTGACAAAATTTAAGTAATCTACCACAATTGAAATTATCATAATAGTGTCATCCAGTTACCGCAGTTGAAATTACCACAATTGTGACATCGTGTTACAACGATTGAATTTACCATATTGATGTCATTGAGTTACTATAGTTGAATTTAATCATAATTTTCATTGTCATCATGGAACCAGAATTACTAAAAGATTTATATATAAGACATATATTACTTAGAAAGGAAAAATTAGGAGAATTCGGTGATCACTATAAGTGTAAATTACTAAATTTGTTTTCATTTTACCTTACGTAAATATTGCTCCTAACCCTAATTATCCTCATTTCTCTCTCTCTCTCTCTCCTATGGTCGGCAGTGTCTCAGCCCCTCCCCTCGGTGGTGCCACCTCCACCGGCCTTGTGGAACAGTGTGGCGCCACCTCCGCGACGCCTTGTGGATCCGGTGGCGCTCCTCCCATCCTTGTCTCCACCTGCGGCAATGCCCCCTCCCATCCTCGACTCCACCGGGCGGCGGTGCCCCATCACCATTAGCGGTGCACGCCTTCCCAACCACCCGGTCACGCCCTCTCCCTTCACCGCGGCGGCGCCCCCACTAGCTGGTCGCCCCCCTCCCCCACCCCCCAAAAAAAATCACCAACTCTAGCGGCGCGGGTCCCTTCCACCGCGGTCCTCCCTGTCGATGTCCAGATTTTCGTGTCAGTACTACTACCGCATGTTCTGGTTTAGCTTGGATTCAAAAGTGTTCAGTACTACTTGATTTACTACTAAAATTCACGGTTCGGAGAATACTGCTAAATTAGTACCGCGTGTTCCGGTTTACTACAGTACGAACTGTACCTAAATTGCTAGTTTTTAAGGGTAGAATTCAGAAACAAATATATTTACGTTCAAGCGGTATTGAAAAGGACAAATTATAAGCTAGCGAATTACGGTCTTAGATGAAAAACTACAGACAAAAAATATCTTTATCAGACCACTTTTATGGTTCAAGAAGCATCACGTCTCCAGCTGCTGCATCTTTTATGATCGATAAGCCAACTGATTTTGGTTGATAGTGTCCGGCTAAACAGCATTGACGGCAGCGCTTTTACGGTTTGCGGCATCACACCCTGGTGCAGCCATGCGATCGCGGAAAGAAAAATTACGGTCGCATGATTGGTGGGGTAGACGTCTGACGCGCTACAGTTACGATTGTTGCAAAGAAAAATTACTATTTGATGCGCCAGCAGCGCTGGGTATCCTGTGTTGTAAAACACACGGACTCGTCCCTAGAAGGAAAGGAGAAGGAGGAATCCTAATCCCAAATTGTTTGTATGTGGCTCTTACCGAAACTCTTGGGCCTTGGCAGGACTATATATACGTGGGAGATCTATGTTGTAATAACGAAGAATCGGATGAATAAAGAATAGTCTCCCTATCTTGTGTCTACTTGTTCTACTTCTTTCATCTACTACGTGATCATGAGAGACGGAGAGGGAGAAGGTCCTAACCGACGACGCCCGTTTTCACAACACGTTATCAGCACGACAAGCTCTTCGTCGACATCGCCGGCTGAAGCTGCCGCCGATCTTCGATGACCGACGCTTTGTGCCGGCGTCCGCCGCGACTTCGCCGACGGCGTCGACATCCCCGACGTTGATAGCGAAACGGATCTGCTACCTCTCGCACGCTACAAATCTGCACCGCATCGACTCATCGTCACGCCCGGTAGGTCCCAGGCCTAGCCGAACGTCTGTGACGACCGCCCGAATTCAAGAATCGGAGGTATGAAAAAATCGCATCTCGCAGATTGCTTGAATGTGCTAGCCTTCACTGAGCTAGTCTATGCTCTCATATCTTGAATCTGTACATGAAGTACGAACATACATGCATACATGAACAGTTTATATGCTTGTACGATGGATCTAGTAGCCACCATGGTGCCATACAAATTATGATTAGAGGCTAATCCAGCGAGATCCATCCTCAACATCATTAAATTGCTTGCAGCAAAAACTAATTGGACTCGAAGATCCATAATAATAGCCACGAATAATTGGCATGAAGCCATGAACAATTATTTTTGGCGTCTCGCACGTATGGCTTCAAATCCAACCCGTCTTGCTAGTTACGTCATTGTCAAAATAACTGTGTCCTGTAGATTTGTCTCGATCATTGATGAGATATTTTGACATGATTGTGTACATGCAAAGTACCGATTGCTTTTAGGGTTAATAAAAAAAAAAATTACTTGAAGGCTTGAACGCCGATTAGCAGCACCATGTATATGTACCACCATCCCTATGGCTAGTAGCCAAGACCGCCCTGGAAGCTCAATATGTTCGAGTGTCGCTACCGACCTGCATGTCGTAGTAATCTGAAATCGAGTAGTGCCTGTAGCAGAAGCAAAGGCAATGCATGCATACACAATCAAATTGCACACGATCCAAGCAAGCTTACTAGTCGGCCACCGCATTGGCTGGCCGCTGTTACACTTGCACGTGGCCAATCCTAAGCTATCGCGCTTGCACGCCTGACAGGACTCAGAAAGTCCATGGTCGGACCCTCCCGCAAATCCATTATGCCTCCGAAAGTAGCCCGTATGCTACTAGCCGGCTCACGGCCGCACGCACGGATTGCAGCTTGTTGGACAACCCGTGTGATTTGCCGGCAAGATCGATTCACACCTTCATTGTTGCTTCACATGGCTCGTATGCCATCCTCAATGTATTGTAGTCTTGCGGCCAAAGACGCCGCTTGATCTCGCAAATCCTACGGGCCACGAGACATTGCCTACAAAGACATACAAATACAACCAACTTGAAGTTGTTAAGGTCTTGTATATTCTCAAGATTATGCAATTAGGGTGGATTAATTACATGGATCACCTTGAAAATTTCAGTTTTTTTGGCCGGCGCTTTTCTAAATAAATTAACCCTAGACCATCTCGCACTATGTTTCTTATACCCGATGTATAAGAGCATGCATGTACATATTAAATCTGAAGTTTAATGGATGCTTTGCCTAGCTTTATGTTTACGTAAGTAACAAGTAGAATTTAATTTTGAAAATTGCTAAGCGCAACCATGATTTATATACCATGTAATTGCAAGGATAAATCTTGAATGATTATGCTAGAAACATGGTAAAGGTTCATGAGCTCTCTAAATCCTGCAGGACCTTAGACTAATTATTTGAGAGTCTCATATTTATTTTTCCTAGCATATGTTTTTTTTTTGGGATGAATGAATGTTTGGTATTAACTCAAAATTTGAATATACCATAATCCTCGAAAGATGCTAGGATGCTCCTAAGAATATTTTTGAGAAACCATCCACTATCTTTTTTGCACCTTGCTACTCGTTTACATGTAGTAAACTTATATGCAAATGGTCCAAGTTATGTTAATATGCATGCCTTAAAAGAAGAAGCAATATCCTGGAATTACTCCGAAAGTAAAAGTATTTGTTACGGTCATTATTAAATCCATGTAGGATAATTTGCTACCATTGAAGTGTAGTAAACTCAGTATATATATTTTTGAATTACTCTCTAGAATGAGTATATGGTCGATAGAAGTAACAAATGTATTGTGGGACTCATTGCATGAGTAAAATCCCAAATTATGATTATTGACTATCATATTGCATTGAAAGTCAAAATTTTGAAGCTTCTATGCTTAATGTTTGCTCTATAAACAATAGCTCGAAGCTTTGTAAATGTCTAGAAGACAAGATGGTAAATAAGATTATATCGATCTACATTCATGAAGAAGTATCTCTTGTGTATAGAATATCAAAGAGTAATGTAATATGGAAGTATTTGAATTTACCATAAGAAGTTACTCATGGACATTGAGTTAGAATTTTTAGACACTTTTATAAACAAGGATATTAAGTTGCGGTAATTTTATATATGTGGCTTGCATATGTTACACTTTGCTTGAAGGCGTGTATTTGCATATCATAACTCTTGAATATAAAGCATGAAGCTATAAACATCAAGTATAGAAGTTTGACATGCGAAAATGGATATTATTTAGAACATATAAAGTTTCTCTTGAAGAAGAACTTGTGGCTTGCATATGTTACACTTTGCTTGAAGGCGTGAGACTGCATATCATAACTCTTGAATATAAAGCATGAAGCTATCGCTTGTCAAGTATAGAAGTTTGACATGCGAAAATGGATATTATTTAGAACATATAAAGTTTCTCTTGAAGAAGAACTTAAATCATGTGCTTATAGATTTGTTGTCTTTTAAATTCACCTAAAGTATTAATAGTAGTGATGGTGGTGCATTAAGTTTTAATTCCCGTTGAATTAAGTGGTTAATGGTTAATTTGTTAGCTTGAAGACTAATATGAAATGTTTAATATTCTTAGTTGCAATTACTTGAAGTAATATGTCCGAACTTCTCATGGAATAAATTAGATTTATATGTTTTCACATATAAACAAATTGCCTATTGCCTATCAAAATAAATATTGTATTATTTTTATCCACAAAGAAGCCTCGAGTAACCATGAAGGTTATAGTTTTTTTTGTGCATCAATACCATGTAGGTAGATGGGAAACTGAATTTTCTAAAAATGCACATGAACAATTGGACTATACTAGCATTTTAATTGATCTTGGAAGGATCGATTTAGCCAAGAAATTGTATATGTCTTAGCAAACATGAGAACTAGAAGTTGTTTTCTACCCCGAGTCCTATGGTGTACACCGAATGGTACATTGGATATGTGAAGTTCATGTCATAATCAATGAATACTAGAAGTATTATTTGAATTCTATGGAAGCATTAGAATTGATTATTCATAGATAATGCTTGAAGCAAGTTACTACTTGAAGTAATTATGGCATGAAAAAGGGGAGTAATTTTGGATAAAGGCATAAAAAAAATGTGGATAATATATTTTTTTAATAGGCATAGCCGTCCTAAATCAATATTTAAGTGTGTGTATCGGGACTTGAAGTTCTGCCCAGCGTCCCTTCCTACCGAGTTAACTTTCTCTACCGCACTAATTGCAAAGTAAGCTTGTAGCTTTGCAATTTGTTGTTATCTATTATGTTAGACTGAATTCTAACGTTCCACATTACACCTGCATGTGTATCTCACCGAGCCGCAACTATCTCCACTCTTGCATGAATACTAGCATAGCATAACTGCTATAGTTGTAGCTAGTAGCTATTTTTGCGCTCCCCTCATAATCAAATTAGCTAGCTAGCATGCTATGTCTATATGGTTCTCATTGAACTAAGGAATGCTTTGCTTTCGATGCATTGCATGCATAAGCAATAGATTGATCTAGGGCCAAACAGCCCTAAGATCGGGGGGAGTGAGTCTATGAAATTTTCTCAATGGAGTCTAACCCATTTGATGGGATGAAATATTGTGGAACTAAGGTAGTGGATAACACAATTATGATGATTTAGGATTTATGAAGAAAAGGCATTAAGGGATTTTTGCATTGATGGCAATTAGAAAATTCTAGAAGAAATTCCATGTGAACTTGTATGTTGCGTATCTATACTTTAAGTAGTATATGGTCTATATTTTTAATTGTATGAGTACTTGGATCAATTTATTAGGCTAAATAATAAAGAAGCTAGAGAATGAAATAGTTTTTCTAAACTATGTTTTGTGCATACCGGGGGGAGAATATCCCCGAGTTCATAGGAATGATGAACATTCTTAAGTGCACTTTAAGTACTAGCTCACTTTGCATAATGAATAATAACCCCCATGTTTAAATATGTGCGTGAATATTTCCCATAAAATTTAATCATAGCATACATAAATGGGCCTCCACTTATAGTTGGAGATATATGAATTTGAATTAAGCCCATGATAGGGGATATATTTTGAAGTATGCTATTAAAGATCTAATATTGGCATTAGGGGGAGAAAAAGCCTATTTTGAATGCCAAATATTATTTCCAGAGAAGAAAAATGATCTAGAAAATTTCCTTGAAGCTTGAAGCGGGAATACTATCAAGCACTAAGTCATACAATAGTTTGACTAATGCTCTTGTGAAGCCCGGCCGAGCATATGCGGATATTTTTTTGAAATGAGAGGAGTAACTTGAAGTTATGAACCGAGAAGTTGTGTTTACTAGTAGTAAACTAAATGTTATATACTATCAATCTAAAATCTACGAAGGGGGCGCCTGTAGGTTCTAGTTTTGTGTATACTTGTTGAATAGAAATAAAATGAAACTCCTCCATTCTCATGAAGAGAACACCTCATGAAGAAGGTTGAGCACCTCATGAAGAGGATCATCATGAAGATGAAATCCAACATACTAAGCGGCGCATCATTAGTGTTGGATATGTAGAACAATATACCATCTCTTGTTTGGGAAATGACAGAGATAAAATATTCTCACATTGTGAGAGTATTGGGAGAAAGAGAAAATAGTTGTCGACAACACTACCTCTTTAATTGCGAATGTTTCTCTTGTGAGAACCCGGATCCAGGAAAAATAAAGTCCATGGCAAAATCGCTTGTAGCGATTATATCGAATCAATGAAGAAAGCAATTGAGGTTGAATCTCCTATTAAGAAGAAATGAATGTTACTGGCTATATCTCTCGGCAAATAAAACAAATGAATATTGAATATGCGATTAATAAATGGATTATGAAAATCCATATAATTCCCCGAAAATATAAATCGCAACTTGTAGAAATCTCATACTAAGTATTGAAGTCTAAGGTACATATATTCCTGAATGAATATTCAAGTCTCAAGAAGAGCATGTCCTAGAAGGATTACAATCATTGAGTGATTTTATAGTGAATAACTCAATGTTATTGTGTAGATCACTCATCTCTCATGTAGTAGAGAATATATCTCATAGAAGAGAATTAATAATTCACTAAGAATGAAAGTATATTCTTGAAGGAATTAATCCATGAAGGATTTACCAGTCAATTCTTGAATGAACACCATTCATCCCCTGAAGTGGATATTGACCCGAGAGAGAAAGAATGAGGAATTCTAAACACCATGAAGGTGTCATACAAACACTTAGAAAGTGTAATGCTAGCAATGAATCTATCATCCTCTAAATGCAATAGAAAGAATAATGGTGATTTTGGTATTTAAATTATCCCCTAAATGCCAAAATGCAAGATTTGGATTTATTATTGAGTGGTACTATAAAAATCTTGAAGATTTGTAGAATATACCATTTCAAAATCCACTAAGGAAGAACTATAAAGTATTCAAGCTTGTATAAGTTTTGATACACTATCTAGAAGATGTTGAATATGAACTTATTTTCCCCAAAATCCTATGAAAGGATTTATTATCTTGAAGGATAAAATTTATTTGTTTTGCACAACAAATGGTTCTTTTTGCATGAAGCATATTGCTCTTTGTTATACCCATATAATTCATGGAAGAATTATAAGCCATACTTTTGAGTCAAATTCAAATGATGGCTTTGTGAGGGGGAGCAATTTTGTTGAATTTACCTCGAAGGTAATTGAAAACATTAGAATTATAAAGATCATGTTTGCTAAGACATTAAAGTTTATGCATAGATTATGAAGATCAAATTCTATTCACGAAGAATAGAGTATCCCTAAGAATATATGACCAAGAAGTTAAATGTTGTACTCTTTTCCCCTATGTGAGTTTTTACTAGAAGGTTTCTCACACAAGGTTTTTAATGAGACAACATGTGCAATACAATTAACGAATGTGATGTACTCTTTTCTCCAAGAACCGTTTTTTTCCCATTGGGTTTTCGGATGGAGTTTTTAATGAGGCATATGCATATCGTGGTAATCGTCGCAAGGGGAGTGTTGTAAAACACACCCCGACTCTGTCCTAGAAGGAAAGGAGAAGGAGGAATCCTAATCCTAGTCCGTTTGTATGTGGGCTCTTCTTACCGAAACTCTTAGGCCTTAAGCGGGACTATATATACGTGGGAGATCTATGTTGTAATAACGAAGAATCGGATGAATAAAGAATAGTCTCCCTATCTTGTGTCTACTTGTTCTACTTCTTTCATCTACTACGTGATCATGAGAGACGGAGAGGAGAAGGTCATAACCACTGGGCAACGTGTTTCACAACATCCTGACTTGCGAGCGCCCGGGTCCGTGACCGTAAGATCCCAGTCGTTTCACTCCACGACCGCAAACATTAGGTCCGTTTTGCGTTGATTTTTGCTACTACCATTTGGTTGGGTGTGTTTAGACCACTCGAATTTGGCTTGAAATTCTAAAATTCCGTCACATCGAATTATTAAATGTACCCGAACTTGCGGGTGGGTGGGGGGCTCTTAGCGCAATCCGCGAGGTCGCCCGCAAACTTTAAACCCCGGCGGCTATTGCGGCCTAGCCGCAATTGCTTTGTGGCCTAGTGTTCAAAACCCACGAAAGCCATTGGCCAAAAGAGAGGAGGCCGCAAGAACCCGCATCCATCCATGATGCTGCACGTCATCCTCCCCCACTAATCCTGAGCAAAAGCACGGGGCACGGTGGTCCGGCGCGGAGCGCGGTTTTTCGTCCGCACGACGGAACGCGGCCCGGCCGAAGCAACCGTGCCGGGCGGCCCGGTGCTCGGTGTGGGCCGTTGTAACAGTACCTTCTAAATTACAGGCCCACATGCATTTATCATCGTCTCAAAGACCTCTCTTACTATGCACGTGTACCCAATCTATATCTATACCTACTAATAAAGAGAGAAAATTTCCGTCGTCCACCCAAAAATTTTGTCCAACCTCCCCCCCCCTCACCTTCCCTCTCCCGTATCTATTTCCATCTCGCCACGACTAATAAACTCGGTTTCCTTTCCTAATCCTGTACATGCACCTGTAGCCAACGTCCTCTCTCGCACGGCTCCACAGGAGGCCGAGCGGCCCGGTCCGCGTCACATGCAGCATGCACCGTGTGGACTGCGCATCACTGACGCTGCCTCCGAAAAACCGCGACGGCCGCGGGACCGAAGACCCGCCTGCTCCCCGGCACCGACGACACAGCGCGCACGCACCACCTCCGAAGCCGCGAAGGCGAGGCTGTAGGCACAGGTGTGGCTGCCGCGCTGGCCTCCTCAGCTCCTCCATCCGTGCGGGTGGGAGCGGACACGCTTGGGGAGATAAAGGTGAAAGAGGCGAAGGAAGGAAAGAAAGGTATGACTTCTGCGAACTCGAGGAAGAGGTACAGTAGATGGAGGATTGGAGGCGTGCTTCCATGTCCTGAGAAGATAAGGGAGAGAGAAAGGGGGAAAAGAAAATAAATAAAAGAAAGGTACGTTATTACCTCTCGCCTTCTGAGCTGCAATAGCAATATACCACGCCGCTCGCGTGCTCCATGCCTGGTCTGGGTCCGATGAGTCTTTGTAGGGTGATTTTTGCTCATTGGCAAGTAGTGTGCATGGACGATGCCTCTAGCCTTTGTTCGGTGGAAATTGATATATGCAGTTTTGTTAGCGTGTCCATGTTTCAACCAATTAATAATTAATCAAATCATTATGACTATTTTATTGTCTCACTCAATCCAAAAAAATATATATTTACAAGCTCACAGTCCAACTCATCAAATCATGAAATGAATCTTGATAGTTTGATGGTTAATTGAGTTTAATTTAAATTTGTTTAGCACACTCTTTTATAAATTCTATCATGGTTGCACCCGTTGTTGCACGAGCACGTTTGCTAGTAACTTAAAAGTACTATTAATCTTTCGAACGAGGATCTCATTAACAAGTCGTTGCAGTATTACAACAGTCTATATAATATACATCAGAGTAAAGAGCAGAAGGATTACATAACCATAATTTTACAAACCATTTGTTCAAACTAAATAAACTTAAGTGGCATTATTACAAACCATTATAGTACTGGAGTAGCATTAGTAACATTATATAAATATACAACTACAAACCCCGCCCACGGGTTTCATCCACTACTCATCCTCCTCCACCTGGAACACTGTCATACAGCAGGGACCGAAACACATCTGCTCGTGACCTTCTCCTGCAACAAGGGTCAAAGAACCCTGAGTACGGGAGTACTCAACAAGACTTACCCGACAAGGAAAGAGGAGAAGACTCAGGAATGCTGGCTTTAGGGATTTAAGGAAACGCTTTAGCAAGAATCAAGAACTCTTTTGCAGAAAAGCTTACTAATAGTGAATCCTTACTTTCAGTATTTTAACAACATCTAAACCATCTTTGTTATTAATAGAATCCGAGTGATCCTACACTAAATCAAGCACTTCTTAATCATTCCATCTTTCTTTCATCATATCCATGTTCCATCGAGCAATTACGATGCACAGGCGAGAGACCGAGTCTCCTTCTCCGAGGAGCAACGGCGATTCGAATCGATTAAACCCAGCTGAGGATTCCTTACCACACGACATATGTAGAACTTAAACTTGCATATGTCAACCCTTACTCAGTTCGTCCAAAACGGGAACGAGGCCTGCGCCACCCGAGAACACAGTACTCCACCCTGCTAGCCTTTGGCCCGGTGTGGTACACGCTGCTCCCGCCATCTCTCCACTCCCAGTGCGTGGTTGCCGTTCCTGATTTGGCATACCCCAAGATCAGGCTTACCGGAGTGTGTGGCCAGTACTACAAAGTCTCGGCCTTATAGGGCCAAACAACGGACGGTCCTTAACCGACCACGACGGAATAAGCACGGCTAGGTATCCCCCTTTTTCAACCTAATTCCCGTCCGGTCTCATATTCATCACTACTTCTCATTATCCATAAGATATGCCAAAATCTTCATATAAAATATTTTTATGAAAAAGCTAAACTAATTAAGCATGGCTAAGCATAACTTGGCATTTTAAATAAAACAGGTTATCAAGGACGGTATCGAAATAATTAAGGATGATAAAGCGGCAATTTGGTCATCACTCAACTCCTAATTACTTAATGCAACATATCATAACATAAGTGTAATAAACTTTATAAAATACAAGGAAAGGTTTAAATGTATCCGAGGCTTGCCTTCGTTGGCGGGATGGTCGGGTTCTTGAAATACCACGGATATCAAAACCCCCTTCCACCGGATAATTAACCTCCTCGAAACTTGCTCAACTTTAACACTCTCGTTGTCGTTCACTACACGAAAATAATGTATGCTTCAACATGATGCTTGAGGGTGCATGAAATAATAACAACTTTCCTTCACGATAAAGTTGCAAGCCAACAAAACCAACTTGTTGAACTACTAACATTACTAAAGGAGTTCTCAAGGATCATTTGATATGGTATGATCCAAAATTCACAAACAATCCCAAATCACACAAAGTCTAAGTCATTAAACACTAAGTAACTCATTTAACATTTAAATTAATAAAGCATAAAAATAACATATAAATTAACTATCTCTAAATGGGCTCAAAATTTTTGTACACATAGATAATGCCATAAAACAGTGGCAAAGTAATGTTCATGACAAAAGGACATATATTTTATTTTCTAAAATTAATGGAAGTTCATTTTTCAAATTAAAGAGCTAATTTTAACTTATGCAAAAAGTACTCAAAATTCGAGTTTCAAATTTTTATAAAAACTAGATATCATGAAAAGGCTACCCAAAAAATTTTCATAATTTTTGAAGATATATTTATTTTTCTAAAAATCAAACAAGAATCAATACTATTCATAAACTTGAAATAAAAGGAAAAACAGATTTCCCTCTCTCTTCTCTCACAGCGATAGCGGGGCCCTGGCGTCGAGCCGCATCTTGCCCGGCTGACCCGACGCCCATGGACTTTGACCGGCGAGAACTTGCCGGCGACGAGGTCTACACCTCGTGCTCTACTCGACACCGCGATCACGCTTCCGGTTCCCCTTCCCCTTCCCCGAGCTCGACGGCGACCTTGCCGACGGTATAGCTGGCGGCGCGGACGACGGGCGGAAACTGCCCCTACAGGGGCTCACCGGCGACAAAGCACACCAACGGATGCACCGCACACAGGCGACCAAAACCCCTCCACTAATCGAAACTAAACCGCTCTACCCGAGCACGGTATCATCGTACGCGGCGGCACGGACATAGCCGAACTCGCCGGCGACAAGCGTTTCGGCAACTACGGTCTTGAAACAAGGAATTAAAGGACATGGTCGTGGGTGGCGACTCACCACGAGGCACGATGCTCACACCGGTTGGACCGGAGATGGAGCGGAGCTCGATGAACGGCGGTGACAACGGTGGCGGCCCGCGTGAACCGTGGGCAACAAGGGCCACGTTCCCTACATGACCTAGCGCACCTAGAGACTCGACCGAGAAAAGCGATTCGAGCGCATCATCATTAGGACAACAAGGCGAGGCAAAATCGTGAAGAAGTGCAAGCCAAGGCTCACCAAAGCTAGTTCGAACACGGCGGCGGAGCTCAAGGCGGCAGTGCGGCCGGCGAGGAAGAAGGCGGCCGTGTGGTCGATTCCGGCTAGGAAAAAGGGTTGCGGCTGGGCTCAAGAGGTGCGTAGGGAGATTGCGAAGCTAGTGGTGTGGCCAAAAAGGTGGATTGGAGGTCGACGGCGATGGCGCGGTCTTGGCGGAGAGGCGGCGGCGGCGATGGCGGGAAAAGAAAGAAGAAAAAGAAGACGGCGCCGGCCATGCAAGACTTTTATAGGGCGGGCAACCGAAAGTGATCAAAGCGGCACGTCAACTTCCAAATACCATCCGAAGTTGAGGTGGCGGCCGCGGCGCGACTAGAAGCCGGCCGAAGGCCACGGCGGTTGGAAAAGATCTCGGCGGAGATCTTTTTCCCTCCCCAAATACTTTGTAGCGAAAAAACCTAACTTCTAATTTTGCAAATTACTTTCAAATATTGAATAGAAGTTGAAAATCTATAAAAAGCAAAGTTGCTCCATTTTTCAAGATCTACAATTTTCCCTTTTTTTAACCATTTTCAAATTCGGCCTCCATTTTGAAATTTGAATTTGGGGCAACTTTGGGGTTTGTTTGGGATTCAAAATTACTTTTAAAATTATATAGAAACTTGAAAAACTCCAAAAACCAAAATTGTGCATCTTGAAAAGATCTACACTTTTGCTTTTGGAACCATCCCAAATTTTGCATAATTTTGAAACTGGAGAAAAGGGGGCAAAAGAGGGTTACTAAATTAGGGTTTTCGAAATCCATTTTCAAATTAATTTTAAAGAAACTTTAACTCCACATAATATAACTATAAACTCTATCACTCATAGGCATAATTATAATCAAAAACATATATTCAAAATAAAGTCACACTAAACCCTAGAGCACAAACAATCTCTATTTATTTAAACTTATTTTAGTAAATGCAAAAATTCAATATTGCCTAAACATGAGTGCTTTGCAATGCATATGATGACATGGCCTGTTTTAATTATTCATAACACCGGGGGTGTTTCTGGCCATGCTGGGCCGACCCCAAGGCACACGGGCCGGCCAAGACGGCCCGGTTTCTAAGGGAGGCCCGGTAGGGGCGGAATTGGCCTTGAGGGCCGTTGGAGAGGGCACCTCGCCCCAATCGCCCCATCCCACCCCAGTGGCGGTGAGGGGCGGGCGGCTGCCAACCTAATCATCGCCGCCCGACACCGACAAGTCGATGGCGGCCCGATGGACCCTCCCCCCACGGCGACACCCGCGGCGGCCCGGCCGGATCTCCCCGTCTTGCCTTCCCCGCATCCACTCACCGCCAAACCTAATCCCTTCCCTCCCCGGCGCGATGCTCGGATCCACGGCCGGCGAGGGGCGAGGTCGGGTAAAGATCAACCCGTCTCCGGAGAGAGGTAGACCGCCGGTTTTTCCCTCTCAAACTTTCCTCTACCCCCGTCCGTCTGCAGGATGCGGTCTTGCTCGTTGCTCGCTGCTGCCACCTGTGTCCTTGCTCCTTGTCCACCCCTCTCCGGCGCCGGTCTCGGCGGTCACGAGTACTCCGGCTTCCCAAGCTCTCTCCCCTATCTCGCCCTCGTTCGGTGGTTCCGATGATCCTAACCCTAGCTTCCTCTAATGCAGGTCGCCGGTGATCAACTGGTGCCGCACTCGTTGTTGAGGAGCGGGCCGAGAGAAAGACGAGGTGCGGCACGGACATGGCCGGCGACGATGTGTATGTCGGCATGACCATCAACGACGAGCTCCGTGAGCTTGGGCAGATCCCCGACGACTAGGACGACATTGGAATGGGAGATGATGATGTTCTCTTGCGCCGTGTCCGGGTTGATGATTCTGCTGCTGCCCCTTCTGCTACCCCTAGTGATGCAGCAACTGTGGCATCTTCTGCCAAGACTGGTAGGCATCGTGCTGCTGTGTGGGCTTTCTTTGATGAAATTAAAGAAAAAGTTGATGGTGAGGAAAAGGTAATTGCTATTTGCAAGCAGTGCAAATCTCGTTTATCTGGTAACTCTAATAATGTTACTAGACATTTGATTAGGCATAACAAATCATGCACTGCTAAGGCTGATCGTGCTAATATGGTTCAAACTAGACTTGCTTTAAACCCTGATGGATCATATAGGAACTGGGAGTACAATCCCATTGTTGCTAGGGAAGAGCTTTGCCGATTGATTGCTAGATTGGATCTTCCTATTTCTGTTGCTGATAATGTTGCTTGGGATGATTACATTCAGCGTGCTCATAATCCTAGATACAAGAGGGTGTCTAGATTTACCACATCTAGAGATCTCTCTAAGCTTTACAATGAGAAACTGTTGCATGTTAAAAATGTTCTTATGGCTGGTGTGTCTTTTGTTTGTTTGACATCTGATATATGGTCTGGCAATGCTAAGGAGGATTACGTAACTGTTGTGGCTCACTATGTTTTTGCTGATTGGGAAATGAGAAAAACTGTTATTGGTTTTAAACTAATGGAGGCCAATCACAGTGGTGCTAACATTGCAGATAAGATTGTTGATGTTCTTAGAGACTCGGGCCTGCTAGATAAAGTTATCTCTGTTACCCTTGATAATGCTTACGCTAATACTCTTTTGCTATGACTATTTTGACACCTTTGCTTGATGGTTACTTGGGTTTTGATGTTGATCCATTAGATCATAACATAAAAAGCAATACTATGTTGTGCATCACGTACTTTGCCATATCCTTAATTTGATTGTGAAATCGGCTTGAAAAGGATTGCACCTTTGCTTGAGGTTCTTAGAACTGCTATTGTCTTTTGAATTCATCTAATTATCGCATTGCACAATTCAAAAACTATTGTCAAGCTCAAGGAATGAAGCCTAGGAAGTTTAATTTGGACATGGATGTTAGATGGAACTCTACCTTTCTTATGCTTATACATCTGTTGCCATATCAAAGTGTGTTTACTGTGTTCATCAATTCTAACATTGGCTACCCGCTTATAAATGGATAGCATATATTGGTATCTCTGTAATAAGGTATACAAGTTCCTTCAACTTTTTTATGAATCAACATATGTTTTGTCTAGTGTTTATTACCCCATGTTGGTGTTTCTTACGCACACAGAGAAATCCGCAAGCGCGCGGAAATACCGTTGTAGCACTTCACCGGTGGTAAGCGGGGTATCGTGTATTTTACACAAGGGCGGTTACGCCTGAGCTGGCTTTTCAGTCTATGTCAACCTAAGGCAAGGGTTTGTTTTCTTCGAGAGTAGCGAGGTATCTATAGGCTAAGTTTTCGAGGCGGTGATTCCTAAAGTCGTTGTCTACTCACTTCGGGCACCGCCCACTCCCAAATGGGTAGAGTCCGAAGAATTAGCTCTCTGACGTAGCCGAACGTGGGGGATTTCAAAGGGGCGGACAAGGCTTGTCACGACCAAGCCGCCTACCCCCTCAACCGTGGGATGCACCGCAAAAGGTAGGTGAACGCTAGTCCAAACACCACGTTTGCACTATTGGTCACAGTTCTTGATGTTGGCCAAGGTTCCCCGGTCAAAGAGTTCCTTCACCAAGAACTAACGCTCTTAACGAGACAATCTACCAATTCCGCCGTCTACAACAGCTAAGAAATATACGAAGGAAATTAAGTAGGCTGCAAGATAATCACAAGACTCTTTACCAAAGTGTAAGTAGCTTGCAGAGGTACAAGCCGGGCGGGTACCGACAAGTCCGGCACTCCGTCCTCCTAGGAACCGCGGAACACCGAGGGGCGAACCGGCAACTCCGGGTAGAAAGAACAAAGTTTCTTTCTAGCTTTTCCCTCTCTCACTCTCTAGAATTTAGAAGAAGATAGAAGAAGTAGAAGAAGAAGAACTAATTCTACTCTCTTGCACCGCACACGTGGACTGGTTTCTCCTTGGAATTGTTGTGTAGAGAGGTGAAGGAGGGAGCTATTTATACACAAGGGGAGGGGCCTAAGTGCTAAAAACACCCAAACCGTCCTAGGAAAACCTTCCATATCGCCAAACCGACCATCCAACGTCGGTTTAAGTCGATTTGGAAGGTAACAAACCGCCTCCCGGCGGGCCCGAACCGCCTCGGCCGAGGTGCGGCCGCACCAGTGGTGCGCTTGTAGCACCTGCCTCGGGTCGGCCTAGCTCGGGCTTCGGCAAATTGGGCTTCCTTGTTCGAAAAGTTGTAAGGTGGTCTTGGCCCGGCATGGTTTTGACGTTTTGTCCCGATTCTTGTTTGGGCTTGCCATTTGCTCCTTTGGGCCTTTTTCTATTTGTTGATTTTATTTCTTTTTCTTTGTCTTTTTGGCCCAAAGTGATCATCCTTGAGTTTGTACCTGCAAGTCCAAATAAACACCAAAACTTTGGAATATGTTAGTTGAAATCCCTATTTCTAGGTTGTTTTGGTGTTGTGTTGACGGTATTTAATTTGTCGTTGGTTACCGTCAACAAACTCCCCCACACTTAGCCCTTTACTCGTCCTCGAGTGAAGGCACAGGGACTAAAGTGGTTCAATCTCCAAGATGTAAGCTTGCATACAGGTTATTCCAAGCCTTACCTGCTTTGTGAGCATTCATGGTGGCTACCAAGCTGTCTTAGAACAATTGAGCAATGGAATAGTATGAACTTCTATCTTCTTGCTACTACTCATGCTATAAAAGACTTGGTGAGTTTTGAATTTTTGAAAGAAATGGCATTGCTCTTTATGGTATTGACTCTCACAAAGTCACTCTTATTTGAATTTTCCTCTCAAAGCACTCTTGTTTAATTCACTCTCACTCATCCTATTTTGCAGTGTTTTGTGGACCTTTGAATGGAGTGATGCATACATACCTCTGCATATTTTTTTGTCGGGTCAAGCTCGGATCGTTGGAAAGAGGTGCCATACCCTTAGATCGAAACGTGCAAAAGTGTGTGGAAAAATATTGATGATATATATTTTCTTTGCGATTAGTCCTTGACTTATGATCCTATCCCCTTCTTTTTTGTATGCTTCCAGAGAGATATAGGCTATTATCATCATTTTTTCTTTTTTTTTTTTTTTAGCTGGAGATGAGGGCTCTACTCACCCTCGGACACGTGTCCATTATTCATCTCTTTCTCTCTCTCCTTTTTTTTATTCTGCAGCCTGTATCTTTCTCTCTCGCATTTTTCTTGATAACCTGGAGATGATCATGGTATGAATGGAGTATTTATTTGGTGGATGGTGAAGATGCATGTTGTGCGCAATTCTCATTGTGAGAATCGGCGTGTATATGTGGGTGTACGTGTTTTTCCGATCTTGGGAGTATGAGCCGCTCTCAACGCGGATCAACGGAGCCCGACAAAACTCAATGCAAAGGGAAGTAGCTATAGTGGATAATCATATTATTGTTCGGGCTTTGGTAGGATTTGGCTAAGTCAAACCATGAGCATGCTTTATTTTAAATTTTCGAAAAATAAAACCAAGTCTTGTTGCAAAAGAGAGCAAAGCGTCAAGTCATTCTACCATGTCACAAAGATCAATTATTTAGATAAGCATGGGGTCCCTAATGGATAGTTGCTCAACAAAGATCTGGTTTTTGGCGAGGAATAAAATGTATGCATGCCATGTATCAATTGGTAGACAAAGAGATGGAGTTTTGCTAACTTGATTCAGGTTTTAGCACTTAAAGAGTCACAAGTCAAAATTTAATTTTAATAAATTGCGTACCTTTGACTTGTGAGCCTCCCCCACACTTGTTTTTGTACCTATTTTTAATTTTCTTTTGCACAAGGACAAAAACAAGTGGAGACATAGACAATAATATAACAAAACTTTATTGAATTTATAAATAATTCAAACCTGGGCGCACACCTTGAAGGAATTACAAAATAATTGGAAGGGAAATACTGAAAATTAAAACTAGTGCGCGCCCTAATTATTGAAAGGGAGGTAGAGCTCTTTTATTCGAAAAGGTCAATGAGATCCACCGGCGCTCTACCCCCATCTCCCTAGCAAAGTGAGTCGAAGCTCATCATGCATACGACGTGTAAGTCTGCTAGCTTTTTCCTAAGGCGGATGTTGGCGCTATGCCTTTCTGCTAGCCTGCCTCTAAGGATTCGGACATAGCTTGAGAGATCTGTGATCTTCTTCTGTACACTCTCAACCGTAGGTCCCTCTTGGGGCACAATGTCGTCCCCGAAGAATCCTTTTGGCTGTCCCCGGATCTGAGGTTTGGGAACCCGCTTCTTCCACTCCCCATTTGGCATTTGTTCTAGGGTAAATGGGAAGCAAGAATCGGATCTTTGGAAGAAACTGGAGAGATGTTTTGTCGGGTTATTGGAGTATACTATGGTTTCTTCTTGGTTGTCTATGGGGATATTTTCCTTTCCGTTTGCCTTCCTTTTCTTTGGTGTCGGAGTTTCAACCGGGGGAAGGTAGGAGGGCTAGGTCTCTCTTTGGGGTCTCTCTCTCTCAAGATATTTGGAAGCGAAAGTCATGGCTTTTTCTCTATTAAAGGGTACTAGTGCCATGGAGAAGAGAGAGAGAGCCTTGCTGCTTGTTTAGCTTGGGAGAGGAAGATTTGAGAGGAGGAGAAGAGCAAGAAGGAGTGGTGTGAGGAATGGAGAGGAGGAGGGTGGATTTTATAGGACAAATTCTCCTCTCGGTTTTGGCAGTCGAAATCTCGGAGCACACCTTACTACTGCAGGTTGTGAGAAAGGAGAAGGTGATGGGCGAAAACCCGGACCGGCGGGGCCGGCCCAGTCTTGCGGCGAACCAGGTGGTGCTTGTAGCGCACCACCCAGTGTCCCCCGGTCGAAGTTTTTCGGTCACATCCATTTCCTTTTCTCGAAAAGTTTTGAACTGGGGTTTGCCGCTTGCGAAACGTTTCCTTTCTTGCTGATCTCTAATTGATCCTCAAATTCGAATTTTGAAAATAGTTTATGCTTTGATTAATTTAGAAAGTATGTATCCTTTGTGTAGCAAATGACCGGCATAAATTTAGTGAAGTAAAAAGAAAATAATAAAGTAAATACTTAATTTAAAACAAAGTAAAAATATATAGATAACTTTCATGTTTTATTATTACCTTATATAGATATTTTTTTTAGTTGTAACAATTTTAATTATGAAAATACATTTTTTTTATATGCTGATCATTATAAATTAATTTTTCAAGCATAAATCTATTCTATCAAGCTCTAGGTTAAGATCGATATCTTGGTTCGAAGAAAAGCTTAAGGCGTTGACCGCTTACCTTTTGTATTTCACTTACGTCATCTTGGATTGTGATCGCGCCATGTGGTGATGTATTGATGACGGTGTACGGTCCTTTCCATTTACTTCTTAGCTTCCCTTCGCCGAATAGTTTCACCCGGGAGTTGAATAGGAGTACTTTGTCTCCGTGGTGAATTCTTTCATTTTTATGCGCTGATCATGCCATCTTTTTGTGCGCTCTTTGTAGAGCTTTGCACCGTGGTACGCCTTCTCTTGCCATTCTTCTAGTTCCGAGATTTGTCTCGGACGTTCTTTCCAAATGAAGTCCGCGTCCATATTCCACTTCTTGATGGCCCAATGAGCTCGATGCTCCAACTCAACCGGTAAATGGCGAGGTTTTGCCATAGACCGGTTGGTAAGGTGACATGCCGATGGGAGCTTTGTAAGTCGTCCGATATGCCCGAGAGCATCGGGTAGCTTGTTTTTCCAAACCCTTCCCATCTCGTTGGACCGTCTTACCGCAGGATGTTTTTGATTTGTTTATTAGAAGTTTCGGCTTGCCCGCTGGTTTTGCGGATGATAGGGGGTGGCAATATTGTGCGAGTGCCGAGCTCCTTCAAGAATGCCTTGAATGATTTGTCCTTGAAATGCGATCCTCCGTCACGATCACCATGCGTGGCGCTCGAAACGGGGAAGATGATTTCATGGAACATCTTACGTCGCGTGCTTGCCATCGCCAGCTCTCCGCATGGTAGTGCCTCTACCCACTTTGACACGTAGTCCACCGCCACCGGGATGTACTGCGCAATCATGGGACTTCGGAATGGCCTCATGTAATCAATGCCCCACACATCAAATATTTCTATTTGAAGGTTGTAGTGTAAGCGGCATTGCATCACGAAGCTGTGATGTTCCCCTGTCTTCCGCGGTTGTAGCATCTTCTCGATGAATTCTTTCGTGTCGTCGTACATCGTCGGCCGAAGAATCCGCCTTGCCAAATTTTGGCTTGTGTGCGAATACTCCCCGGATGTCCGTAGGGAGATGCATGACATTTTTCGATGATCTGCATTCCTTCCTCCCTTGGTACGCATCTTCTCGGCAAGCCGTCCCCGCACACACCCTGCATGGATATGGGTCATCCCATAGGTGCCGCCGCTCTCCATTTGAGTTTCCGCTTGTTCTCCCCTGGTGGTACATAGCCCGCAACCATGTAATTCACAATGTTTGCGTACCATGGGTTGAAGTCGCGACACCTTGAGTAGCATGTCGCCGCTAGCGGTAGTCGTTGATTGGTAGTTCCTGCATGTTAGTTACCTGCATACGCGACAAATGATCTCGCAAATCGTATTTTCTACTCCCTTTTTATCTTTTATTTCGATGTCAAATTTTTGGAGCGTAAGAATCCAAATGGATCAAGCGAGGTTTCGCATCCTTTTGGTAAGAAGGTACTTAAGGGCAGCATGGTCTGTGTAAACAATTATTTTTGCGCCCACTAAGTAGGAACGAAACTTCTCGATAGCAAAAACTACCGCTAGGAGCTCTTTTTTCGTAGGTAGGCGTAATTAAGCCGGGCTCTGTCGAGTTTTGCTAGCATATGCGATGGCATGCTGCTTTTTGTCCTTGGTTTGGCCTAAGACCGCACCAACAGCGTAGTCGCTAGCATCGCACATGATTTCGAATGGCAAACCGACCAATCCGGGGTTGGATGATCGGAAGCCGAGATGAGCGCTTTCTTAAGGGTTTCAAAGCGTGTAAGCACTCATCCGTGAAGTCTAAGGGTACCTCCTTGGCTAGCGAGGGGCCGTAAGGGGGTCTAGCGATTTGCGAAAAATCTTTTATAAATCTTCTATAAAACCCTGCGTGGCCTAAGAAACTACGGATACCTTTGACGTTCACCGGGGGTGGTAGCTTTTTATAACGCCTATCTTGGCTTTGTCTACCTCTATCCCCCTCTCGGACACGAGGTGCCCGAGAAACGATGCCTTCTCGGACCATAAAATGGCACTTTTCCCAATTAAGTACTGTGTCCTTTTCTTGGCATCGCGCAAGACCCGGTCTAGGTTCTTCGAGACAGCTTTTCGAAAGTCTTACCATAGACGGAGAAATCGTCCATGAAGACCTCCATGATTTCTTCGATCATGTCCGAGAAGATAGACATCATGCAATCACCGAAAGAAGCGGGTGCATTACACAGCCCAAAGGACATTCTACGGTAGGCATAGGTTCCGTATGGGCATGTGAACGTGGTCTTGCTCGTCATCGTGGTGGATCGGGATCCGGTGGTAGCCAAAATACCCGTCAAGGAAACAAGAAAGAATGTTTCGCTAACCGCTCCAACATTTCATCAATAAAGGGGCGGCGGGGAAGTGATCTTTCTTTGTTGCCTTGTTAAGTTTTCTATAATCAATGCACATTCTCCACCCTATGACTTGTCTTTGTGGAATGAGTTCGTTTTTAGCGTTCTCAACGACTGTCATTCCTCCCTTTTTAGGGACCACTTGGACTGGGCTAACCCAATCACTGTGTGGTACGGGATAAATAATCCCTACGTGAAGAAGCTTGAGAACTTCCTTCTTCACGACTTCACGCATCGCATTATTAAGCCTACTGGTTCGCATGATGGGGTAATCGCCGTGGGGTCAATAGGAATGCGATGTGTGCATAGTGTCGGGCTTACCCCTTTCGGATCTTGAAGGGAATATCCGAAGACCGATCTCGTTTTTTTCTAAGACGGCTATTAGCCGGGTAGTTTCCTCGTCACTAAGCTTATCGCATATGATGACAGGGCTTGTGAATCGCCGTTTAGGAAGACATAGCGTCGGCCCGGGGGTAGGGGTTTAAGCTCAACTGGAGGCCGAGTTAGCTCTTCCTCTTTGGGAAGTTCTATGAGTTCCCCTGAATCGTCCTCTTCTTCAATGAAGAATTGGGCGTCTTTTTTCTAGGTCTGTTTTACGGGTTCTCATATAGCATAACTCCCATGACCTCCTCGGGCTTGTCGTACTCAAGGAAAGGTTTTGTTACCGAAGTTTTTAGCTCGAGTAACTGGATAGAAAACTTTTTCTTCCCGAGTTTGACATCTAAATCCCCTGGATGTTGATAGATCAAGAATCTTCTCCAAGGGATGCCCGATCGAAATGTCGAAGTCTTGGATATCAAAAATGTGAAAATCCGAGAGACAACTTGACATCCTTGTGCGGGGAAGATTTGTTCATGTATAACCTCACGGCTTTCAATGGTGGTATGAGGTGCTATGCGCGCAGTCCCGTCTTTGTGGGGGTCCTAATGGCTTCCTCGACACGAGGCTTGTGCAAAGGTTTCGGACATTATGTTTATCCCCACAATAGGGTTATACATGACTTCCACCCAGGTTCCCTGATATTTGCAATGGATTGATGTAGAGGGCCACTTATCCGAATTTCTTCAAAAGAAGGTCCTTCCTCTTGCAACCATTCCGTGCTCATTATGGTCGTAGCTCCTTAATAGACTCTGGATGAAGGTTTTATCCGGGGCTGTTCGAGGCTAAATTTGGGACAGTGGTTTCTTCCATTGTTCGTACTTCGAGGTGTCACCGAATTGATCGATGAAGGTCAACCTCGAAGAACGGGAGATCCGTGCATGCGGTCTCCTTGTGTTCGATTCGGCGAGGGTCTCTCTATAGGTTGATCGGGTTCGGCTTTAGCCAAGAGACTTCCTCGGTTTTACGCTTGGGTTCTACTTTCGGATGGGTTCTAACGGAGGAGTATTCTCAAGAATACGGTTTAGAGAGCTTCTCCTTCATTTGTGGTTTTGTGGGAAAATGACCCTCCGGCCTAAATCAAGCGGTAGGGGCGCTTGCCCCGTCAATCCTAGCCGAGAAATGCTTTGTAAAAAGCACGTGGTTTGGTATGGACAAGTCCGGGCCGGATCGTGTAGCGTGGTAAACCGGTCCCAGGCTGCACCTAAGGTTTCACCCTCTATTTGTCGGAAGTTGAGTATCTCTTGTCGCAGGGGCAGCGATTACGGATATCGGGTAGAACGCTACGCAATCTGTTTTAAGTAGTTCTTCCCATTCTCCGTTTACCAACCCTACGTTATGGGCGTACCATTGAGTCGCCCTCTCGAGAGAGAACGGAAACAACTTCCACCTCGGCGTGTCGTGTGTCATGCCCGCACTTGTCGGGCAGCCCGCGAGCTGCTCAAACTCCCGTAAGTGATGATAGGGGTTTTTCATATTCCGAGCCCGAACGGGCTCGGCCTGAACCATGGCTATAAAGCCGGGACGGAGCTCATACTCGGAAGCTGTGATTGGCTTCAGCGGATTGGCATGGTTCTACGAGCTCGCCCTTAGGAGCCGATAAGATTTGGATAGTGGGTTGCTCCATGAGTAACAGGGACTCTTTTGGTATTTTTGTTTAAAGGATACTACCAAATCACACAGTCGACTAGGCTCGAGATATAACTACGACAACCGTCCCCGCAACGGCGCCGAAATGCTTGTTGGTGTTTCTTACGCACCTGCAGAAATCCGCAAAAGCGCACGGAAATACCGTTGTAGCACTTCACCCGTGGTAAAGGTGGTATCGTATTTTACACAAGGACGGTCGCTAGCCGGGCTTTTCGTGTCTATGTCAACCTAAGGCAAGGGTTTGTTTTACGAGAGTAGCGAGGTATCTATAGGCTAAGTTTTCCGAGGCAAAGATTCCTAAAGTCCATTGTCTACTCACTTCGGGCACCGCCCACTCCCAAATGGGTAGAGTTCGGCAATTAGCTCTACGACACAAATTAACGTGGGGGATTTCAAAGGGACGGACAAGGCTTGTCACGACCAAGCCGCCTACCCCCTCAACCGTGGGATGCACCGCAAAAGGTAGGTGAACGCTAGTCCAAACACCACGCTTTGCACTATTGGTCACAGCTTCTTGATGTTGGCCAAGGTTCCCGGTCAAAGAGTTCCTTCACCAAGAACTAACGCTCTTAACGAGACAATCTACCAATCCCAAGAAGTCTACAACAGCTAAGAAATATACGAAGGAAATTAAGTAGTCAAGCAAGATAATCACAAGACTCCTTACCAAAGTGTAAGTAGCTTGCAGAGGTACAAAGCCCAAGGCGGGTGCCGACAAGTCCGGCACTCCGTCCTCCTAGGAACCGCGGAACACCGAGGGGCGAACCGGCAACTCCGGGTAGAAAGAACAAAGTTTCTTTCTAGCTTTTCCCTCTCTCACTCTCTAGAATTTAGAAGAAGATAGAAGAAGTAGAAGAAGAAGAACTAATTCTACTCTCTTGCACACGTGGACCGGTTTCTCCTTGGAATTGTTGTGTAGAGAGGTGAAGGAGGGAGCTATTTATACACAAGGGGGAGGGGCCTAAGTGCTAAAAACACCCAAACCGTCCTAGGAAAACCTTCCATATGCGCCAAACCGACCATCCAACGTCGGTTTCGTCGGGTTGGAAGGTAACAAACCGCCTCCCCCGGCTGGACCCGAACCGCCTCGGCCGGGTGCGGCCGCACCGTGGTGCGCTGGCGCACCCCGCCTCGGTCGGCCTCGGCTCGGGCTTCAGCAGCCGAGCTTCCTTGTTCGAAAAGTTGTAAGGTGGTCTTGGCCCGGCCTGGTTTTGACGTTTTGTCCCGATTCTTGTTTGGGCTTGCCATTTGCTCCTTTGGGCCTTTTTCTATTTGTTGATTTTATTTCTTTTCTTTGTCTTTTTGGCCCAAAGTGATCATCCTTGAGTTTGTACCTGCAAGTCCAAATAAACACCAAAACTTTGGAATATGTTAGTTGAAATCCCTATTTCTAGGTTGTTTTGGTGTTGTGTTGACGTATTTAATTTGTCGTTGGTTACCGTCAACACCCCACTAGTCCTTTAGTATGGCATCACATGATTGAGATTGCACAACATTTGCAAGAGCATGAAAAAGATAGTCATCTTTCTGATGTTATCAAGCCAATGAAGGCTAAGTTTCTTAAGTACTGGAAGAGTGTACCACTGCTATACTCTTTTGCATTTGTTCTGGATCCAAGAGCTAAACTAAGAGGTTTACAGAAAGTACTTGACTTGCTTGCACCTTTTGCCAAAACTAGTTACAACAATTACTTTGATGAGGTTAAAACTGGGTTGCATAAACTGTATGACAAGTATGAAGCTAAGTTTGGTGCAGCTAGACCATCAAGGACCACCCATCCATCTGGATTGACAGGTAAGAGGAAGCAGGCATGGGGCAGAATATATGGAGGAGACTCATCCTCTTCTGGTACTTCAAATGTTTCACCTCATATGCCACTTGGTATCTCTAAACTCACTGTTTACCTTGACAGTGACAATATTGTTGCATATGATGATGATTTTGATATCCTGAACTGGTGGCATGAGCATAAACTAACCTATCCAGTTCTTTCTCTTATGGCTAAAGATATTATTGTTGTTCCTGTTTCAACTACCTCTTCGGAGTCTTGTTTTTGTCTATCTGGCAGGATCATTGAGGAACATCGACGAGCAATGACTTCAAAATCCATCGAGCAGCTGATCTTGGTCAAGGACTGGGAGTTGGGTCTGGAAAGAGCACAGCATGTAGCGGAGGACAAGGGCTTGGAAGAGTACTACGAGAACAACTGGTTTGATGAAGATGGTACCCCTTCTAGAGATGAAACTGCTGTTGTTGGTTCCACTTGATGCCATCTGGTAAGTTGCCATCAAACCACTACTTGTCTCCTAGACTGGTGTAGATGGAATAACTGTTCTGTTTGTGACATATCAAATTGACTAGTGTAGATGGAAGTGGAACTACTTATCAGCTTGACTGGTGGAGATGATGAGTTGCTGGCTTGCTGCTGTTGGTAGTTCTTTCTGTTGAGAGTGTGAGGCTAGGCTGAGAGCTGAGAGCTGAGAGTTGAGAGTTGAAACTTGATTTTGAGAGCTCTGCATCTCTCTATTTTGTAATAACTTAAGTACTATTGAACTCTTATTAAATGGATGAAACTTGAGCTGTGAAGCCGTACTCTTTTCCTTTCTGGGGTTTTATCTCACGAGGTGTGAGTTTTACCTAGAAAGGTTTTAATGAGGCGGCATTGCACTCACAGCTGATCAAGTTTCCTTTACCTTATATGTTTCTGTGTGCTTGTCTATGTGACTGTTATATATGTGCATAATCTGTGTTATGCATTGTGAAAATCTAGTGAATCCGCTATATATACGAGCAGTTTGAAAATCTCAGAGAAAATTTGAGCTGAAACTGATGTTTTTCTGTATGCCGTACTCGGGCGGCCTGGTGGCCTGTTGGGCTCGGGCTAAAACGGGTTGGCACGGCACGAAAGTTGGCCCACGTGCCGTGCACGGGCCGACCCCCGGGCACGCGTTGGACTGCTTCGCACGGCCCGGTGGCCCGCGGGGCCAACAGGCCGTGCCGCCCGGGCCGCCCGATGCACATGATTACTCCCCACCGGTCGATCGCGAGTCAGACGCTGTCGCGGGTCGCCATTTCGCACACGGCGCTGCGAATCCGTCACACAGTGGATCGCCATGCCCGCGCTGGCGCTGGTCCTGTCTTGTCGCGCGGCCTTCCAAGGGGGCGCTCTCGAGGTGTTCGGTGCAGCTTAGGTTCTCAAGGTTTGGCCAAGGTATCACCTTGGAACTCCGGAAAGGCCGAGGACGCGATCCGGGCGATGGCGCCGACGCTACGGTGTGGGGCTCGCTGCTCCTGTCTCGGCTGCACGGCGACGTCGTTGAGTGTGCACGCAGCGAGAGCGAGGCCATGCGGTGCTTGTGGCCAGCCGGCCAGGCATGTGACCGGAGCAGGAAGGAGACACGCGGCCGCCGGAGCCGGTGAGGCAGCAAGCAGCTAGAGGAAGCGATGCAGAGCGATGTGGGCATTGCGCTGCGCAGTAAGCAGCTGGAGCAGGCCAGCAGCCAGCCGAGGCCGCGAGGCGTGCGGAGCTCCTGTCCCAGCGGCCGAATGAAGCAGGTTGCAGGCCTTGCAGGTTCCCTGCTTAATCCTAGCAGGCTTAGCAGACAAGTCAGTTGAGACCCGCAAGATAAGTTGCAGACGTCTGCTTAATCCTAGCAGGCTTAGCAGGCTAATCAGCAATCAAAAGAAGAAGATGTGACGTGCAGGCGCAGCAACAGTCCAAAGCGTCCAGGCCGGCCGCGGCCAACTCAGCTTCATGCGGCGTTGGCTTCCTCCGCACCGCACGATGGTGCTCAGGCAAGAACAGCATCAGCCAGTTGACATGATTAGTGAGCTAACTGCATATGTGCTTGTGGACGTTAGCGGGTTTCAGATGTTTGTCCGCTAATCTCACTGGTTGTTCGCGGCTATAGCTTTGCGGCCGGCGGACGTCCGCATAGCCCGCTTAATAGTTTGGTGGACAGCCTTGCGGCTGGTGGACGATCCACGACCCGCCCCGCCTGCATGTTGAAATGTACCAAAAGACGCATGCATGAAGTATGAAATGTAGGTAAACAAAATAACTAATTACCCCATAGTAAGATAATATTTACCACAAACAAACGAAAAATGCTTCTGAGTCTTTTCAGTTCGAAAACAGTGCTAATTTTCGATCTAAACACACCCGTGGGGAGCTATCATTACGAAGCACATGCAAGTCTTGTCATCTGCACAATGTCAGAAGTCAAGAAGATCTTTTCTCTGCGTCCTCTTGCTTCACGGCTTATGGCAAGTAGTAATTCTTGCACATCGCCAGAAGCTTCCCGGCTTTGTCCAGAGTACCAGTGAAGCAATACAAGGGAGGGAGTAAAGTCTAGGAGGTGTCATATGGGGTATCGTATGGATTGTTGGGACACTAATAAAAACAAATTATAGATTCCAACAGTAAACCACGAGACGAATTTATTAAGCATAATTAATCTATCATTAGCACATGTTTACTGTAGCACCATGTCAAATTATAGACTAACTAGGCTTAAAAAATTTGTCTCGCAAAATAGTCGCAATCTATGTAATTAGTTATTTTTTTGTCTATACTTAATACTCCGTGCATATGTCCCAACATCCGATGGGACGACCAAAGGGAACCAAACCAGGCCTAAGAAGCCAGCAGTAAATACTTATGGTTGTTGCCTTTACGTGTGTGCCTGGTTAGTTTTTCTTAATCACGTCAAGACTTTTTTTTATTGTTCCTCATGGTGTCAAAAAATTATATGTAACAAAAGGATTAGATAGTAGGAAGACATCAAGCTGACATCCCCAATCGTAAAGCGAAATGTGGTGGTTAAGAGCCCACGAATGTGCCGTGTAAGTCGGGCGCGTCTGCAGTTCTCAGAACCGTAAATGCATACGTGGAATGACTCTTTTATGGAGTAATAATTAAAATATAAAATTATTATTTCCCAAAATTTAGGAAACCAGATCACCATTGAAGATTTTTTATCAAGTAGTAATAGGAAACCGGATCACTATTTGATATTCTTTATCAAGTAGTAATAGTAATAATCAAACAGTTTACCCAAATCAAGTAGTAAATTACAGAATTGATCTCTAAATGTTGTTTTCGTACTAGTAGTAAGATTTTATTTCACTGTAATTTGGCACAATCAAATAGTAATAATCAAATAGTTTACACAAATAAGCTGTATTTCCTTCTCGGTGGTACGTCTCATTTTAGGGGTAATTATTTTTCTGGGGTCTTATTTTAATCTATCCCTAATAATAAAGGGACAAAATTTCAGCCTATTTTTTTTCGTCCACATTCTCGCCCGTATCCAAACATCTGATAGCACCCTGAACCAAACACCCCCAATTAATGTTCTGTCCTTGCAGATCTCGCGGTGATGAGTGGCGCGGAGCTGTTCATCAGGGAGGACCTGGGCCTCGCCGACGCGTAGACCGAGGTGCTGACGGGGTGCATGAACCTGTACATGCTCGTTCCCATCCTCGCCGCCGGATTGGCGGCCAACCTGCTGGGCCGCCGGCGCGCTCCTGTTTGCCAACTCCTTCCTCTTTGTCGGGGCGCTCTCCATGTCGCTCGGCCGCACCTACGCCGCGCTCATGGCCGCCCACTTCGTCACCAGCGTCGGCGTCGGCCTCTCCCTCGTCGTCGCGCCCGTGTATAAGGCCGAGATCTCGCTGGCGTCCACCCGCGACATCCTGTCCTCATTGCTTGATGTCAGTATTCGCTGCCCATGATTTCGAAGCTTTCTTAGTTTCTCCATTGATGGACGTGCTCTGCTTGTGGCGTCGTGCAGATCTTTATGAACGTCGGCATCCTTTTGGGCAACGTGTCGAACTACGCCTTCGCCGACCTGCCGCCGCATCTCGACTGGCGCGTCATGTATGCCGCCGGAGTGCTGCTGCCGGTGCTCTTCGCCGCGCGGGGGTGCTGGCCATGCCTAAGTCCCCACGGAGGTTCGCGATGCGCGGGCGCTACGCACACGCACGTGTCGTGCTGTCGTGCACCTCGGACAACCCGGCTGAGACTGACCTTCGCCTGTTGGAGATCAAGCTCGCCGTCGCCGTTGCCGCCGCCGCTGTGCCAGCAGGATCCAGAGATGACAACGGCACGTGGATTGAGCTAGTCGTCCAGCCACCGGCAGGCGTCATCGGTCTGCAGTTCTTCCATGAAGCCTCGGTCAAGATGCTGTCCATTGTTGTGGCGACGCTCCTCTGCGACCGCCTCAGCCGGGCGCCCGCTCCTGCTTGCCAGCACGAGCGGCGCACTACTACAAAAAAAAATCTTCTACAAGGTATTTAGGATCTATTAACCGTAGTGGTTTTTTGAAAAAACGCCACGGTTTGTCGAGGCCGAGCAAGCCAGCCCGCGGGGCATAAAACCACCATGGTTAATCGATTAACCATGGCGGTTTTTTTCATTAACTGTGGCGGTTATGAAGACCGCCACACAAAATCTATTAACCGTGGCGGTCTTCCTTATCTGCCCGCCAGGGAAAAAAGGCCGAGGTCCAAAAAAGGCCCAGACGGAGGCCTGATAGCAGCTAAGTATAAAATGCACACCTAGGTTTCCTCCTCAACCCCTCACTCCCTTAGCATCTCAGCCGCCAAAACCCCTCCCCTCGCTCTGCGTTCGACGTCCCCTCGCTCCCTCATCCCCTCCCCCTCCCGACCACCGCCTCCTCCCTCACACTCACCACGGCCACGGCCGCGTGCCCCTCCCTTCCCTCCCGGCCATGGCGCACCAGCGGAGGCGGCCATGACGCGCCGGCCCACGAAGGCAGCCTTGGCGCATGGTGGTAACGCGGCGCCGGCCCACGGAGGAGGTGGTGGCACGGCGCCGCGCGGTCGCAGCGGCGAGCGGCGAACGCCTTGAACGCGGGCCGGCGGCGGCGACGGCACGACACATCCTCCCCTTCGCGGCTCTCCTCCCCATCCCTTCAGGTGTCGTCCGGAGCTCCTTCCCGAAGCGAGGGCAAGGATCCGGTGAGGAGAGCCCGGATCCGCCGGCGGAGAGGCCGGATCCGCCTCTAGGCCTCCGGATCCGTCCATGGTGGTGGCGGGTCGGGCGGATCCATCCATGGTAGTGGCGCGGCTCGCGGGCGGTGCGGGCGTGGATCCAAATAGGTGTGGGCGGATTGGGCGCGAAACCCTAGCCGCGGTCAGGCGGCTCGAAACCCTAGCCGTGGCGCGCGAGCCTAGATCCGTGCCCGTCTATGTCCGGATCCGGGCTTTCTTTTTTTTTTTTTAGATTAACCGTGGCGGTTTTTATGAAAACCGTCATGGTTAATATTAACCATGACGGTTTTGGGCGGTCGAAGCGCCATGGTTAATCGATCGATTACCGCGGCCTTTCCGCTCATGGCGATTCTGAAAACCGCCACGGTAAACAAAAAAAAAGCACCACGGAAAAGATATTGTGTAGTAGTGGCGCGGCCGTCGTGATGGCGTCCCCGGCTACGTTGCTTGGCTTGGCGCGGCGCCGCGGCGCCATGGATTTTTGCATTTGGGCCCTTTTAAGAACATTTTTACAAATAGACCCCGACGAAACATTTTCCCTCGAAATAGACCATTCGCTCGGCGTGTTAGGACACGACGCCGAGTTATGTGGCTCGACATCGCCGGACATGACGCCGTGGTCTTGCCATGTCATCGCCGTCCCGGTCGCGGCATCCACCGTGGTGCGTGGGTCCACAAGGGTCGGCGCGATGTCGATCGACGCCGCTCGATTCAATGCCGAGCTATTAGCATAGATGGGCGCGTGGCCCGCTTGGCCCAGCCTAGCAACGTGGGCCAAGACCTCAGCGCAGGCTCAGTTAACGCCGAGCCACAGACCTCGGCACAACCCGACTCAACGCCGAGGTCTGGGCACTTAAGGCCACCGAGGTCTGGGCACTTAAGGCCTTCTTTCTCCCTCCTCCATTCTACCAGCACTAGCGTTCACCACGGATATAGTAATGGTTGGCAGATGCTTCACCACGGGGCATAACTACCTGCAATGAACCTAGAATTGAGCTGCAAATGGTTCTCCTCTGCCTCAGCAGTGGCACAAACATGTGGTTGCTTCAACGAGGTAATCTTCCATTTGCCTGCCTTCATCTTCCTAGCGCATACTCTCCACCCATGGTGTTGTTCTTCACAAGCCACAGTGTACCTCTTTTCCTTGTAGGAATTGATGAACCTATAAGGATGGTTGTGCACATTGAGTACTCTTGCAACCATGATTTCAAGTCATCCATGGTAGCAAACAATATGCCCTTCCTTATGATATGGCAACCACTAACATCAGGGACTACTGTATCACTAGGCCCTCCATCAGCTACTACCCTCTGGCCATGGCTAAGGTCCTCAAAATCTGCAACTAGTGGATCCCTCCCGAGAAAAACCCCGGACAATGTCTCTATTTCCATAGCATCGAGACAACGAATAGGGCGTCGTCATCAGAGTCTTCAACTATCTCATCTACAAAAGTTTCATCATCTCCGGCTACATCCACATCAAACCGGTTCATAGCCACCCGCATCGCCAAAGTCATCCTCACCACTAAGATCATTTTTTGTCACTAAGATCATCATCAATAGAGTTAAATCGCCCGACATCGTCCAAACCTACTTCTCCGTCACCAACTTCATAAGAGTCATCATCATCATCATCATCATCATCATCATCATCATCATCATCATCATCATCAATGTTATGATTGTCATCACCATCGGCCCAAGTTCTCATGATGATCTCCATCGCCCTCACAACAACCTTCATCTCCCTCGGCCCACCCTAACCCTTGAATACCGCCATAGGTTGGTTGTGTAAGAACTATTTCTTCTTCTAATGAAGGACTACTCTCTATGCGAGGGTGGTACAATGGGCAAGCTTCAATGTTCGTGATTCCTATATGCCATACTCCTTACTTACCACCAAATCTAAAGATCGCACTTTAGAGGCCAACATAATTTGCCTTGTAACCATTCCATTCGGACTCCCTTGTAATTTTGAGCAACCTCTTGATCCATGGACCTTAGATGACCCAACATATATCACCCCTCAAACTGAACATGCACGCGTCTCCATCGGTCCAACCTAACCAATGTTTCACATGGTCCACTAACTTGATTAAAGAGGGTGACTTAGAAAAAATCAGCAATTTCTCGGACATGTCCTCAAATTCCACAAGTATCATCTCTTGTCCTAACAACACGTCCTCCATGATTAAACCTCACTAATTTATCCATCTACAGCTATTGACGGTAGATAACGTCAACATTTCATAGTTAAATAAACATGAAAAATGATATGAAAGGATGATTTCACTAGAGTCTAGGGTTTGATTCTAACAAGTTCCACGAGTTTTGGTGTTCTCACTTGTTTTGTAGGATTTATTAATTTTTCACCAAATAAAAGTATCTCAAATGATGATTTGGAGTGCACCATAGCGAAGAGATTGTCGAGATGATCGAAATGCAGGACCTAGCATTTGCCACATTTAGAGTCCGGAATTGAAAGATATGAATTTCACAAGCTAACATACACTAGTAGACTCTAGAAGACACCGAGGAGGATGCCACGCTGAAGGTGGGGCCCACCTTGCATAGAGCCAAGGTGGCCGACCCTCAAATTTCATCAAATGCCACCTTCTTGTGGAAGCTTCCTCCACCGACCTATGAGATTGCATCTATATTGTCCAATAAGGTCAGTTTGATCCGACGACTACGATTCATTCCACCGGCCTATATAAGTAGAGGCAGACCTCCTCCCTAAAAACCCTAATTCATTATCTCTCAATCGGGATTGATTGTAAAGGTGTCCCAATGTAAGGATAACCTCTCACTCAATGTTATAGAATTAGATCTAGACACATTCAATGTAGTAGATTAGATCTAGTTGAGAGTTAGGGAGGCGGGAGCTGCGCTCCTGGTTCTAGAGGAGTCTTCGAGTTGGTATGTCTTTATATCTTTTCTTTGCAAGACTTATACTTTAATATATTTATCTTCTCTATTTACTTTCATGCCTTTAATGTGATTGGTTAGTATAGTTATTATGCCATTGCATGGGATCTTTGCTTGTATTGAGTGCTCTAGTTATTAATTGTGATTAGAGTAGTAATCCATAGTGTAGACATGGTGTCTAGATTACGGGTTACCTAAGGTTGCGCCTAATATTTCGGTTAGTTGTGGTAGCCCCAGAGATGACGAATCTGTCGCCGCCAGGCAATCCACCACGTTAGGATTGGTGTTTACAGAGCTTTAGGCGACCTTCCCCAATTACCCCTTCCCGGTCTTTATCGAGAGTTGGAAAGAAACTTCTACTCCAAAGTGCTTTTGTGTGATTTGCTATATTTATCCATGCTTTAGTTATCATAGAACCAAAGTAATAGAGAAGTATATTAGGAACCTTGATCTCTCTGTTATCCTCATATAGTTATCTAAACTACTTATTATTTATAGATTTCTTTTATGCATTATTATTCATTGTCTTATTTATATGAATCATTTACCCCCTTACTTTAGTCTAGTTGGTTTATTAAGTTAGTAGATACATGATTGTGAATTATTAGATTCTTTAACCAAAGCTTCCTTGTGGATACGATACTCTAGAATACTCTTAAAAACTACAATGGTGTTAAATGGCGCTTGCAAAATCCTTCATATTCTAATTGCACTTAACAGATACCAACAACAGCCATCACACAACAAATGTAGTCACATATCATGATCTCATAAATCAATAACATTTGAAACTATAGTTGCCAAAGCATTACAATCAAAACACCGCTAACCCTTAACATTAATGGAACCCCTAATGCCAAATGAGACCCTAAACAACAACCACATTAACTGTTGACGGTCACTAACGACATATTTTTAACGTCAACATTCTACCATAAAGGGAGTGAAACTATACATTATCATACTCATATACATCTATTACTCACATATTTCCACTTGTAGTGTCCTAAAATGTATTTTGCAAAGATTTATAATAAAACAGTGGAAATACGACCGAAAGGCGCAACCCGAAAGCGCACTTTAGAAGATCACAAGCCCGAGGTGGAAATGGACCAAAACGCCAAAGATGGGCCGAGCAAACGTCACCTACACACTTTTCGGGTCAGCAACGACACCACACCGGAGACCGGGCGGCCGAAGCCAGTGGGGTGCGGCGCACCAGGTGCGCCCGCACCCATCCCGAGGCGGCTCGAGCCCGTGTTTGGCGTGGCGGTGCAATAAGTGACCGGAGGGCGGTGCGGTGGTGGAATGCCCTGGTTCAACGTACCGATCTTGCCAAGGCCGGTTTAGGGGTATTAGGTCATTTAGCCTCCTCTCCTTTGTGTATAAATAGCTCCCCTCTCCTCCTCCTTCTTCCACACACCATTTGGAGCAACCTCTCTCACCACACTCCTCTCTACTCCACCTCTCTTTAGTTCTTTTAGCTTTAGTAGGATTTGGAGCAAGGCTAAAGCTTCATTGGAGAGCTTGTACTTGGGAGAAAGGAATATCGGTATGAATCCAATTATGGTTTCTTCTCAAGTCTTGTTCTTATATAGTTGTGCAATAGAGCTAGAGTATTTACATGTTATAGACTTGACATATGAACTAGCATATAGTTTCTATGTTATATTCTTGACATGTTGTTCTCATTACCCATCATGATAGAAGAACTAGACTATAGTTCCTATGTCATGGTTAGTCGTATAGAACTTTAGGCTTAACCATTCGTGCCATGTATTTGAGTAGAGTAAGAGTTGTGCCGAGATGGCGGTTCGTTGTGGTTTTCGGGCCTGTCCATGTTCTAGCTCGTTCATCCGTAGGGTGAGAGTCCGGGGGACATGGAATGTACCTTAACATGCGGGCATGGTGCCCTGGATGAGCGGGACCTTCGGATATGAGAGCATGCCACGGTCATGAGGGTAGGCGCAGGGTCGTGACAGCCCCTGCCCGTCCCTTGTAATCCCTCCACGTTCGTATGTGATGTAGGAGTTCGTAAATGCCTTCCATTGGGCCGGATGGTACCGGGAGGTCTCCCCGTCCATCTCACTCTCAACCTAAAACTCTAGTCATTTATGTTTGCATGATTATTAACTTGTTCTTTGCACAGCCTATACATTAGGAATGCCCGCTTCACTTTAGGAATATTCTTTATTCTTTATTTTCCTTTTATCCTTGAGGTTGGCCCAAGTGTGTGTCACACTATCTTATGAACTATCATGACTTACCCCCCCCCATTGAGTATTGGTCAACCGCATAGACATGTCGTCTTGTTCATGCCCCTACTAGAATCCTACACCTTGCCTTCCCTTGGGAAAAATATAAATAACGATACCCTCAATATCTCCGGGTGAAATGCTACAACGGTATTTCCGTGCGCTATGACTTGTTAAATAGAACGTTCTAGAATGCCACCCGACATCCCGCGTGGCGATGTTCTTTGGAATGTAACAATTCCGGTGAAGTCGTCGTGGGAAGTCAACCGTTGGTTTTCCAAAGACTCCCCGCCTTTTTGGCGCTTGCGCTCTGATTACCAATAGGCATTTCTAAAAGCGATTGCCTATTTGGTGATTGCGCTAAGAAATGTCAACAAGCATTTCCGGCGCCGCCGGGAAGGGATTGGTTGATGATTCTAGAAAGACATGTTCATGATGATGTGCATGTGTAAGTAGCCATTACTCATGCGGGCTAATCTTTCATGTTTTCTCGCCGTTGTGGATGAAGACAGATAGTGTTCGATTGGTTTGTCCCCGCGTTGAACAACTACATCGCAGATCCGGAGGCACTCCTAAAGAAGAACCCAACTCATATCACATCTTCTCCGCGCTACTCCGCCAACAAACAAACCAATCACCCTTGCATCATCTGCTACTTCACTCATGGCCAAGTCGATCCAGTGACCATTCCGTCCCTCTTTTTGCCAACGTGCCCGTTGGGCCCGTTGTCAACATGGGAACCGAGAACTTTGAGCTCCGGCCGCCTAATCAAGATGGTGCGGGCAAACCAATTTTATGGTTTGCCAAGTGAGGACGCAAAATGCGCATCTCGCAACACTTCCTCGAGCTCGCTGACACCATTGTCATCCAAGGTGTCACACCGTAAGCCATTAGAATCCGGCCTGTTTCCCTTCTCCATCACGGGAAGGCAAAATAGTGGTTCTATAAAGAGACGGAAGGCTGTCAACACGTGGAACAAATGTTCCACGGCGTTCCTCACTAAATTCTTCCCCATGGGAAAACTCACACCTTGAGGGGAAGAATTGCCAACTTCCAGCCAGAATCCTATGGAACCCATACCCACGGCATGGGAAAGGTTACAAGAGTACATTCAAGCATGCCCGCACCATGGGATAGAAAAATGGCTCGTGATACTGAGAACTTCTACAATGGGTTAACACCCATGTCAAAAGAGCACATTGATGCCATCGCTTTGAGGTGCCTTCCTCTCCCTCACCATCGATAGAGCAACAGCTCTTATGGAGAAAATGGTATCCAATCAAGCTTGGGGGAGGAAAGCTTTGGCGAACAAGAAGATAGCATGCATACAATGGAGGAGACGGACGTGCTCGCTACAATGGATCTCTCCTCGTTGAAAGAACTTGACAAGTGCGTCCACCAAGAAGAAGCAACCTACGACACTTGTCCAAGGCCATGGACTCACATGTAACATGTGAAGTCTATGGCAATGTTGGCGATTCGAGGAACAACTACCTCGAAACCCGCGAAGACATCACCTACATCAAAGAACAGGTTCCGCCAACAAGGAGACCATAAAGGGTGGAATAAACAGTCGCGCCCACAAAACCAAGGAGGTAATTCAAACTCAAGGTACAATTCGAATCCTCTCTCCTTGGAAGACTTGGTCTTAAACCAAGCAAAAATAATTGAAGATCTTTCAAAGAAGTTGATGCTCAATGATAAAACAATTGAAAACAAGATTTTCAAAATTAAAAGTTTAACTTCTTCTTATGAAAGACAACCGAAGTTTTAATAAAATGATAGAAACACAATTAGCTCAGTTTTGTCGCCGCTTGCTCATTACCGGTTTGGGAAAAGTTAGGGGGCAACCCGAAACTTCTCTTGAATGCTTAAAATGGTCTCATTGAGGTCCGGTAAGCCTCTATGTCGAAAAGATAGCAAGTCTCCTACCGAGCCACCACTCATTATCAAGAAGGAGGATCCCGGCGCCCGACAATTACATGCCTTCGCTTGGCCCACGTGTCTTCGAGGATGCCTTCGCGACCTTGGATCAAGCATAAATATCATGTCCAAGGTAACATACGATGAAATACTAGGTGGACCTTTGTCCCCTGTACATTTTGAACTGCAGATGGCGGACCTATCACTAAGGAAGCCGGAGGGAGTAGCTCAGGACGTTATGGTGAAAATTCGAGAAGCATACATCCCGACGGACTTTGTCATCCTGGACATGGGTCACAACAAGAGAGTTCCCCCAACCCTTGGGAGACCATTTCTTAACACTACAAATGCAGTCCTACACGTGGGATCAGGGCATGCTAGCTTTCATATGCAGGGTCTTACAATGAGATGCCCATTCAATGGGTTCAACAAGCATAAGAAAGCTAAAAACAAGCAGCCCAAAGAAAGTAAAGCCGAGAAAAGTGTTAAGTAGGCATGGCGGGCAGAAAGGGCGACATCCACATCCACTTCTCCTGATACGGGTGTACACTCATCAAGCAAAAAAATGAAAGGAGAAGAGTCCCGCCAACAAAGACTTTAAAAGATAAGTCCTTGCCGAAGGTAAATCGGTAGTTATCTTTTATTTTGTTACAATAATAAACTCCCAATAATAAACTCCATGATGCTTACAATAAAAAAAAAGAGAAGAAAAATAAATAAATAATAATAAAAAAAGAGAGAGAGAGGAGATGAGGAGGAGACAAGAGAGAGGAAATAAACCTTTCGGCCCCAAGTTCTTTGTCCCGTTCTTGTGATAACATCAAACGACAAGCTTGGGGGAGCCTCCAAACCACGCGACCAATCACAACTCGGATCATTCTAGCCGCACAAGCTAGCACAACCATGAAAGGTAAGTAAAGAGCTAGCTTGGGGAGGACTCCAAGAAAGGTAACGTGTATCTCACATTTTGATTATATTTTCTAATCTTATGAAATGATGAGTTACGCTAAAAAAGAGAGAGGCAAAAATTTCATTCCTATACATATGAGCTATGGAAATGTTTAGCTTTAGCCCCTTGTTGAAATGATGAATAGTTGCTCTGTCTTATGTTTTGCCTCGTGCCTAGTTTATAACTTGAATTTCTAAAGTTTGAGTTTAGTGGCTTAGTTTCAATCTTACCTTGAAAAACCCGATTCATGTGGGTTGCATAAGCTCTATCTAGTCTAAGTTGTTGCTAAATATGATATGGTACAAATAGATTTGCTATGATTTCATTCGAAAGAGAAACTTGACATCCGGGAATTTAATTCAAAGAAAGAGAAAGATATGGGCTATGCTAAAAAAAAAAGAGAAAAGAGATGAAAAAGGGACAAGTGTCCGAGGGCGAGTAGAGCCCACATCTCCCAAAAAAAAAAAAAAAGAGAAAGGGAGGAAATAATAGACACAAGTCTAAGGGTGAGTAGAGCCCACCTCTCCAAAAAAAAAAAAAAAAAAAAGGAGAAAAGAAATAAGCCCATGCCTTCTCGAAAAGCAAATATAATAAATAATCCCTGGATGAAAAAAAATTGATCAAAAGAATGAATGAGTAGTATCTCTATTATAACCATTCTATCTAGCAACCGCCCAAGACTTCGAGACGGCTAAAAAGCCCCGCTTACGATGAAAGGTAATAAAGGGAGAATAAAGACGTGCCATTTTATTCAAACTATAGTAGAAAATCTTGTTATAAACCCGGCACTTGTGAAATGTAATCAGCATGGTAGCAACTCCGATCAACAACCAAGTACTTATCTTTTTTGCTCGAGGACGCGCCAAAGGGGTAAGCTTGGGGGAGTTGTTGACGGTCACTAACGACATATTTTTAACGTCAACATTCTACCATAAAGGGAGTGAAACTATACATTATCATGCTCATATACATCTATTACTCACATATTTCCACTTGTAGTGTCCGAAATGTATTTTGCGAGATTTATAATAAAAAAAACAGGTGGAAATACGACCAAAAAGGCGCAACCCCGAAAGCGCACTTTAGAAGATCACAAGCCCAGGGTGGAAATGGACCAAAACGCCAAAGATGGGCCGAGCAAACGTCACCTACACACTTTTTTCGTGTCCAGCAACGACACCACACCGAGACCCGGCCGAGCCGAAGCCAGTGGGTGCGGCCGCACCCCCAAGGTGCGCCGCACCCATCCCGAGGCGGCTCGAGCCTGTGTTTGGCGTGGCGGTGCAATAAGTGACCTAGAGGGCGGTGCGGTGGTGGAATGCCCTGTTCAACGTACTGATGCGCCGCCAAGGTCGGTTTAGGGGTATTAGGTCATTTAGCCTCCTCTCCTTTGTGTATAAATAGCTCCCCTCTCCTCCTCCTTCCACACACACCATTTGGAGCAACCTCTCTCACCACACTCCTCTCTACTCCACCTCTCTTTAGTTCTTTTAGCTTTAGTAGGATTTGGAGCAAGGCTAAAGCTTCATTGGAGAGCTTGTACTTGGGAGAAAGGAATATCGGTATGAATCCAATTATGGTTTCTTCTCAAGTCTTGTTCTTATATAGTTGTGCAATAGAGCTAGAGTATTTACATGTTATAGACTTGACATATGAACTAGCATATAGTTTCTATGTTATATTCTTGACATGTTGTTCTCGATTACGATCATGATAGAAGAACTAGACTATAGTTCCTATGTCATGGTTAGTCGTATAGAACTTTAGGCTTAACCATTCGTGCCATGTATTTGAGTAGAGTAAGAGTTGTGCTGAGATGGCGGTTCGTTGTGGTTTTCGGGCCTGTCCATGTTCTAGCTCGTTCATCCGTAGGGTGAGAGTCCGCGGGGGACATGGAATGTACCTTAACATGCGGGCATGGTGCCCGGATGAGCGGGGACCTTCGGATATGAGAGCATGCCACGGTCGTGAGGGTAGGGCGGCGGGGTCGTGACAGCCCTGTCCCCTTGTAATCCCTCCACGTTCGTATGTGATGTAGGAGTTCGTAAATGCCTTCCATTGGGCCGGATGGTACCGGAGGTCTCCCCGCCCATCTCACTCTCAACCTAAAACTCTAGTCATTTATGTTTGCATGATTATTAACTTGTTCTTTGCACAAATATACATTAGGAATGCCTCGCTTCACTTAGGAATATTCTTTATTCTTTATTTTCCTTTTATCCTTGAGGTTGGCCCAAGTGTGTGTCACACTATCTTATGAACTATCATGACTTACCCCTGCATTGAGTATTGGTCAACTGCATAGACATGTCGTCTTGTTCATGCCCCTACTAGAATCCTACACCTTGCCTTCCCTTGGGAAAAATATAAATAACGATACCCTGAATATCTCCGGGTGAAATGCTACAACGGTATTTCCGTGCGCTTGCGGACTTGTTCTGTAAACGTTACAGAATGCCACCCGACATCCCGTGGCGATGTTCTTTGAATGTAACAATTCGGTGAAGTCGCCGTGGGAAGTCAACCGTTGGTTTTCCAAACTCTTTGCCTTTTGGCGATTGCGCTCGATTACCAATAGGCATTTCTAAGCGTGATTGCCTATTTGGTGATTGCGCTAAGAAATGTCAATGACTACTAAGTCGAAACACACTGATATCAAGAAATCCTAGTGCCAAATGACCAACTTCCATTGAAGCCAATCATAACTTGACTACTCAATCATAAATAGCATCCCACAGATCAAATTAAACCATACATTTCACAATTACATGAACAACCATACCAAACCAAAATACCTTGGGTTCTATAAGTATGGAGGCAATGCAACTAATCTATCCGGACAAATTGGAGGAGGGGAACATGCATTACCTCAGGGAACGGTCCTCAATCCAGATCGGCGCGCCCTAGTGTGCCAATCCTCAGCTAGGGTTCGTGGGGCGGAGGGAGGGGTGAGAGAGAGAGAGAGAGAGAGACGAAGCACCAGCTGAATAGAATGGAGAAGGGAGAGGATGAAGAAGGGGGCCGTGCGGGCTTTATGTGTGCGACCTCTCGGCGCCGAGTCGGGCCATGCTTGAGGTCAGCGGTTCGGCATTAAATGATCCAACGCCGACCTTCCGTGGGCCCAGCGGCAACGGACAAGCACGCGGCCTTAAGTGCCGAGACCTCGGCGTTGAGTCGGCCCACGCCGCCGGTCCGCGCTTTACGCTTAACCGATGGCACACCGAGGTATGTGGGCCCATGAGCCACGGTGGCTACCGTGGACCGGGGTCGCCGCTGATGTGGCAACACCTCGGCGTCCATCGACACCACGTCGAGCCCCATACCTCGGCATCATGTCCTAATACGCCGAGCAAGTGGTCTATTTCCAAAAAATGTATCACGGAGGGGTTATTTGTAAAAAATATTTTTAAAAAGGGCTAAAATGCAAAAAATTCACACTTGCATCGCGTCCGTGTCTTCGTTGTCGCGTTCTCCGTCAGGTTCGGCCCACTGGTTCCGGCGTACAGCGCCGAGGTCCTGCCGCTGCGGCTGCGCACGCGGGGCACTTTGGGCACGGCGGTCGGGCGACTGGTGTGTGCCGCGGTCAGCATGCATGACGTTCATCTCGCTCGCCGGCGCCGTCACCATGCCTGGGTGCTTATTGCTGTACGCTGGCGTGGCGGCGGCTGCGTTTGTGTTTGTACATGCGGCTGCCGGAGACGAGGGGCTGGAGCCTTCAGGACATGGAGGTGCTCTTCGCCAAGTGAGGCAGGGGTGTGGGGTCTGCTCTGTCCGTGCCAGCGCGGAGAAACGCGAGCAAATGGATTGGTCGTTATTCTAGTTGCATTGGTTTGTCCGGTAGCTTTTTTTTATTTTTTTTAAAAAAAACCCTTGTCCGGCCGGTATCATTTGAAACTACTACAGTGGCTAACATGGGTGCTGTCGAGGTAAAGGTGCTACGTACGTGCTACAGAGGCCAACTTTCTGTTAACACCAACCAAGGGTATAAAGTTCAAAGAATGTTAGTGCATCCGTGCATTTACAGTGTCTATTTGGATCACTTAAAACTAAAGTTTAGGTAGACTAAAATTTAGTTAGACAATAGTTTAGGTGACCAAAGTTTAACAAGTGTTGTTTAGATACATGGACCAGAACCAGAAGTCTCTATCTCAAAAGTCCTCGTCAACCCGGCATTCCGGTAGATAGTCCTCTGGGCTCTCTTGTACACTGACGATCAATCCCCATCCATCCCTAAAATATCCCATCCGGGCTCTCATGCACGCTCACGATCGATCCGCATCCATCCCTAAAATCGGTCCGACAATCACGCAACGCCTTGCCGCATAACAAGTCGCCCAACAGATCCATTTCTTACTTACACAGAGGCACCCACTCGGACCCCATGCCTTCCCGTCACCCATCATCTCCATCGCCATCATCTTCCCTACGCTGCTGCCGACGAACTAGCCCTGCAGAGTCGAGGGACGAGGCGTGGCTCACTGTAACGCCTACAAGACACATCGAATCACCGTGCTTCCTAGAAGTGTGATGGATATCATCCATGGGCGGATTTATAATGGTATAATGGTGTTTTTCCGTGATCTTCGCTATTTTAGGTCAAAGTGTCAAAAAAAACACCTTATTCCCTTCTTGCAGCCCGGCAGTCCAGCCAGCCCATGAGGCCCATCCGAGTGATTAGCTGGCTCTCCACGACTGCACCACGACATCTCTTTAGCGCAGAAATCGGCACGGTCTCCTCCCGTGTGAATCCCCAACCCTAGACCCTGTGTCCCTGTTGGGGTCAGTGAATCGGCACGGCTCCGCGGGGCAAGGCGCGTACGCAGCGCGGGTGCCATGCGGGCGGGCGGGCAGCGAGGGTGGGGCAGCGCCGTAGCGGGCTACTCGCATGCCCTGCTCCATACTACAAGTGAGGTGCCCTGAGCCTGGATCATTGTCTCTTTGAGTTGTCCGGTGTCAAGTCGAGTTGTTGAGCAGCTGAGGCAAGTCCAGCCTGCACATATTTTTTTACGTAATATTGCTATCGTTGATGATTTACTGATTATATGCACAATTACAGTGCTATTCGTATGGTTTGCAAAATGAAGAACAAAAACAAATCAGTCGATTTGAGGACTACTCCCTCTGTCCCCATTTATCTGTCGTCAGGGAGGCCGACACGGGGAAACAAGGCGAGTGTCAAAAGACCCGCACACCCCTACCAGAGCATTGATTCACGTTCTGTAGTTTTGGGTGGATATGCCATCAATACCACCTTTTCACATGAAAACGCATGCCTGCGAGACACCCACACCAGAGACTTTTACACAAACAAATTAGCATTCACATCCACAAATCAGAGAGGAGAGGTGGTGCCAACAATGACCCTAACATAGCAACATGTGAGTGCCATTTTACTAGGTAATAATGATCGGTGATGACTAACAATTTACCTGAGTATATGAGCTACTTTAATCCATCTCAAGTATTTGTGTATGTTAACTGATTCACAAAATTAAAAAATCGGTACATAATAGACTAATTAAAGAAGATGGCAATGGAGTGGGATATATATAATGGACTAGGACATAATTAGACTAATTTGTTCCCCAATCTATTCACCAACTTTTTGGAAGAAATTTCAAAATTTTTATTTATTAGGAACTTTATAAAAGTATGACTCACAATTATTTACTAAGAGCATCTCCAACAGTTCCCTATTTTTCATTTGGCATTTTAGCTTGTTTATCAACTCCTCATTCCAAATGCCAAGTGAAAAAAACCCTTCCTCCAATAGTTTGGCATTTTTGTTTGGCAAATTAGAGAAGTGGGGCCAGGGAGGGAGTGGTAGTTGGTTCCGCGTCCGCGATCCTGTTCTCGTCCGCGAGTCCGCGCGACTCCTTCAACCGCCATCACCGCCCCCAAGGCCTCCTTCTCCTCCCCCATGCGGCATCTAGTCCTCCTGGTCGCGTTCACCTCCACAGCACGCCATCTCCTCTCCCTAGGCAGCCACAACACAGCATTCAGCTGGATCAGCTATTACTGAAGTTGAACTCGAGGATGAGGTAGTACTCTACTGAACACGAGGATCACACAGTACCAGCTCAATCATTTTCCATAGCACCGAATCTGTACAGTAAAAAACAGTAGCAATCTGAACGACAAGACATTCCCATGCACAAATAAACTTATACGAGTTCTTGAAATAAAGTTCCGATAGAGTACTGTGTACGAATAAATTACAGATAATTTTGCTGACGATCGATCGACATCCGTCCTATTCCTATCGCCATCGATCATCGCAGTTGATCTCCGGCGATCCGATCCAATCCCAAGCAACGAAAGGCAAGGCCGGCAGCAGCCGCAGCCGTAGCCGCAGGTGAGTCCGTCGTCGCGTGGTCGATTCAATTCCTTCCTTCCTCTTCCGGCCTGTCCCATCGCGCGCGACAGTTGAAGTTAACTCTGTCCGGATCGATCCGTATCTTGTTGCAGTACGTGGCCATGGCCGACAACAACCAGCCTGCTGCTGCTCCGCCGCCGCCAAAACACTACTGTCAACCTTAACTTCTTCCGGCCGGCAATGGATAACAAATTAATACATACAGCAAAACACTATCGGTACCTGAAACCGATGGCTTCGTTTGTCGTGGGCAGGGCCGATGGCTTCTGGCTCGGTACCTGAAACCCTAGCTCGCGGGCTGCTGTTCGCGCGATCGATGGCGGCGCGCTGGGAGGGAAAAGAAGAGCCGCGGGGGGGGGAAGAGTCCGAAAGCGCGAGGCAATAACTACCGCTGGGAAAGTCGCGAATGCCAACCCTGCTCGCACGCGCATTTTTGCGCGGATTGCCGATGGATTTGCCAACTCCCCAAAAATGCCAAACAAGAATGCCAAACTGTTGGAGGACGAATTTTTTAGTTTTTGGCAAAATATGCAAATGGCAAACCTAAATAGCAAACTGTTGGAGTTGCTCTAATGGCTATATCATACCATCATTTACTCTACGTCATTCTTCAAATGTCTGATATTTTCTCTTATAGTGGCATCATCTTATTTACAGTGTTACATATAGCCCCTAGGGTTTTAAGGACACCCATATCTATAGTCTTACCTAGAAAAAATATCTCGTCTCTAAAATTTTCCTCATATTTATGTAGTATCTAGACATTTTTGTCAAAAGTATCTAGTTTTAAAATATTCTGTACAATATTTTACCATGTGACAAGAAAGTATCTTCCTCTTCATTTGTTATTAAGATAATTCTAGTTATAGGGCAAATATCTCCTCTCTTCAAATCTCCACAACCTTCTAGAAGCATACAAGCATGCACATTACTAATTTCAATGGTCGGCATGCTTGTTTCGATAACCGACAAAAATATAAATACATTGTCTTTTAAGTATGTCATTAAATAAGCTCTCGTAGAGGCTCTACTCAGGACCTTAAACCTAACTTTGAAGCCAGATTTAGCAAGGTCGCCACTCAAACCCTCAAAAGTAAGAAGGACCTCAAATCATCCCTCTCGGCCCCATTCCAAAGGACTCTCCATAGAGATCATACTTTTCTCTTGTGTTGGTTCCCTACCAATTCCATATGTGCACCCACATGAAACTTGCCAACGTCTCCCACCTGTTCACTGCATCCTCCTCTTCCTCTATTGATTCTGGCGACTAACCATGGAACCATACTTGCTCGCCAACTGAAGTCGGCTCCCCCACCTTCCCTGCTTGCATTCCGCCAACTGAAATTATCATATTTGCCTGCCTCACTGGCCATCTTCTCCAAGTCCACACATCTTGACCATGAGCTCCCTCAACGCTAGCCATCTTGCCAACGATAGTGGTTGGTGATCATAGGTTTTTTTTTTTACCATGGTTGATATATGTTTTTTTTTAAAGGAACACAACTATAGGAAGTCTATATAGACGTTACTTGTACTATACATTGTGGAGGTCCCACACTAACTTGAAAATGATATTTGTTGTTGATAGGAACGGACGTCCTCTTCTTGGTAGATCGAAGGTTGTAGGTATGAGTGATGGCAGGTTGGGGTTTGAAACGCGAAGAACGGCGGCGAGGCGCCGTGATCGCGCGAAGAAGAAAGAAAGGCGGCGGCTAGGGCCTGCGCGGCTTCTAGAGGGAAGCCGAGCAGATAGATTGCTCTTGCTTAATCTCATCTCAGTTTGTTACAAGGTGTTTATACCCTTTTTCTCAAATAAAAGGAAATAATAATAATTGCCAATTATGCTAAGCTGGGCCAATTATGCTAAGCTGGGCCTTTTAGTCCGGCGGAGGTGCAGGACCTCCGAGTTCGCTGGCGGAGGTGCAGGACCTCCGAGTTCACTGGCGGCTTTTTCCTCTGATATGGCACGCCGGTCATAACAGTTGTATTACCTCTATTTAGAAATTGTTTGAGAGAACATGAATTCTATATAGTGAAAGCAGAATCTTGATTTTAGATAAGAAAAAGTGAAGAGTGTTTACATTTGATACTCCCCATTTTTTACATATCAAATTAGCTTTGTCTTAGGTCAAACATTTATATCTTTGACTATCGATTTCAAAAAAGAGTACATAGATTCATAACATAAGATTTATATTTTTAGATTCACCACGAAAAACACTTTAATATATAATTCACATATAGTGAATCTATAAGGATTACTTCGAGATAGATAGTCAAAGATAGTGTTCGACTTAGGACAAAGATATGGCAACATGTAAAAACAAACTATGCAAGTAGTGACTGTTGTCTTTGCATAGTAAAAATCTCTAAATATTAGGTTTGTGGTAGATAGTTGGATTCTAGAATCCAAGTGATTGGATCTCACATTCTGTTTTCTCCCACCTCATTCTTATTTCTGTATGAGATCCCATCAAATCCTTACATACTTCAAGGTAAACATACAAATGAACGTGTCTCTCTTTTCAACAGCTGCACTGTTATCAAAGAAAACGGAGCTATGCTCAGTCCGTGCAATCTTTTTTATTTCTAATCCTATAACAATTCCAAATCCAAAATAAAATTTAAAAGTTTTGAACGACACTTCTCTGAAATTTCCTTTCACTAGTGGAAGCCCTTTTTTGCCAGCCGCAATCGCATCACAATCATCAGTATCTTATCTTATGTAAAAGTTATCAATTATTTTAAAGCATGCATGTTTAAGCCTATTGATTGGAATATGATCTATGAAATTGATAAAACATGAATATGACCAGTTGCGCTGTAACTACAACACACTCCGATGGTGAATGTGCTGGCATACTGGAGACAGGGCGTTTGCCGAGTGCCGCGGCACTCGCAAAGCCCTAATTGCACTTGGCAAAGGGCACTCAGCAAATTTTTACCGGCAAAGGGCTCTTTGCCGAAGTGCCTTTTGTCGGGCACTCGGCAAAGAAAAGGTGCCATCATGGTGCAGGCTCGCTTACGGCAACTTTGCCGAGTGCCTTATTTAATTTTTGAAAAATCTTTGCCGAGTGCCGCCTGACCGTGCACTCGCAAAGTTTGAATATTTTTTTTTGAAAATTCTTTGCCGAAAGTGCTTCCAGACGCGGCACTCGGCAAAGTTTATTTATTTTTTTGGAAAATCTTTTGCCGAAAGTGCCGCCGCCATGGCACTCGGCAAAGTGTAATTTTTTTGGAAAATTCTTTGCCGTGGCACTCCCAAGAAAGGCCAATTTTATTTTTTAAAAAATTTCGCTCATTACAAGAGATAAGGCTTTCTCGTGACAAACCGATTGTGACAATTAGAGCCATTTTCTTGTCATTGTGCCCCTTCTATGACACCGGTGACAATATAGTTGTTGTCATTGAATCCCTGTCACAATCCCCCTTTCGTGACTAATAGATCCAATTGTCATTATTCTGGGTGACAATTACAAAGTTGTCACTAGGTAATGACAACTATATTAGTCACTATATTTGTCATAAGATATTAGATAGGATGTTGACAAGTGTCCAATGATATGACGTGGCACATGATGTGGCATGGGTACCATGATAAAAATGAATTGTCACAAAAAACAAATCTGGCCCAATTAGCCCATTATTCATTACAGCCATTAAAGCCCAGTATAGCCATTTAGCATCATCGGAAAGCCAATTTCAATATATATACTAAATTAACATATATCAAATATATAATTACACATCGTCACATTCCACTAATGACCAAAACTATAGAAACAATTGTACATTATATTCTAGTAACATCACTTCCTTTGTAAAACACCTGCACCTAATTGTTGGATCCCTTCCAATACCACTACTAATGAAACTTGCAGCGATCTTCCATCATTTCACATACAGGTTCCAACACATGATCCATCACTTATAGGAATGTTCCACACCCACGGGCTCATGTTCCTGCATTTGTTACAATAAGCAAAAATTTTAGAAGTGATGAACTACCAAAAGTTTCAGGAGTAACTACCAATAGAGCTATAGTTTCAGGTCACAGCTTTATTATTCAACCAACGGTAGAGAGACTTCAGTCCTTAGTTACAAGTTTCAGAAAAGAATGATTGCAAATGTGACTAATAATCAAGTAAGAATGGGGGCAAATGAAACTGTAGTGCAAAATAATGGAACTGCAGTGCAACAAATAATCAGGTTACTAGCCATTCGATTTGGGAAATTAAGACGACAAGGCAACATCTAGACTGCATAATGACTAATTTGGCACTGATTTACTTGTGCTTATCTAATATTGAATTCTTGTATGTACCTGTACAAAGCATGAGCTTTACTTCTGTCCAGGAGATGGATGGTCACATAAAGAGAGAACCTTGATAGCCAATATGAGCTAGTAGTAAGCAACCGCAAACATACATCTATAGTTGCATCGAATAAACAAGCTAACAGAGAAATCAGAGAAGGGAGCTAATGCTACAAGTGTGCTACACTATTTTCTTTGTGCTGCAATTTATATGTATGATTATACCTTCTACGACAATAACCACCTATAACCAGGTCTGCACCTTTTGGTGAAATAACGAAGTGTGCTAAACCATGCCATTTCAATGTACATATTCTCTAGTCTCTGGTATCTGATATCAAACAAATTGTAAATACATAGACAGGTTAACTGCAGTAAGCCTTCTGTTCAGAGCAGTAAGCAATTGTAGGTTCAGTAAGCCTCCTGTTCAGAGCAGTAAGCAATTACAGGTTCAGTACAACAATCAGAATAGGCTATTACTTCAGACTTAAGATAAAATACAGGTTCAAATTGCATATGGCAATATTAACATTTGATGGAAATGAAATGAAGCTCTTGTAAGATAACTGATGGTCCATCTTTTTTAGCAATATATCTTAGCTTGTTTCAGAAGTATACTATTGCATAGGCAGTCAAATGTTAAAGATCGAATACAATTAGTTGGATTCAGGAAGATAACATTTTAAATGTGTGGAGCATTTGTCAGGTTCAAACATGTGCAGCATTCAAGCAGCAAGCCAAACGCACAGGTGAAGCAGTCACAGTTCATGTACTAGAAGCAGTACGTTACCTGCTTCAACAATCATTGTTTCAGTTCCATAGTAACAAACAGCACCACCCGTCCATAAGGCATGGCCTGATACAACAGACAAGCAATTCACCTTGACAATGTATGGAAGCACACTAGAAATAGAGAGGATATGGCTCACTTTAGGGTGTCAACGCGCCTATGCTGATGGCCTGCAAGTCGAAGACGTTGTCGTCGTCACCAAAGAACCCATCCACCGGATGCATCACGAGATCTGCATCCATACTAAACCTACTTCAGTAATCAGTTCAGAGGTAACCGAAATGAGATTCAGGATGCAAACCTTCAGACTGCTGGACGGGGCGACGGCGCTGCCGGCGAGCAACAGGAAGGCCCCACCTCGGCGCCCGCGGCTGGAGTGCTGGACGGGACTGCGCGTCGAGCGGGGACGGGGAGGCGAGGTGGCGCGTCGGCGTCGAGATGGGACGGTGAGCCTGGGAGCGCGACGAGCAGGGACGGGGTGCCGGGGCGGCGCGACGTGCAGGGCCGGGGCAGCGCGACGTGCAGACACCGTGAGCCGGGGCGGCGCGACGAGCAGGGACGGGGTGTCGGTGCGCCGCGTCGGGGGTGGTGGGGGGGGCGCCGGCGTGGCGCGTCGAGGAAGGGCGGGCCACCGGTGCGGCGCGTCGAGGAGGGGCGGGCCGCCGGTGCGGCGCGTCGAGGGGGCAGGCCGCCGGTGCGGCACGTCGACCTGGGGCGGGTCGCCGGAGCGCCGCGTCGAGCGGGGCGGGCCTCCGGAGCGCCGCGTCGAGCGGGGCGGGCCTCCGGAGCTGCTTTCCCGTCCCGCGTCCGTCGGCTGCGCTGGTGCTCTGTTTTTTTTTTTTTTGAGAGACGGCGGCGGCTGGGAGAGTGGAGTGGAGTGGGCTTAGGGTTTTCAAGAAGTCTTTTAGACTGTCCGCACTGGGACTCTCTAAATGCATCTGTAAATGCCATATCAGCGTTTACAGGTAAGAAAAGCCCGCAGCGGGGTACTGCAAGCAACACGCTACGAGCAAAATTTCTGGAAGTTTGGGGCTTTCCCGTGCCTCCGGTAAGCTGGCCGCTGGCCCCACGACATGCACAGCAGGAGAGAAAGGAGAGAGATATGAGAGCAACAAACTGTGGGGCCCACTGATATCCTAACTAAAAAATGTTATAACTCACAAACCATAAGTTCAAATTAAATTCCAATTACATCATTGAATTTGTTTCAATTAATCCTTCAAAACTAGATGTCACATGGATATAATTAGATAAAATTATAAGTGGACCCCAATCGATGATAGTTAGTATAGAGTAGAGATATAAAGTAGGGATGAGTGCGGGAGAGAGTGTTGTAAAGGAGAGAGAATCTTGATTATTAGAATGTATAGAGAAAGCAAATAGAGAACCATGAGTGCGGGTAGTCTTATACGGTTGGAACCAGGGTTGGCGGGCTTCCACAACATTTGGGCCCAATTTTTGGCGCCATGAGTTTCAAAAAATTCGAAATTTTTGGGCGGCATGTCTCACTTTCACCCTACAACTAGAAATGGTCGCGGCGTTGCCGCTTATGGCCATAGGACCTGTGATATTTTTCTTTGGAAGTTATTATTTGTTGTGAAATGGTTTAGTTAACTATGTAGGCTTTGTTCTATATGTGTAGTTAAAATAATTGTATAAGAGTAATGTGGTTCGATAAGATATTTTTTATATATATGTGTCATGGTTTGTAGCAATTGTTGTACTTATTGTATATTTTGGAGAGTTTGTCATTGTGATGGCATTATTTTATTTATATGTTGTTTTGGGGGTTTGAAATGGTAATATTTATTTTATTTTATTTTTCATTGAGAGTTAGGGTGATTGGATAAGTATGATGGTTAGCTATGCGTTGGTGTAACTGTCGCCATGTTATATTTTTACATTTATCATTGAAATGAACTATAACATTTTTTTTGAGGAAAGAGGCTAAAAGTATTTATTAAGTAGTGTGATGATATCTTATCGAAAGGAGTTTCAATAACTGGATTTTGTATTCTATATTTTTATTTGGTTTTCATATGTACCCATTAAAATAATAGGAATAGTCAGTAAACAAAAACTTTTGATTAAAATATGTTCTATTTTGGATCCACTTTGCATAAATTTGTTCATGAAAATTTAGAAACAAATTAATTTTCCATTTTACGATTTTTCTTTGATTTACTATGCAATTTTGAAGTGTTACTAAATTTTTTCGTAAAAAGAAAAAAGAATGGATAAGGGAAAACAAATAAGGTCGAATTTGGCCCATTAAGGCCCAAGCAGCCCGAGTGGGGGGAGGGAGGCCGGCCTAGGCTGTAGGTCGATTTTCAAAAACTCGAGGGCTTGCTCGAAAAAATTTTCAGGAGAGGTCGTGGCAATCGCGGGTTGGATTTCGTATAAATTCGAGGACTTTTTTGCAAAATCACCCAAGACTGCACGATCTTGGCCATCCACGCGCCCGATCGGACGGCCGAAAAAGCGGGCGACGTGGCCACGCCCCCGGCCCTCTTTTGTTCTGCGTGAATCGTAGGGAGAAGATTATAGCATCATATAGAGCGTAAATTCATTTAAATAAAAAATCACAAAGCATCTTTAGAAACTCTAAAACTTAGCTTTTCATCGTCCCGTAGAATGCATAAGCTTGAGAAAAAGTTTCGCAGCTTACGACATCGAAACGCACGAGTCATGTTTTCCATCTATAAATTACAATATTTTATCTCACAAACCGATAAAAATATAATGATAAAAATAATTATCAAAAAAACCTAAAATCTTGTGTGGGACCATATTTTGGGCGTAGATGACTACCTAAAAAATTTCAAGCCATTTGAACATAGGCGGATCGAACATGCTTCACAACACTATATGGAGCCTTTCATCAAGAGTGTCCTACGCGTGGGTTCTTACTCGGATTTTGTGGTACATACATGTGCTTTAGTGTGGTATTGGTCTCAAACTTTTTCTCAAGCTTGCACATGTCATATGTCAAGCAACCACAAAGTTTGAGATTTTTCTCGAATTGGTTTGGTAATTTTTAGATTAATCAAATTTCCAAGTGACTTTACACGATAATTATACGTTGAACTAAGGCCACCCCCTAAAAGATCGAATGGTGTCAAACTTTGCTACAAGTTCTGTTGTGCCTTAGGTGATAAATTTCTATGGAGTTTGCCGCAGAATTCTAGTATTTTTATTGATAATTCACCATATTTTTGTTGCACACAACACGTATAAAAATATAATAACAAAAATAATCATCGAAAAAAACCTAATATCTTGAGTGGGACCATATTTTGGGTGTACGTGACTAAAAAAAAATTTCAAGCCGTTTCAACATAGGCGGATTGAAGATGCTTCATAACGTTATATGGAGCCTTTCATTGAATCGTGTTTATACACATGGGTTCTTACGGATTATGCGGTGCATGTGCCTTCTAGTGTCGTTTGGTCTTAAACTTTTTCTCGTGCTTGTAGATGCCCCTGTGTGAAGCAACCCACGAAGTTTGAAATTTTTTAAATTGGTTTGATACTTTTTTAGTTTAAATTAATTTCCGTGCGACTTCACCCGATAGTTATAGTTGAACTGAGTCCACTCCCAAAAAAAAAGGAATGGTGCCGACTTTGCTATGAGGTCTCTTGTGCCTTAGGAGACAAATTTCTGTGAAGGTCACCGCGAATTCTAGTGTTTTCGATTTATAATTCACAATATTTTATCTCACACAACACCGATAAAAATATAATAATAAAAATAATTATCGAAAAAAACCTAAGATCTTGTGTGAGACCATATTTTGAATGTATATGACTACCAAAAAAATTTCAAGTCATTTCGACATAGGCGGACTAAACATGCTTCACAAAAAAGTATTTTTTTTCACTTTAATTGAATTTCGTGCAACTTCACCGGTAATTATATGTTGAACTAAGGCCACTCATGAAAAGTTTTAGATATAAATATGATGTGAAAACAATTTTCCCTGTCGAAAAACGATACATTCAATTATTTTAGTTAAAGGCAACATTTTTACATTTAATGAAATAGTGAATTAAGTGCCCATGGCGTCTTTTTGTGATTTCTAATGGACCAACAAACACTGATTTCTGCTGGGCTCGCTAATCTGCACGTCTGGGTCAGCCTCCACTTGAGCGAATCGTACGCCGCTGGGCTGTGCTGGTCTTTGGGGTGGTTTTCATCAACATTAGTGTAAGCATATATATTTATATATAAGCCCAAAGCAGCGATACCTTCAACAAAGTATTACGTAGCGCAGTGGTACATCTTAGTTTTGCACCATTCTGTCCTGGTCTGAAGTTCGAACCTCATGGCAGCGTTTTATTTATTCGCTGCATCTGGGGTACAGGCGATGTTCCTGTGCGGTTGTGGGTCTTGTGTTTGTGCGCTTGGCATTATTTGCTGTTTTTGTTAATTAAAACTTCATTTAGAAAACAAATTGTCAAGTCTATATACAAACAATTATATACAACACTTAAGTATATATCTTTTGCTTGATATTTTTGAGTTTTTTCTAAAATTTTTTCCATGCAAATCCGAACACAGGATTAGTTTTTTATTTTTATCAAAACTGAGGCTATAAACGTCTGTTGGTTAATATTTAACTAACACGTAAATACCACCTCCCGTTCAATTAGTATACATCTAACTGACAGTGATGGGTTCAAGCATCTTTTACTTCATATTTTAGAGTTTGTCTTAAAAATAAGTTCATGCAAATCCAAACACAAGATTAGTTTTCTAATTATAATAGGGGTGATAAATGTTTTACGGATAACATTTAACTAACATGTGGATACCACCCGTGCACATCTAGGTGACATGTGGGTCCCATCCATCTAAGGCTTTGGCAAGGTGTTTTTTAATATGTTTTTCAATTAATGACATTACATTTGATCACTTTTGTCATGAGCTATTGTCACAAAGATTGGGAAATGCATGGTGACATTTGTTTATGACTAACGCACAACTCAGTCATAAACACTTGTCATCCATTGAAAAATTGTCACAAACGCATCGTTTCTATGACTAAAAGGGGCTTTGTCATATGAAAATTGTCATAGAAGGCCCAATTTCTTGTAGTGGTTGCCGGGTGTCCTTGCCATGACACTCGGCAAATCTTACAGACTTTACCAAGTGCCATGGTCTTGGCACTCGGCAAAGCTGGGAAATTGTTTTTTCCAGCTCCATTTTCCCAGCTTTGGTGAGTGTCGCCACCATTGCACTCGACAAAGGGGTCCTTTGCCGAGTGTTGCACTCGGCAAAGTGACCCAAAACTGTTTTTTAATTTGTTTTTTGCATTCCATCTTGTCCTTATCATGAAGGGGTTTCTGTGCCGAGTCCATCATGTCGTAGAACGACTGTGCATCTGCCTCCATCTCCTCCTTATCACGGGCTTCAACGAACTGTGCTTGGTGAACATCATCTAACATGTCTGCTACCCCGGCATCAGCATCACAAGCCTCGAGGCGCGGTCTCACCACTTCCTCTCTCATACGGTGGGCTTCACCATGGTGGACTGTTGGTATTCCTAACATCACTATAACGATAGGTGGAGTTAATCTCACCTAAGGCCATATGCCGCCAGGAGCACTCAGTGTGGTTTCATCTCTTAGCACTACCATAAGCTAGGTTGTCATCCCCAGCAGCAATGCTTGGAAATGCATAAATGATATTTGTAATGTGTTGTTTGCAATCTCTAAGAAATAATTATAAAAAGGATCTATCCACAAGCGCACAGATAAAAATACTACTTATAGCATTTCACCGGGAGTAATCCAGGTTTGTCATTTATATTCTACCACAGGGAGGAAAAATGGAGTTGGGCTGATATACTATTGATAGGTGGCATACTTATGAGAGAATCTATCACTAGTGCTAACTTTATGGGGGTAAGCCAACAATAATAAGAATATGATAGTGATAAATGAAGGCGAGGCATCACACACGAGAGATAGGAATAGACTACTAAAGTTAGACTTAACATTGGACTACTTTAAGAGACGTAATTTTATGTAGCATTGAATCTACTAAGTCAATACATCTACTCTAAGGCATACATTATCATATATAGCATAATAAACTCTAGATCATGTATCCGGAAGACTATCAAGGAAAATCAAGAGCGAAACAAGATATTCCCCATAATCATTATCCACTTGGCTTATAGACGGAGGGTGGACTCCAAAGGACTCAACAGGACTGTCACTCCCGCGATCTACCACACGTCCCGAAATATAAGGTGCACTCGCAGGTAAATCATATATAAGCACCACGCTTACATAAATATTTCTACCACCTAACCCACTCGAGAATTGAATTAGGCGTTCTACGAATAGATACATGAATCTATCATGAACCATGACTATATCAAATATACTATTAGAATAAAGTAAGAACATAGCAAAGCAACACATAATATTATAATAGAGCAAAGTCATAGATACAAGATAATATCCGTGCCGTTGGACTTGAAGATCTAGAACTCCGGGTAGGCACACCCGGCTCTACTTGAATCTGACTTGCTAATCAACTAGACGAACTAGAACTAGATGAACTAGAACTAGACAAGTAGCTAACCCTAATCTCTGGTGGAGATACTCTCTTCTACTTCTGCCTGACTTGGCTGATAATGAGTTACAACTGAATTAGAACTGAATTCATGTGTATTAGGGTTTAACCCTAGCGGTAGAGGTCTTGCTTATATAGGCCTTGGCGATGAACGATGACCATTGGATCAAACCGACCTTCAACAACGGTATAGATACAACCTCAATGTCGGTGGTAAACCGCCATAGAAAGGAGAGGCTGACAGGTGGACCCACCCTTTGGCCGGCGATCGCCAGTGTCCTGTGTCACAACGACATCTCCTTCCTCCTGGTGTCTTCTGGTGTCTTCTAGAATGTTTTAGTCCACTTTTTGGGTTGAGTTGCCTCACGGTCAAGTCTTGTCATCGTATGGGATGCAAACTCTTAAGCTTTTTACCGTTCTTAACTGCATTTATCTGTTAAGTCCCTAAAAATATATAATTCACCAAAACTCGTGGAACTTATCAGTATAAACCTCTAAACTAGGTGTTTGTTCATTTTATGCCCTTATTTCATGTCTTGTTGACATATAAAAGTATATCATAAGAGGTGTCAACATGGACCCACGCGGTATAGTCTGGAGTAAATCCATGCTTGAGAAGATGTTTACCCATGTCCACCTTGTTTTGCCTCCTCCTATTTTGACATTTGCAGTAGGGACACAAAACTAGACAATATCCTTCAGTATTGTCAAATGCACGGTCCAAGAAAGCACTGGTGTTGTTCATCCATTCATTGGTGAATTCACTTTGACTTCTTCGGCCCATGTACATCCACTGACGGTCCTCCATCCTTTAGCATATGTGTCAGTGAGTAATGTAATCATCAATTGCATCTACATGGTGTTCCTACTGTCTAATAGGTGAGGATAGGTCCTAATCCCACCTGCAGATGCGTAGATGAGATTAGTTTCCATGCTCGCTCCTTATCGGAGACGAATTTTGGCGGACTCCTCCTTTGTTCTCCAGATACACGTCCTGCCAGGGAGAGTGTGTATCCGGAGAATAACAGGGTGGTGATGCCGAAACTCTGTCTCAGACCGGAGCGAAAGATGGAAACTATCCCATCTACGCATCCGTGGACTATCCAAACAATGTGGACAATCCGAAACAGACACGGTCGTTCATATGCAAAGATTTGCATACCTCCAGCCGTATCTCTTTCAAACAGGAGACGCCTAACTCAGTTACGCGATCTACGACCATGAGACCGAAAGAGGTGTTATTTATACCTAGGGTGGCAGTGGAGTCAGGCTAGCAGGGCCATGGCGGATCGGTATTGTGGCAAGGCGACGCAGTGTAGGCAGACCCGCAGCGCCGAGGAAGATGATTGTGGTCGCCGAGGTACTCCGGCTCGGCTCCGACGGGCTCTTCTCCTACAAAAAAAAGAACATAGGGCTTAGTTGAAACTTTCGGCAGAACCTCCCCTGCACGGTGAGGTTTCCAAAACCTACAATAAAATGTACGGCACGATGGCCAACAACCACATATGCATATGCATTCAATTCAACATATCATTGCCAAGTCACATTCATCCACCACCACCGCCGCCACTCTACTCTTCTACTACTACAACTACTACCACCACTACCATCACCGCCACTCTACTCTTCTACTACAACCACCACCACCACAACCACCTACTACTACTATTCTACCAAACTCCATCAAGCTATTAAAACATACCACCATCAAGCTACTCTACTACTCACCTATGGTGTAGGGGCAGGGGGGCGTCGGTGCTTTGGGGTTGGCCGGGGAGGATCAGGGCGGTGGTGCCGGTGGCGGACTTGGCGGTGGCACTGAAGGACGTAGTCTTGGTGGTGACGCTGGAGAAGCTGTTGCTGGTGGTTTTGGTGGAGGCGTGGGAGGAAATCCTGGCGGCGGCACGGGCGGTGGTTATCTTTGGAGGAGGTGGTGGTGGGGAGGGTAGGCAGCCCCTCTGGGAAAGGGCGGCGCGTGCCACGGAGTGGGGCGCGGGCGCGGATCCGGGTGGCCGGACGGGGTGGCGTATGTGGCGGTGGGACGCCGGGCGTGGGTGCGGGCATTGGTGGTGCACCGGCATTGGGAAGCGCGCACGGCTTTAGCGAGCACTGGCGGCGGGGCGGGCACGATTGCGGGGTGACCGGTCGGGTAAGCGCGGCGGATGCGTGGCACGGGGGCGGGGCGGCGGGCGGCAGGCCTGATGGTGGCGGCTACAGACGGGGCGAGAGGGTGAGAGAGGTACGGCCGGGTGAGAGACAGCGGGGCGCGACTTGGCGTTTTAGAAACGAACAGGGTTTGCCGAGTCTTTGCTGGATCCGCGCTCCGGTAAAGGTAAATCCAGTTTTTTAGAGAAAACACATTTTTCTCCCCGCTCAGAGCCTTTGCCGAAGTGCCCGAGATCCGACTCGAGAAAGCATTAGGGTTTCGCCTTTGCCGAAAAGCCGATCACGGCACTCCCGGCAAAGATTTTTTTTTCTTTTTTTATTCGCCGCTATGTTTTCACGGATTGGGGTAGGGAAAATTGAACCTTTGCCAAAGTGCCGGACCCTAGCACTCGGCAAAAAGAGCAGGCTCATCGTGTGCCGCATACCAAGATCGGCAAGAAGAGAGTTTCACCGAGTGTCATCATTTGACACTCGGCAAACCGATTTAATCTATGACGCCAATCCCCGACGATGCCCGAACCGCCACGTATAACCGCCACGATATATCCGAACAACCGTCACTGAGGCACATCCGTGATGCTTATCTATGATGGATTTCGTGCATCGTCACGGATTGAGCGTCACAGATTAACAAGTTTTTGTAGTAATTTTTTTTGGATTTTTGCATCCAAACTTTTTCTCAGTAGTCTTGCTACAAAGATTTGGTACTCTATGTCCAAATTTGAAATATTTCTCAAACTTTTACTATATTTCATTAATTTTTCTCTTTTAATTGAACTTTTCATAAGTCAAATTTGAACCCAAGTCATTCGAATAATGCAAAATAATGAATGGAAAAATGATACTCGTGCTATTGAGTCTAATGTGAGACCTCATCCGGGATAGACTCGACATCTTGTTCAATTTAAACATGATCATTTACTTGCGGGTGAATTGTTTTTAAATTCTATAAAAAGCAAACGAAGTCCAAAAATCTTGAAACTTGTCGAAGTTGTCGTGATATCGTATGTGTAGGCCGTGATAAAAATTTGAGAAGGTTTCGTGCACATTGTATGGTAACGATGGTTACAAAACCGTGATATCTCCTCGCATGAGTTCTTATATCACTTGCCGGGAAAAACTTTTCTAGGAAAGCTTCGTAATAGTTCGCCCATGTTGTGAATTGATCTTTATTTGTATAGAACCACCGCTTCACTCTTCCCTCTAGTGAGAACAAAAACAAACGAAGTAGTATGACATCTTGAGCAATGTTCTTGATGACGATGGTGCTACAAATCTCTAGAAAATTCTGCAAATGAGTAGTGGCATCTTCATGTATCTTTCCACCGAATGTGATAGCTTGAATCAAGTTGATGAGGCTTGGCTTGAGCTCAAACTCTTCATTATTGATATTGAGTGTTGGTCCAACGCGAATATTCTCGCCTAGAGCGAGAATTCACGCAAAGTCTTGTCGAAGATTGGCCATTGCTTCACAAACCCGACTTCTAAGCTTCTTCTTTTAATTCGATTGATCTTGATTGATGAGAAATTGATGATCCACAACTAGTCTTGTATATACTTACCCTGTATAAAATACACAAACAAAGACAAAACAAGGGTAAGCCTGCTAAAGCAAAGGTTATGATTTATCTATAAGTATTTATTTTCTAGAGCCATATTTACTCTTCCTTTCACTAAGAACGGTGCCGTAAATGCTTGTTGACATTTCTTAGCGGAATTAATAAACAACAACTACACTAAGAAATGTTGTTGGTATAAATTAACTCATCACTTGCTTTAACAATTAAAAAGAATATAAACATATGCATAAATTGATATCCGCAGCGCATAGATAATTAACTATATACCATTGTAGCATCTCACCCGTGAGTATTCCAAGTATCATTATTTATTTTTCCCCAAGGAAAGACTGTGAGACAAACATTAATATGACTCATAAATAGTTATAACTATAGCTTACTTATGATAAATCAGTCATTCCAATGCTTTAGCAGGGGTGAGTCAAGATAAATGATAAATATAAAATAATAAAGGTATTCCGGAGATAGAAAATATAGAGACTCAACTAATGTAGTAAAAATAATCATAACAATTCTATGAGCAAAAGACCTCTAAATTATTACTAATCATTAAGTCTAAGCATAAGCAGATAAAATACTCTCATCTATAGCATAGTTAAATCAGAATTATATAGCATATAGAACATGAACTAAGAAGGTTTCAATGTACAAGATCTTGCCCTTCGACGCGACCACACTCTACCATTTTCTATACACAAAGTGGGAGGACTACAAAGGACTCAATAGGGCTGTCACCCCCCGCGATTTACCACACGTCTCGGTATATAGATGGCATTCACAAGTAAATTATATCTAAGCACCATGCTTACATAAAATGTACGGCTTAGCTTCATCGAGGACAAAACTAAGTTGTCCACGAACATATGCATATAATCATCATTAACTAGAACTATATCAAATATCAAACTAGAATATACTAAGAACATAATAAAGAGCAATATAATAAAATAAAGCAAAGTCATAATGAGAATTCAAATACATACTACTAAATCTCCAATGATTGTCTAAACTATGAACTTGAAGAAATAGAGCTCTCTAGTTCTCTAATCTCTAGAACCCTAGTTTCTAATCTCTTCTTGACTTCTAATAATGAATTCTTCTGAATTCTATGGTTTTCGTGGGGTCTGCCCTTGCTTATATTGCCTTGAGGATGAATCATAGCCCCCGGATCAAACCGACCTTGCCGAATGGTGTAGATGCAATCTAGAGAGTCAGTGGAGAAAGCTTCCAAAGCTAGACACGTGGAGAGGAGAGCAGGCCGGCCAAATTTCACCTACTAGGCCTGGTCGGCCCCACCGGGTCGAGGTGGGCTCGCCTTCCTCCGGGTTGATTCTCGTATCTTCTAGAGTCTTCGATGTATATTAGCCCTCGACTAAATTTCATTTTATTTGCGCTTTAATCCTCCCCTTTCCATCTTATTCTAGATATTCCTACGAAAAATAGAAATTTACCAAAACTCATGGAGATTGTCAGTTAAAATCCATAATAGTACTAAAGTTGATCATGTTTATGCACTAAGTTGACGATTTATAATAGACCATATGGTCATCAACAATGCATATTGGTCCCGCAACTTATAAATTGCTCAAATAAGCATAACAATTTAGCAAACTAGTGTGTATAATACTACTATAGAACTGACTTTTCGGTGCCGCCCCATCTCTACCGGTTTCTTAAAAACCAGCGTGTGATAATGCCTCCCGACCAATCATTACCCTTTTTTTTTGCTAAAACCGGCAAGTGATAGGACCAACCGACACTAATATTTGGGTCATCACTACCGGTTAATATCATCGCTGGTTTTAGCCAAGAACCGCGCAGTTTAATTAGGGCATACTTGTTGGTTTTTAGCTAAAACCGATACTGATACTATCAATGCCGGTTCATGGCTTGAACCGACAAAGATATGCTTTTAAAAAAGTTATAACTTTCTCATATGATGTTCGATGAAGACGAACTTTATACCAAAGTTGTAGTATTCGACGAGATCTATAACTTTATAATTCAAACTTTTTTAATTTGAGATTTTTGGATATCCAAATAGTTAATACCAAAGGTGTCCATATGCTTTATAGTCACAAGTATGTAGAGTAGTAGTTAAGGATCTTAGATGGAAAAACGACCAAAACAAAAATTATAGATCTCAAAAAGTTATACAACTTTATAGCTCACAACTTTTTTATTTGAAGTCATTATGATGTCGCTCTATTTGGTTCGTAAGATTTCATAAAACTTAATACCAAATGAATCCATATGTTCTATACTCATAAGTGAATATTAAATGGTAGTTAAGAATCTCTAATGGAGAAGCGACCAAAACAAAAATTCCAGATATTGAAAAGTTATGCAACTTTGTAGTTGACAACTTTTTTTCATTTAAAATTTCTATCCAACGAAAAATATGTTTAATTTATAAAATTTAAAATTTGAATTTTTCAAATGATCTCAAATGGAGAAATGCCCAAAACAAAAGTTGTAAATCTCAAAAGTTGTGCAACTTTATAGTTGACAACTTTTTCATTTGAAATCATCTATCTAAAAAAAATTACGCTTAAATTTCCTCACATCTAAAATTCAAATTCTTCAAATGACCTCGGATGGAGAAACGATCGATGAAAGTTATAGATCTCGAAAAGTTATAAAACTTTGTAGTTCATAACTTTTTCATTTGAATTCATTTCGGATCATAAATACTCATTTCAAAACTAGATTGACATAAAATGGGAGGACGATATCCAAAATGAACACACACTAGTACACTAACGACTTTTACTCCTCGGCTTGAAAGCCCCCTTTACTCCCCTCGGTTTATGCAACCGGGAGTACGGGTTGGGGAGTAAAGGTTCTCCAAATGGAGTAGAACTCCACCTTTTCTCTCGGTTGGAAATACCAACCAGAGTAAAGGTCCCCCGGCGTGCATGTGGTTCTTTTTTTCTTTTTGATTTCATTTCAATTCATGGTTTGTTTTGGTTTCAAATTACATAATTAACTAATAATTAAAGTACATGTTGGCATTTGTTAAGTGCTAAAAGAAAACAGAACCTAAAGCGGAGTGAATGCATGAATTAATAAAGTAAACATGCAATGCAATGCAATAAATTAAATGATAACTACTCAATTAATTTATAGTCAATGAGCAAGACTTTCTCACCTTTTAATCATACTTACCACGTTGTGCAGCTTCTATGTACGTCACTTGAGATATGTGTATTGAATTCTTGTGACGGCGACTTCTTCAATCTATACATGGTTAGAAAAATATATATTTTTAAATACATACCTTTGAGATGGCGGGGTTCCAATGTTGATGAATCTTGAATGATCGAGGCACCCTGGGTTCTTCAATCTTTTTTTGTTTTTCTATCCTTGTGGAATCTTGTCGGAAGATAGCAATGATGTCTTTTGTCCCGTCTATTCCACAATTCAACGTAACAAGGGTAATCCTACTAAAGCTAGTGATACACTAAATTAGCGATATCATGATCATCATTAGAATCTTTAGGCCAATTGCTTCCCTAAGAACGGCGCCAAAAAGCTTGTTGGCATTTGTTAAGTGCTAAAAGAATATTAAGGATTCTGCAAGCGCACAGAACACCTACCATTGTAGCTTTTCCCTAGGATGAGTATTCTAGAGTATCGTATCCACAGGGAAGCTTTGGCTAAAGAATTCTAATAAGTCACAATCATGTATCTACTAACTTAGCAAACCACTAGACTAAAGTGAGGGGGTAATGGGTTAGTGAATAACAAAGAATAAATTATTAACAAACCTATGATTATAAAAAGGATAACTAAACTAATCAAGAGGTCAAAGAGAGATTAAGGTTCCTATGCACTTCTCTATTACTTAGGTTCTATGATAGCAATCATACCATAACACTTCGGGACATCAGAACACTAGCCACAGAAAGAGATGAGAAGGGGGCTAGGAAGCTCCGACTACGGTCCTACAAACACCAACCCGAACGTGGTGGAATACGTCGGCCATCAGGGCTGTCACCACCTGGGGCTACCACAAACTATCCGTGGGGTTGGGTGCAATCTCAGGTAATCTATAGCCTAGACACCAAGTCTACACTATCAATTACTACTCTAGCTACCTTGCATAACTAGAGCCCTCAATACGAGCAGAGATCCCCCATGCAATAGCATAACAACTATACTTAACCAAATATATGAAAGATATGGAAGTAAATAGAGAAGATAAATATATGAATCATAAGTCTTCCAAAGTAAAGATATAAGACATACCAAACTCTGTAGACATCTCCGAACCAAATAGTTCATCTCTCCTTTACTCTTGATTAGATCTAAGTTAGATCTAATCTACTTCTAATTACATGGCTAATCTATGACTAATCTACTTCTAATTCACTAATCCCAGAGAGAGGTTATCTTTATATTGGGATACCTCTACAACCGAGAGTTAATGAATAGAATTAATTAAAAATAATAATAATAATTCCATAGGCCTAGGGGTCTATATATAGGGGTCTTCTTATGTCCCTTCAGCTTCAGCAAGCAATGTGGTACTAATCCTTTTGCCATATCTCATTATAATATAAATATGTCTTCATGGGCCAAATTCTGATTTAGGCCCAATTAATCCCGCAGGCCATATTCTAGAATCTTCCAGTACTTGTAATATTAATATCTCCTTATTCTCGAGCACCAAATATAGCAAATAATATATCCGTTTCGATCGTCTCGACGAGCTCTTTTACAATGGTGCTATCTTGGAATATGTTTGTAACATGTTTTATGCTTCATATGTCTTGTAAACTCTAGGCTTCCTGTTTAGTCCCTAAAAATATATAAATCACCAAAACTTGTGGAACTATGTTAGTCAAGCCCCTAGTCTATGTGATTATTCATTTTAAGCCCTTATTCCATGTTTAGTTAACTATTAATATTATGCTATAACAGGTGTCAACAAGTTCCCCCAAGCTTACCCTTTGCTAGTCCCTAGCAAAGCCAAACTTAGCAATGGATCAGGAGTTGGTACAACGCTTTCACACCTCAAAAGTACACATGCTTTCAAACAAAATTTCTCTCCAGATAAGAATAAAATTTTTATAACTTTTAACTTACCCATATTACCTTTAACCATGGAGCTTATAGCTTTTTCTTGGGATCTTGGGTAATTGAAAGATAGAACAATCAAGTCAAGCACCATGTCTCAAACTCTTTGTTCAACTGTCCTTCTGGAGTTTTTTGCAAGTTTTCAAATAAAACTCAAAGTTCCTGGTATGACTCTCTCAAGTCTCTCATTTGTAGTATTTGTGGATCCTCACTTAGGCATTAATGTTATGTTGCCTTTCTCTCATAATATGTAGTATTTCTGGCTAAAGCAATAGGACACTGTGCCTTCTTCTCTCTCACCCTATATCTAAGGCTTATATCTGGAGCTTATAGGTGGGGGAAGACTAAATCTACTTACTAAGCATATATTGTAAGTTCAAGCAATGGATCCAAAGTCACTTAGTCACACTGATCAAGTGGTGCATGTGTATGGTGGATAATATATATAAGTGGTATATATAAGAGTGGGGAAAATAATGAGGTGTATAGAATGAATGAGGGAAAATCTTACTTTTGCTCCTTGAGGAATTATCTCTCTTTGGAATTTGGATACTTTGTAGAGAACCTGGGTTGTATCTTTTTCTTTCTTTATTTTTCTTTTTTAGAGAGGTGGACTCTGCTGCCCTAGACTTTTGTCTTTTATTTCCTCTTTTAAAGATGTGGGTTCTACTCACCCTCGGACACTTGTCTATTTTTCATCTTTATTTATTTCTCCTCTTTTTTTTTCTAGGGAGGTAGGCTCTACTCGCCCGTAGGACTTTTTGTCCATTTTTCATCTCCCCTTTTTCTTTCTTTTTCTTAGGGAGGTAGGCTCTACTCGCCCGTAGGACTTTTGTCCATTTTTCATCTCCCCCTTTTTTTTCAATAGCTACAACCCAGATCTCTTTTGCAATAACTTTTGAGAGATAAACAAATGTAATGGAGCTTTTATAAGATATTGGCTAGCAATGAATGAGTGGATGAGTATAGGAAATATTTTTGGTTGCTTCCTCCTGCGATAGGAGTAAAACATTTTTAGTGGATATTTGGTGTATGCTTTGTGGATGCGTACCTCCAGGGTAGAGGTAGCATAAATGCAACTGTAATATAGTGGAGTGTGGTGGAGTGTGCATGATCAGCATGACAAGTTTCTAAGGGTCGACAAAGATTGAACAAACTCAATGCAAAGCAAGCAGCCTATATATATGTCAAAAGGGTTTTCCTAATCTAGGGAGCATGTATATATGGCTGTGGTAGGAGGTTCAACACTCTTGTCACACAGAAACTTATCATGTGCACTTTAATTTTTAAAAGATAAATCTCCAAAAATCTAGTATCACTAGGAGTAAGATAAATAGCAGCTCAGACTCTTATATATCATATCCGTCAATCACCTAGACTTTAGAGCAAGCATTTGCTACCCACAGGTTTTAGGCTCGAGCAAATCTCAAGTCAAAGCAGTTGCATTAAAAGCTCGAGAGAAATTAAGCTTGAAAGGTAGGTACTTGAAAGGAATTACAACGGAGCAACTATTCGTCATCTCCAAGGCTAGAGATTATCTTCAGAGTTTATTTTATTACCACACTCTAATAAAGACTATATAAACTCTTTTTATTTGGTTTCTTTAGTTATGCATCTTTTAATATCTTTCTAATAAAGCAAACAAATCTAACTAATATTAAATAAGATAAAGGGATACTTATCTGGATACATGGGGGTTGCCCTCCCCCAAGCTGGATTTTGACATAGTCTTCAATATTCTTGATGGTTGGAAGTAGAGGTAGATAGTGATGGTGGATGATTGATCTTCTTTAATGCTAGACACCATGTGTGTCATGTCTCTCTTCCTTAGCATCCTGCTGAACTCAAATAGACAACAAAGCTAGTGGAACTTGATTAAGCGTTAGGGGTTAGCCACGTTGCTTTTGTCTGTCTGAAAATCTTTCAAAGGCAGATTAAATATTTTGGGGTTTTCTATGCAAATAAGGATGATGATGCATGCATATTTATTTTATTTTTATGCCACCACAGTAAATATCCTTGTGGGTTGCTATACACCACAAAATTACTCACATAGGACTTAAAGTTTTCCATGTCTATGCAACAAACAAAAATTTATTTTTCTTTTCTAATGCAAGGCTAGAAATATAAATATGCTAAAGGAAAATGATTATGCAATGCAAGGAAATAAATATGGATAACTACTGATCTTACCTTTTCGGCAAGGGTTCAGTGTTTTAAGTCCTCTGAACGAAACTTCTTACCTTGTTGTTTCCTTGAGTGTATTATCTGATCTTGACAGTTGTGCTCCTTGAGATGATAAAAGACAACATCACCCATGTTCTTAGCTGGTCTTATGAGTTGGAGTGAAGCGTAAGCAGCTTCTTGTTTAGTGTGTATGCTTGTAGGACATTCACTTGTTGATCTCTGGAGAGACTGGTAGGCTTCTCCACCATTTTGCTCAAAGTGTGTCCTACTTGCAAAATCATGGTAGAGATCAAGTGCATGGGCTCTGTTGGTGGGAAAACACCAATAGAACCAAAACTTCATTCATTCTTCACTATCCATGAGTACATCAAACAAGATAGAGTTGATTTATTAAACACTTTTCTTAAACCTAACTTGGGTGACAAGATCGAAGATTGAGCATGGTTGTTTGTGATTAAAACATTCGACGATCAAATCAAGCTCGTTGACTCTTGAATGTTTCAAATCAAGCTCGTTGACTCTTGAATGTTTTCTTATCTAAACACCAAAGGCATGATTATGATTATGTTCTTCCAAAACAAGGCAAGCAATATTCTAGCTTATAAAATGAGAACAAAGAGATCAAGAAAGTGGTGGTAGGAACAACTAAAAAGAACAAAACATGTTGAGCTAAAGAAGTTGGATCAGGCAAAGGTGTTTCTCTAACAAGTTTGATTATTTATTTATGAACAAGCCATACTTTAGGAAAAGTTTTAGTAATGACAACTTACCTCAAGATGTTACCTTATTATTGGAGTGTGATGACATCATAACACCTTGTGGTGGTCCTTCTCTTACGCTCGAAGCTTTCCTTCTTTGGCCTCTTATGTATCTTGCTCCTCACTTGTGTCTTTTATTGCATCGTCCTTTCTTTCTTGTCTTTAAATTGTGCTTGAACCTTTTTGCTCCTCTCATGATTTTATTCCTGTAATATTAGTTGATAACAGATACCCGAAGCAATACAAGTAATTGTAAACAAGGGTAGAATTATCATGGAGCTTAAGGTTGCTTTTATGCCGAAGAAGTTTGGTTGGAAATTTTATATGCTCACCATTACTTTCTAGTTGGAAATTTTATGATATTCTTAAGTTTGATTTTTATGCATGACATTTGTTAACCAATCAAACTTTAGGGAGACAAAGTAATAGTGAGTAGAGAGATTGCAAACCCAAAGATGTCGAGTGATGGAAGCTTGAGTAGAGGAGGAGTAATGTCGGATGATCTTTAAAGGAGTCGACCTTCCTCCCCCATGCTTGAGCCTTCCCTGTCACTCAACATTTTAAGTGTGAATGCTGAATCATCCCTATTTATGTGTTGCAATCACCATGTCCTTAGACGTTGTTCATCCTTTGTTCCCGCAAGTTTAGTGACCAAAATACCCGAAGGGAACTTGTCCTAGGAACATGTTGTTGTTGTTTTCTTTAGCATGAGCCTTCATGTGCTCAAAAAATTTTTTTTTTTAGAACATAAGACAAAAGTTGGATACAAATATGTGATTTATATTCACTTACATGTCTTTGATGTTCTTGTGGCCTGTTGCTTTGTCCATCCACTTTTTTTGAGTAATTATGTTTCTAGATCGCGTTGTATGAAACTCTTCTTCATTGAATGGACATAGCACAGTTCCTTTCCTGCAAAATATTAGTGGACACATACCCGAGGGAATATACAACATGGTTGAAGCAGGGGTTGTTATCCAAAAGTTCATAAGATTTCATCTATGCTAGCAAAAAGATGGTTCTTTGATTATTCTTAGCACAGATTTTATTTCTCATGTCAAACTTTATTTATATGATCGCACTCTAGCATGTGGATCAAGGCAGAGGTAACTTGTAGCAAAAGACAGAGTGAATGATATTTGATACTTACAATTCTTCCATTAATGATGAATGAGCCGTGTCTTTTGCACAAGGTTAGAGTTCATCATATGCCTTGCTTTATCTCCGATTGGAGTTCATCTCTTGACTTACCCAAATTAGATTTGAGAGTTTTCTGCAGGGGTTAGTCCAACACAATAACCAATGTCTACGCAAGCAATTCTTAGTTCAATAACCAAACTAGACTCCATGTCTAATTCAATTAAGGAAGGCTACTTAACCTAAGCACCACGCTTAATTTAAAAGCCTTTGGAAAATACCCTATTCGTCAATAGAGTATTCCCAAACTAAAGCATACTATAGAAGATAAAGGTAGCATGAAAGCACTATAGAGATTTATCCAAATAAAGATGAAAGAGCATGATCATGGTGAGGATTTTTTTTTTTAGATGCAAACATGAATGGAGTCAATGAACTAAACATGCAAAGTGGATCTACTATGAGAAAAACAGAATCTAAGCGGAGTGAATGCATGAATTAATAAAGTAAACATGCAATGCAATGCAATAAATTAAATGATAACTACTCAATTAATTTATAGTCAATGAGCAAGACTTTCTCACCTTTTAATCATACTTACCACGTTGTGCAGCTTCTATGTACGTCACTTGAGATATGTGTATTGAATTCTTGTGACGGCTTCTTCTTCAATCTATACATGGTTAGAAAAATATATATTTTTAAATACATACCTTTGAGATGGCAGGGTTCCAATGTTGATGAATCTTGAATGATCAGGCACCCTGGGTTCTTCAATCTTTTTGTTTTTCTATCCTTGTGGAATCTTGTCGGAAGATAGCAATGATGTCTTTTGTCCCGTCTATTCCACAATTCAACGTAACAAGGGTAATCCTACTAAAGCTAGTGATACACTAAATTAGCGTACATCATGATCATCATTAGAATCTTTAGGCCAATTGCTTCCCCGGCAACGGCGCCAAAAAGCTTGTTGGCATTTGTTAAGTGCTAAAAAGAATATTAAGGATTCTGCAGCGCCGCGTAACACCTACCATTGTAGCTTTTCCCTAGGATGAGTATTCTAGAGTATCGTATCCACAGGGAAGCTTTGGCTAAAGAATTCTAATAAGTCACAATCATGTATCTACTAACTTAGCAAACCACTAGACTAAAGTGAGGGGGGTAATGGGTTAGTGAATAACAAAGAATAAATTATTAACAAACCTATGATTATAAAAGGATAACTAAACTAATCAAGAGGTCAAAGAGAGATTAAGGTTCCTATGCACTTCTCTATTACTTAGGTTCTATGATAGCAATCATACCATAACACTTCGGGACATCGAACACTAGCCACGTAAAGAGATGAGAAGGGGGCTAGGAAGCTCCGACTACGGTCCTACAAACACCAACCCGAACGTGGTGGAATACGCGGCCATCGGGGCTGTCACCACCAGGGCTACCACAAACTATCCGTGGGGTTGGGTGCAATCTCAGGGTAATCTATAGCCTAGACACCAAGTCTACACTATCAATTACTACTCTAGCTACCTTGCATAACTAGAGCCCTCAATACGAGCAGAGATCCCATGCAATAGCATAACAACTATACTTAACCAAATATATGAAAGATATGGAAGTAAATAGAGAAGATAAATATATGAATCATAAGTCTTCCAAAGTAAAGATATAAGACATACCAAACTCTGTAGACATCTCCGAACCAAATAGTTCATCTCTCCTTTACTCTTGATTAGATCTAAGTTAGACCTAATCTACTTCTAATTACATGGCTAATCTATGACTAATCTACTTCTAATTCACTAATCCCAGAGAGAGGTTATCCTTACATTGGGATACCTCTACAACCGAGAGTTAATGAATAGAATTAATTAAAAATAATAATAATAATTCCATAGGCCTAGGGGTCTATATATAGGGGTCTTCTTATGTCCCTTCAGCTTCAGCAAGCAATGTGGTACTAATCCTTTTGCCATATCTCATTATAATATAAATATGTCTTCATGGGCCAAATTCTGATTTAGGCCCAATTAATCCCGCAGGCCATATTCTAGAATCTTCCATTACTTGTAATATTAATATCTCCTTATTCTGAGCACCAAATATAGCAAATAATATATCCGTTTCGATCGTCTCGACGAGCTCTTTACAATGGTGCTATCTTGGAATATGTTTGTAACATGTTTTATGCTTCATATGTCTTGTAAACTCTAGGCTTCCTGTTTAGTCCCTGAAAATATACAAATCACCAAAACTTGTGGAACTATGTTAGTCAAGCCCCTAGTCTATGTGATTATTCATTTTAAGCCCTTATTCCATGTTTAGTTAACTATTAATACTATGCTATAACAGGTGTCAACAGTACACAACATGTATTACACATATGTTACACATATATAATTAATGTACACATATATTACACATATATAATTAATGTACACAAATATTTCATGTCCCGATTACATGAATAAGGTGTTATCACTACTTGCATTGGCACCCATTTGTCATCAAGGTTGTAGTAGAACTCGCCTTGGGACGCTAAGACCTGGTATTAATAAATCCTACAATGCTTTCTTGCGGTGCTTGTAGATGGTGTTCTTCTCTCTCTCTCTCTCTCTCTCTCTCTCTATATATATATATATATATATATATATATATATATATATATATATATATATATATATATATATATTGCATTTTCTAAGCGCAATCAACAAAGATGGATTTAGAATCCATCTTCAATAACGACGCTAGAAATGCTTGTTGGCGTTCCACAATGTCATCACCGAATTGGTATATTCCAGCCAGCGTTGCCACGTAACGCCGGGGTGGTATTACGCAACGTTCTGAGAACAAGTCAGCAAGCGCACGGAAATACCGTCGTAGCATTTCACCCAGAGATATTCTGGGTATCGTTATTTATATTTTTCCAAAGGAAGGCATGGTGTAAAAGTATCTAAGAGAGACATGAATAAGATAACATGACTGCATAATAGACCAATGCATATAACAGGGATATAAGGAATGGGTATTTGGATAACTTGACACACTCACTCAAGCCAAACTCAAGGATAAAGGTAGAAGAACTGAAAAAGAAAGTTCCTAAGTGGAGCATACATATTCTAATCATAGTTGTGCACCGAACCAGTTAATAATCATGCAAGACATGTAAATAGGGGATCAGAGCTGAGAATGAGATGGATGGGAAGACCCCACCAGGTAGTCTGCCACCCACCAAGGCATTTACAAACTCCTACACAACGATACACACGTGGGGGGATTACAATGACGGACAAGGCTATCACTACCCTACCGCCTACCCCCTCAACCGTGGCATGCCGTCATATTCGAAGGCTCCATGGCATTCGGGCACCACGCCCGCATACAAGGAGGGAGAGAGGCTCTCTTGTGAGGTGTGTAGAATGAGGGGGAAGAGAATCCCTTTATACAGTGGAGAGGAGAGGGGATATGCTTCAAAGATGCTAGGAATATTCTTGATCCCGTCCTTCCCTGGCGTCCAGGTTCACCGAATCCGCAACCGTCCAAGCGCACCGCCCTCCCGGGTAGTTAATGCACCGCCACGCCAAAACTAGGCGGACCGGTGCCAGGGCGCAGCGGCCGCGCCGGGCCGGTGCGCCCGGCCTAGGCCGGGCTCGGCCGGGCCCGGGCCTCGGTGGGTGTGCGGTGTTGGGCCTGAAAAGTGGCCTGGTGTCGGTTGTCGGTCCGGTATGTGTCGTGTTAGGCTTGTCTTCCTTGGGTTGCTTGATGTGATGAAGTACGCTTTCCAGAAAGGCGGCTTTTGGTACATTTTCTACTTGTTTTCATATAAAATCCGCAAAACAATCATTTCTCCAATACAAGTGGAAATGTCTCAATAGTAAAGGTATACGTGTGTAATAATGTATAGTTTCATCCCTTTTTGGTAGAATGTTGACGGTAAAAATATGTCGTTAGTGACCGTCAACAAACTCCCCCAAGCTTACCCTTTGCTCGTCCTCGAGAAATGATAAGGACTTGGTTGTTGATCTGGAGTTGCTTCTATGCCGATTATATTTCAAATATGCCAGTTTTATAACAAAGTTTTCTTCCGTAATTTGAATAAGTCAGCGTTCTTGACCACCTGTTATTTTCCAAATCTTGGGCGGTTGGAGGATAGAACAGATTTACAGGCTTACTTATCTTTCATTCTTTGACCAACTATCTTTCCAGAGGTTTTAAATATTTTGCAAAATAAAGATAAGTTCCTCAAATGATACACTCGGCCGCTCAATGTGCATATGTTCCTCACCAAAGGCTTTTGACTTTGCCTTTCTTTTGTCCTACCATCTAATAAGGCTTTTTGTGGATCTTTAGGTAGGGATAAAAGAAGTCATACTTGCATCATGTAATGTTGCTCGTGTCAAAAACTGGACCACATGGAGAGACTAGTCATATACCTTGATCAAGATTGTGCAAGTGTGTGGGGTGGAATAACCCCAAATCTATACTATAGTCCTTTTGTGGATATGATCTCTCTCTAGATTTTGAGACATGGCTGTCATCATTTATTTTATGAGCCTTCATGTGCTCATCTTTTTTCTCAATACCTTGGGACCTTCATGTGCCCCTATATTTTTTTTTCTTGGACCTTCATGTGTCCAAATATATATATATATATATATATATATATATATATATATATATATATATATATATAGGGTGCACTTTCTATACACCCAGGAGTAACTACACCCACCTCTAATTGGGTTTGAAGGCAACAGCAGGATCCATTAGCCAGGGACTTCCCACGGCCATACCTTTTCAAAACGCATGCATGCATGCATGAAACTTATCTCCTAGATCTCAGGTGATCACGCGTATCTGCATATACGGTATAGACGTGATTATTTTTTTTTAAAAAAAACGATGACCGGATATCTCCCATGAAAAATGGATAAGGTTGTTTAATGGGTTTGGCCGCTTGCATATATGTATTCGGCATGTTTCGACGTACAGTCCATGCCCTGTTACCGCTAGTATAGACATATACTTTTGTGTGAATAAAGTATGCATGAATACTTTAATAAGAAAAACAGGTATACCTGTGAATTATGACTCATACATTTTTCCGTATGGAGTACTTATTCATAATTTTTTAAAACGAGTATATACACATATTGTTTTCTTGAAAGGAGTATGTATTCTTTTTTTTTTGAACCTATTCATATTTTTTTCATAGTATGCATACATACGTGCCCAGATTGAGCTAGTAGGTATACGTACTTATATATGTAAACAATAAGGCCAGAGTATATGTGCATATACAAAACAAAGTATGTACGTATTGAGATATACAAAACAACGAGGGTATTTCATACTATCTCTGAGAATGGAGTATGTGTACATATTCATACTATTTGAAAGTATATACACATACTTGTTTGTCTTCAAAGGAGTATTTATTGATACTTTTTAAAAGTAGTATGTCTGCATACTTTTTATAGATGGATTATATTTTAAAAACAAAGTTAATATATTTTAATACTTGCATGTACCAGTATGTCAATATACACGTATCTTTTTATATGAGAGTATATAGTATATACTTTTTGAAATTGAATATTTCTACGTACAATATTTAGAATAAAAATTTATACATACCTTTATTTGCAATAGAGTATGCATACATACGGCCAAAGATTAGATAGTATAAGTATGCATCTGTGCATACACGTACAACACTAGAGGATATACACATAGTACATATATATACTCCTACATTTTGGATAAGGCCGGAGTATGTGTGCATATAGTTTAATTAAAAGTATGAACCCATACTACTACCGACCATGTAGTTTTGAAAGGTCCAATGCATGCGGGCATGCAGATTGAAACGATGCGGCGTGTGAGTCTGTACAGCCTAGATGGATGCGGTGTGGATCCCGTGGTTAGTTTGAAACCCGATTAGTGGAGGGTGTAACTACACCTAGGGTGTAGGAAAAAAATTACCCTATATATATATATATATATATATATATATATATATATATATATTTCATACTATTGCATAGTCATGTCTCTTTTGACCCGATATTGAGAGAGATCGTTATCTTGTAGAGCATGGAGTATTTTTCCTATCATATATTTTTTTTTTGTCTACTCCCAGTGTAGGAGTAGAGTTTTTGGTGAATGGAGAAAGCATGTTGTGTGTAACTCTCAGTGTAAGAGTTAGCATTTTATTTATGGGTGTACGTGAATCTTGGTCATGGGTGTATGAAAAGAATCTCAACACAGGTCACAATAATTTGACAAAGCTCAACATGAATACAAGTAACATACGACTAAGGTTTTGTATCTGTGGAGAATATGTCATATGGCTTCTGGTAGGAATTATAGATCATCGAGGAACTTTAAGATTTTTGTATTTTGAAAATAAATCTTCGGATGTTAAGTCTCACTTGGAACAAAGTCATAGCAAGGTCCATGGCACTATATCATATCCAGCAACAACTTAGACTAGAGCAAGCATATGCAACCCACTAAAATCAAGTTTTTAGGATGAGACATTTTTAGCCAACAAACTCAAATCTTGGGGAAAGCTAAGTTATAACATAGGCATAAATTAAATATAAGACGAGCAACTATTCATTATTTCAACAGGGGTAGAACTAAACATTTACAACACATATAAATGGAGTGGAATAAATCTCCTCTCCTCTTCTCTTCCCTCTTTTTTATTATTATATCTCATCATTCTTATAAGATAAGAAAATGACTGAATGGAATGTGAGATATAAGTTACCTTTTGTGGGAGTCCTCCCTAAGCTAACTTCGACTTACCTAGGATTGCTTTGCTAGCATGTGCACGTTGTGGCCTAATTAAGTGATTAGTGGTCCCCTTTGAGCGTGCTTGGAGACTCCCCAAGCTTGTCTTGTGATGATAGTGAAATAACAGGACAATTATGCTTGGGGTTTGAAAGGTTTATTTATTTATTTTCATTTTATATATATACATATTTATTTATTTATTTATTATTATTTTTGGGTTCACCAAATAAGTTTTGTTCTCTATTGTCATCTCAAGGACTTACCCTTTTGAAGTTTGATTGATTCCTGCAGGGGTTAGTCCATATGGTCGACCAAATTCTACACTAGTAGCCTTGGTTCAATAATCAAACTCGGCGCCATGTCTAATTTGATTATGGTAGACTTTTGACCTAAGCACCATGCTTAATTCGAAAAGCCTATGGAAGTATGATCACCATATGTATGACCAAAGCTTTCAAACCAAAACATAAAAGCATAGGGAGTGGAAGCATGAAATGATAACAAGATTCATCCAATGGAGGTGAAGATTTTGAAAGGTGAACAAGACAATTATAGTTTTTTTTAAAATTTTTATTTATCTATTATATATTTATTATTATTATTATTATTTTGAAGGTAATGAAAATGATGAGCATGAAAGATTCACATTACCTTGTTATCATCCTTCCCCAAGCTAGCTCAAAGCCAACAGATTAGAATTTGTACCCGTGCTTGACTTTCTCTTGCATGGTTAGAATATGGTAGATCACGAGTGCACTTACCTTCACTCGTGATTACCTTATTGGTAATCATGTGCAAGATGTAGCAATTTGAGCTAGTTGGTTTTCAAAATTTTTATTGAAATTTTATCATTCTAGTAAGGTCATAAGATCTTCATCATTTTTATTATTATTATTTTTATTACTATAATTCACCAAACTTTTTATACTCAAGCAAGGCTAAGATAAAAATGCAATGTAAGTCTAGCCTTGTTTTATCTCCATCATAGGCATGATTTTTTTTTATATGGAGATAAATATGAGTAAAAAGAATTGGTGAAATATTACCTTTCGCATACCTGAGTGTGTATGTACCGACCGCGTATGAGGGTAAGAACGTTAGAACTTCTGCAATGGTCGCTTGATGATTCATCTCAGGCGGGCCACAAGGCTTTAGGTCATACACACGGTAGTGTGTATATGGACCTTGGGTCTTAGTGTTAGCAAAGGTATAAAGGAGGAGGCTCCTCCTTTCCTTTTCTTTTTATTGGATCTTTGCGTACTGAGTGTACTTGACCGATTGCTTGAGGATAAATAGTTCAGAATTGCTGCATTGGTGGCATGATGACCACAGCTTTGGTTGTGACTTTCTCTCACCGAGTAGAGGGAGGCATACCAAACTCACTCAGTCGGCAACAACGGCTTAGTCACACACAAAGAATGTGTGTGAACCATAAGCCTTGGTGCTAGCGACAATGGCCTTGGAGAGGAAGACCCCTTCTTGCTTATATGAGCAATCTTTGGGTGGAGTCAAGTGGCACCTTGATGTTTATCTCGACCATGTAGGACCAACCTGCTCCTCTCTTCTCCCATTATTATTATTATATATTTTTTTCTATCTCTTTTTTTCAATTCTTTTTTCTCTTTTTTTTTTTAGCAAGGGGGAGGCTAACATCATCTCTTATTCATCTCTCCTTTTTCTTTTTTTTTTTTTTTTTCTTGGACTCTCCTTTTTTATTTCTTCTTTTTTTTTTGTGACCCTCTTTGTGTGTGGAACTTGGTACAATCACCTTCCTCCCTCCCACACTTGGACTTTTGTGAAAAAAGTCAAGTATGCAAGGTCAAGGTCTCCTTTTGAGTGCGTTCCCTCACCCAAGAGAGTCAAAGTTTCTAGTTGATGTAGCCCTCATATTTTCAAGCATTGCACGCCCCTTTGTTCTTCTTAGTCTCCACCTGAAATGGTTAGCGACAAGAATACCCGAAGGTGCATACTAACTTGATAACATGTTCTTGCTTTTTATTTATAATATATTTTTTAGATAAACCAATTATGAACAATGGTCACTACACATGCATATTATCATGAGCATGTCTAATAGATTCCTTTAACCAATGCCTTCCCTGGCAACAGTGCCAGAAATGCTTGTTGCATTTTCTAAGCGCAATCACCAAAGATGGATTTAGAATCCATCTTCAGCAATGACGCTAGAAATGCTTGTTGGCGTTCCACAATGTCATCACCAGAATTGGTATATTCCAACAACGTTGCCACGGAACGCCGGGTGGTGATACTCGCAACGTTCTGAGAACAAGTCCGCAAGCGCACGGAAATACCGTTATAGCATTTCACCCGAGATATTCAAGGTATCGTTATTTATATTTTTCCAAAGGAAGGCATGGTGTAAAAGTATCTAAGAGAGACATGAATAAGATAACATGAGTGCATAATAGACCAATGCTTATAATTGGGACATAAGGAATGGGTATTTGGATAACTTGACACACTCACTCAAACCAAACTCAAGGATAAAGGTAGAAGAACTAAGAAAGAAAGTTCCTAAGTGGAGCATACATATTCTAATCATAGCTGTGCACAGAGCCAGTTGATAATCATGCAAGACACGTAAATAGGGGATCAGAGCTGAGAATGAGATGGATGGGGAGACCCCACCAGGTAGTTTGGTACCCACCAAGGCATTTGCGAACTCCTACACAACGATACACGCGTGGGGGGATTACAAAGGACGGACAAGGCTGTCACTACCTGCTGCCTACCCCCTCAACTGTGACATGCCGTCATATTTGAAGGCTCCCCGGCATCCAGGCACCATGCCGCCATACAAGGAAACTACTCATGTCCCCCATGGACCCCACCCTACAGATGGACGGACTAGAACATGAGCAAACCCGAAGGAATGACGAACCACCACCTCAGCACAACCCTAACTTTACTCAAATATATTGCACGAACTGTTAGGCATAAAGTCTTGTATGACGGTACCACAACATAGAGACTATAGACTAGTTTATATGTCATGATTATGTCAAGAGTCTATACTCTAATTCTAATGCACAACCATGATAAGATAAGAGCAAGGCTTTGGAAGAATACCATAAATATATTCATACCGGGAATCCATCTTCCATGGAGCCAAGCCCTCCTTGGTGGTTGCCTAGCTCCACATACTAACCTACTAAGAAGAAGAAGAAAGAAGAAAGAAGAAAGAAGAAGAAGAAGAAGAAGAAGAAGAAGAAGAAGAAGAAGAAGAAGAAGAGAGAGAGGCTCTCTTTTGAGGTGTGTAGAATGAGGGGGGAGAGAGTCCCTTTATATAGTGGAGAGCAGAGGGGATATGCTTTAAAGATGCTAGGAATATTCTTGATCCCGTCCTCCCCCCGGCGTCCGTGCTCACGAATCCGCAACCGACCAAGCGCGGCGTCCTCACAGGCGATTAATGCACCGCCACGCCAAAACTAGGTTGGACCGGCGCCGGGCTGGCGCAAACCGCGCCGCCGGTGCACCCGGCCTAGGCGGGCTCGGCTTGGCTTGGGCCTCGGCGGGTGTGCGGTGTTGGGCCTAAAAAGTGGCCCGTGTCGGTTGTCGATCCAGGTATGCGTCGTGTTGGGCTTATCTTCCTTGGGTTGCTTGATGTGATGAAGGGCGCTTTCCGGGAAGGCGTCTTTTGGTACATTTTCCACTTGTTTTCATATAAATTCTGCAAAACAATTATTTCTCCAATATAAGTGGAAATATACCAATAGTAAAGGTATATGTGTGTAATAATATATAGTTTCATCCCTTTTTGGTACAATGTTGACGGTAAAAATATGTCGTTAGTGATAGTCAACAATATATATATATATATATATATATATATATATATATATATATATATATATATATATATATATATACACACACGGCAGCCTAAAATGCACCGGGTGCATTCTCTCATACAAAATGCACCCACCACGGCAACAAACCCGAAGCTGGGCGCGCCTCCTCCTCACAACCCAAGCGCTGCCCATGTTAACAAAAAAAAAAAAAAAAAGTTGTTGTCGGCCTCCCCACAACCAGCGCGCCGCTGATGTTAACAAAAAAATAATAATAATCCAGCGCATCGCGCATGGCCCAACCACGCCTGGGCCGACGCCCGCACCTCCCAACGACCGCGCCGCATGCAACATATCGCGTGGGCCCGCATGCTCCAACTAACAAACCTGCCCATCCTGCGTCCAGCAACGGACGACTATTTGCAACAAAAAACAAAACCGATTGCAATGAAAAATATACGTCGGTTACAACATCAAATCTCCGCTTTAGAATATAATAATAGAGTCCGACCCGGGACACGTCGCCCCGACACCCCCTGTTCGAATTTTTGAAATCTCCGTCGCCGTCTCCGTCTCTCCGACTCCTACGCCTCCGCCTCCACCTCCGCCTCCGCCTCGCCTCCGCCTCGCCTCCACCTCCACCTCCGCCTCCGCCCCCAACACCACCTCCACAACAACCCACAACTCGGGGTTCAATCCATGGACCCGCCTCAAAACGCCGGCGGAACATCGCATCTATGGCCATGGCGCCTCCGCCCCCAACTCCACCTCGCCTCCGGATCCGCCTTCGCTTCCGTCGCCACCTCCGGCTCCGCCTCCGCCCCAATACCACATCCACAACCCAACAACCGAATCACGCTGGAGGGATCGATTGGATCGCTTCCAATCGAGCCGGCCCACGCAGCTATGGTCATGGCGGATTCTGAGATGATTCGCACCCCTAGCCTTGCGCGGCGTGCATGGAGGGCGAAGACAAGACCGCCGCAAAGTCCGGCAAAGGGGTACCCGCAGGTCCTCAACACCTACGACACCGTTTCCACGACTGCGCACATGGCGACACCGAGAAGCGTTGATCCCCTACCATACACGCACACTCACGCCGCCCGGCGACGTTGGCTCCGGGGACATGGCTACCCCGAAAGCAGGCGGCTCTTCGATGCGGTAAGACCCGAGAAAAACAATACAACGTTACAAACATTCTGTGCGCTGGTTGCGGGACCATGATGACTTGTAATTGCAACATTGGAATTCTATTTACGCTCGTGTTCTCAATTGCTAGACGCCAAACTACACTATGATGATTTGTAGATGCAACACCATGATGACTCTAGTTGCAGCACCATGAGGATTTGTAATTTGTTACAAACAATTGCAAACAAAAATAGGCCACATTACAACTTAAAATGTCTAATGGTTGCAACACCATGTTGATTCTAATTACATCAACTATATTGTAGTTTATCCGAAAAATTGCAACAGACATTATGTCTAATGATTGCAACACCATTATGATTATATTTGCAACATGATTGTTGTTTATCTGAAAAAAAAAGTCTCAACAAGTGCTCTGTTAAAGTTGGAATGGCGGTAAATGCATGAAACGACCAAATTGCGGCTAAAAAAGAGTATCTCCATCAAAATATATGCAACAAATGCATATATTTTCGGTTGCTAACAAACCATGTTGTGTATGTTTTCTTCGTGACAGGGATGCATATGTGCCCGCGATATTTTTGTGCCGAGAGTAAAGACGGTTCAATACACGTAATGAAGCTCACGCATTTTACATCGAATACGCAAGGCTTGCGGGGTTCAGCGTCGGGACAGGCAAGAACAAGCCAACAAACGGTGATTATGTGCGCAGCGGGGGGCAAGTGTCCAGCCAAAAAAAGATGATCACGAACCGAAAAGAAAAGGGTCGAAAAAGATGTGGCTGTCTTGCTTACATCCAAAGTTAAAAAATTTGAACCCAAAAGGAAAACTCTTTGGTACTTTGACATTGTGAAAACACCCCACAACCACAAACCCGGAGCCGTCTCCGAAGATGGTGCGGTTCATGCACGCCCACAAGCACATGGAGAAAGGAATATGTGACCTCTTCCATATCATGACAAGGAATGGTGTTCCACATCTTTGCGGCGCTCAATGTCATGACGGAACGCATGACGGTCGACACATGTGGGGGTTCACGAGAGAAGGATATCGGGGAATATGTAAGTGCTGAATTGTGTTACAACATTGAATGATTGCAATTGCAACGTTCTATTACGATAATTGCAACTTGTAACTTAACGTAATTGCAACGTGTTTACAGGAAGGAGGCCAAGGCAAGGGAAGACGGGAATGATGATCTCAACAAGCTATTGAAATTCTTCCGAGAGTGTAAGGAGAAAAAACGACCACTTTTATTGGGATGTGCATACGATCCAAAGACAAGGGTCGTTAGAAATATATTCGAGTCATGCAAGTCGAGAGCACTCTACAAAGACTTTGGAGACGTCGTGACCTTCGATACGACTCACAAAACAAACATCAAAAAAAACATGCCACTTGCGATGTTTGTTGGATCCAAAGAATAACCTGATGAATGTGACATTTGGACAAGCACTCGTTGGTGACGAATCTGCGGCATCATTCATATGGTTGTTCGAGACGTTCAAGAGCTGCATGGATGACGTCGAACCACATGTTATCCTCACTGGTGAGTTAAAAAAAATATTATGCAAATGGTACTATGTATTCGTTTGCTAGATACAATACATTTGCAATCATGATATTGAATTGACAAATGACTTTTGTAACACTAATATGGTAGTAATTGCAAATTGTGATGATAACAATTACAACATGATTTCTGTTTTTCTCAAATTTTGAAACAGGGGTTTTAAAAAAATTGCAAAACTAATACTTGTTTTGTACCCTTTCACAGATGAAGATCCAAAGAATGTTTATCGCAATTCCAAAGGTGTTCCAAAACACTCACCATAGGAACTGCCACTGGCACATCTTAAGACCTTGGGAGATTGAAATTTGGAAGAGCTCTTCAAACAACACAAGGACAAGAAACGGAGGAAAGGTTTGAGTCATTGCTCAATTATCCTTTGGGACCAACCAAGTTTGAGGAAGAATGGCACAAATTGGTTGATGACTGTCAAATTGCGACAATCCCGCAATAAAGGCCCCATGGGGAAAAAAGAGAGATGGATATCATGCTACTTCAAAGGCATGTACTGTGGAAGAATGACTTCGACACAAAAGATCTTAAAGCCAAAAAAAGGGTCTTAAAGGATGGTTATGTCGATGCAAGCACCGGCCTACACACATTTGCCAAGAGGATGCTCGAGTCACTGCGGCATGCAGACCATATGGGACGCGGGGCGAGAATCACTACGCACGGTATAAAAAAAAAAAAAAAACACATAACTGAACACTACTTACAACATCCTGCGGATGCTAATTGCAACAAAAAGCGATGGTTTTGCGGGGCTACGGTGACTCGTGCATGCAAGGCCAAATCGATGAGCAGTTGTCCAAAGTTTACACAAGAGCCGTCTATCGGGGGAGTACAAAAGGCAATACCAAAAGCAGCCAGACTTTTAACATTCGCCGTGATCCAAACTCGAGACAAGGATAACCGCTGTTAGTGAAACATGAAAAAGGGGAAGGCGGTTTATTTGGGCAAATCATGAATTCAAGGTGATTGCGGACAAGGAAAGTGGGGAATACAAATGTGAATGCAAACAACATGAACACACAGGACCTGATTACAAACCAAATTGCAACAACTAAGATGACAGAATTGCAACACATATTGCGGCCGGTATGACTATATGTGACAAACTTTTTTTTTTCGAGTGCGTAATTGCAACTTCATCACGTACTATGAGTTGCCATCGTGACTACAACACAATTGCAACTTCACAATAGCATACTTAGCGCTTGTTGTAAACACTTAGAACATATTTTACAACCTAGTTGCAACAAACGCAACTTCTCACATGCAACGCTTTGAGTTACCATTTGCAACTTTCAACGCAACAAACCGCAATTTTTTTTTCTATGCAAAAACTAGACAGTGAACCGTCCTCGAACAACAAACAACTTCGGAATAGACAAGATATATCATCCTCTTTGCAACGCTTCAAGTTACCATTTGCAACAATGTACTATCTCCGGTTACAACACTTCAAGTTACCAAACAGATGTAGCGATTGTTTACAAAACTATGAACTTCGGCATGATTAAACACCTTCAAGATGGTACCATCCTTAACAAGATCTAACTAAAAAATGGAGATCATGGCCTCTTCATCTACTTTGCATAGACCTATAATCGAGATAGCTTGTCCAAACTTCTCTCGCATACACACGAAATACCAAAATATAATGAGACCCAAAACCATGTCATATTGTGTTCAAAAAACTAAAAAATTATAACTAAGCGGCTAATACTACCTCCTTAATTTTGTTGGCACCATAAGTTGCAATATTTTTGAACAAAACACCAGATCATTTAAGTACTTGATGCGAAGGTTTCCAAAGTCAATATGATCAGACTTGTCTTTCATACGGACTCCAACATCAAACAGTTCCAAATTCATCATTGCACATATTCCACTCTCATTTAGAAATCTGCTAGTATAAAAAGATAGTTACAAACACAAAAAAAAAAATTCAATAAGAAAGCAAAACAATATCTAAACTGAAATAAACATACTCGTCGGTCGGGATCAACATATTTGGATCATGCACCACTTTGTATGAAAGCCATCCATAGTCAATATCAACAACTTCTTCCCAGATTTCCTTTATATTTGATGACTAAATTTGACAAAACAAATATCAACATAAGTTCATATTGAACAAAAAAAAAAAAAAAAAAAAAAACCCAAGACTCAATGAAAAGGAACTCACAAATTCATCTTCAACAGCCTTTTTGAAGGCAAAATCCACTCCCAAACAAGCGCAGTAGGGATCCAAAATAATGCACTTCCACTGGCGAGGAACAACAACCACAACACGCCCGGCGACCACGGAACAAGATAGGAAAATACATCTGCCATAAGCAAAGTTGTTATTACATAATTTAATTAAAAAGTCAGCAACAACAGTAACTAAATGCGGTTATAATACTTACCTTTATGTTGTCTCTAGTACCCAACCAATTAGCTCTACTGGCTCCTTTAAAACTTTTCAAAGCATTTGCACGAAGTTGACTCTCATTGACATCATTGACACCATGATTACCAATCGATAATCCTAAACAACAAAATTGACATGAATAACGATTTACAGGGTCATTTCATTGAAGGAGTAATGATTTTTTCAAAACATACCCCAACTTTTGAGAAGAAGTAATGCTTCTTCGATGTCCTAGGATGATTCCTTACAAAAAAAGAGTCTACACAAAGCATTGATAACAAAACAACTAACAATTCCTTGAGTTCCAAAGAGAGAAGCGCACTCATCTTCACAATGACAAGATCTGTAGTTCACAACCTCAAGACTGCATAACAAATGAAAAAATGAACATCAGACATTACACAAAAAAAATAATAGACAAGAGAAGGGTCCTGTCCTAGCACAAGAAACAAATGACAATAGACAATAGACAATAGACAATTCTTTTCTATGGAAAAACAGAGACAAGATCAGGAGCTGTCCAAGCACAAGATACAACAGACAATAGACAATTCTTTTCTATGGAAAAACAGAGACAAGATCGGGCTGTCCTAGCACAAGAAACAACTGACAATAGACAATTCTTTTTCTATGAAAAAACAGAGACAAGATCAGGAGCTGTCCAAGCACAAGATACAACAGACAATAGACAATTCTTTTCTATGGAAAAACAGAGACAAGATCGAGAGCTGTCCTAGCACAAGAAACAACTGACAATAGACAATTCTTTTCTATGGAAAAACAGAGACAAGATTGAGAGCTGTCCAAGCACAAGAAACAACTGACAATAGACAATTCTTTTCTATGGAAAAACAGAGACAAGATCGAGAGCTGTCCTAGCACAAGAAACAACAGACAATAGACAATTCTTTTCTATGGAAAAACAGAGACAAGATCGAGAGCTGTCCTAGCACAAGAAACAACTGACAATAGACAATTCTTTTCTATGGAAAAACAGAGACAAGATCGAGAGCTGTCCTAGCACAAGAAACAACAGACAATAGACAATTCTTTTCTATGGAAAAAGCAGAGACAAGATCGAGAGCTGTCCTAGCACAAGAAACAACTGACAATAGACAATTCTTTTCTATGGAAAAACAGAGACAAGATCGAGAGCTGTCCTGGGACAGCAAACAAGGAATAAAAGACAATTTTTTTTTTTGAGTAACAATAGACAAAAGAAGGGTCCCAGTACTAACAAAGCAAACAATTGACAACAGTTGCAACAACCCACTTCTTTGCTAAGTTACCATTTGCAACAATGGATCGCATCCGGTTGCAACAATACCCGGTCACCACAAGCGCAACATGTTGATGACCACTATTGCGGACACACAAAAAGGGCCATAAAAATTAGCATAACACCCAACATGGCCTCTTCTAAAAAGTGGAGATCATTGTAAATATGCATCACAAAAACAAGAGCAATACAAGACAAAATAATAAAGGGACAATATAGAAATTTCATACTCACCTGTGGTTTGCTTTATCCGCACCCATATCCAAAGCGATTTTATACAACTCGCACTCCTCCTTTGACACTCTAATCTTCTCGTCGCGGCGTGCAGTAACGGGGTTATCCGGTAGGCGCTCGGTTGTGCAAGAAGTTTTTTTTTTTCGGCCATGAACGGCAACTTTAGAGCTTGAAGGCTGCCAAAATGCTTCATCGCTCAAAGGTTCACCGCCAACGGACCTTGCGGACGAAGAGGTAAAACCATGAGCGGCGAGAAGACGAGCCCTCTCGCAAATGGAGTAGATAATCAGAGGTAGGTATGCAAACAAGTTCCTGAAAAAACAAAGTCAAAATTTAAACCATAAAACAAAAACAAGTATGTCATGTTAATAGGCTACACATAGTCCTGTCCATAATACGCTCGGACTATAACATGTAAAAAGACCTGCAAACACACAATCCACCTTACAGAACCAACAATGTCACACACACGACTCAATATATACACCATTCATCGATAGAATAATCGTTAACAAAGATTTACAAAAATGCCTAATGATAATTTACATAAGTTTTTGTCACACAAAAATTCCAAAAGCTGTTGCAGAGGTGTTCCAATCACAGCATACTTCCAAAAAAGGTGAAAGATTGGAAGATCCGTTATACAATGGGCATCGCAGGTCCAGTGGAACTGAGTACAGCTCGTGGAACGGGTTCAGGGAGCCTAGCAGCAGCACCCGAAGGTTCACCATCATCAGAATACTCAGTAAGAGGCAAAGACACCATAGTCACATGGTCCTAATCAAGAAATAATAAAATATATTAATTCTATACATTATTACAAACAAAAACAAGATTAAAACATGTCTAACTAATACATCATCTAATATAAAACATAAGCTTACCATTTCAACATTGCAATTCCTTCCACTCATGTTTGGTTGAGGGACAGCATTCTGCTCAATAGCAACAACCCTATCTTGTTCATGCACAACAGCAGAAGCAACACTAGCATTACCAGACCTCACTCCACCAAATGGATATGATTTAGCTCTCTCAAGTGGACAAGACATTGACGTAGCTGTAGGAAAAGGTCGCCTCAGTTTAGGATCATCAACAAAATTTCCAAAATCATCCTCATCCTCAAACAATCTAAATGAAGGCATACTAGGACTGTTAAATTGTATTGTACGGCCTTCTTCAAAGAGGATCCAAAGAACGGCATTCGGATGATTAACTTGAAGACTTGTACCAACACTGTTGACACCATCATTACCATTTCCAACGCGACTGGGGGGATCTACCAACTTGTATAGATGTTCCATCTCGAGGCTTGGGGAGACATCGCCAGGAATTGAAGATTGAGATGCATCCATTCTCCTTTTTGTCTTTTTGTACCGGCAGGTTGCAAACGGAAAAACAAAAATATAGGGACAAATTAAAACTTCATGAAGCAACAAAGAAACCTTGTTCAATGAATTGCGTCGTATGAACTACCATAATTACAACATGTTATCGAATCCAATTGCAACATTGTTCCATCTCCATAAATTATGAACTGTTTTAAAACAATGTTGCAAACCTGGTTCATACATTTCCAAACCTAGTTCATCACAGATGGCAACAAGAACTATCCTAGTAAAATTGCAAATCTGGTTCACACACATTTGCAACACCTTGTAGTTTCCATTTGCGACAATACAACTTACAGAGTTGCAACATGACAATGACATAATTACTGAATCCAATTGTAACATTAAACAATAATGAAGCAACAGCAAGCAAAAAAAAAAAAAAAACACCTGGTGACCCATCTGAAGAAACTAATTCAATTGACTGGAAGGACGCATTCCCTTTGCGTTTCCTGTTGCTTGCTCTCTTACAAGTTTGTACAGCACATTCTTCAACATCAACAGGGTTGTCAGCCGTAGCTCCAATTCCAGAAATGCAACGCATTCCACTAGGCCGTGTACACAACACTGCACTGTGCGGGCTCAAACCTTTGGAAACATTGCACATTTCAAACACCATAATTGAAGTAAATCAAAAGCATAATTTGCTGGTAAATAGAGTGTAAAAAAAAATACAAACCATTTTCAGGCTCAGCAGGAGCTGCATGTTTATCCAAATGTTGATGACCAGTAACACGACTAGAAACTCTTTCACCAAGTTCATCCACTTCACTTGTTTTTTGGTGGCCACAATCAGGATCACAAGGTACTCCAGAATTATTCACATCACAAACAATAGCAACTCCCTGATTCAAAGACACACTAGGATTGCTTTTATTGCACCCTTCAACTGCAAGAGACAAACAAAAATAACTTGAATGCTGTGCCATTAATTTAAAAGCTAAGATTCTACACAACTAGTACACAAGACTTGTAATATGTTAAATTCCATCCCAAATTGGAAATTGCAACCTCCTCAGTGTCCATTTGCAACAATATACAATAACCAATTGCAACCAACAACAAAGCTGTTGACAACAATATTTTTCGGTTGCGAAACTAGTACACACGACATTAAAAAAAATATATATAGAGAGAGAACAAAAGCATAGACAAAGCATAGACAACAATGTACCGTCATGACTGCAGCTACTCTGAGAAATGATCTCGGTGCGCTCAGAACCAAAAGAGTTGTCATTACTAGGAACATCATAATTGCCATCTGACTCGAGTATCTCTGTGGCAGAAGATTCTCTTTCATGAAGATTATCACCATCAACATTTTCCACAAACTGATGATCAACACCACCAGCAATAACACCACTATTAGCAGCACCACCATCAGCATTGACTTCATCCACTGGTTGTACTGCAGAAGGCAAAGGGGCTTCAAATTCATCACGAAAACCATCAACACCTTCATCAACACCAGTACCATGTCTTGGAGATGCCACTCTGCCAGCATTACTATCAGCCTCAATATTTGCATCAGCGCCACCATGTCCTACATAAGCCGCATGAATGTATTTGAACATCTTGGCAACAAGAGTATCGGCACATGTATAGCCAAGTCTTGTATGGTGATCTTTGAAAATCTTAGACATACATTCTCTGTCCTGTAATGTAGTTTCATATTAAAAGTAAGAATCATATATAACTCATGATACAATAATTCTCATAAACATACAAGACAACAAACATACTTCTTCCTGGATGAATTCACAATGTTTATCCATAGTATCTCTAAAATGCAAACAAGCCTCTTCAACTGCATACTTTTCTCCATAAACTGTCTCATCCAAAGATTTAACCTACACAATGGGCAGCCAAAAAATAAAACTCTCGTGGAAAGCCTTTTAACTTCTTAGATCAGCATACACAATGGACAACCAACTCACCGGTCTCTTTCCATAAGTGTTGCGAGACACACACGATCATATGAACAATACACCTTAATCATGGAGCCCTTCCAACAATGGATCCTTGGAATGTCTACAGTAGTAGCTTTGAGGTCCTCCAAAGTGTAGGAAATCAAGGTAATATCCCTACATATATCAAATACAAAGGCATCACTAATACATGCTTTGCATGAATAAATTTAAAGAACAAAATGCAGAGCGAAAAAACACGAAAAAAAAAGAAGACTTACAGCAAATCAAATATGTGCAACCACCAATGGCACCCCGACCCTTTTTCCTCGTAGTTTCTTATAGAAGACAACATCCAATCATACACAAATTTTGACCAATTCCATTTAGTCACCTTAGATAAATCAAGGAGTGCACCTAGGTAGCATGGGCTCGGATAAGTATCTGAATTAGCACATAGAAAAGTGGACAAGGCAACCACCATAAAGTATCACGAAAAAATTATCATCCGACGGTGTGTCTCCCAACAACTCGCTCACCCAAATCCTTGATCAAAGGGAGAGAGGAAACACCAATTTTATCAAGAAAGTCTGTCTTCATGGAATCGAGTATACTTCTCCTTGATGTCATGACCCCCAATGGGAATCCCTAAAAATAAATGCACCAACAACGGGTTCAAAGGGATCACCTTGCCTCCAACTAAAAGATCACCACAACCGATATCAACATGATCCGCAATCCATTGTACAAATCCTTCGAGCCAAACGACCATCAAACTCCAATAAAATTCCAAATCCACGATCCATAATTATCTTCTTCTTGCGGTCGTCAAACATCGCTATTATTCGCCGCGCAAAGAAGAGGCTATTGAACCGACTACCTGGTCTCTCGATCCGAGGGGACTGCTTTGCGATTAGTTGATTTACGTTCAACTCTACCTCTCACACCTTGGGTAGTCCGCAAAACACAAACAACATTGTGTGATCAGAATTGCAACATTCGTGGCGCGAATTGCAACGTAACTTAACGTAATTGCAACGTGTTTACGAGAAGCGTGCAAAGGCAAGGGAAGACAGAATACAAGGGTTGTTAGAAACAACATAAAACTTAATATTAACAACTATAGTTACCGTTTCGTAATTGGTTTGACCACGAAACGTCTTCGATTACCCATGTTGTCGGCAATCTTCGAGAACCGAGTTTACACAAATAAAAACATGAGCTACGGTTCAAATAAAAAAATAAAATATAAGTTTCAGAACATACACTATACAATGCTTTTCAAGATGCTTGAAAGCATTAACCATCCGAGTAACATTGACAAAGATTCCTAGCATGACCTCGATTCTAACAAAGGCAACAAAATATATCGAGTAATATCAAAAACAGGTGCTTCAAAACCAATAACCATCTCAAGAACAAAACAAAATAAGAGTAGTATCAAACCTCGCCATCATTGGAAGAGTAGGACTGATCATCCTCTTCCGAAATGATTGGATCGAGTTATTATTTTCATCCGTATCACCATTTGAAGACAGAGGAGCCTCATTATCCATGCCTAAATTTTTTGTAAAACAAATATTATCAAGTTAAAGACAATATACGAAGTTGTAAACAAACTGCAACTAGGACAACCTAGTTCCAATTGCAAACAAGGAATATTGCCAATTGCAACAAGGATACCCTAACAATTTAAACAATTATTGACATCCAGTTACAACAAATATATTAGAGCACAATCTCTACTACCAAAACAGCACCTGATTCCAATATATCCTAAACTATATCTCTACTAACATTAGAGCACCTAATTAATGTATGGTACAGAGAAGAATTCATAGACAGTTACTACATAAGAAGCAGATCACATACAGATCACATGCAACAACAATTCATAGACAGTTACAAAATCATGTAAAAAAAGAGCGGCCAGTTACTTGGACGCGAAAGGCGGCAGCACGGCAAAGCGAGGAGGAAGACCGCGTGCGGCAAGAGCACGCAGAGAGCGCGGCGGCGTAGAGGTGGAGGACTCCGACGCTGTGTCGGAGGAGGAGCGAGGAGTAGGGGAGACCGCGGGATTTGGATGGGGTGGGGGAGCGGACGGGAAGCGAAGGAGGGGTCGACGGAGAAACGCTAGCCGGCACGGCTCGGGAGCGAGACGCAGACAGATGAACTCACCGGCTATCGCAGAGCTAGGCGTCGACGCGGACGAGTAGACCGGCGAAAGGCGACACGCGATAGAATCGTCCGACGACGGCGGCAACCCCTTACCGCGACTTCCCGCACACCCGCTGAGAGCGGCCGACGAAACCCCCAGTTTGGGGAAGGAATCTCCGCCGCCCCTCCCCTCCGCCCTTGAGCACTACTTGACAAATAAGCCCGACAGGACCCCCTGACGCACTAGTTGACACGTGGGCGCCCCGGTCAAGTCGGGTTGGGCGCGCCCGAGGCCCGACCGATCACAATTGCAAGTGCTCATGATGTCCGATTGCAACTCCTAATATGCAACAAACACAAAACAATTAAAGAAGAAAAAAAAAAAGCGCTTTCGGGCAAACAAACACCGACAACGAGGCCCCACTGACAACAATTGCAACTTCTAAAGATATACGATTGCAACTCCTTATATGTAACAATTACAAAATGTTAGTCAATCCGAGTTGCAACATACTAATCAATTAATGCCATAATTACAACATGGTACTAACTACAATTGCAACATCATTCACGGAAGGCAGCAAAGGCAAGGGTCGACAGAGAAGATGAAAACAAAGGACACATGTTACACACCAAATTGCAACACCTAAGATCACCGAGTTGCAACAATTCTTAATAAATAGTTGCAACACCGCAATTTTTTTTTTAAAAAATTGTAAAATGTAAAACACCATTTGCAAAATTGAGTGCCCGAAATTGCAACAACGAGAGTAACAAAAATGCAATACTATTGCACATAACAAGGGAAGCAACACTAACAATATATATATATATATACAGAAATATGTCCAGGGGGAGTATCTCTATAACAATATATACACAAACACTTGGATTCATAAAGCAACCTAAAAGGGGAGTATCAAATTACACCACACTCATAAAGCAACGGGCACTACAAAAGAAAGAAGCCTAAACTTTATCATTCATATGCCTTCCAATCGGGGCTTCCTTCCGCCAACTCTATAATGATCAAACTCTCGTCGGGTAGCTTTGCTTGGTTGAGCATGTGGAACATCGTAATGCAACAAACTTCGATCCGGTATATCATGCCCTTAAACCGCAAAAGAAAACAAAACGAGATCATTTCAAACCGTTGAAACAAAATAATATACAAAGAAGGAAAGCTACAAACTACAAAGAAGGAACAAAGAGAAACTTACTTTGGATTCATCTCGCACTTGACCTCATTGCCGTCATAATATTCCATATATTTCCAAACAAAGAACATGCAATCATGTGACCCAAACTGTTTTTTTGAACGAGGGGGCAATGCCTTCGCCAATTGCCAAAATCGAGAAACTTTGCCTTGCATAACTTTTGGAATGCAAAGACTTAAGAAAGGCATCATCTTCATAATGGGATCATGCCGGAAACCGGGATCTGTGTCCGCCCACTCATAGTCCATTGAATCCAAAGATATCGATGCGTTGATGGATGAGGTTGATGCAATAAACAAAATAATGGCCGCCATCGGCGCGGCAAAAAAAATCGCATGAAGAATTCGGTGTGAGCTTGCAATATCATATACAAGTAATGCCTAAACAATATTAAGCTACCAATTGTAAGATAATAGTGACACCATTTGAAACATGGGAGCATGAGAAAAAAAAAAAATCGGCTACTAACCAGCCTTAGCCTTGTGAAAGTCGATTAATCTTTGCTCAAGTTCAAACTCAAGATGAGTACATAAGCGACGGAATAATTCAGTCTCGGTTTGTTTATCTTCTTCATAGATGCTCACAACATCCCTCAACGCAACCTTTGCATGCGAAAAACAATATACAAAGATTTTATGAAAAAAAAAAAACATGTAATGTTGACAATATCGCACACCAATTGCAAACATGGAAAGCTCATTGAATTGCAACATTGCACAATTAACATTTGCAACATGGAAAGCTATCTCAATTGCAACAATATACAACTAACAATTACAACATGTCAAGATTACGCAAATTGATATATGGATGATGTTGAAATTAAACAAAAAAAAAGTAGCCGTAAAAAAGATGAAACTCACATGTACTCTGTGGTGAAAAACACCACAGTATCCAAATGAGTCTGTCTTGTGGACAATGTCATCAAAATGAAGACAGGATAAATGGCGACATCAAAGAAAGCGTAATCACCATATACATTGTCGACAAACGTGCTCAACACATCATTGCCATAATAACGAAGTCATTGGGGTCAACTCGATCAAAGGCATCTTTGCAAGGGTTGGCACGAGGAAAAAAAAAAGTTGTCAATAAAAATATAATGAAAGGGGAAGAGACAAAAAGGAAATATCAACAGTGATATCACTTATTACTTTTTATATTTCTCATCTTCTCGCAATCTTTTTCCTCAAAGCAAACGCCTTTGCCGGCACATTCGGGCGGATGGTTTTGACTTGGAAAGGTGATAACAACTTTTTGGCCTCTTCTTCACCGAGGTGCCACACAATTGTAGAGCTTCCTATGGTACTCATTGTGGCCAACCATATCAAATGTGAACTGTTCTTCATCTTCTGAGTCAAACGGAGTGGCACGCTTTGAGAGCACCCGATGAAGTCTTCCTCCTCAATCTTCGGAAAGGCGGGTGCAACTTCACTAGGATCCGACAAAAAAAGGCATCTTTGCTTTTCACCAATTCCATCTCGCGATCAGCCTGCTCTCTCATTGAAACCAACCATGCCTCGTGTGCATCACGTCGCGCTTCTTTGCTCATTCAAAAAAATGCAAAATCCCTACCGGTATTGGCACCCTTTTTTCCTTTCTTATTGGCGGGTTTCTTCGCAGCGGCCTTTTTTAGGAGATGATTTTTGAACTCCCTTCTTCTTGGCGGGGAGGGACATTAGGCTTGCTCGAGGTACTCTTGAATCGATGCCTTTGAAGCAGCCCTACTCCTAGTTCTGGTGTAAGTAGCAACCTATTTACAAAACAAAACAAAACAAAAAATTGGTGTAAGTAGCAGCCCTCTTGACTAAAGCTATATATGCAAACTAAAAAAAAAAAATTATGTAAATGAATACAAAAAACTTACTGGGGGAGGGCGCGATTGATTGGTCGCATCCGAAGCCTTGCCGGTTTAAAACCTGGATAATACAAAACACCATGATTGCGACGCATAATGAATGGTAAATGGATTGCAACACCATGCAAATAAACAGTTAAAAACTTTACAAAGAAGATGAGGATCCTCTTGTTTTCCCCGATCTAACACACCGGTTCAATCAGTAAGAAAACAAATTGCAACCATTTACTTATTGCAATTGCATAATGAATCCTAGATGAATTGCAACATCATGCGGACAAAAAAAGGAAAAAACTTACATCGATCATGAACATCCTTTGTTCCCCGATCCAACACAAGACTTGCATTCTCAAAAGATACAATTTGCAATCATTTAGTCGATTGCAATTGCAAAAATGAATGCTAAATGAATTGAAACATCATAAAAATAAAAATAAAAATAAAATCATAGCAGCAAGAGGAACCTCGTTATCTTACCCGATCTAACAAACTAGTGTCTTGGTCCTTCTCACTCGGAAAATTATCACCCAATTGCACATTGGATGTTATATTGCTTGATTAATACATCCAAATCTGGTTCATGTTGCTCAATGCAAATGGGGCGGTGCTACAAGGTATATAAAAATTAGCATTGCAAAAAATTTTAAAAAAATGGATACATAAAAACAAAGAGAAAACAAGTCATCGATAATTACTATTAGCCTCTTGAGAGCCGGATGAATGTGACTTTTTGGGCGGCGAGTTAGCTTCTTCTCAATCAAAAGAATAGGTTGGGGAGCTCAACCAAGTCCATAGCGAACAAAGAAGTGGAATTGCAAAAAATGGGACATCTTCTCCGTAAATCCCACCACCTAAAAAAGTCAGTGAGGTAGAAATTACAACATAACACTTTGCAAAAAAAAAATAACAAAGACATAATTGACCGTGAGGTGGCTCGATTGCAACAAGAACAAAAGGCGTCGGTTCAGAAACTTGCCGATTCTTCTCGTTGACCACCTTGGTCATCTGAAAAAAAAAAAACATAAGATTCTACATGTCATTACCTACACAAAGATCAAAAACGAATGTCACGTACTATAGAGAGTTGCGTATCAATAAAAAAAAAGGTAAGAAAAAAAATGCAAACATATCACCTTGCTTATCCGATTGTGCACCTCGAACACCATCATCATCAACATTCCTACTAGAAGGTGGAGGACTGGATGGGCAGGCTCATCCCACGTGGCGGGAATCATGAGGCGGCGGTGAATGAATTGGATTGGCGCGATTCTTCTTCTTGAGGCACTTCTACATATTTAAAAAAGATAACAAAAATATAACTAAACAATAAACAAAGTAATTGAAACTAAGATTTAGCTGTATTTGAAAATAATTCAACAACATATGACATCCAAATGGCAACTTCGGGTATGGCATACAAATTGCAACACGAGACCGAGCTAATTGCAACAAATATGTACATCCAAATCACAACTAAAAAGTATATAGGTCAAATAGTAGCACCTTGCTCCACATCCAAACGTCCACCGTCCTTTTCTCCATCCGATCCATTTAAAACACCATGATCCTCATGTATTTCTCCATCAAAATTGCGCCATGATCCGTCGGCAAATGTAGGACATTTGTATCGGTAATTACACAAATAAATATTAGGTCCATGTTGACAAAAAGAAAGGCAACGATAAGTTACACCGAAACAGTTCCTCTTCACTAATTTCAACATCAACTCCAACATACCCTAGAAAAAAATAAATAATGCATTACACAAAAGCTATTGGTAACAATTGGAAAATATGGAAAAATGGAAAAAATGAAAAAAATACCTAATGGTGGTGAGTCTTGTGCATCTTCCAAAATTCCTTGGGCACCAAGTTGCTGACCTCCTCGAGAACTTTCTTGACTACATTTAAACGAGGTGACCCACCTTCACGACCATCATCTAATAATGAGGTTCAAACAGTGTCATGACAAATTCGATTCTCCAGAGAAAATTAATTGCAAAAAAATCAAATGCTTTTTTGGTAAAATTAACCTTTGGCACCAACTTCCCCATCACCATTCCCTCCACCCAAATTTATTGGGCGGCCGATTCTCGATTTCATTTACAAAGAGGATTCTCTCCTTGGCGACCATCGACCTGATCAACATACGTAATAAATCATCATACTGTGAAGACATAACACAATTGCAACACATAAAACGAAAGCAATTGCAACAAATAGAGACAAAAATAATCTTCTTGTGAAGACAAAAGACAATTTCCAAAACAAAAACATAAGCAATTGCAACACGGATGTAGCCTAAATTGCAACATATAATAAAAGGATATACATCAACAAAATGTACCTCGCTTTTTCTTATCCTTCTTCTTCTTCTGCCTCCCCGCCTACTCTCATTCCTAGCTACCCTCTCGCCTTGCTTCATCGCCAGCGCCTTCGCAATCCATTTGAAGGCCTCTTGATGAGCTTTTTGCATCATTTCATTGCCCATAGTCATGAACCTAGAAGCCTCGCTCATATAACCCCGAGCCTTGGCGGTACTCTCATCAAAAGCCTTGAACATCTCCGGTGCTTGTGAACTCCTATGTCTTCCAAATGCATCAACAAGATTCTGGCCCAAAGCAAAGACTAAACCTTGGATATGGATGAAAGGCGGCCAGCAGAACTTTCCCCAGGACCAGAAGGGGGAGGAGGTACGGCAGGTACAAATTGGACCAACAACAAGCAGCCAAAGCATAACATGTGCCAGCCGATACTTTTCAACCGCATAAAAACATTGTTAACAAATTATAACAAAGTTACAAAAGAGAGGAGATAAAATAATAGAAAAGCTTACCCTAAGGTTGCCATACAAAACAACACCACGTTCAACATCTCCCCTTTGATCCAACCTAGCAATGTCGCTAATCTCTTGGCTCCCAATCACGTAACATCGGGGCAAAACAATTGGATCTATATCTAATCCATGTTGCAAATGATCCACATACAACATCCGAACATAAATGAAGGCATAAAAATGGATTCGGAAAATAAAAACATAACCAATTTGCAACATATAACAACAACCGGTTGCAACCAAAAACTAAAAACACATATAAAACAACAATGCATGACAATAAGAAAAACTTACATTCGGAAAGATGCCACATCCATTCAGAGGTGAATCATATCCCTTAGTAACAAACTCCTTCCTATACAATCTTCTTGATTTCGAAAGATGATCAACAACAGCTTTTGCACCGTTAATCTTATCAATATTCTCCAAATCTTCGATTGTATCTTTGCATCCATAAGCCTACACTTGGAGTCGATATTAAAAAAGGACTGGAATAAAACCATGAAGAATGCCCTCGGTGCCAAGTTCCCGGTAAGCTTCTTCTCATCATCCGGATCGGGCGTCTAGCGGCAAACTAGTAAAACATCAATTCCTGATTTTGCATACGCCTTGGGAAAGATCTCCTTACCAACCTCGTCAAGCTTAGAACGAGCATCGACATCGACAACATAGGAGGATCAACACCAGCTCTAGGCAACATGAACATGCACCAAACGCTATGCTCATTAACATCAATATGCTGACCGCCACCAACATCTAATCGCATTGTATCGATTCAGCTTAAGCATAAGCCGGCTCAAGAATTTCAAGTCCATATATTTTGCCTTCATTTGCAAAATACCTCCAAAAAACCAAAGTTGTAATTTGACCTTTCAAATCTTCGGACAAAGCAAAGAAAAGCTTCTGAATTTTGGCAGGAGAGCAACGGCATGCGGGAGGCCGCTTGCGTTCACCAACATCGAGGCGCTGCGGCGCCTCTTCCTATCCACGGCCCGGCTCTTCTTCCGCCTCTTCTTTCAGTTCTTCTTCGCATCGTAACCATCACCTCTATCGAAAAAATGCCTCCGGCATCATCGTCACTAGGGACAAATTCAGGATCGGGGCTCGTTCCTCGGTGTCGAGAATCGACCAACCTCAATCTCTTCTTCCTCTCCTTCCCGTAACCATAGCTTTTACGCTTCCCACGAGCCTTTCCGCCAAAAACGAGGCGAACGACGAGGGACACCACTGCCCCTGCACCTTCGGTAGTCATCGCAAACGCCGCAGCAAAACACATCAAAGTCAGGGAACCAAATTGCAACATAAAACACACAACAGTTACAACTAATGTAATAATCTATTCACAACATAAAGCGGACAAAATATTCATATGGAAAAACTGAAATTGCTCACAAATTGCAACTAAACAACAAATCGGGCTTGCAACCGATATAATAAGCTAATTGCAACAAGGATTCATAAACATGGGGATCCACCAAATTGCAACCATGAATTACTATCTACGTAATTCTAAAAACATGGGGATCCACCAAATTACAACAAGGATTCATAAACAGTTACAACATAACAACCTTTGTTCAAATGTAAACAAGTCTACTTAATCATGAATTACAACTGACAAACGATTACTATGTACATAAATGTTAAAAATTACAACAGGCACAAACACTTAACGCATTGGGGGACACTACCAATTGCAACAAGGATATGTTACTAATTGCAACAAGGATTAATACACAATTACAACATAATTTACAACATATACTAATACTACCTAAATGACAGGGCATAATGACAATTGCAACAAGCATATCCTACCAATTGCAACAAAGGATCGAATCAGGATAATAAGCTACCTGCACATATCAGGATACAAACAACATCAACCCTGATTGAATTGAACACAGAACCAATCGAAACCAGATTCAGCAACATCAACCGAAACCCTAGACAACAAAACCGCAACTAATTCACCCACAAAACCCCAACGAATTACAACAAAGCAGGCCACAAACGAAATGCAGCAAAGATAGGCGCACTCGAGGACGAAAAATCAAATGCAACCATACCTCATTGGGCGGCAATGTCTCCCGCGACACACGCACTCGCCGCAAATCGGAGACGAACAAATGCGAACAACCACAAGGAGGACTGAATAGCACCTCCGCGCGAGAGGACCAATGGCGAGGAAGGAAGCGGGGGAATCCGCCGCGCCTTCAAGTAACTCCCGAGCGCAGAGCGTATCTGGGTTGATTGATTTCGGGGGGCGGCCGAATGGCGACGAAGCACCAAGGCCTAAATGGGCGAATCGAACCGCCTCGGTCCACAACCGCCGGGGAGCGGGGCCGGCGTTGCGGAATCGCCTCCAACAACGGACAGAGAGTGCGCGCCGGGAGGACAACCGCTGCAAGGAGAGAACCGGCCAAGGCGGAGCAGAAAGCGAACGGCGCGAGGAGAGGGAAGGGATTTTCGACGGGGAGGGGGGATGGGGGAGGGGGAAAAATTTTGTCCGCTTGGGGGTCGCCGTTTTGAACAACCAACAGACTGGTGCACCCTGGTCCGGTCCACAAAGATGCGCTGGGCTGCCTGGTTCGGTCCGGCGGCTGGCCTGGGTGCATTCCATACGTAGAATGCACCCAGGGTGCACAATATACATGCAGTATATATATATATATATATATATATATATATATAGGTTTTTCTACTCCCGGGAGTAGTTACTCCCACCGAGAGTATACGCAGGAACCTGGCGTCCGGCGTCGTACACACTCGTTAGCGGTTTGACAATCGCGACCCGTTTAGTCCGTGAGCGGTGGGTGTACGGCGGCCGGCTGTATTTGAACCGGATGTCTATACGTAGATTAAAAAATTCTGCCGGCAGCCAGAAAATGTCCGTGAACAACGGATCTGGGCGACCGGCCTCTCGGTGGGTTTGTTATTTACACGTAGGCAGGGTACTTTTTTTAGTATATACGAGTATTTATACATACTTTTTGCATGGTGTATGTGTACATACTATTTTGAAAAATAAAGTATATGTTCATACATACGGGTACTTTTTTTAGTATATATGCATACCTTTTACAAGAGTATTTATACATACTTTTTGCATGGTGTATGTGTACATACTATTTTGAAAAATAAAGTAAATGTTCATACATACGCCAAATTTCTGCAGTATATGTGCATACTTAACCACACGACCATAGTATATGTGCATACGTTCCCGTATGTATTCATACTTGAAGTATAAAATATATGTATTGCCGATACTATAATCTGAAAACATATACAGTGATACACATTGAAGGAAGCATCAAATGATACCTTAATTTGAGATATCCGCGGATACTATTGTGTGACTAAGTATCTAAAAATACTCTTCTCTCAGAAAGTATCTAAACATACTCAACTCTGACAAAGTATCTAGACATACACTTCTCTAGAAAAATATCTAAACATATATACTCTTCTATATATCCAAGAATGCCGCCGTCACCAGACACATGGAGATAACGCTTCAAGATAAGATGATTTGATTTAAGTAGTAGTGCGACAGCGACAAGTTCAATGGAATCAAGAGCTTCCTATCCGGATCTGAAATCTGCATGGATATCAAATTGAATTAATAAATCGCTCACAACAAGAAGGATTAGTGACCGGAGATGGAAACAAGCAACACTGGTACGGTGGACATCACAGATGACATTGCAATCGGTAATCCTAATTGAATTCAGATTTCAGAAGAGTTAAGGACTCATACCCTATTCGTTGTCGACTCAACAATGATCTGAACAATTACTCAACAATGATCTTAACATTGTCAAAAAAAGTATCAGCTGAAAAAAAACATGGAAGAAGTATCCAACGATACTCTTAGAATATTATAGAAAATTTTAGATGGTTCTCTAATTTGCGAAAAGAAGGAACATGCAGCAAGGAGTATATAACAGATGGTTCTCTAATCTGTCAAAAGAACATATGCATGCAGCAATGATTACAGAACCGATGGTTCTCTAATCTGTGAAAAGAACATGCATGCAGCAAGGAGTACCGAACGCCTAGCTAGCAGCAGTACGAAGCACACATGACACATCGATCGCCAACAAAATGCAAGTATGGCCGTCCCAGTACACGGCCATCGCGCGCCGAGATGTGCTCGGCCAGCCGCGGCTTCGGCCAGCCATGGCCCAAGTCATGGCGTATACTGCGCCAGCAAACCCTATCATCGGCGCCGGCAACGAATACTAGGTGATCGACTGATTACCTCATCCAGATGACGACAGCAACGATAGATTCCTTCAGCAGACGATGACGCCGGCGACCACACTTGACGGCAGCGACAGATTCCTGCAGCAGACGATGATGCCGGCGACCACACTTGTTTACATGGATGCGGCAAGAGAAGCAGCGAAGAAACAGAGGGTGCGAAGGGTCTGCACCGTCAGCGGCAAGATGAAAATGGAGGCTTGGTTTGTTGAACAGAGCAATAATCTCGGGATTATAGTTGAATCACGAGTTGAAACGGAGGTCGTACTGATGAGATCGACAGGGAGTCGTACCTATTTTAAACGGATGGATAATTATTTATTTATTAATAATTTAGTGGTATACCCGATGTATAAGGGATGGGCATGCACGGTGTACAGCCTATCGGGTTCGTGAGATTCATCCGCTAATGAACACCGGTAGGCGCGGTAGGCCGGCACCAGGTTGCGGGAGGCTGAGTACGTGTAATTGTAGGTGGGAGTAACTACTCCCAGGGGGTAGAAAAGATTTTCCATATATATATATATATATATGATTACTTATATAAATATCAACGTTAATAACAAATGAGTTGTGATGTATATACGTACTCTTTCTTCCTGTTTTGAAGTTGATCTATTCACCCTGATGGAGATATAATCCACAGAGATTGGTCCCCTGTGGCGGCCGTGGACCCCACTTTATGAGAAAAAGAGTAATTCATTATATAAATGAAGCAGCATAGGGAATTGAACTAAGGTAACTATATAGTACTTACTTGGTATAGGTGTACTCCCTGTTGCGGTTTGCAATGGGTCATATTGTGTTTCTGAATCATTTTTGCCCAAACACTGCCCAATAAAATAAAAATACTTAGACCATTAATTATTGCATATGCAAAGTGACTGAAATATCGTGTATATATAAAATTGTCGAAGGGACTGCAATTACCCCTGGATTATATCGAGCATATCTTGGTACTTTTCTTGCTCCCATCTCAGCGAGTCAAAGACAGTGATAAAACTTTTTTGCGGCTCGGTATAAATCAGTATCCAGTGGCCACTGCATGTACGCATACGCAGGCATAACACTCATTATTTAACTAGGCAGAGAAAACATATATATATATATATATATATATATATAGGGTGCACTTTTTATACACCCAGGTGTAACTACACCCTCTCTCTAATACACTACAGCTACGCCAGCACCAAGGCCAATAACGGGTCCGCATGTTTCCAATGGGATCCAGTTTAGTGTGTGCCTAATAACCGGCCGGTGGAGATAATTAAGGAATAAAATAAAATAATATAGTCCCCTACTTTATTGCCGTCTTAGAGTCGCTGGACGCGTGCTTTAAGTATATATTTTTTTGTGAATTATGTCAGAAGTATATATGTGGTGAGAGTATATACACGTACCTTTTTTTTTCCATATAAGGTGTACATATATTTCATACTTGTAGAAGGTGTGCATACGCATATTTATTTCCTTGAAAGGAGTATTTATTCATACTATTTTAAAAGAATTATGTACGCATACTTTTCCTAGATGGACTGTGTATATTTACATACTTTTATGAATGTAGGATCTGTGCATAATTTTATAACACAATATAACATACTTTTTGGAATAGAGTATCTTCACATACTTTTTAGAATCTTCACATACTTTTTAGAACAGAGTACTTTTGCATACTTTTTGAAATAGAGTATATACACATACCCTTGGAGTTGGAGTGTATATATACATACTAATTTGAGAAGAGTATATACACATACTTTTTGTATTAGAGTGTATATATACATACTAATTTGAGAAGGGTATATACCTACGGGAGTGTCCATGCTAGTTTATAGAAGGACGTATGCATTCATACTTAATATATGTATATACTTTTCTTGCAAAGAGTCGCGACACTGACACGTACGCATTCATACTTAGTATATGTATCGAATTTCCTTGACAACAGAGTATATGTACGTACTATTTTATATTTTTATTATACTATAACAGAGATATACACATACTGTTTTGAGAGATGGTGTACATTCGCATACGGACCATATATATACTCAGTACTCTGGAAGCAACTATGTACACATTACATATTCGCAAGCAAGTATACACGTCCATATATCTGAAGTATACACGCGCAACCTGACAACAAAATAGAAACTGGTAAGGAAGAATGAGCTAAAAGACCAGATCGATAGACCATGACCATCATCATGCGTCACAACTCACAATCAGAGTAACGAGCAGATATACGTACGCACCTCCGATGATCATGCATGACGCCGCCACTGGAACAGGCCAGGGGCCGGCACTGCCGTGGCCCCACGACCACACCGGCGAAGGGGAGATGGGGAGCCGCACGACCACGCCCGGCGGAGAATAGGCACGCGGCCAGTGCGAGCTGTTCGGCAGATACGTACGCGGCCTGCGCGAGCTGCACCGTCCGGGGAGGAGATCGAGGGGCGTCGCATCCAGCTCCAACCGGGGAGGGGAGCAGACGTCGGTGTCGGATTTGCTAGGAAGGATGCCTACGGAGAGGACGTCCGATCTCCCAGCCACGCCTCCCTTGCCGATCCACCGCCGCAGTCGACTGGATCTGCTCGGGGGCCTCACCTGCCATCGGAGTGGCCGCCGCCGCCGCCGCCACGTGAAGCTGCTGCCGGCGCACGAGATCCAACACGGGGAGGGTGCCCCATGGATTCGCCACCTGGGGAGGGTGTCACGGCCATGGCTGTGCAGGCTGAAACACGGTGCAGTCGTGGCTCCGTCACAGCCATAGATGCGGTGCATCGGAAGGGGCAACCAGAGACCTTGCAGAGTAAGTGGAATGGGCGCCGCCGCCGCCAGAATGACCAAGAGCCGATGAGATCGGTCGAGGCTGCTGCCGCCGCCACCTCCTGTGGTGGCACCGAGTGTTTTTCCGATTCAAATGGGGAGAAGAAACCTAGAGAAGTAATCAAGCCATCAGTTATCGGATCTACTCAATTAACCCGCTAGGCAACTTGACACCCGTCATTTGTGCACGAGGACAGAATACACACGCATGCAGGTGGGTGTAACTACACCCTGGGTGTAGGAAAAATTTACCCTATATATATATATATATATATATATATATATAGACACACACACACACGAGCTAGAAAGAAAATTAATTACAAAGCACATGATCGTCGATGTTATGAACACTCACCTGAAGTTGTAGGGAACATTATTATGTTCTTGTTGCGGTGCATCTCGAGGAGCATCTTGATATTGACCTCTGTCTCCTCTTTCAAAAACTATTTAATTTTTTAGGGTTATTTTATACGATATGCAGATCAATGAATCCAATATTAGTACGCCCTTCGATTCTGCACTCTCGCATCATAAATCTACACACACATATATATAGAGTGAGGATGATATTAGACACATACATATGTAGGCACATAGTGACTTATTAATAAAACAGAGAAAGAATCACTTACAGACAATAGCAGCTCATGATGGTTTTGTCGAGGGAGTCCCGTGGAATAGTTGGTGCAATTCAGTAAATTCAACAAGCATCACGTCATCGCCCCTTCCCCATTGGTCGCTAATTCTCGACATTAAGTCCTATCTCTCCATGACGACATGCCTCGAGGTACCAGTTGTTTAGCGCATACATTTGAGTACCCGGGGCATCATATTTGTCGATTCCATAGACTCGGTCGTGCTCATATTTGCTCCATTTGTCAATTGCCGACGCCATTTCAAAGACCACTTTGCTCATGTCCATGCCCGTGAAGCGTAGTACTCAAAAAGCTCATCGAAGTTAACTTCTCCACCAGCGGGAAAGTTCAAGTACTCCATGTTTGAACCATACTCATTAGTAACTAGTGGGGGAGTGGTCACGATGATGTTTCTCCGAGTTGTGGAACACTTTTACTCTTCCTTGCTTTCCTTTTTGGGGTCAACTTCCTTCAATAGAGTGCGGTCAAAGTCTGATAGTAGCACGGGCTTACGATCCTCCCTCCACTTTTTGTCCTCGGCCGGTCACGTTCTATCTTAGCTACCTTGGAGGTAAGTAGAAGTGCGGCTTGGCAAATCTGCCCGCCCGCCTTCTTTTGCCGGTCCATTGTTGTGAAGAATTTGTTTTTGTTTCTTTAACCCAAGCATATAATTCCTCCTTCTCATTTCACCCGGCAACTTTTTGGGAATGAGCCTTGGTTTCTTCGCCGGCAGGGCTGATGACTTGTTTGTTTGTTGGGCAAATCTCTTCATGTTAGTTGCCTTTGTCATGGAAGGAGGCGTTGGAGACCTCCTTCGAGGCGGTGACGGCGCCTTTGCCTAGGAGAAGGCGGCCGACACTAGTGGCGGTGGTGGCGGCCCTGGAGGTGGTGGTGGCGGCGGTGGCGACTGCCTTGGAGATGCTTTGGGGATGCCACCGTGTCTTGTACCCCATCGTAACCACCGTCCCGAGAGAAGAATGATCATCTGCGAGCCAAGCTTTGGACTAGGTTGGGGTAATTCAGAGGTAGCTCCCAATCGGCATCCCAGAATAACAATGTAGCATTTACACCATGCAATGAATGTCTTCTCTACTTCTCCTAGAGTCGTCTCCCCTTTACCTCCAGGAATGTCAAGAGCACATTGCCGCAACCTTCGACAACTTTATCCACTGAGACGGCAGCATAGCCAGGTGGTATTACTGCGCCGTGGATTCTTGGTGTCTTGGTACGGTCGATAGGACCCACAATACCAAAAGTTTAGACCAATATGACACTAGAAAGCACATGGACCACAGAATCCATAAGAACCCACGTGTATAGACACGGTTCGATGAAAGGCTCTATATACCTTTGTGAAGCATGTTCAGTCCATCTATGTCAAAATGGCTTGAAATTTTTTTGGTAGTTATCTACACCCAAAATATGGTCCCACACAAGATCATTGGTTTTTCCGATGATTATTTTTATTATTATATTTTTATCGGTGTTGCATGAGACAAAATATGGTGAATTATAGATCAAAAAACGCTAGAATTCTACAACAACCTCCACAAAATTTGTCTCCTAAGGCACAAGAGACCTTGTGGGAAAGTTTGGCACCATTTTGGATCTTTTCGGGGGTGGACTCGAGTTCAACGTATAATTACCGGGAGAAGTCACGTGGAAATTCAATTAAACGAAAAAAGTACCAAACCAATTCAGAAAAATCTCAAACTTGATTGTTGCTTCACACGGGGCATTTGCAAGCCTAAGAAAAAGTTTGAGACCAATGTAACACTTGAAATGCACATGGACCATAGAATTATTAAAATTAATTAAATCTAACCTCAGATTTTAATAGTTACAAAAAGTGATAACAAAGAGCATGAGCATGTAGGAAACTTAACTACGAATCTAACGCATCTAGAACGGATTGAATCAGATTTAAAGCGCAAAAAGATATAAGCATTTGAATCTGGATGGCAAATCTGTAAATAAGTGTTGGTGTTTTTGAGCGAAAGCAGAAAAGTCCGCAGTGCACGGAAATACCATTGTAGCACATCACCCGGAAGTATTTAGGGTATCGTATTTTCCTCAGGGAATAGGTGTAAAAAGTCTCTTAGCTAGTTCTCCCTAAGAGATGAGATGCAGAGTAGCTTGGGTAGTGAGGTTTTCTAACGGTAGAGATCCTAAGTGAAGATAACTTTGTCACTATAACTCACTCCGGGCACCGGAGTGCACCTGGTCTGCCAGGAGATACCGGCAAATGCTCTGCACCACCCGAGACATGGAGGATTACAAGGGACGGACAGGGCTGTCACCACCTGCCGCCTACCACCTCATCCGTCTGATGAGTGGGGCAAACGAAGGTAGCTGCTAGCCTAGACACCACGTCTATGCTATGACTAACTACTATAGTGTGAGCTCAAGGGTTACCCGATAGGCGAGGCCCTTACACTAGAGCATTCGTAACAAGGACGAACGACGATCCCGCAAGTATATAATGAACAAAGATAACTTACTCAAGAACTTAATACCGAAAGATAAAAATGAAAGTTCTTACTCCAAATAGTTGAACGATCGTAGAGGTATAAGTGTAGAGGGAGCCGACAGGTCCGGCACTCCATCCACCTGATGTACGAGGCATGCCTAGTACAAGATGTAGAAGAAGCCGGCACTTGGGGATTCCTTCCAACCCTTCCTCATTCACTCCCTATACTAATCTAGCTAGAAGCTAGTGGAAATGAGGCTTGCTCTCCCTCTCTTCTCTCTTGTGTATGCTGAATTCTTGTGTGTTGAGTGAGGAGGGAGGCTCTCCTATTTATAGGAGGAGGATGAGGAATCTCCCATGACATATTCTCCCTCCATAATGTGGCAACCGACCATGGAACGTCGGTTTGGAGGTACATTGCACCTAGACACCAGCTCCACCGACGTTCTCTGTCTTTATATGACCGACTTGCGAAGAGTGGGCCCGTTTGGTCGGGGGTCGGCTCGGCCGCGCCAAGCTTGAGCCCGATGGCCACCGGCTTTTGCGGTGTGCCTTTGCTTGATGCGGACCTCGGCCCATGTGGTTGCTCGGTCGGTTTTGGACCGTAGATGGACTTCACTTCACTTCATCTTTTTTCTTGTTACGCTCTTGGGCCAAATTCAAATATATATATTTTTTGTATATTTTCCTTTATAATTGGCCTAATTTGTGTATTTTACGTAATAGTCCTGCAAAACACATAATCTCACCAAAGCTATGGAATTGGTTAGTATAAATCCCTATTTCTATTGTGTTTGGTGGTTTTAGACTAATGTTGGCGGTATTTTATATGCGGTTGGTTACCACCGGCAAGCTCCCCCACACTTAGTCCTTTGCTTGTCCACGCAGTGAAGGTTTGAAGGACTAAGGTTGTTCAATCTCCAAGATGTTTAACCCGCATATAGATTATTACGGGCTTCACCAGCTTTGTGAGCATTCATGGTGGCTACCAAATTATCTTGGATAATTGAATAATGGAATAGCTTGGATTTCTATCATCTTACTTCTACTCATGCTCACGGAGACTTCGGTTGTTTTGAAATTTTTGCGAAAGAAAGAAAGCAATGCTCCTTGGTTGATTCTCACAATAGTCTCTCATATATGTGGTTTGTTTCCTCACCAAAGCATCTCTTGCTTTTGCCACTCTCACTCATCCTATCTTTTGTATCCGAGTTCTTTGGATGGATGGCAAAAGATGCGTACTCACCTTGCATATTTTGTCGGGTCAAGTCCCGGATCCTTGGAGGGAAGCGTCATACTCTTAGATCAAAAAAGTGCAAGTGTGTGGAAAAGTATATATGTTTGTATTTTTTATCACTCCTTTGATTCATGATTCTCTCTTTTTGAATGCATGCTTTTTAGGGAATGACAGGCTATCTCTCTTTTCTTTTTCTTTTCTTTTCTTTTTTTTTTTTGGATAGGATCTGATTTTGCCATCATTATTTCTTTTGGACACATGTCCTTTTATGCTTTTTAGCATAATACTCTTTTTCTTTTTATAGCCTGTCGCTTCTCTTTTTTGCATGAGAAAAACTTGTGTAGAGAGATCATCATGATAACAAATGGATGGAGTGTTTATTTGGTGGATGGGATGGTGCATGTTGTGCGCAATTCTCGGTGTGAGAATTAGCATGTATATGTGGGTATATGTGAATTTTGATCTTGGGAGTATGAAACTCTCTCAACATAAATCTCAAAACTTGACAAAACTCAATACAAGAGAGAGTAGCTATAGTGGATGATCATGTCAAGTATTAGGCTTTTGGTAGGAATTTTCTCTAAATCAAACCCGGGGAGCATGCTTATATTTGCATTTTTCAAAAAGAAAACCAAGTCTTATTGCAAGAGAGAGCAAGTTTCAAGTCATCATACTATATCTCAAAGTTCAATTATTTAGATAAAATGGGGCCTCTATCAAGTAGTTGCTCAACAAAGTATAGGCTTTTAACGAGGAATAAAATGTATGCAAATTATATCAAATGGTAGACTAGAGATGGAGCATTTCATATTTGGTTCAGATTTGACATTATTTGCGCATGTATGGAGAGGAGATATATGGCACAAATCAAAGTGTAATTTGTGTCAAATTTTTTCGTACCTTTGATTTGTGAGAGAAGTGTATGTCTCTCCCACACTTGTTTTTATACCTGTCCTTTATTTTGTACAAAGAGAAGGAATACAAAAAAAAGCAAGTGTAGACTGATAAACCTAGTAATATGGCTACTTTTATTTATTTATTTATTATTTATATATTTTTTTATAATTACTTTTTTAGCAAATTTATTAAAATCAATTAATTTAATTACATCTAATTTTTCTTTAGGATTATATGAAGGCTCGGGAAAACTTTTTAATCATTGGATTTTACCTTAAAAGTCTTACCTTTGTCGTCTCGAATTGTAATTGCTCCATGTGATGACGTGTTGATGATGGTGTACGGTCCTTTCCTTTTACTCACGAAGTTTCCTTCACTGAAAAAACTTGACCTTGGAATTGAATAGAAGAACTTTTGTCTCCTTCCATGAACTCTTTTTAGCTTGATTCGGTGATTGTGCCATCTTTTGGCTCTTTCTTTATAAAGTTTGGCACTCTGGTATGCCTTCTCTCTCTGTTCTTCTAGATCGAAAATTTGCTTTTGCCTATTTACGCGACTAGTAGTGCATCCATGTTCCAACTCTTTATTGCCCGGTGAGCTCTATGCTCTAGCTCAACCGGTAAATGACAACTTTTTCCATACACGAGCTGGTATGGTGACATGCTGATGGGAGTTTTGTAAGCTATCCTGTATGCCCAAAGTGCATCAGTAGCTTGTCTTTCGATCTTTTCCCATCTTATTGACTGTCTTCCGCGGGATATTTTTGATCTGTTTATTTGAGGTCTCTGCTTGACCGCTTGTTTGAGGATGGTAGGGTGTGGCTATGTTGTGCCTTGCTCCAAGATCCCTCAAAATGTTCTGGAAGGGCTTTCTAGTGAAGTGAGACCCTCCATCGCTTATGACCATCTTTTGTGTTACGGGCGAGGGAAGATCACTTCACGAAACATCCGTCGGGCATGTTTGGCATCGCCAGACTTTGCATGGTAAGGCTTCCACCCATCCGGATACGTAGTCGGCGGCGACAAGGATGTACTACGCTGCCATGTGACTTTGGGAATGGTCCCATGAAGTCAATGCCCCAAACATCAAATATCTCAATTTGAAGGTTGTAGTGCAAGGGCATTGCATTGCGGCGATGATGTTGCCTTGCAGTACCGGAATGTCGACACCTTTTTATGAATTCTTTAGTGTCTTAGTACATCGTCGGCCCGAGAAGAATCCACCTGCCAGATTTTGTCTTGTGTGCGGAATAGTCCATACTGACCTCCGTACGGTGTTGCATGGCATTTTTCTATGACTTGCTTCCCTTCTACCGTTGGTATGCATCTCCTCAACAGGCCATCCAAGCATACCATGTACGGATATAGGTCAATCCACAAGTGACATCTGCTTTTTCCTTGTAACTTCTTCTAGTTCTCCCGGTGGTATGTACCTGTGAGTATGAAATTTACGATGTTCGCTACCACGGGTTAGAATCTGTCACTTCAGTGACATGTCATCACGTAGCAAGTTGTTTCTTGGCAACTCCTGCCGCAGTTAGCGACTTGCATATGTGACAAATGATTTGCAATAGTGTTTTCTACTCCTTCTCTATTGTTTATTTCAAGGTCAAATTCTTGGAGTAGAAGGATCCATCTTATTATTCTAGGTTTAGCATCTTTCTTAGTGAGCAAGATTTTAAGTGCATCATGATTAGTGTAAACAACTGCTTTTGCTCCCACTAAGTAAGATCTAAACTTCTCAATAGAAAAAACAACTACCAAGAACTCTTTTTCTATAGAAGCGTAGTTAAGCTGAGCTCCCGTTAGTGTTTTGCTAGCAAGAGTGATCACGTGATGCTTCTTGTCTTTGGTTTGGCCAAGGACCGCACCAACAGCATAGTCACTAGCATCACATGTGATCTCAATGGGCAGCGACCAATCTGGAGGTTGGATGATTGGTGCTGAGATGAGTGCTTTCTTGAGTGTGTGGAAAGCATTCAAACACTCATCCATGAATTTGAAAGGTGTGCCTTTAGCTAACAGGTTTGTGAGGGGTCTAGACACTTGTGAAAAATCTTTGATAAAATGTCTATAAAACCCCATGACTGTTGACACCTATTATAGCATAATATTAATAGTCAACTAAATATGAAATAAGAGCGTAAAATGAATATCAACATAGACTAGGGGATTTACTAACATAATTCCACGAGCTTTGGTGATTTATATATTTTCAGGGACTTAACAGATAAATGCAGAGAAGAATGGAGAAAGTTCCAGAAAATATATCTCATACGATGACAAGACTTAACCGTGAAGTAACTTCGACCCAAAATATGGACTAAAACACTCTAGAAGATACCGAGGGACACCGAGAACAAACGGGAGGCCGAGAGGGAGACTCACCTTTGGCGGCCGCCGGTGCCATTTAGGCCGGCCGCCCAGGCTACGGTGCTAATCCCAGCCATCTTCGTAGGTCGGTTTGTAACCGACTTTGAGGTTGTATCTACACCGTTGCCAAGGTCGGTTTGATCCAAGGGCTATCGTTCATCGCCAAGGCCTATATAAGAAGACCCCCTAACCCCAGGGTGAAACCCTAACTCATTCTAACTCATTCTATTCTTATTCTAATCATTAGTGTTTCAGTTGTAGAGGTGTCCCAATATAAGGATAACCTCTCTCTGGGATTAGTGAATTAGAAGTAGAGATTAGAAGTAGATTAGTCATAGATTAGCCATGTAATTAGAAGTAGATTAGATCTAACTTAGATCTAATCAAGACTAAAGGAGAGTTGAACTATACTGCAGTTACGGAGATGTCTACGAGAGATTGGTATGTTTCATATCTTATCTTTGGAAGATTTATGCTTCATTTATTTATCTTCTCTATTTACATCTATGATCTTTATATAATTGGTTAAGCATAGTTGTTATGTTATTGCATGGGATCTCCGCTCGTATTGAGGGCTCTAGTTATGCTAGGTAGCTAGAGTAGTAATTTATAGTGTAGACTTGGTGTCTAGGCTATAGGTTACCCGAGATTGCGCCCAATCCACGGATAGTTGTGGTAGCCCCAGGGGTGACAAGACTCTGTAAGGCCTTTGTAGTCCACCACGTTTGGGTTGGTGTTTTTCGTAGAGCTTTTAGGCAGCCTTCTCCCAACTACCTTCTTCCCGTCTTTCTCGAGAGTTGGAAGGGATCATTTGCTCCAAAGTGCAAGAGTGTAATTGCTATCATGGAACCTTAGTAATAGAGAAGTGCATAGGAACCTTGATCTCTCTTTGACCTCTTGATTAGTTTAATTATTCTTTGACATCTTAGATAGTTTATTATTTTAAGTTTTGATATTACTTAACCTTTAACAATTACCCCCTCACTATAGTCTAGTGGTTTGCTAAGTTAGTGGGTACATGATTGTGATTTATTAGACTCTTTAGCCAAAGCTTCCCTGTGGATACGATACTCTAGAATACTCATCCTAGAGAAAAGCTACAATGGTAGGTGTTCTGTGCGCTTACAGAATCCTTCATATTCTTTTAGCACTTAACAAATGCCAACAATGACCTAGGAAGCTACAAATTCCTTTCACATTCACAGGGGGTGGTATTTGTTCAATAGCCTCAGTTTTGGCATTGTCTACCTCAATCCCCCTTTCAGACACAAGGTGCCCAAGGACGATGCCCTCACGGACCATGAAATGGCACTTTTCCCAATTAAGTACCAGGTCCTTTTCTTGACATCATTGCAAGATTTTGTCTAAATTCTCAAGACAATGATCAAAAAGTTGTTCCATAGGCGAGAAATCATCCATGAAAACTTCCATGATTTCTTCAATCATGTCTGAGAAAATAGACATCATACACTATTGGAACGAAGCGGGTGCATTGCACAACCCAAACGACATTCGTCGATATGCATATGTTCTATATGGGCAGGTGAAAGTTCTCTTGCTTTGATCATCAGGATGGATGGGAATTTGATGATATCCCGAATACCCATTGAGGAAACAAAAGAAAGAGTGTTTCGCTAACCGCTCCAACATTTCATCAATGAAGGGGAGCGGAAAGTGATCTTTCCTTGTCACCGCATTGAGTTTCTGATAGTCAATACACATTCTCCATCCCATGACGGTTCATTTTGAGATTAACTCATTCTTATTGTTTTCCATGACTGTCATTCCTCCTTTTTTGGGTACCACACGGACGGGACTAACCCAATCACTATGTGGAACGGGATAAATAATCCCGGCGTGAAGAAGTTTGAGGACTTTCTTCTTCATGACTTCCCGCATCGCATTGTTGAGCATTCATCAAGGTTCTTGAGTTGGTGTACTCGAAGGATCAATAGGAATGCGATGGGTACGGAGTGTTGGGCTTATCCCGTTGAGATCGTGCAGGGAATATCCAGAAACCAACCTATGTTTCTTTAAAACAGCGATGAGTTGGGCTGTCTCCTATGCGTTAAGCTTGTCACTAGTGTCACCGTTTAGGAAGACATAGCGTAGGCCACCGGGCAGGGGTTTAAGCTCAATTGGAGGTCGTGTCAGCACTTCCTCCTTGGGAAGTTCTATGGTCTCTCCTAAGTCGTCCTTTTCTTCTATGAAGAAATTGGTGTCTTTTTCTAAGGACAATTCAGGCGAGTCAAAAGGTAAAACCGACATGACTTCCGATGGTAGGTTAGGATAAGGGAGAGGTTACGCCACTGAGTTTTTTGGCTCGGTGACTTGGATGGAAAAGGTGTCCCCCCTAGCTTTACGTTCAAATCCCTTGTTTTTGGTGGGTCCGAGAGGAATATTTCCGGGGATGCCCAATCGGGATGTCAAACTCACGAATGTCAAAAACATAGAAGTCAATGGCCAAAATGGCATTGTCATGGTGTAGATTTATACCATGAAGGACCCCTGCACTTTCTATGCTAGATCTTGGACCAACCCTTAAGGTTTTGTTCGTGGGGACAAAAGGGTTGCTCCCTAAATAGGCAAGTGCATAAGATTTGGACATGAAATTGGCCCCTACGGTTGGGATTGTAGAGCACTTTTTCCCAAGATCTTCTAACTTTGCATTGAATGGTTGAAGAAAGGGTTAGGATCTGAATTTCTTCGAAGAAAGCTCTACCTTCTTCAATCCACTCACCACTCATTATTGCGGTCAACTCCTCAATCTGTTTCTCTAAGAGATTTTTTATCTAATGGGTCCAAAGGAGTGACCAAACTGGTGGCTTCTTTTGGTGTGAATACTTCGAGGTGTTCCCATAATTTTCATGAAACATGTCCTCGAAGTATTGAGATTCCAAAGGTTGGAATCCTTCCTCTGTAATCTCCGGTTCGGGGAGGGTCTCGGATGGGAATTTTTGGTTCGGCCTTGGCGGCAGAGACTTCCTCATGGATTAGCTCGGGCTCTACACGGGAGGGGTTCTAGTGGAGGAGTATTTTCTAGAAAATGATCTAAAAGAGCTTCTCTTTCCGCTATGGTTTTATGGTTGAAAGAACCTCCAACAGCAATATCGAGCTGTAGGGCAGATTCCTTGCTAAGACCTAACCAAAAATGTTGTAACAACACATGGTTTGGCATAGACAAGTCTGGGCTAGTACGTGATAGGATTGAAAATCTGTCCCAGGCTGCACCTATTGTTTCCTTCTCTTTTTGGTGAAAGTTGAGAATCTCCTTACGCAAGGAAGCAATTCGAGATATAGGGAAGAATGCGAGACAAAAATTGTTCCTCAATTCTTCCCAATCTCCATTTACCTTTCCTATATTATGGGCGTACCATTGTTTTGCCCTCTCCTCAAGTGAAAAGGGGAACAACTTCCACCGAAGCGTTTCATGTGACTTGCCTGTGATTGTCAGGCATGCACAGAGCTGCTCAAACTCTCGTAAATGATTATATGGGTTTTCATCATAAAAACCCAAGAAGGTTTGTTCCCGAACCATGGCTATAAAGCCAGGGCGGAGTTCATAGCTAGAAGCTGTGATTGGCTTCGATGATTGTGGTGGCTCTAAGAACTCGCCCTTTGGAGCACCAAAATGTTGGATAGATTTTTGCTCCATTGAAAAAGGGATTTTTTTTTTTATAAAAGAAAGACAAGATACACGGGTGAACTAGGTTCGAGATAATTAGAAATGCTTGTTGGTGTTTCTAAAAGCGAAAGCACAAAAGTCCAAAGCGCACGGAAATACCGTTGTAGCACTTCACCGAAGTATTCGGGGTATCATATTTTCCTCGAGGAACGGGTGTAAAAGTCTCTTAGCTAGTTCTCCCTAAGAGATGAGATCTTGAGTAGCTTGGGTAGTGAGGTTTTCTAATGGTAGCGATCCTAAGCGAAGATAACTTTGTCACTATAACTCACTTCGGGACACTTAGGGCGCACTGACCGCCAAGTGATACCGGCAAATGCTCTGCACCACCCGAGATGTGGGGGATTACAAGGGACGGACAGGGCTGTCACCACCTGCGGCCTACCACTTCATCTGTCTGAAGCTAGTGGAAATGAGGCTTGCTCTCCCTCTCTTCTCTATTGTGTATGCTTTGAATTCTTGTGTTTTGAGTGAGGAGGAGGCTCTCCTATTTATAGGAGGAGGATGAGGAATCTCCCATGGCATATTCTCCCTCCATAATGTGGCAACCCGACCATGGAACGTCGGTTTGGAGGTACATTGCACCTAGACACCAGCTCCATCGACGTTCTCCGTCTTAATGTGACCGACACCGCAAAGAGGGGGCCCGATTGGTCGGGGGCCGGCTCGGCCACGCAGCGGCTTCGGCCGTGCCAAGCCCGAGCCCGATGGCCACCGGCTTTCGTAGGCGGGGCCTTTGCTTGATCTAGACCTCGGCCCATGTTGTTGCTCGGTCGGTTTTGGCCCGTAGATGGACTTCACTTCATCTTTTTCTTGTTTTGCTCTTGGGCCAAATTCGAATATATATTTTGTTATATATTTTCCTTTATAATTGGCCCAATTTGTGTATTTTCTGTAATAGTCCTGCAAAACACATAATCTCACCAAAGCCATGGAATTGGTTAGTATAAATCCCTATTTCTATTGTGTTTGGTGGTTTTAGACTAATGTTGGTGGTATTTTATATGCAGTTGGTTACCGCCTACAATAAGTGAAAACGAAATTTGAATCGATAAAACCGAGTACGATTTCGAGGGCTGAAAATGTAATTGCTGATTACGCTAAGGATGGCGGTGGATACATTAAAAAATGTCGGGGTCCTTTTCGCAAAAAGGCCGTTGTTAGAGTAACGTCAAAAAAAGAGAAAGATTTAAACCCGGCTGAAAGACTCCAACCGGGAGTAAACCTTTACTCCCGACTTCGTGGCTCCCGGCCGAGGGAGTAAAGGTCAACCTTTACTCCCGGTTGAAGTCTCCACCCGGGAGTAAAGGGTCCCTCCCGGCGCCTCGGCGAGTTGGGCGGGGGACTTTACTCCAGGCCGGGACAAAGATCCCTTTACTCCCTGGCTCAAAAAATACCGGGAGTAACCCAGAAAAGTCCGCCGAGAGTAGAGGTCGATTCTCTACTAGTGACAAGTGTCATATAGGTGGAGGGGTTAGGGGGCTAACACGCAAACTTGGAGGTTGTGGGTTCGAGCACCGATTGCCGCGAAAGCGCATTTGTCGCGTGAAAAAAATCACGCGACTTGTGACCACATCACCGTTTTTATCCTGGTGGGGTCTCTCGCAGTATTAAAAAATTCCTATTTTTCAGCCTGTTTTTGGTTTTCTGGAAACCACATCACTGTTGGTTCTAAAACCGGTACTGATGTGCACCCTCAACACTGCCGCTTTGATTGTACCGGTTCAAAAACGGCTCTAATGGGCATTATAAACCGGCACTGATTTCAAAGTCTCTGCTAATGTAAGGTCCAAACATTGCTAATATGGCAAAATTGACACTCGCCAGTTAGATATTAGAATTACTAAATAATGCAACCAGCATGAATATCCCAAATCAAACCAGCTACAGAAGATGATCACATTTGCACTTGAAATTTTCACCATTTGACCTAGTTATTGTATCTATTTAAACAGTTTACAAGTTAATGAATTTACAAAAATGAAGGCAAGGACCGAGCAAAGGCAAAACTGAAACCTCAACATGGATACTGCTACCTCACAAATTTATGTACCCCATGTTCCAAGGAGTGGGGGTATACAATTGCTGATTTTGCGAGAACTGAAGTCAAAGCTAATGAATTTACAAAACCTGGCAGGGCTGAAGATCGAGACGAGCATAAATTAGTACACAGAATAAAAAAAAGGACGTACTAAACAAACAACATAAAAATTGCAACTGACCGATTAATGACGAAAATAATGTGGTCATCAATATACAGAGCAGGACAGAAGTGGATGAGACATGATCACACGGGATGCTACAACAATCTACCCTATAGCTCAATATGTTTTGTAAGCGGCTAGCAGAGCAAAACATAGTTCCTAAATCGCCACAATAGGTGTAACACCCGAAAATTTGCATAATTTTAAAATAGTCAAATTGATTTAGTTATGCAATTATTGTGATGCATTGAATATAGTGAAATAATAAATTTTATAAAAATAAAACTCATCATAAGGCTAGAGACATGTTTGTGCATTCATGCTGCTGCATTTTTTATTTCTGTGATGTCTTGTTTTGCTGAAAATGAAGTTGATTTCAAAATCAATTGCAAAAGTTTATTTGAAATCTGCTTTAATTTAAAAAAAGAAAAAGGGATTTCTTTTATCTCTCTCTCTCTCTCTCTTTATTTCTGGCCGAGTGGCCTGTTGGCATCAGCGTGGCCTGCTGGCCATTTCCCTCCTGGGCCGTTGCACCTTGCTGGCCCAATTTGAGCAAACCGCAAGCCAGCGACGCCGTCTTCCTCTGCTCGTTCAGAGTTCGACTCGAACCTGGCACCGCACGCCAAATCCCGCGAGCCTGGGGATTCTTTCCCTTAACCGAACGCGCCTAGTCCTATAAAGAACCAAGCTGCTTGCGTCGCGCCGCTTTTTCCTGTCTCGCGTCATTTTTATTCGAGCGAACAGCAGCTGCGCAACCCTAAATCGTCGCCGCATTGACGACACTGCTGCCGAGCTCGGAAATTGCTGATTCGACGCGTCCGGAACGCCGTAAGCAAGTTCCCGGTCTCCGTAACTTCCTTGCGAAGCCGCTGCTCTCGTCTTCCCATTTTATTTTGATCTATTTTGCTCACCCGACATTGCCGTCCAACCTTGCAGACTGCATACATCCGCTTGTCAAGTCGCCTGCTGTCTTCGTCTAGTTTTCGCCCGCGAAACCTTCCTAGGTGCGTTCGCGGATGTCTCCTCTTGCCTCCTGTGCAGACGGTTCATCAAATGGTGCTCTGTAGGCCCTGTTCCCGTCCTCGCCGGCGAGTCCTCGCCGCCGGCAATGGTGCCACCGTGCCGGAATTCATGATTCCAGCCGGCAGTCTCTCTCTCTCTTATTCTCTTATGAATATGAGCCGTCCGATCTAGTATTGATGTACCAGATTAGAAGATAACTCTTCGGCAGTTTTGTTAAAGAGTCCCTGCCTTTCTTGATTTTTCCAGCACACAGTCCCTGGCCAGTTTAAAATCAGATTTTTATTTATTTTAATTCAAAAAATCAAGTTTCCAGTATTTACAGTTCTGCCATCCGGTTCAAACCTTTATATCTTTTGCATTTTAAATCCGATTAGCTCCGTTCAAGTTGCGTTAGTTTCGTAATTTCATAATCTATATGTTTATCATACTGATAGTCAGGTTTACAACATTTAAATTTTGATATTATATTAGGTTTATTAATTTATTAATGTTAATCTTGTAAAATTCATATCTTCGCCGTTTTAGCTCCGATTTCGGTGACTTTGACGTCTAGGTGATCGTAGCAACGTATACTAGTGTTTTTAAGCATTTTAAATTTATTTTATTGTTGATGGTGTACTGTTATCTTAATACTACTTTGCTTGCTTAGTGTATGATTGCGTGGACGATTGAATGTTGCCGCGTGATGATTGATATAGACGGTGAGCGTTGTTTTTGCGGAACCCGAGCTTCTTGGCAATCCAGGCGTCGGGAGTTCTATAACCAAGGCAAGTATAACATGGGATCATCCTTGTTGTCCTATTCACCTTAATCACTAAATTTCATTATGCATGTGTCATCCTTGTTAACCTTTAAGGATTTCCTAGTTGTAGATTACTTTTACCTTGACACCTTGGGTTTTTGCATATGGGTAGTAATTTTGCTAGTGCTCCACATACACCAACTATTGTTCTTGTTTAATGGTCAATGCAAAGTATTATGATTTATGATGTTGTTGGTAATATTGATCATAGGGCGAAAGAGCTTGTGTTTTATTTATTTATGGTGCTCTTAGCTCTCGTAAGGACTTATTTTATGCGATCATCCGGGACATATAGTACAACTATGGGGGTCATATGGCTCGGCTCTAGTTGATCGAGAGGATCTTGTCTAACTATTTGTTGGGGTTCTGGGATAGGAGATAAATAGGGGTTTGTACGACATGTTAGACAAACCTTTGAAAGGCTTTATATGATTTTCATTGTTTAGGAGTCGCGAACCTACTCCTTTGGAAGTCATAACCCATAGTGAAAGTGTACACCTACGTGTAGAGTAAAAGCTGTTATAACAGACCGTGTTAGCGGTCATGAACGGCCTTGGAGACATTCACAAAATAGATGATCATTGTTTATGACCTGTTTATGATTCATTCTTGATATACTTGTTATTCATACTTGATTCATGATATGATTATGGGTTGTTGGGAAATTCTTGATGCTAATGCTTAAAACTATGATCAACTAAAAGCGAAATGCGGCAACCAGTGTCTATCCTTTTTGAGCCTCATATACAACCATGTTATTGTAATACCCTGTTTTTTAAGATAATAATAATAATAATAAAAATATTCATGTTGACCGGGTGGACTATGGATAGGATGAAAATTTGACTTTTGAATCATAAGTCGTATGGAAGATCGGAGACCGTGGTTTTGCGCGTAGATCTCGTCGAAACGAATTTGTTTGACTACCAACTTGTTTCATTTGGAGATCGGATGAGTGTTAATAGAGCCATTAAATATGGTCCGTTGGATGTGACTTAGGGTAATCCTTTTTATTCCCGTTCAATGAAAAAAAAAACAGAGAGTTCTTTCATCTTCCGGCTGCTTCCAGCGCCGCCGCCCTTCCTTTCCGTTCTTTCTCTCCCTCACGCGGCTACCTCTGTTCTCATCTGTGCCGCTCCCTCCTTGAACACCGCATCTTTGGCGCAGCTGCTGTTGCTTCCGGCTGCTGCTGGTGGTGCTGTCCCAGGCCTGAAGCTTAGCCGTTGTTGGAGTTCAGGTGTGTACGGCATCTCCCTGTTTCTACCTGCTTGTTGCTGCCAAGGCGTATTGGTTCTTGCTGTTTTTCCCCTCGATCTGTACCCCTGCTATTTTATTGCTATCCTGCTGCTGTGGCGCATCTTCTATTGCCTCAGTTCTTGGACCGGTGGTGCTGCTGCTGCAGGTTTGTCGCTGCTCACATCTAGAAGTAAAGGACCAAGGAACCAGCCCTGGGAGTCAAGGTCGGCTGCTGCTAGCTGCTCTAATCTGGTACAGGTTGATTCAAGATGCATTAGTTTAATTGGCCTGGAGATTATTGACTTACGTAGGCTCTTTCCTAGTGAATGGGAGGTAGAATATTTTATTCCTGAATAGCACATGATCTGGGTGCTAGTCGTTCCTATAGGCAAGGTTAGATGAAGCAACTTAATTTATTTGGTGGATGTGTATAAATTGGATTTTGCCACAGTTGTCTTTTGGGCTGAGATTCAGTAGATCTTGCCGATCTGTACAGCCTAGATAGTGATGACAGTGAAAAGAAAATAGTTTAATTCTTTAGAAGCCAATTAGTACGTTGGGAAGAATTCAGGCTTGTGGTTTTTGAATTGAGCTAGCTATGAAGTAATTCGTGAAATGCTAGAGTTAGTGCAATTCTGCAAGTTCTGAGGCTGAGTGTGAGAGGCTACGCTGAATCATCCACTTAGTATAAATTAATGTATATTTGAGTTGCTTTCAGTTCAGTTCTCCTTGAAGCTGTTTTTTGAGATTGAACCATGACTGTATAGGTGGTGGTGAATTAGGAAGCAGGACCCAATCCACTTCTTAGAGCGCCGTTGCAGCGTTAAGGCAAGTGCATGACGAATCTTTGCTTCCGGCTTCACGCCTATTATTCGAGTTTTCTTGCTTTCCAATGCTCAAGTATTATATTTACGTTCAAGTTCAAGTTTCTTGTTCATGATTCAAGTTTCAAGTTTTCATTTACCTTCAATTCCGGTGCGGTTTATCCGGAGGTGCAATTTGGTTCTTATATTCAAGTGCCTCGTGTGAGTAAGTGCTGGCCCCCACTTGCTCGGCTTTACCGGTAAATGCTAAGGAGTATTCAAGTGTTGTCCGTTTCGCACGGAAACTACTATTTAATCGATGTTCAGTTATTTTTCATGGATTTCTACCTAACATTCGCTATTTTGGTTCTATTGTACTTGCTGAGTGTTTACTCACCCTTGTGTTTAATTTGGTTTTTAGGTACCGTATGACCGCGACATGCATGGGAATACTTGGGAGTAGCTTCTTCACGAGCACAAGTTTTTGTCTACTCATACTTCACTCTTTCAAACTAAGTTTGGCATGTGTAATAGCTTAGGTAAATGTCACCTAATGGTTGATAGCAGTAGTGGTGTTTGTGCTTGGGATAGTTCTCTTACTTTATCACATTTGTGATGCGTATGATCTTTATATAATAAATTGTTGTATATGAGCCGTGATATTTACGTCCCCGATGTCTTGTTTTTAGTAGAAGTCTTTGTCGAAATTTTTAGTAATTTCTTGTTTAGTAGAAACTAGGTGTGGAGTGGTAGCCCCCAGTTGTTTTCCTAGCTGGGGCGTTACATTTGGTATCAGAGCTTAGGTTAGTCAGAGTAAAAGCCTTAAAACTTGATAGAAGACTAAAATTGACACACTTTTGCACTATAGGATGGGTTGCATGGGTTGCATTGCATTTACGTTTTTGTTTATTTTTTTTTTTCCTTGTTTCTCTTAAGTAGATATGATAATATGTTGATAATAATTGTGTCCTTATTTTGGTGGATTATAGCTATGCCGCCAAGGAGGAGTGCTCGTGTAGCTAATCGCGGTAGTGGTAGAGGTCGTGGTGGTGGTAGAGGTCGTGGGCGCAATGACCAAGAAGTCCATGAACCCGTTATTGATGAAAATGAAGTAAACGAGGGGGCTATAGCAGCGTCAATGGCTATTGTTCTCACTGGCGGTGGTGGTGGTGAAGTCCCTATTGTTCCTGGCTGTTTAAGAAGATGACTTTCACCAAGTGGACGTCTATGCAAGTTGAGAAATTTGATGGGTCGGGGACACCAACCGGATCGCGGCGTAATCGGCTCCGCAAGGTGGAGAAAGTCATGAATGGTTGTAGGTTGACTCCCGAGGAGAAAAGTTTTCTTTGTGCCACACCGGTTGATAGGCCCGGGCGATATCCGGTGGGGTGGTGTTTTGAGGCGTGGCCCGATTCTCGTGGTGCTATCACTTGGGAAGTTTTTCCGAACAATTTAAAGCCAAGTATTATCCGTAATCGTTCGGGATAAGATGAGTGATGCATTAAATCATATCCAACGAGGGAAGTAAGACGGTGGACGAGTATGAGAGAGACTTTAGCAATATGGTTCGTTTTGTACCGCCGTGGCGAAATGATGAGCGTGAGAAGGCGAGGAAGTTTTTCGAGGGGGCTTAATGCACGATATAGAGAAGTGATGGGAAGGAACCCACCCATTACATACCTTGCCGCAAATGGAGGAAGCTAGGGGTATGGAATCCGAAATTCAGCTTACTACACTCCGCAAAATCATTATGGTAATGAAAGTGGAATAGGCACAAACCAAAAGAGGGCCCATCGGGGAGGGTGGGCGGTCCTCTCAAATGACCCCCATTCAAGAAATTCAAGTCAAACCAACACTCTCGGTACTCTCGGTCATTCAAGCCAAAGCGGTCGGGGGCAATCTTCAAGTTCACGCCTTACTTTGGATCTCAATTCATGCGCCCGGTGCGGGGCGGGGTTTAATTTGCTTCAAGTGTGGGAAGTCCCACCATTCTTGGTGTGGTTTTTCCGAACTTGCCGCATGTGTGGTAAAGATGGACACATGTCCATTGTTTGCAAGAAGAACCCGTGATTCTATTATCAAGTGGCGAAGTCCGTTCTTCCCCATTATCCGCAGCAACTAGCTCTCATGGGTCGGTTCCTTCGGCTGGTGGTGGTCGAGGTTCGCTTCAAATGATGGCTGCTCCTTCGTGTTCTTATCAACAATATCCACGGCAAGAGATATGCCTCCTAGCTACTCACCGCCTCCTCCCCGCCACATTCCACATGCTCATACTGAGCTATCTACTTCATATGCTCCACCTCACTTGATCGCACCTTATGCTCCACTTCGGTTGCTGCACCACCTACTATTCCAAAGACCACGGGCGGGGCATGTTCTAGTGCTATGAATCCTTCTGCAGCTTTACACCATGCCTACTTCTCTTGGACGTCCGGATGTGGTCTCGTGGTACTTTTACGCTTGATTCACATGAAGCTCTAGTGTTATTTGATTACGGTGCTACTTTTCTCGTTTGTTTCATTGGAATTTGCAAAAGGGCAAAACCGCCTAGTCAAGAAATCTCCCTCGAGTCGGTTCGTGTGAGTTCACCGGGGTCTAATATCTAGTTCGATGGTTTTGTCCGGGTTGTGTGATATCCATAGATGGGGATGATTTTGTTGCTAACCTTATGGTGATTCCTCTACCAAATTTCGATGTGATCCTTGGCATGGATTGGTTACATCGTTATCGGGCCATTATATCCTGTTTTTGGAAGACAGTTTCCTTAGAGACTCCCTCAGGCCATACCATAACTTTCCAAGCAAGTGCTCCCTCATATTCTCTATTTTTGTTGGCAAGCTTATTTCACGGTGCCCGATCTTGGAAGACTGGATTTCTTTGGACCTTAGCTGTGAAGCCATCCAAATCCAAAGTGATTGAAGAAATTCCTATTGTTCGAGAATATCCTGATGTTTTCCCAGAAGAGCTTCCAGGAATGCCGCCCAAGCGAGAGGTAGAGTTTCGTATTGATATTATACCTGGCACGAGGCCTATTTCCATAGCACCATATCGTTTGTCTCGCCCTTTTCAAGATGAATTGAGGAGGCAATTAGATGATCTGTTGTCTAAGAAGTTGATTCGTCGTAGTGTGTCTCCTTGGAGAGCTCCAGTTCTCTTCACTAAGAAGAAAGATGGGAGTTGGCGCATGTGCGTGGACTATCGGGGCTTGAATGCGTGGCGATCAAGAACAAGTACCCATTGCCACGCATTGATGAGTCGTTTGATAGGCTCAAAGGTGCTAAGGTATTTTCCAAGATTGATCTACAATCGGTACAATCAAATTCCGGTAAGAGAGGAAGATATTGAGAAGACGGCGTTTGCGACCATGTATGGCCACTATGAATTTAGAGTTATGTCTTTTGGACTGACAAATGCACCTCCTTACTTTATGGAAACAATGAATAACATGCTATGCAAATTTGATCAGTTTGTGGTGGTATTCATTGATGACATACTCATCTTCTCTAAGACGAATGAGGAACATGAGCAACATATAAGAATGGTTCTTCAAACCTTGAGAGATAACAAGTTTTATGCCAAGTTGAAGAAGTGTGAGTTCGGCTATCGGAAGTTGGTTTCCTAGGGCATGTCATTAATGAGAAAGGTATCTTGGTTGATCCCAAAGAAGGTTTTTCGATGTAGTAGTAGACCGGGAGAGACCATCTAGTGTCAAAGAGGTGAGAAGTTTCTTAGGAATGGCTGGTTATTATCGAAGATTTGTGAAGGATTTCTCTATAATTGCTAAACCTTTATCTATGCTCACCCATAAGAATGCAAAGTTTGAATGGACTAGTGAGTGTGAGCGTAGTTTCAAGTATTGAAGGAGAAGTTGGTTACAGCTCCTCGTTTCTCACCCTACCCTGAACCCGGCAAGCGATTCATTCAATGTGTATTCTGATGCTTCACGAGTAGGCCTTGGGTGTGTCCTTATGCGGGATGGGAAGGTTATAGCCTATGCATCAAGGCAGCTTGAGAACACATGAAACGTAATTATCCTACTCATGACCTAGAGCTTGCTTTGTGCTTGTGTTTGCCTTGAAGATATGGAGACATTACCTTTATGGTGAGCCTTGTGATATTTTCACTGACCATAAGAGTTTGAAGTACATTTTCACTCAAAAGGATTTGAATCGAGACAAAGAAGATGGCTAGAACTAATCAAAGATTATGATCTTACCATCCAAGTACACCCCGTAAAGCCAATGCTTTGTGGTCGATGCTTTGAGTCGTAAGGCTACCCCTCGCTACATTGAATTATTTGATAACTGAATTTGAGCGGATGGATATATCATATTGTTATGTGGGAGTGGCGTAGGACCGAAACAAGGGTTATCCTTGAGTCTGCTTTACCAAGGCGAGTGTTGGAGGCACAACAACATGACCTAGGTTATTGCAAGATGTGAAGAAGCGCATTATTGAAGGAAAAGTTGGGAATTTCAACATGGATGTTTTGGGTGCCATTCGATTTAGTGGGCGCCTTTGTGTGCCACGAAGGCTCAAGTCAAGGATGAAATTCTTCGAGAGGCACATCGTACCCGATACACCGTGCACCCTGGTGAGAATAAGATGTATCAAGACTTGAAGAAAAGCTATTGGTGGAAGAGGATGAAAGTGGATGTGGCAAAATATGTGGCATCGTGTGGGGTATGCCAACCGGTTAAAGCCGAGAATCGGCGTCCCAAATTGAAAAACTGCGACCACTAGAGGTTCTGCGTGGCCATGGGAGGATATCACTATGGATTTTGTGGTTGGTTTACCACGCACTCCTAAAGGGAAGGATGCTATTTGGGTTGTTGTAGATCGCCTGAGTAAGGTAGCTCATTTTATTCCTTACCGTTCTACCAATTCAGCAAGTGACTTAGCTCCAATCTATATGGTGAAGTTGTGAGACTTCATGGGGTGCCAAAACCATTGTTTCGGATAGAGATGCTAAATTTGTTTCCAAGTTACGGGAGAGCTTGCGGGGATGCCTTTGGAACTAAAGTAATACTTAGCACTTTTTTCACCCTCAAACAGATGGTCAATCCGTACAATTCGGACTTTAGAGGATATGCTAAGGTCATGTGTTCTATCATGGAGAGGAAGCCGGGAGGATCATTTGCCTCTCGGTGGAGTTCGCTTACAACAATAGTTACCATGCTAGCATTAGATGTGCACCTTTTGAAGCCTTATATGGAAGGAAGTGTAGATCACCACTTTGTTGGGAAGCTCGTGGGTGAAAAGGTAGTCCTAGGACCAGATTGGGTTCTAAAGACGACCGGCGTATTGCTGAAATTCGACAACAAATGCTAGTCGCATTGCAGTAGACGTAAAAAAGCTATGCCGATATCGCGAAGGAAAGGTCCGAGTTTCGTGTTGGGGATCAAGTACTCTTGAAGGTTTCTCCTAATAAAGGTGTCGTGAGATTTGGGGTTAAAGGAAAAGCTTAGCCCAAGGTATATTGGTCCTTTCCCAATAGTGGAACGTGTTGGGAAGTCGCTTTCTGAGGTTGGAACTACCTAATTCTATGAGTGGAGTGCATAATGTATTTCATGTATCCATGTTGAGAAAATACATACGAGATCCGAACAACATATGACTTTGGAACCGAAACCATCGAGGAAGACTTAACCTTTGAGGCACGTCCCCCGTAAGAATTACGGAGGAGTCTGATAAAGTCTTGCGAGAAAAGACACTCAAGCAAATCAAGATTCTTTGGACTAATCGCAGACGAGGCGAGAAGCAACGTGGGAGCTTGAGTCTCGAATCTTGAGGAGAAGTACCCGGAGTTCTTCTCATCCTGTAAGCAGCTTCAGTTTATTGATGACTATTCCTTTTCAAAGAGTAAAAAGAATTCGGGGGCGAATTCTGTTGAAGGAGGGGAGACTGTAATACCCTGTTTTTAAGATAATAATAATAATAATAAAAATATTCATGTTGACCGGTTGGACTATGGATAGGATGAAAATTTGACTTTTTGAATCATAAGTCGTATGGAAGATCGGAGACCGTGGTTGCGTAGATCTCGTCGAAAACGAATTTGTTTGACTACCAACTTGTTTCATTTGGAGATCGGATGAGTGTTAATAGAGCCATTAAATATGGTCCGTTGGATGTGACTTAGGGTAATCCTTTTTATTCCCGTTCAATGAAAAAAAAACAGAGAGTTCTTTCATCTTCCGGCTGCTTCCAGCGCCGCCGCCCCTTCCGTTCTTTCTCTCCCCTCACGCGGCTACCTCTGTTCTCATCTGTGCCGCTCCCTCCTTGAACACCGCATCTTTGGCGCAGCTGCTGTTGCTTCCGGCTGCTGCTGGTGGTGCTGTCCCAGGCCTGAAGCTTAGCCGTTGTTGGAGTTCAGGTGTGTACGGCATCTCCCTGTTTCTACCTGCTTGTTGCTGCCAAGGCGTATTGGTTCTTGCTGTTTTTCCCCTCGATCTGTACCCCTGCTATTTTATTGCTATCCTGCTGCTGTGGCGCATCTTCTATTGCCTCAGTTCTTGGACCGGTGGTGCTGCTGCTGCAGGTTTGTCGCTGCTCACATCTAGAAGTAAAGGACCAAGGAACCAGCCCTGGGAGTCAAGGTCGGCTGCTGCTAGCTGCTCTAATCTGGTACAGGTTGATTCAAGATGCATTAGTTTAATTGGCCTGGAGATTATTGACTTACGTAGGCTCTTTCCTAGTGAATGGGAGGTAGAATATTTTATTCCTGAATAGCACATGATCTGGGTGCTAGTCGTTCCTATAGGCAAGGTTAGATGAAGCAACTTAATTTATTTGGTGGATGTGTATAAATTGGATTTTGCCACAGTTGTCTTTGGGCTGAGATTCAGTAGATCTTGCCGATCTGTACAGCCTAGATAGTGATGACAGTGAAAAGAAAATAGTTTAATTCTTTAGAAGCCAATTAGTACGTTGGGAAGAATTCAGGCTTGTGGTTTTTGAATTGAGCTAGCTATGAAGTAATTCGTGAAATGCTAGAGTTAGTGCAATTCTGCAAGTTCTGGAGGCTGAGTGTGAGAGGCTACGCTGAATCATCCACTTAGTATAAATTAATGTATATTTGAGTTGCTTTCAGTTCAGTTCTCCTTGAAGCTGTTTTTTTGAGATTGAACCATGACTGTATAGGTGGTGGTGAATTAGGAAGCAGGACCCAATCCACTTCTTAGAGCGCTTCGTTGCAGCGTTAAGGCAAGTGCATGACGAATCTTTGCTTCGGCTTCACGCCTATTATTCGAGTTTTCTTGCTTTCCAATGCTCAAGTATTATATTTCTGGTTCAAGTTCAAGTTTCTTGTTCATGAGATTCAAGTTTCAAGTTTTCATTTACCTTCAATTCCAGTGCCGGTTTATCCGGAGGTGCAATTTGGTTCTTATATTCAAGTGCCTGTGAGTAAGTGCTGGCCCCACTTGCTCGGCTTTACCGGTAAATGCTAAGGAGTATTCAAGTGTTGTCCGTTTCAGACGGAAACTACTATTTAATCGATGTTCCAGTTATTTTTCATGGATTTCTACCTAACATTCGCTATTTTGGTTCTATTGTACTTGCTGAGTGTTTACTCACCCTTGTGTTTAATTTGGTTTTTAGGTACCGTATGACCGCGACATGCATGGGAATACTTGGGGAGTAGCTTCTTCACGAGCACAAGTTTTTGTCTACTCATACTTCACTCTTTCAAACTAAGTTTGGCATGTGTAATAGCTTAGGTAAATGTCACCTAATGGTTGATAGCAGTAGTGGTGTTTGTGCTTGGGATAGTTCTCTTACTTTATCCGAGCTGTGATGCGTATGATCTTTATATAATAAATTGTTGTATATGAGCTGTGATATTTCTGTCCTGGATGTCTTGTTTTTAGTAGAAGTGCTGTCGAAATTTTTAGTAATTTCTTGTTTAGTAGAAACTAGGTGTGGAGTGGTAGCCCCCAGTTGTTTTCCTAGCTGGGGCGTTATTTATATTTGTTGAGTACGACATGTACTTACGCTTGCTTTACATTCAATATTTGGAAAATCCCGGATGGGTAACAGACTATGGAGAAGATGATGTGTTTCAAAGGCGATCTCTAGGCATGGTGTCAACCAGTTGGCATCCCTGTGGATTTTGGAGCATCACCGAGTGCTAGATTTTTACTTCCGCTTTGTTAGACTTTATTTTTTTATTCATGTAATGGGTATTAAACGCTATGTAATAAGCTTTGGATATGATACTCAGTGATTTGTCTTACATATGTGTGATTGATCTCAAGGCACATATGTAATCTTTGTATTCGTTTTTGTTCCTTAAAAACGGGTATGACAATAGGATAAGTAATCTTATGACAACAAGCGTTCATGAAGCCAATGATTTTAGATTAAATTAGCACCAAACCAAAACAGCACAAAAGAGATACCCTGATCACTGACGTGGAATTGAGACACGTTTGCAATATGACATCATAGATGCAGGTACACTGGACAAGCCCCCCAAGGCCATTAGATGAATTTTTCATATCCAAAAGAGACCACTGCAAAACAAAGAAAACGGGGCAAGCCTAGCAAAATAGGCTGGTTTTCCCTGGGCACTTGTGGTCGAGCAGAGTAAATTCGGCCAAGGCCGTTCTCAAACCAGCCTGGGCAGGTTTTTTTTTTTTTTCCTTTCTAAAAAGTTGAATGTGGTAAAAAAAAAAATTAACTCCAATGATGCTGGGAACGATTTAGGTGAATGAAGGGCCCCGTTACTATTTTTTTGTGTGACTCAAGTGCTAAAGTTAATATAAGTGTGTTCGATAGCTTGCTTTGAAATACATTATGGTTATGCATGATTTATATCTACTTACTGTCGAATGTTTACTATTGAGATATTTGAATTCAGGATGTCAATGTTTATATCGACTTGCTACCTAATGATTTATATCGATAACTGGATACATGCTAATTTGGTTCCACATAATGACATCCGTAGATGCTTTTTGTTCATTATATTATTCTCTTATATAGCAAATGAATACATAAGGGGCAAATAACTCGACATCTCTGCACACACCATGGATTCCAAGTTTCCAACTTTATTAGAATGTATGGTAAAAAGACCTTACTAGAAAGTTTATTAAATCAAACAAGCAGCAAACGATACTCACAACAATAATAGCAGAAAGATCAGTATTAAGCATGTCCATGTTGGCCATAGTGTAGGTAGCACTAGGGGGTGTATTCTGTTGGTTGGTGTCAAATTGTGGTCGTTCTTTCTTCCAGAAGAAGAGCAGCAAAACGAAGCCCAGTATAGGGAAGAGAAGCAGGGCGACATCCTTGGACGTGCACCAGTCCCGAGCGCTGCCTGCCGCGTAGGCTGCCAGGAGGGCGAGCATGTCCAGCAGCATGGCGGTGTGCATGGGCCAAAGAGGCTTGCTACTGCCTCCACTTCCAAGTATCATCCGCGAAAGCAGGAGGGCGATGACGGTGATGGAAGCCATGAAGGAAATGGAGTTGCTGTAGAAGAAAGCATTGTACCGATGATTGTCGACGTCGTAGAGGACCGGGTTGCCAGCGTCGTGCCCAGCGCCGTCTTCCTTCCACAGGCCACCCGGTGGTTTCAGGCCCGTCAGGTAGGTCACGCTCGCAGCCAGTATTCCTACCAGCATTAGGTACTTCATCATGTCCAACTCCTTCTTTTTTTTTCCTCCTCTTCTTCCTTCTTTTTTTTCCTCTTCTTCCTTCTGTTTTTTTCCCTTCTTCCTTCTTTTTTTTTTCTTCTTCCTTCTGTTTTTTTCCCCTTCTTCCTTCTTTTTTTTTTTCTTCTTCCTTCTGTTTTTTCTCTTCTTCCTTCTTTTTTCCCTCTTCTTCCTTCTTTTTCCTCTTCTTTCTTTGAAATCCGGTGGCGTATGATTGCCACATAGGCTACAATTGCAAAAATAGCAACAACCAATGCTAAGTCAACAATGGAGGTTCCCAGATGCAGAGAGCTTCCAGCAGCATAGGCACCGACGAGGCCGAACATGCCGGCCACCATGCAGACAAAGAGCGCGTAGCACTTGATGCCCAGCCGATACAGGTTTGCGTTGAGGAGGAGGACGATGAGCGCCACGGACGCCATGAAGCTCGCCGCGTTGCAGTAGAAGAACGCCTTGTAACGACGAGGGTACTTGTCAAGGAGGACCGGGAAGCCGGCGCGGTGCCCAAACTTGTCATTCTCCCACAAGCCACAGGGCGGGGTCAACCCGGCTTGGTACGTGAGTGTTGCGGCCAAGATCGCGAGGAGCAGCAGCACCTCACGCTTCTTCTCAAGCAAATCCTCCTTCTCCAGCCGCGCTTTTTTCTTCTTCACCACCTGCACCGCTGGTCGTCCTACCGGTGTGGTGGTCTAGTGTGAAGAACACAATGTGAATCACCACATAGACAAGGACACCGCCGGCGATGGCAAGCGTGTAGATGGAGGTGCTCGTGTCCCTGCTGCTCCCGGCGGCGTACGCGCCTATGAGGCCAAACAGGTCCAGGATCATGGCTGCCTCCAGCGCGTGCCCTCTCACGAGGCGCTCGCTCTGCAGCATCACCATGATGACCAGGGACGACACGAATGCCGCCGAGTTGAAGTAGAAGAAGACCCTGTACCGCCCAGGATGCGTCGTCAGGAGGATTGGGTCTCCGACGCTGTGGCCCTCGCCGCTGTCAGCCCAGACGCCACCAGGTGGATCTACTCCTGCTTGGTAAGCAACAGTCGCCGCAAGAGTGGCAAGCAACTGAATGACTTCACGAGCCTTCCAGACCATTACCTTCTCCACTGCCCCTAATAAATTGCACAAATAATGTATAACTAAATTGCGGTCTAGAATAATATATAACTATTTCTTGGAGGCAAAACATTAGTGGAAAATTTTCTAAACAAATTAGAAACGCCCGGCAATTAATTCGGTAGACTACTTCAAGTATCCTTACAATAATAATCGTCATTGTTTTTGTTTTATTTTCTAAAAGAACTACCTACCCTTGCCATTATTAAATTAATAACCCATACTACAACAGCCTCCCAATCTATGTCTAAACTACCCACCTCGGCCATTATAAAAAAATAACAAACATCTTCCCTAATCTCCAACTAAATTATTAACCAGTGCCATTATGAAAAATAGCATAAAGTAACCCCTAAATATATACAAAAATTGCCCACCTGTACCATTATAAAAAATAGTCTAAAGCAACCCCTAATTTCACCTAGACCATTAGGAAAATAATCTAAAGAAAAACAATCTAAATGTACATATAAATTTTCTCTCACTTCCGCACATTATAAAAAAGACGACCCCCCGCCCCCTTAAAATGTGCATCTAAGTTAACATTACAAAAATAGTATGAAAGTAATTTTGCATATAAATTACCCACATGTGCTATTATGAAAAGTGATATAAACGAACCCTAAAACTATGTCTAACTTACCTGCTAATATGAAAAAAAAAAAAGACTTATGTTATGCATGCACAGATTATATACGTATATTGTATGCAAGAAGCAGTTACGACAATAAGTATTTCTATGTCAAACAAATAACATATGCTATGGTTTCAACTAAATATATATCAAACACACATGATAGTGAGATGTAGAGGGAAATTATTAATAGAATGGAAAATCATGTGCATTAATTAATAATTAAAGTTTGTTGCAATAGGATACATATAATAAGTATCTATCTGAGTGCTGTATTACAAATGAGAGAGAGAGAGAGAGTAAAGATTGACATTTCAATGCGGGCCTCATAGTTATTCATAAGTTTCTAATTGTAGGGGCACAGCTTAACGCAATAGTGGGTCCAAGAATCGAAGCCAGTACAACCTCATCATATATATGCCCTGTCCAATCTAAGTTGTAAGTCATTTTGGCTTTTTAGATAATAGCTTTTGCTATGCACCTAATAGTACGCTATATGTCAAGATACATAGTAAAAAAATATATGTCTAGAAAAGTAAAAATACCTTATAATTTGAAATGGAGAGGGGCATATATATATATATATATATATATATATATATATATATATATATATATATATATATATATATATATATATAGAGAGAGAGAGAGAGAGAGAGAGAGAGAGAGAGAGAGAGAGACTAGCGCTATTGTAATTTTAACGGTAGAATAACTATTTTACAATCGCAAGCCAAATTGACTAGAAAAAATACTGAGTAATATCGAATGTGTTCAGTATCGGTCAAGACTGCACCCAGATACTGAATAATCCTGAAACGCGACTAATGAAATCGATACTGAAATCTGTCAAGATAACAGCTTGGTGTAGTACAATATTCTACACCTATCCCGAGAAAAAATAAATAACCAAATAGTGTGCCTATAAATTTGTTTCCAATTACACACGTCTACCAATGCGAATGTATTAATATATTAAAATATGCTAACTTAAAGTAAAAATATATGATGTGTGCTACCATGCATACCAAGTATACATACATGCATGAGACAAATATATATTTTATAGTTTGTCCATCATGAAAAATGTCCCCTTACCAAATCACATCCCAATGGCACCAACAATTTATTTTAAATTATTTTACTAATCTACACTAATAAATTATGTATATTGTTACTTTAAATAAAATTTAGAAATTTTGACTTAAACATTAAAGAATGTCTACATTGATAGTTTGATTCTAAGCACTCTATCCTAAAGGAAAACCTACTATACACATAATTCTTTAATAGAGGAAAAACCTACGTTACAACCTTAAAAGATTATTTAGGCCATTTTAATAACTAAGAGTATGGTATATGATCTAGAGTTTATTTTTAATAAAAATATGAAAAGAAATTTTTAATACAAAACAATAAGCAATGTTGCTTCAATTTCACTTGTGGATCAAAAGATTTAGGAATTAAGATCAAAGATTAAAATACCAAATCTCGATTTATGAATTCATGGGACATGATTTTTAAAAAGAGCTGACTTAACTTAAGCTAAACCTTGAACTAAACAAATATTCAATACAAGTGAAGTTCCGATGCAAAAGGCAACCTATGGATATAGATGGAAAAATATAGTTATTGCTAAATTTATCGCAATGGGATTGTGATTTCAGAGTTCCGTTGTATTAGAAATTGAACAAAGATAAAGAATAAAATAAGCAATTTTGATTAGCTGTATGTTCTAAATTTATTCACGAGCATCTAATACTTATATATCTCCTATATAAGATTATAGCCCGGCCTTATATGAGCATTATTGGTGATGATCTAGTAATCTACAAATTCTTGGGCGGCAAGTTTTTGTTAAAGATGTATCAACAAGTTTGAACTATTAAAGATCAAGATGTTCGAATCTAGTAATGCGTGCTTGCCAAAGGAAATTTCAATTTCAAATGTAAACTAGGCTTGCCAAAGATAAAGATAAAGATCAATACTGCATACCCGGTACCAATACTGAAGTGATGATGGAGCTTGATGGCAAGACGTTGGAGAAAGATGCAGACAAAAACTGGGACAAGTAGGGCAAGAACGTAGGCGGTGTGCTTGCTGTCCCTGCAGCTCCCAGTGGCGTAGGCGCCCCCAAGGCCCAAGATCGCTGTGATGATGAGCCCATACAGCGGAAACTTAACAGCCTTAAGGTTGAACTTCTCGTAGAGTGCGGTGACGGTGATAGCCAGCAGGGATGCGACGAAGGCGGCAGTGTTGCTGAAGAAAAAGAACTTGTAGCGGATTGATGCAAGCCCTGCAGCACCGGGTCGCCGGCGGTGCGGTGGCCTTCCTGGGTGCTCCGCCAGAAGCCACCGGGTGGGTTCAGCCCGGCCACGTAGGCGATGGTGGCCACGAAGATGGCGAGCACCAACAGGATCTCGTGCTTGGATTGCTCGTGGCCATCAGGAACATGGTGGCCGCCGTCCTGCGATGGTTCTGGGCCTTTTTAAATATAAAGATGGGGACGACGAAGATCACGTAGGCGGAGGTGCCGCCGACCAGGAAGGAGGCGCAAATGGTAGTGAACTTGTCATGGCTGCCTCCGGCGGCGTAGGCCCCCATGAGGCCGATCAGGTCGACCATCATCACCGCCCGCGTGAGCTTGAGCAGCCAGCCCTGGTCGCCCTGGTGCAGGAGGAGGAGGAGGAGGCTGACAATGAGAGAGGCCGCGAAGGAGACGGCGTTGAAGCAGTAGAAGACGATGTAGCGCATGTAGTTGGTCTTCCGGAGGATGGAGTCGCCGGCCAAGTGCCAGTGCCCTCCGGACGTGTCGTCCTCCAGCCATGCACCCCCCGGCGGGCTGAGCCCCGCCGCGTAGGTCATCACCGTCGCCACCAGGGTGGCCAGCAGCAGCAGGTACTTCTTCAGCTGGTACTCCATTGGCGATGGAGAATGGTTGTTCTTCCCAGTTTCAGGGGTCTCCGGATCCCGCGACGCCATTCTGCTGTTGGGTGCTGGGGCTGGGATTTGTGAAGTGAAGCTTTGAGAGTGGCATATATATATAGAGAGAGCTGTCGAGATCTCGCATCATCTCTTTGCATGCGCCGATGCCTGCATGCGTGTGTCCCAATAATGGCATTACTTGATCAAGTCACCTTATTTTGGACTTTATATATTCCCTTGTCATTCCACGATCGACTTTATATATATGTTTTATGCCCCTTTGGATTCGGTAGTCTCATGCAAGTGAGCAATGTTAGCACGACAGGTTTCGATCCCACATGTCTCGTGCACACTTCGTTTGTTTTTTGAGCAAATAAAGAGTAGTACGTACGTCTGTCATTCTCTATGGTATATATTCTGCATCCAAATAAATGGTTATTAATAGTTCATCTATATAACAAATTAAAGAGTAAATTGCACCCACCATACAACAACTTTTTAAGTGGGTGCAGATTGGTACAACAACTTGTAATATGCTCGATTTACTACAATAACTTGTCAAGTGGGTGCCGATTGGTCCAACAAGTTGTAAAGTGCTCAATTTATTACAATAACTTGTCAAATGGGTGCAAATTGGTCTAAAATCATGTAAAATAATCAATGTAGGACAACAATTTTTATAGGTGGGTGCATATTAGTTCAAAAATTTGTGTAAATGCTCAATTTAGAGTACTACCTTGGCAAAAATGGCGCACCTGTAGTCCAAAAATTACAAATGACAACGTATTAAACAAATCAAATAGTTCAAATTTTCTTCCAACCAATTTTTTTTTTTGTCAATTAAGTTGTTAATCATGAATCAACTATGTAGTTTACTTATTTATTCATTAGTTAATATTGAATCAATTTTTAGATTTACGCCATTAGATTACTGAGAGACTAAACCGTACATGAGACTTTAAAAGTATTTATAAAAAACTTCTGAAAGGTATTAATTGTTAGTATATATTATCATATTTGATTTTTTTAGCTGAACAGAAATGCATATAATCAAACTTGAAATCAATATTGAATATAAAATTAAAAAATTTCTAATTAGAATTTAATATTTGTATAAAATGGCGCACCCAGCAGCAACAGGTACTTCTTCAGCTGGTACTCCATTGGCGATGGAGAATGGTTGTTCTTCCCAGTTTCAGGGGTCTCCGGATCCCGCGACGCCATTCTGCTGCTGGGTGCTGGGGCTGGGATTTGTGAAGTGAAGCTTTGAGAGTGGCATATATATATATATAGAGAGAGAGAGAGAGCTGTCGAGATCTCGCATCATCTCTTGCATGCGCTGATGCCTGCATGCGTGTGTCCCAATAATGGCATTACTTGATCAAGTCACCTTATTTTAGACTTTATATATTCCCTTGTCATTCCACGATCGACTTTATATATATGTTTTATGCCCCTTTGGATTCGGTAGTCTCATGCAAGTGAGCAATGTCAGCACGACAGGTTTCGATCCCACATGTCTCGTGCACACTTCGTTTGTTTTTTGAGCAAATAAAGCGGAAGCAAATAAAGAGTAGTACGTACGTCTGCCATTCTCTATGGTATATATCCTGCATCCAGATAAATGGTTATTAATAGTTCATCTATATAACAAATTAAATGCCTGTGTTGGCAGCATGGGTGCAAAGCGTGAATTGTTAAGGTATAGAGCGACTGGTGTGCATATGCTATTATATATATTCCAACTTTAACTTACCGATTTATTCATAAGCATAACTTTACTGAGTGAGTGGTCATTTTTCTAAAGCTTAACTTCACTGTTATTTTTTTGTATGGTATCCTACACAGCATATATACCCAGATAAATACACAGCATATATACCCAGATAAATGGTTAATGCTTCATCTATAATATAGTAACAAATGCCTGTGTTGGCAGCATGTGTCCATAACGTCAATCGATTACTAAAGGTATGGAACACTGGTGTGCATGCATCTGCTATCCCTACTTAACTCGCCAATTTTTTCGTAGGCATAACTTCAATGACTGAGTTGTCATTTTCTAAAGCTCCTCACACCCCCATCCCGACCCGGAAGAAAAAGCTTGTTACCCAAACTACAGGCACTCTCCACTCTGTAAAGTGGAGCCAAGGTATCTTTCCAGCCTTGCTTAAGGTATGTATTCCCACGCATCATCAATAAACCTCTGCACACGGCAGGTTTCGGATCCTCAAGTGTAGCAACTACGCGAAGTAGGGCCAGCCGGCAGCCATTGTTCATCACTGGCGCTTCTATATCATTGTTGTTTAGCTAGTTTTCTTGTTTGCACTTGGGCCATAGCCTATACTGATGGGGGTGGCAGCAATTTGCTGGGCAATTTGGCTCACAAAGGAATGATTCAGTTTTTGACATTTGTCCGAAAACTATTTTGCATATTCTTTCTAGGGGAACATATTGGCTAGGGTTCTGAACTCAGTTGCAGCGCTTGGATGACTGCAAGGAGCAGATTATGCAGGCATCTCGGCTTCTAGAGACAAGAGCCAGGATATTTTTTTAGCACAAGGATGGCCTTTTATCTTTTGGATTGGTCAATAATTTAGAACCTCGTTTTTCTTCTTTTGGATGTGTTTGTAATAATGTGGACTGTTTCTTCTTCCTGTAGAAGTATGAAGCCAGAACTCTTCTTTCATTATCTAAAAAAAAGAGTAAAATGCAAGAATAGGCCATTAACTTGTGATGTTGTCTCACTTTGGGCCATCAACTTCAAAAGTTCATTTTTGGTCCAAAATCTTCTCTTGTGCTGCATTATTAGGCCAAAGCCCGTCTGGTCAAGTGTTTTACGCCACGTGTACATGCCAAATCCTTACCCCAACAGAGCTGCTACGCGGCTGCTTGCCGCCGCCACCCTTTGATCGGCCTTCCAGCGCATCGGACGCCACCTCCTGCTTGTGCACTGTCGAGTGAAGCTCCTGCATGTGAGCTGTCGAGTGAAGCTCCTGCGTGTCGCCAGCGTATTCCATGACCACCGTGATGAAGCCCAACACCGCCGTCTTTCCTCTTCTTCCTTATCCGTCGCCGCCGACGTCCTTCGCTCCGCGCCAGCGTTGTGCGTGTGCCGAGCTCCAATCCACCAAATTGACCCGTGCCACCAGCTTCGCAGTTTCCTTTGCGCGTCTCCTTCACCGCCGCGCGCCACCCTATCCCACCGAAATCGCCCAGCGCAACACCTTCTTCCTTTGTTGCCGGCGGAGCGCCACCGCAAGAAGTCATCTCACCGCCGGGCCGCTTGTTCTAGTGAGCTTCGTGGCCGGGCCGCCTTGTGTTTTAGTTTTTCCTTCATGTCCCGATGCTCGTGTGCTCGGCGGTTTCAACAGCCGGAGCTCCGTCCCACCGAACGCCGTTGTCATCGCCGGAGCTTGCCGCCATTGTCGCTGTCATCGCTGGTAGCCCACCTCCGCCTCATCCTCGTCTTAACCAAAGGCGAGCAATGTAGTCGCGGGTGAGCTCCTGGTCATGCTCATGCCCCCTCGGTTGGACCGTTTGCGTGCCATAGTGGCCGGAACGGTCACCGGGCGAAGCTTCGGCTCTGCGCTCCGCGCGTGAAGGCGCGTCCGTGAGAGGCTCATTTAGGGATTGATTGAGTGAGGGTCTGGTCGCCTGGGTGTCTTGAAGGTGTTGGGGTGCTCATTTTCGCCTGGGAGAGCTCCGGTGGCGTCTCCGCCCCTCACGGGCGCCACCGTGTCGCCATGGCCGCCGACGAGGCTCTTTGTTGTTGTGCTCGGTAGTAGGGGGAAAAGGTTGCCGGGTTGTGCATAGTGTCGAGGAGTTCATGGGTGCAAGCCGCGCCCGGCGAAGTTTTTCGGCCAACGTCGGCGGCGCAGCGGTCAACGGGGCGCTGTTCTGACGTCGGGCATCGCTGTAAGTGAGAACGTAGAGAGAGGGGGAGGAAGGGGAATTTGTAAAAAGCCCGGGGGCTAGGCTAGTTAGGATGCCACCGTGGCATGTCCACGTAGGCGGAAACACTTGACCGGACGGGCTTTGGCCTAATAATGCAAACACAAGCGAAGATTTTGGACCAAAAATGCACTTTTAAAGTTGATGGCCCAAAGTGAGATAACAACACAAGTTAATGGCCTATTCTTGCATTTTACTCAAAAAAAAAAAAAATATCGAGCCTCTTCCGAACATACTATTGCTTAAACATCAACACCGCCGGTTGGGGGACCCCCATCACCGTCGGCTTTTGTAGCGGAAAGTGGGCTGTGAAAATGAAGATTACGATCGCCGGTAAATAATGTGGGTCAATCTTGAATGCCACCTTTATTTATTCTAGAAGCGCGACCTCGATGTTTAAACATTAATCCTTCCCTCGTGACCTCTCCTCTCCTCGTAGTGTCGACGGCCGACGCCCCTGCCCCTCCCCCTCTCCTCGAGCGACGCCAGATCCAGTCAGGAAGGGCAAGCTAGCCGGCGGCGGCGGCCACTTCCATCTCCAGCCGGCACTCCTCCACGCCCCCGGCAGCCCACGGCGATGGTGGCCGCCTGCTCCACGCCCTCCGTGCAGCCGCGTCGCATGCGGCGGCCGACGACCGAAGCGCGACGGCGGCGCGCTCCCCTTCCCCATCACCGTCATGGGCCTCGTGGCCGACCGGCATTGGCCATGGCATACTTAGCGGGCGGCACGGCGATGGATTATGGCCCGTAGTGCCGTGCTTGGGCGACACCGGGCATGAGGCCACCCGAGAGGCACGGCGTGCCATGCTTGGCCCGACCCTTGCGGGCCGTGCACGGGCCGTGCCGGTGCCATCTTGAGTTGGGCTGGCCCATTGGCCATCTATAGACAAGATAAAAGCGTTTTATAGGGACCACCTCTGCCCTTCCTCCCTCCCCCTGCAGGTGACGGTCATAGTTCTAGTGTCTTAGGTCGCATTTGGTTCCGGGGACCAAGTGAGATGGGACGAGACAATCCTTCTTCAACTTGTGTTTGGTTCCAAGGCTGTGGGGATGGAGTCTACCTCCGTTGGGAATATTTTGCGTAGATGCGGGGCAGCTCGGTTCCTCAAAAAGCATAAGCACCTCATCATCCTCTCTATGATGCGATTATCCATTTCTCCTTCCTTTGCTCGCACAATGTTCTCTTAAGGCTTAATGCCCCACTTGCTAGCCCCCCGCCATATGCTGATCGCGAGCTCGTGACCCGAACTCCATCCTAGCCATCCGCCGCTACTAAGGTCATTGGCCTTGATGGCCGCCCTGCTGCATCATCAACGCAGGCGCCGCGAGCAAGCGAGCTTGGCCTCGGGGAGAGCAAACGGTGTCGGGGTGGATTATTCCAGTGCCGGCGGCGGGGGCTGCTCCGTGTAAGGTAGCTCCAGCGAGATGCAATGCCGGTGGGAGGTAGCTGAGCGCCGCGGCAGCTTAGGGCAAGATGTGGCACCAGCATGAGATGACTCTAGGGCGCGGCAGCTCAGTGAACGCCCGACACAATGCAATTCCGGCGCACGAGGTTCAACGTTGGAGGGGGCGGAGGTGGGACCCATGTGGGTGGGGCATTAGGTGGCTTTAGTTAGGGTGAGGCCATGACTTGCAAGTATAGAGAAGATGAGGGAAAAGAAACAAGGATGACTTGTGGGACCAACAAATGACTGCTATTTAATGGTGTCAAGAAGCATCTTCATCCCATCACTCAATCCCCTCAAGTAAACAAAAACTAGGACATCCTTGTTGATGGAAACATCGTTTTCACCATAAACTATCCGGCATAAAAGAACCAAAGTTAATAACCAACATAGAGGTAGGTCTTTAAACTATCAAATGCCACATGTGTTGGTCAATATTTGCATGTAGGTGAATTATACAAAAAAAAAAAAAAAAAAAACACATGAAAACAAAAATGACAAAGTGGTGAGTTAAACAACATGACAACTCTTAGGCTTAACCACATACACACATAAGGGAGAAGCGAGCCAACATCACTCAAACCAGCCCCAAGACCAGAAACCATACGTGGGCTGCAGTTGAAAGCCATATGAGAGGCCACCTACCAAGGCAGAGCCCAAGCAGGCCCATGCCTAGCTCGGCCGATCCTGGCCCAACTAGGGGGATTGGTTGACCCCTTGGTCCCACCAAACCGCCTCAAACTCTGTGGCGGTTCTCCCACCGACGCCTGGAGGCAATTGTCACCACCATCCAACACCGAGGTGGTGCATATAGAGGATCAACCGATACCTATGGGATCTGGCAGTTTTATTTAGCCGATCCCCTGGTGGGCCTGTTGGATCCCCATTTATTGTACCGCCTTAGGGGAATCAGATCCTCTGAATTCGGCCTCCACGACCGCTGTCGGCAGTCACAAGATCGCTGCCGTCGGCTGCCATCCAACGAAGCTAGTTAGCCCAGACACTATACCTCAGTCCACACGTATGGTGGCCCAACAACACGGCCCATCTGGAGTAAAAGCAGCGGCCGGCGTTCCTCCTTTTGGCGCGGCATCTCACGGTTTTGGCACGGACGCGGCTTCTTTTGGCATGGTTCTAGGGCCGGAGCCTGTAGGCGGAGGACCGAGGCGGCGATCATCGACTGCTCGTGCTACTGCCGTTGATACGATAACTTGGTGGAGTATTCTGCACTATATATAGATCTTCATCTGTACTAAGATTACATTTCTTCAGTTTTCTAATCTAATCAGCATTGGCGTCCCTACATGTGTTGAAATGGATTGAAGGTAGTACTTTATCTGCGTACAAACGAACCCTGCATGTTTCAGATGGCCGAAAATAGGTGTGTAATCATGATTCTTTATTTGCTCCTCTCAAGTACAGAGTCTCCATTTTAGTTGATAGTTTAGCACCATTTTTTTGTTGCTGTAGGGAGAGTTTGACTTCTGGTTCGTTACCTCAAGTTGGCATGGAGTTCAATACCATACAAGATGCCTGGATGTTTTGGGTTACCTTTGGAGGTCAATAAGGCTTTGAGGTTAGAAAAAGTATGCAAACAAAAGACAATCTGATGAAAAAGTTAGATCTTGCAGATATGTTTGTGCAAATGAAGGTCATAGAGTGCCAGATAAAAGGGATCATCTCACAAAGCGTCCTGTTTACACAGAAAAATTCACTCAAAAAGGGGAGGATCTTTCTATGCGAAGTTAAAATAAATGCGTGGGCGTGCCAGTGTACTAAAGTACACAAAAATAAACAAATAGAAGGAACACAGACTTTATTCATATTTAATGGAAATACAAATATGTGTTCCCGATACAAATGCGCGCTCCATAGGTAGCTGGCGGCGGCAATCTAACTTGGGCGATGTGGTCTTCATAGTTTCGGGGCCTCGGAAAGCTCCCATTAATTACCCCCTGTGAAGTAGCTCATAGAGTACCTCCGATTAAAAGCTGCGTTGGTCGCCGTCCGATCTTCGCTTCACGCTCCATGCATGTGTGTGTTGGTGTAGGTGAGGTTGGCGTCGGCGTGTCCATGGCCTCGTCGGTCCATGAGCCGGTAGAACGTGGCTAGAGCATTAGCCACGCCGCCCATGTCGCTCGCCCTCGTCGGTTGTCGAACGGCACATGTTGTTGTAGTGGTAGTAGCATTTGCATGGTCGGTGTAGATCAGATTGACTTGGACTTCCTCGGCAACGTTGTCGTAGCACGCCGTGGAGCTTGGTCGTAGAGATAGTCGAAGTAGAAGACCGGCCTCGTCGATATCCAATGGCTCGTGGTGTCGGAGTGACGCGTAGTTGGTGTAGTAGATGGAGCAGGTGTGTGCTCTGGGTCGATGCCGTAGTCTAGTATTGATGACACCTATGGTCTCCCTCTCCATATCCTACCTATAAGATAGAATACAAAGGGAGACTAGAGGGATTAATTAAATGTTACATCGCCGCCATTGGTCATAGCCGGCACCCTTCAATATGGACTCTGAGAAGCCAAGCCCTTTTCTTGGGTACGTATGCGTGGAAGCATTGCGTGTATGCACACGATAAGCAATGCATGGCGCTGCCTTGCACTTAGCTTGTGCTACGCTAGCTGTACTGGTACTAGCTGCTTGGGCACACACACGCCTGGCACGGATATGTGCACCAGCATGCACGCGCCATATGTCCGGCGTGCGTCTCCTCCTGCTCAGCGCCGTCATCGCTGCCGTACGGCCGGCGTCGTTCCGATGCAGAAGGGGCTCTCCGTCGTGTCGATGAGGAGGGGCGCTCATCGCTGTCGTGTCGACGAGGAGGGGCGCTCGCTGCCGCTGCCGTCCCTATGCAGAGGGCGCTAGCTAGGCTGCCTAAGGCCTGAGCTGCATCTCCGGCGCGCTTGTCTTCCATGGTGCAACGCTGTTGGTGTGCAAGAAGGCTGCATCTCTCGTGCTCCCTCGGTGGGCGGCTGCCTCCTGGTGATGATCTTGTTGACCCGCTCGGAGCACTTGGATGGTGGCGCATGGCGACGGCCGCCCCTTTCCTATGATCTAATTATGCCGGACGTTATTAGCCGGATGCAATCCCCGGCAGCCATCATGGCGCCTACTTGGTGAAGATGGAGCTGCGCTGCAGGCAAGCAACGGCACATGAAAGCATCCCAAACGTAGATAGCATATGCACCATGGCTGCACCCTGGCCTGGTCGTGGATGGATCTTGGCCGATGTCGAATGTAGATGGGCCGAATGATCTTGGCCGGCGGCGACGCGCAGACGGCCGATCGTCCTCTTTGCGCTGTGCTCCTCGGCACAGCAGCAGGCCGGCGTGCAGCCAATCTGTTATTGATCCTTGTGGCGGCACGATGTAATCAGCTTGCCGTGCACTGGTCGCGGCTGCCTTTCAATGTCCACGATTCAATCGCTTGGCCGACGTCATCAATGGCCTGCTCGTGGATGATGTGGCCGGCGGCGGCGTGGTGGCTGGGCGGGCACGCGTAGCTGCGCTATGCTCCCTGCGTGAGGCTAACTTCAACAGATGCCATCTCCTCCTATTGGATGGGAATACCTTGCCCTTCCTCGATGAAGCCGTGCGTCTGGGCTTAGAAGAAGAGAAGACCGGCGACCGGCGGCGCTCCCTGCTCTCAGATGTGAACAAGTACGTGCTTGGTGTTCAGCAGCCTGACGGCAGATGGACCTGAGTTCCCCTTTGCAGTGTGGCGAAGTCGCCGGTGTAGACGAAGATGTCGACAAGCAGCCCGCTGCATAGTTGACGTAGTAGATGTACGATGGCGCAGCCTCACTCATCTCCGGCGCGTGGTGTGGAGTTGACCACACGCACCGTCCTGCCATGGACACCGACGACGAAAGGCATGGCATTCATCGTGGGCGTGGCGTCGAACTAGCCGGTGTTGTAGATGGTTGCGTTGCCTTCCCGTGCAGCGGTGTCGAGGATGCAGACGCCGGACAGCTGCCCGCTGGCTTAGGCGTCTCCCCCGCGATGGACGTCCTTCTCGACGTCCACATGATTTGTCAGCCATAAAAACACTTGGAGACGTGTATGCATTTTGTGATAAACATGATATTTCCAAGCTACAAATGGATGAGCCTTACATTGATCCAGCTAGGCCAAGAAAAAAAACCGGAATTACCAACAAGCATCATTTTCAAGTAGATTCTTTTAATGAAGTCTTTGATTGGTTGCTACATAAGCTTGATAGTCGCCTCAATGAGACTACCTCTCAATTGCTAGTATGTTCAGCTGCATTCAATCCAAGAAATTCATTTCATGATTTCAACGTGGATAGTTTGATAAGCCTAGCTAAGCTATACCCAAGTGACTTTGATTCCGTGCAACTGGGAGATCTAGAATCTCAACTTTTCCTTTATATTGATGATGTGTGACAAGATGACAGATTTCTTAACATACAAACCATTGCTGAGCTTTCCAAAAAAATGGTGGACACAAGGAAACATCTTACCTATCCTTTGGTTTATCGGTTATTGAAGCTAGTACTTGTATTGCCAGTCGCCACAGCTACAGTTGAGAGGGTCTTTTCAGGCATGAAGAAAGTGAAAACATATTTGCGCAACAGTATGGGTGATGAGTACATGAGCAACACTCTCATTTGTTATGTGGAGAAAGAGAAAATGTTGAAAGTTACTAATGCTGCCGTAGTGGATCGCTTCAAGAAAATGAAAAATCGCAAATTCTAGGAGGTGATGCATTACTTTTATGTAATTCTACTGTGTATGCTGTCACTGTGTAGCAGAGATTATTATTATGCTTATGAAGTGTGCACTCGGGTCCTTGATGCTCTAGCTTCGCCACTGCATAAGTGCGCAGCCTGGTGATGAGGACGGCAATGACTTTGAGCCGTCACGGCCTTGATGATGACAAAATGGCGGTAAATCCGACCACCATGCACGAAATGCTCCGGCCGATGGCACGCATACGCCTGCCTTCCCGTGCGGAGCCGGGCCAGTTAATGGCATGATAGAGTAGATGAGAATAGGTGCTGCATGGCTGTAGCACTCCTTTGGTGTGGCCGTCGTGTGGACAGCCACTCATCCAGTAGATGGCGCTGGTAGACCGGCCGCCGGCATCTCCTTGCACCTCAGCGTCATGGCATACATGGGGCTGGGGATGAAGCCAACGCTACCGAGTTGCGCCTGCTCAGGCGGCCTCTGGCCGATCCGCGCCGAGCCTCGTGGCACGTCCAATTGGTGAAGATGCAGCTGCGCGGCCGGCAAGCAGCTGCAGATGAAGGCGTCCAAACCGTAGATGACTACCAGCCGGCTACGATCGATCCCTTGTGCATCAGATAGAGGTCACAGAAACATGCTTGCTAGGGGCCACGTTCCTCCGGCGACACAGACGATGGCTGGTCGTGGATGAATACTGGGCGGCGGCGGTGTACCTGCGGCCTGCCGATCTCGATCTCCTCCTTGGCAGCTTGACGGCGTGTAGATATGTGTTCTCATCCCCGTCTCTATGGAGTCCAGGGGCTCTTTTATATAGGCAGAGGTTAGGGTTGGGGCTGGCTTCTGATATGCACACACGCGCCGCCAGGAGTTCGTTGTGGCTTGCCGAGATATCAGGAATCCAACTCCCTACGTACTTATCCCACGTGATAGTTATCCTGATCAAGTTTCTAGAAGCCGAGATATTTAGGCCGCGTAGACATACGCGTACACGGCGCTTGTGCGTTCCATTTAACACCGAGACCAATCATTAGCACCTCTCCCATGCAGCCCATGACATGCGGGCCCAGCAAGATGGAGGGCTATTGATTAATCTGAATTGAACAAGATATACATACGCCTATACATCTAGGCTCAACGATTTGCAGCTGATAGACGTAGCATCGCCTGGAAATCTGGTACATGCTGGTCGTATATACCGCAAGTTGTAGAATTTCAGGAATATACACGACGTAGACCAGCGTATTTACAAATTCTGGTTATCTGAACGTACACGTATACAAGTGCATATATACGTCTCGTGACCGCACATGCTAGCTTCTTTGCTTGCATGTCGAAGTGTATGCATGCGTACGTGCATGGCCTTGTAGTATGTCAAAGCTAGTTATATTAGCTTCTTAGCATGTCAAGACATATATATGCATATACGTCGCAGCACGAAGCCTTATTAACTTCTTAGCTTCTCTGCCTTGCTTGTTGTATGTAACAAACACACACATACATATATCGGCGTATATTTTCTTTTTTTTTTTTTTTATTCTCTTGGCGTAACACACAAATATATGTATGCACATGGATTTTAATTTGACAAAAATCTCGTCAAACACGTCCAAGAGCTGAAACTAGAAATGATTCTCCAGTCCGCATAGGTCTTATACTGGACCGGGAGAAGGGAAATTATAAAGTGACTGATCTGATTTTAGAACACAATCATAGCCTTCACCTACCACAAACCTCACACTTGATGGCGTCCCAAAGGAAAATTTCACAGTTACAAGCTCTTGCACAAATTGCACATTGCACATTATACATTCTCTGCATACAGACTGTAGAGCACTAGAGATTGAGAGAGCTCCTCCTGGACAGCAAACTTGCTGCAGCTAGTCAAGCTCCTGGACAGCTCCTGGACGAGGATTACTGGTATGAATTAGAGTTGAAATCTGCTCACATAAGTACAACTGCTTTCCACAATCCCTGCATTTCGAAGTATGTCACAACAAGATTGAGAAGCGATTTGTTGGTAGGTGAAAAGATGGCGGCGCTGGGTGTAATCTTACTGACCAGATGTGGGACTCCCAGCGGCCGGCACAGTACTACGAGCTGCAGGAGCACGGGCCGGGGCAGCTCTTCTTGGCCGTCTGCGTTTGCACGGGCGGCGGGGGCACGGGCGGCGTTGTCATACCCCCATTTCTGAGGATCCTTAATCACACGTATTTGCGCTAGGATCACGCACAAATATGCCTAATTAAACACAGAATTGATATCAAAACTACACTTTTATTGCTAATGGGAAAACATGATACAGGGTTCGGGTTTACATAACTCAGCCATAGGCCTAACATTATAAACCTATCAGAGATCCTACACAGCAAACTTATATTAGGGCTCCATTCCTACAGACAAGCTTGGAGTGCGGACAAACCCTAAACTCTTCCTATAGCGCGTTCCTATAACTCGATCGCAACTTCTTCATGTAGCTCCTTCGTGATCGGCTCCATCTTCAAGTGTCCTCCTTGTAGTTCCGTCTTTGCTTCGTCTTCGGTAGCTCCTTCCTTGGATGTACTCCTTCAGCTGCATTTCTATAAAAATAGAATAGAGGAGGGGTGAGTACTTTCATTACTCAGCAAGTCCCAACCAAAGGGTGGAAGGTTATTATTATGGGTTGGGCCCTAGTAGAGTTTAACTACTCTCACTAGTTCTCGGTTAGTTATAAGTTATCTTAAACCAAATTAATAGATCACATACTAGATTATCTTAGTCGTGTGGTATCTAATCGTAGGTGAACTCATCCCAAAGATCTGCCTATTCCAAGGACGTGGCTATTCGAATAGCTATAGAGGTGTACAAATTTCCCCACATGATAGGCGTAGTCTCTACCATCGTCATGGCTTCAACAGGCCTACCGAGATCCCGTACCCACTTGGGTGCTACCCTAGATATCCATATATTTCCTACCGCGGCTTCTCGGGGGTTGGAACGTACTACACGGAGGATGTAACCCCTGCATGCGTAGCTTCAATGCACACCACGGAGGCTACCATCCCAATGCGTAGTACCGGACGGCGCAATACAACCCCATGCGTAGCTTCAATGCACACTACGGAGGTCGTCATCCCTGCCAACGTAGCTTCAATGCACACTACGTTATCATAATCATAATCATAATCATTTGTGCACGTCGACAAATCCAAGGGCTTAATGTGGAAACGAACCCGGCATCCACGCCAACCAGACCACGGAAGATCACATAGAATCCCACGTCGGCTCCTGATAGACCGTTTGCCTACTTCCGGCCTCCTAGGTAAGGAATTATACTTCAATCTAACGGGTGTGAGATCAAGTCTCCCCATCCGGACATGTGGCTATGCGTAACATCTCACCACCAGCGTGCAAGACCTCTGAACCGGTCCTTGGGGAGGCAAGTATCTCTCCGTAGAAATCCCTCGTGGTGATTCCTGACGTGGTAATCCACCTCTCTGTAGATTACCACCACCCACCTCTTTTGTTAGTTAAGTCAGGTTATTACTCGTGTTTCTTATATATTACTTAATCTCCACAGTCGTTGCAATACCATTAAGTTGTGTGGCCACCACAAATTATTGGGATTGCAGCTGAGTTGTATCCTTACATCTAGTCCATTTATCTTCCAACTAGTCCTTTTGCCTTACAACTATTCCTTATGTTATAATCAAGTTCATATTAAGAAGAAGGTGGAGATTAGGACTTGCCTCTATTCATTCGGACGACGAGTATATCCAAGGTTCTTGGTCCCGGTGCTTCGGCTCCCGTGGCTTGGTGTAGCGATGCTCCTGGGTCCGTCGGGTGGTCGTGCGATCTCCAGTGGCGACAAACATTGAAAGCAAACAAACATGTAACACATGCATGACAGATAAAGCAAACAACGTTTCCTACGTGGGTTAGCTCTAGGGAAGGATGGATAGATTGTTATCTATTCCTATCATTATTATGTTAGTTTGAAGTATGACAGGGTAGACAGAATCCATCCATCTAGGTGTTCCTACGGGCTGGGTTAGCGAAGTGCGGTTGCCTAATGGAGGACCAGACCACATTATCAGGATTCACTATCATGTGAACCTAAAAGATGTGACTCAGTTAGACTTCCTACAGGTCCACACGGGGTTAGCGACACCCACGCACATGCATGTGCCTAGGGTTGAGAGACCTAATCACTACAAGAAATGTGGCATCTTTTGACATTTGATATATGTCATAATACATGCAAAATAAGTCACAAAAAACCTTTTAAGACACCAAGTTGATGAAAATCAAATGTCAAAAGATGAGCGTCTATAATGACTACTTGTGACATTTAAGTGTTCTTGTCATAACATTATGACATTGATTGTGGATGTCATAAACGCTTATGACATATGCTTCTATGTCACAAGTTCTTAGACCTTGTCAAGTAGGATGGCCCATTGATTTGGTTTGATCCATACCATCACATACCCCACAGATCAGCACAAACAATCCAAATTAACAGATGTAGGCCCAACAATATATTCCATTCATAAACAATCCAATTGGTTCACATCATACATCAACATATTTATTACATTCATCACGAGCACCAAATTAATAGTTCAACAAGTGACCTTAGTCACAAAGTTGTCTCAAATAAAATAAACAAATGGAAATCTCACAAGTGACCTTAGTCACCAAACTAATAGTTGAACATGTGCTGGCAGCTAGTTTTTCTTGGTGTTAGGAGCATGAGTGAATACCTTAGGTTGTTGGAATTTGTCCATGTCCTGTAGACCACATCAGAAACAAACATCAATTTTTGAAGCAAACAAAAAGTCAAAAAAGGGACTTCACATATATATAAAGCTAGAAGAAATAAAACAACAGTTTATTTGTGCAGCAAATGTTCAGTTCTTGTTCACTACACCAGCACCATGCATTCTTCGAACAACACTGAAGACTATCAATTAAGTGCACAACTAGTCCTGTGTAGTTGTTCAAAACAACAGGTTCTACATAGCTCGAGTTTAAAATAATAGTATAATACAGATTCAAATTTTTCTCAAATGTATGAGTTAGCTGTGCCAAGCTGCACCAACCAAACCTTAAATCAAGTGACTGAACGTTTGCACAGAATAGTAGGTATGAAGGTATCAAATAAAAGATATGAAGGTGCAATCTGCTATCCTTTTCTTGATTGTACAAATAATTTTATCCTGGCCACACTTCTAAGAAACATTCCTGAACTTGGCTACACCCTGCATATAGTGCCATCAAGCAAAATGAGATTGACTTGGTGTAAGAACATTGCAAGTGAGAGACCTTTCTTTTTACTGCCAGAGGAATTTTATGTTGATGCTAACTAATCCATCAGTTTAACAGTCCTGATCCTGAAAATTGCAACTAAAGGATAGATTGAATGAGATCGAACTCAGACAGCAACGCTATTAGTTCCCCTGAGACAGCTGCTGTAACTGGGTTACCGCCTCCTCTGTGTCAGCCATTTCATTGAGTGGTGCTGACAGAAACAGGCATACAAGAGTTCTAGAGAACCATCTGTTAAGTCTGAACTATCTGTAAGGAAAAAAAAGGCCCAAGCACTGCCGGCTGCAACACATGAATTTAAGGAAGCCAATCACTAGCACAAAAAGGGACAAATTGAAGCAAATCAGGCTGTGGTATAGTTTCACATTATTATCAAAATGTTTCCAGAGATTACTAGCAAATTTTTTTGCAGATAAGCATTTTAGGACAATAAAGTTGCTAGTACCCTGTTCAATATAGATCCATCAGTTATAGACTACATTCTAGTTATCAGTAAGACATTTTTCAATTCACATGCTCACTGGAATACACATTAAAGGTGCTAAAATGCTTATTCACATGTGTTGTATTCTTATTGAAACAAAACAGATTTCATCTAAGATTGTTATGTGAATACACAATATTTAGAATTACTATTGACAAATGATAAACGATAAATGCTACTACTAGATGTGGTGTGCGCAAGAGTATGCTACATAGCACAAGCATGCAGAAGTACGTTCAGAATCTCCTACTCACACACCCAATGAATTGATAGACCATTCCATAATGGTATAATTTATTTAGTTAACTAATCTTGTGCCGTGAGCTATTGTCGTTGTGCCTCCACAGCAGTATTAAAAAAAGGGATTCAGGTAGTAACATTTTATCATCATAGCAGTATATGCAAACAATATTACTACCAAAAGTAGAGGAGGTGAGGGGCATCACAACCAGATGGACAGAAGAGGAAGCCGCAGGAGGGTAGAACGAGGACGTCCCCGGAGGGAGGACGGGGCAGAGGTGGCCGCGCGCAGATCCGCCATAGGGCGGTCAAGCTGCCTGCCGGGGAGGGGTGGCCTGGTACAGATCCTTCGCATCCCCACTTGGATCCACCGCTAGGTGATCTGCCAACGCCAGCGCTGCTGTCGACGGGAGAAGGGGACCACCACCACCACCATCATGGATCTTGCAGCTGCTTCTCAGGCCACCTTGGATCCACGCGTCGGGTATTAACTAATGTCAAAATGGTAGTGGAATGGCGGCCGAGATACGTCTAGGGTTTGGGGTGATACTGACTGGTGGGCCTCGCAAATTCTAGGGTGCCTAAATGGGCTGGGCTGAGCGCGCCAGAAAGGAAACGAGCTATAGCGGCCAAACAGGCTTTTTTTTGTTTTTGCATTTTCTTTTAGGTTGCAAGTCCAATTAAAGCTACCACATGCGAATTGGCTTGTAGTCCAATGGTAGGACGGTCCAGTGGGGACGCTACCCACCAGGGTTCAAATCACGGTGCTCGCACCTTTCCCTGGGATTTTCCCGGGATTTACCGGCGTTATGCATTAAGTGGTAAGCGACGTTCCCGTCGACGACGAGGCGCTAATGGTGACTTCGAGAATCTCCAGATCTGCCGGGTGCTCAATCCTTCGGAGGTGCTCATAGGGGTAGGGTTTGCGTGCGTGTGTTCATAGGGGGTGAGTGTGCGTGCGTGTTGTGAGCGTCTGCGTTGTCGCGTGTAATTCTCAAAAAAAAAAAAAAAGCTACCACATTTGCATTGAAAATCTGAATTAGCAAAGCAAATCTTTAGATCAAAGAATGTTTCCTTTGGTCCACTTGTGGAAGCTAGCTGCTGACACGTTCATGTCAGAATTCAAATCACAAATAGCACCTGTAAATCTTAAAAAAATGGCACTAAAATTTGAATACATGAGAAAAAAAACATTTGCGGCTCAATACATATAGAAAAATAAAAATATAGATGTCTAGATACATGAGGAAAAAATAGAAAAATATATGGGACCCACTCAAGAAGGTGGTAATGGGACCCGTCTTGCCAAATGTACCCATATGCCACCTTGTATTATAAGGTTTCCAAAAATCAATAAAATAATTTATGACTCACCATCTTAGTCATAGATTTATGATAATAGTAATTTGATCGTTATGACACGGCAAATGTCATCACAATATACCATTCCACTACCATTTTGACATTTTTTATGACGTGTATTAACTAATGTCACTAAGTAGAGCTGGTTCCAAAACAAATGTCATAAACTAGTCGATTTAGTGACATTTTGATCATATGTCATGGCATAAATGTCATAAGATGACACATTTCTTGTAGTGAATCTAGGGTTAGCCACACATAAACGTATACCCATATATCGGGCATATTTTATGTGTGTGTAGGAACACGCATACTAGAGTATGTGTTGTGGAATACACATACACCAGTTTACGGGCTAGGTTAGCAGGGGTTAGCCATGCGTAAATATAATCGATAGGTATAAATACGTATATTTATTTATATTTTAATATGCTCTTTTATATTTTATATACGGATAACCTACCGCGTATATCTAGCATGTGGACAACCATGCACATGTATATTCGAGTACTCATGTACGGGAGGGTGTACACGCATATCTGAATATACGGTGCAAGGTGATGGTTAGAGAAGGGTAAATCTAGGGTTTATGTATTCTACGGTAGCGATTAAATTATAAATATAAAGCACAACATAACTATAATTTAAATGGGCACCAAATAATGGAACAAGGGTATCACTAAATAGGGTATGATTTTAGAAGAATTATGGAATTAGAACGGAGTGATTTGGAGTTGAGGTGGAGGTTATGAATTTCTAAAGTTTTAATATAATGCGAAAATATGGAATATAAATTGGGAAATTAATTCTGGAGATTGGGATCATGGGATTGGGATGAAAATATATGAGTAGGATCATGAGTGTACGTAGTTTATTTACAAATTTTCTGGGAATTTTCTAAAAGCTGGAAAATGTATTTTTACATTCCCTGCGTAATGCGTCTTCTCGTAATGCGCGTAGCAAATTTGTGAGGCGGCGCCGACGCGTGGGTCCAGCCTGCGGTGGGGACCGGTCGGTCACTATGCTGTGAGCCGATCTCGTGGACTCTCTCCTTGTCTCTATATTCTAGTGGACTCACCCACTCGGAGAGGGAGAGGAAGCGGTTGCTTCTATGATAGGTGGGGCCCTCGTGGAAAGGGATAGGGAAGGGATTGGGTGCTCGGTCACAGGTTCGCCCACCATGCATCGTTGGTCATCTCCGTTCGCCCGCTCACCGTCCGAGAGCAGCAAAGGAAGGGAGAGGGGAAAGGGGAGATGGCCGGCGGCGGTGGTTTCGATGGCAAGCGGTGCGCGGCGGTGGGCGGCGACGCGGTGTGGTGCGTTGGGCTCGAAGCGCGGCGCGGCATTCCGCTTAGCAAGGGCCGCTCCCGATGGTGCTCGTCCCCAGCCGCGCTGGCCGCAGCCGCGAACAGCAGGGCGGCAGGGCGGTGTTCCGGGCGTGGCGGCGGGCGGGCGGCAAAGGGTAGTGCGGCAGGCGGCTCGCGCGATCCCCGTGACACATCGAGGCGAGCTCGGAGCAGCGGCCGCCTCCGGCGAAGTCGCGATTCCGCGCGGCCGCTTCTGCCGGCCGTAGCGGCGGCGGCGGCGCTGGCTGGACACGGTCCCGGCCGCGGCGGTGCGGGGGTCGGCGCTGAGTCCCGGCGGCGTGGCTCGCGGCGTAGGCGTGTCTTTGGGCAGGTCGGCGCGCAGCTCCGGTACTCTTGCGGGGCTAGCGAGGCGAGCTAGAGGCGCAGACTATCGGAAACGGCCGAGACGAGCGCGCTCTCGTCCCTCAACGACGGCAGCAGCCTCGACTCGGCTGCTCCTTCCTTCGCGCATGCTCCCGCTCGGCTTCCTGGTGGCGAGTCTGGGGAGCTCGTCGCCCCTAATTATAGGCGAGCCGGTCGCGGTGCTCCGGCGGGATATTTTCCGACCGTGGCGATTTTTGCCGGCAGCCATGGCCGAGCTCCAGCTCGATCGATGTGACGTGACTGCAGGGTCGGTGCGAAACAGTGACTTCGGTGACCTGGCAGAGCGGCAAGTCAGTGGGTGTCGGCGGATGGCGACGAGGTACTAAGGCGGTTCGCCGGAGATTTTTCCCTGGCAAGGTCAACTTGCCCGCTGTGGAGGAGTCTTCGGCACTGTGTTGCCCGTGCGTCAGAAGACTGAGGTAGGAGATGGGACTTAGAGGCGGGGCCCCCGCGTCATAGAGAGGGGGAGTGGGAAGGTGGGCTGTTGCTACTGCTGCTGCCTTGCTGGTTGGGCCATCCGGCCGGCTTGGGCCAGTTTGCCCGCCCACGCGGGGAGAGGAAGGAAGGAGGGGGGCACCCTTGGACTGCTCCTGCTGGGCCAAAGGCCACGTCGGCCCATGCGGAGGGGGAAGGCAGCGGCCCGCTGCGCCCTGCCTTCTTTGGGCTTCACCCTAGTTGGCCGGACAGCCGTCTTTGGGCCGGCCCGAGAGGGTCGGCGCCAGTTGGGCCGAAGAAGGGGAGGGGAGGAGATTAAGCCTGATGCCCTCTTTCCATTTTCCTTTTTCTTTCTATTTCCCTTTTGCAATGTGTAACGTAATATACATATACATGTATCTATTCATGCGTATCTGTACATGTGCATAGCTATTATATGAATTAAATATGTATTTGTATCCAATCATATATAGCTAGGCATTTATGTTTACGTATACACATGGGATGACTTCTTTAATTCCCAGAAAATAAATAAACCAGGCACATTTAAAGTGGAATTTGGAAATTAGGATTTATTGAAGATATTGTGGTTGATATTCAAGGAGGGGGTCAAAGGAAATTATTTGGTGGGTGATCGACAAGGGATAATTATTATTTAGTGTCAAAGTAAATTCTAGTTCAACAAGCAATCATGCAAGCAAGCAATCAAACATATATCCTAAATAATTCTATATGGTGAATTTTAAATGCAGGATTTTGGAAAACGGGGGTTCCTGTTTGTGCGGAAAATAAATTAAGTCAGGTTTTAGTTGTTAATTATAAAAAGTTCAATTTTTTAGTGATTTTTAAAATGATGCAAAAACACGGGTGTTACAGGCGTGGCGTGGTGTGTGGGTGCGGGCGTGCAGCGGCTCGAGCCGCACGACCGGCGTCGAAGCTTGAGCTCTCCTCCGCCGGGCGTGGCCCCACCGCTTGCAGACGCCGCCTCCGCGTTCAGCACCGGCGACGACCCCAAGTTGCTCGCCTCCATCGCCGCTGGAACGAGGGTCTGATTCGTCGCCGCCAGCTTCCCTGTCCATGGGCTTAGCAGGCCGTGTTATTGGGCTTGCCTCAACACATGCGAACGAGCTGGAGTGTCTGGGCTTAGCTGCTCCGTTCGATGTCAGTGAACGGCCGCGATCGAGTGACTGCCGAGAGCTGTCGCCGAGACCGAATTCAGAGGATCTCATTCCGCCTTAGGGGGGGTCCTCTGCACCGATAAAATGGGGGTGAAGCAACCAGAAGCACCACGCAAGAAGTTGAGCAATAAATTCCACATTCGATCTAGAGGTGTTACACTTAGTGTAGATTAGGGGAGTAAGTGAGGGAGAGAGTTTGGCAGAAGTATCGGGTCCAAGCCTCCAACCTTGTATCTCATTGGGTGTGACCTCGTTCACCCAGGATACTATGGATCAATAGAGTAAGTTAATAGTAACTGTTGTTCTATTATATTTGCTTTACGGTTCATCGCTCTTAAAGTGCTTCACGTTTTGACCAAATTTATATGGAATAGAATTCACATTTATAGCTTTAAATTAATTTATTATAAAATACATTTTCATAATTAATGTAATGGTATTTACTTGATATAGTTGCATTATTTTAGGACGGAGGGAGTACCAAATATATACAACCTAGAGTCAGCGTCTTTTTTCTTCTTTACGTATAATAATACTCGGTCTTTATTTAAGTCACAAAACAAGTAGTACTCCGCAAGTCCCAAAACTTAAGCATATTAAATATTTCATACACTTTCTCACGGAAACGACGAATTGATTTTGTAACATTTAATTTGTATGGTCATCAAGGTGATGATGTGACCACATGATAAGACACACCATGAGCGTGACCCTGCCCTCCGAAAAGAATACGACTCTCTTATATTTTGTGATCAAATTATTGGACACCTTAAACGACATATGCGCTCCTATTATCTTCAATAGCAAAACATGCCTGTGCGTTGCACCGGGACGCACAACTTGCTGAATGGTTACATAGATGACTTGTGATTTGAAGATTTATATAATGGTCACGTTATCTGAAATAATATGTCTTGGAGTCAACTTTTGTAGTACCTAGACATATAATTTTGTAACTCGTATATCAATTTTTTTGTTTTAAAATTAGACTCCACACCGTGGTTAGACACGTCACATTAATTAACTCATATAAACACAGGCGAGATATATGTTCTAATATGTCTCCGCGCACCATTGCAGGCACACCTGGCCCCGCGCGCGCCGTGGGTGGGGGTGAAGGTGCGTTGGGGCACCCTAGCTGGAGTCAACTTTTGTAGTACCTAGAAATATAATTTTGTAACTCGTATGTCAATTTTTTGTTTTAAAATTAGACTCCACACCGTGGTTATACACATCACATTAATTAACTCATATAAACACAGGCAAGATATATGTTCTAATATGTCTCCGCGCGCCATTGCAGGCACACCTGGCGCGCGACGCCGGGGTGGGGTGAAGGGTGTGTTGGGGCACCCTAGCTGGTGAGCGCACAGGCGGTGGCGAGGCCACTCCGGGTGGTCCGGAGACGTGACCCATCTAATTTTGTCGATTCGATTCTTTCTCTGATTTCGTCTTCAATCTCGTCTTCGATCAATTCTTGTATAGACGAAGAACGAATCAAAGGAATTGATTTTTTTGTTGATTGTTGTGGAAGTCGATTGGTTGAAGAAACAACAAATTAATTTGATTTATAAGTTGTTGTAGAGTTAATTTGATTTGGGTTTGGATTTGGACGATGTGGAGTTTTTGATTCGGTCTCGGTTTGGTCCTTGCTTGTAGATTTGGAATATATTCATTATAGATTTGGGGGACCAGATGAAATATAGTCGATTTCGACTGAGATAGTTATGGACGGAGTGAAGAGAGGCTAGACCAAATTTAGCCAGACAAAAACATGCTTGTTTGGGGTTTCCAGAAAGTTACTCGCGCATGAGCTCTGTCAGTTCGATTTAGGCGCTGAAAGCAGCTACGAAGTGGAGTCCAAGGGCAATACAACTTGCTTGAGTAACTACGTGGTGTAATTGAACTCCTGTTGGAGACTCCGATAGGCGGTGCCGTGCTCTCCCTTCTCTCCTTCTTCCTGCTCCCAGCGCCCTCCTCCTCCCGGCCCCCTCCCTCCCGGCTCCGGCGAGCTCGACTTCGCCCGTGGCGGGTACCGGGGGAGTACATCTAGTTAATAGTTCCTTGCTCACAGTAGTAGTCGGCCGTATGGCGCCCTCCCGAACCTCGTCGTCGCCGCCGCCGTCGTCGCTGTGGTTTTCCTCGGCCTCCTCGGCGTTGTCGCCGACCCCTTCGTGGTGAGTTTAAATAAAGTAAATCTCCCTCCATCTCCGGTGGATCTCGCCTCCGCTCCCCCACCTCGCCTCCCCACCACCTCCATCGAGATCTGCCGCCCCACCCTCCGTCCTCCTCCACCCCTCCATTCACCTCTCCCTGCCCTCCGTCGCCCACCTAGCAGCGCCTCTTCAATCAGCGGGTCCCTGCGAGATCCTACGACACCGCCTAGGCAGCGAGCCTCCCACCGGCTCTGAAGACGACGACTCCATACCCGCCGACGCCGGAACCTACTACATCTTTGGGTCATCGGCGACGAGTCTTCTCGACGGCGTCTTCATCCACCTCAAGCCTTCGCTCGGCGAGGCCTAACCGCACCATTGCAACCGCGCGTCGACGATGCTCATGATGCAGCTCACCGGCGACCTGCCCGCCGGCGGTGCTCCAGGATCTTGTTTTAGGGTCCTCCTTGTAATTGGCTCCTTTTCTAAGGGCCTAAGTGTAAGATCGCTGCTTTAATCTAATATATTTGCTTTTTGTCAAAAAAAAAAACTATGTGGTGTAACAAAGGAAGGATTAATTTATGAAGATCATATATTGTCCGGGCATCAGAGATGGTAATGTGCATGGCGGCAGGAGCAGTTCTGACACGAAGATTGACAAGCTTGGGTTCGGTCATTGCTTATTGGAGTTTGGCTGTATCACGTTTTTTATATTTCTGAGTCCGGCTAACAAAAGACGTTGCATGGCTTATTGAAGGCGGAAGAAAGAGAGGTGAAATTTTTTTTTTTTGGTGAACGGAAATTTTCTCTCTTTATAGATCGGTAGTATAGATTCTGCCATGTGCTCCTATACGTGGGCATGCACTCTATGTCGACACGCATATAAGGAGTATTACATGAAAACACCTTTTTAGGACACCATTTCTAGAGTTGACGGCTCGGCTCCACACAAGTTAGTCCTAAGGTAGAGTTGTACTCGATACAAAATTGTGACTGTTCTGACTTTTCAAGGTACATAGCTTTTACAATGTATCTAGATATAATGTTATCTAGGTGTTATTTTTGGAAAATGCAAGCCTAAAACTTTTTTTACAGGTCTTGTTCACAGGAACGTACTGATTAGGATATTGGACATAGCTACATCTATGTGATGACAAAAAGAACATATTCACCAAGTGTGTCGGGAGCTTGAAGCAGCGACGACGAGTATGCATTTCTTTGCTTCCTTCGAATGACCAAATAATGTTGGAATTGAGTTTTAAGTTGAACGTTTTTTATGTTAGTTTAATCTTTCTATAATAAGTGGTCTGATTTCCCTTGGTTCTAAGGGATGAAGCCAGATTCAATTCTTATCTAACAAAAAAAAAAAAAAGGTGCGTAAAAGCTTTGTATATAGAAAGCCAGACCAACTTACAATTTGGTATGGATGTTGTATTTTTTGGGGAAAACATTTGAACTATGAAATTGAAAAAATTTTCTAGGACAAAGGTTGCATGTATCGCTATAGATAGATATCATGATTCAAACGTGTAGAATCATGTACTCTCTATCACAACCCACCATCTCGCTATATATATATATATTTATCAAATGCAGATGGATATCAAGATCAAACTATCATTACTATTGACAGATCGAAATAGCAAACTATATGTGGCTGCCGTTACTATTAATGATCTAACGGACAGATCGAAATAGCAAGGGTCTGTCTATATAGCAACCGGTTGTTTTGACCCTAAAAAACAACCGGTCGTTTTGACAATGTAAAACAACCAAATCTGCATGCAATCACAATCTGAATGTTTTGAAACAAAAAAACATCCAGATTTCATAACCATCAGATCACAATCAGATGGTCAATAATAAACAACCAGATTATATGCAAATAATCACATTCTGATGATCCAAACTAAATAATAGAAAAATTCAGAAAACAAATATTTACATATGCTTTCTATGGAATGCAGATATACAACATGAAATTATTATAGAAAATCAAATATTCAAAAATTCAAATATAACAAATCAGAATTACATAGCATATTAAAAAAAATTACACCAAAATTCCACTAAATTTAGAATGCACACATAACTGTAAATACACCCATAGGAGATTGTAAATGATATAAAAGCTTGCATATAGATCTAGTTTGCATGAATCCGAGGTAGTATTTACACATCGAATCTGCAAGACAATTTTAAAGGGCAATCTTACAATTAGACAGGACAAGAAAATGCAACTATCTTGAAATGATAAAAGAAGACAGTTTTACCTTGAAGAAGATACTTGACAATCTGGTTGCAGAAGCTGTAATGATCAACTGAACAACCACACTCCAGAAACTAAGGAGATGCCTAGCAAGTGAACAGCCACACTCCAACATAGAGATCGAACCTGATCTTCGATAACAACAAACAACTCAGCCTATACCTCAGACTCAACCACAAACTGAGCATCTGCCTGCGAATAAGCAAAATGCAAACAAATCAATAAAAACAGAATAAATTATAAATTACAAAAAATTACAACACTCTAAAACTAAATTTACAATGAACAAATCAGTGTTACAATTAACAAATCAGTGTAAATAAACTGAGACTGTAAATACTATATAAACAAAACATAACTGTGTTCTAAAGCAATCCATACACCTATTTGTTGAAGATCTACAAATCTACTATGTAGATCAAATGAACGTGCAGGGTGAGAAACCAAGAAGAAAAAAAAAAGATTTACATCGACAGATAATACATTCATTTTTGACATGGACAAAACTAAGATAGAATGGCAGATGAAGATCATATAAGAAAGAAGAAAGCATATTAACATATCATTTCTTTGAGATACACAGTCATCACAAAAGGAACCCAACCATGCGAAAGAGAGCCAAACCAACTCATGTACAAAAACACCAAGTGCATATCCCTTCCTGAACTGTTCTTCACTGATAACCTAAGAAGGAAAGCAAGGAAGCCACAAAACTAGGAGGCAGCTAAGACTAATCAAAGATACAACAGAATGACAATGTAGCTGACTTGCAAAAGAACCGACATATTAAAATTGATACTTCCAGGCAAGCTACACAATGTCATTCACAATTTTTAAGTGGCAAAGTTTCGTAAATGATGACGCGAAACCGGGGCTTCACACCAACACACCGGGAGGGCCTTGGACGCCCACGAAGGTTGCACACAACCTTGGAGCAGCGAGCACCGCAGCGTGGCAGCCCAAACCGATCTAGGGATCGGTAGTGTCGGGACCTAAATATTGGGCACCGAGACATTCTCCAAACTATAAGAACCTGCCGGCCTGCCAAGGCCCGCGAAAAACCTAGCCCGCTATCATCCCGCGACGGAGGGGCGGCCCGACGGACGATGGACCGAGCCATTGGCTACGGCGGCTCACATAACGACGAAATCGGCCCACGGACGGCCCACAAAGCGGCCCAAATGGAGTCACCACGACGTAAAGAGCTCATCACGCTCACGAAGGACAAGGTCAAGGACCTCCGCCAAACAACGAACCATGACGTTCCACGTCGACAGCAGCCAAACCATGGCTCGGACTCGACCACGCATCTCCGTTTCGTCCGAGGCTGGCCTAGCTCACCAGCCCCGGGAGAAATCTCCGCTTCGTCCGAGGGTGGCCTAGCTCACCACCCTCGGGCGCAAAAACTCCGCCTCGCCCGAGGGAGACCAGCTCTCCATCCTCGGGTGAGGCAGCCCAACTAGCCCGTCTAGGGTCGCCGACCCTCGGGCGTGGGAGGTTCCGTCCGGAGGAAGGGAAACCGCCGCATTCAATGCGGTCGCACGACAAAGAGGCGCCGCCCGGTGCCATCGACACGCCAGTCAAATCGAATCGCCGAATCGTCTCCCCAATCCGGCCGATAGGACGCAAAGCTGAACCGGTGGCGTGTTACACCACCCGACACGGGAAACCGTAATGACACTTGTTCATTTCCCGAGCACCGTCAAAACGCCACGTTGGGCGGACCCTCGGGCACTTGACACGCATAGCCCGGCAACCTCTCGACCGGCCCTCGCCATGCGGATTGTGAGGGACGCCTCACAGGACCCTCGGGGCCGCGCCAGGGGACGGCACGTCCACCATCGGATCGGGACGCGTGTCTTCGTCAAGCAACATCCAAGCCAGCCCACCCCTCGGCAAATACATGCAACCGGTGTAGCCTCGGGGAATTAGCCACCTAGGCGTCCACCGTGTAAACATTATCTCTCTCCTTCTCCTATAAAAGGGAGTAATGCCTCATTAGAAAGGAACTTTTCGAGAGGATTCGATTCGATTCGATTCGAGCCCGCTCAACTCCGGTTCACACGGAGGAAACGCACACCACCACCACCACCATAACCACGATCGTGGGGCTTGAGACCAGCGTCTCTCCCCGCGGCGCCGCAGAACCCCTACTGCAGGCTCACCTTTGAGCGAGGTAACACGAGCAGACACCCCCCGCTGGATGTAGGGCCCCGTTGGCTTTGAACCGGGATAAACCGCCGCGCGTCCCGTGTCCATCTTGCGCTCGCCATCGAGGGAGGAGGCACACGGCTTATAAATTCTTTGTTGCCGGCACCGAGGCACCCACCGTTCCTCGAAACGCCGCACGGCTTGGCGCGCTGTAGGGGGCGCCGTGTGCATCTGCATCTCCATCAGCCCTCATGGCGTTTCCGCCTTAAGTTTCCACCACGCCGCCGGAGCACGAGCTCCCGCCAGCGAACACCACCGTTCTTCGAACGCGGCATTTGTGGCGCCGGCCACAACTACGAGATGATCCTTCGGCCCGACGTACCGGTAGAAGGGAGGGCAGCATCGCCACCGCGGCAAGCCCATCATCACGGCCGCCGCGCAAGACGGGCAAGGCGGACCCATCAGCGCGCAAGGCGCGTCCAAGCAACGGATTCTGAATCCGTCGACGTATCCCCGCGCCGACTCGCGAAGGGCTCCCGGGAACCCTAGGCCCCGGAAATACCTTACCCGCCACCCGCCGTGGTAGGGTACCCCAAACCCTAATCGTCGGAAAAACGCCTCCGCTTCGGACATACCGGAGGGAGTCCCGGTGAATCTTCGCCGGCGTGAAACCTCGGTCGAAGCCTTCGCCAGAGAGCACGAGCCGTACCACCCGCCGCTCCACGGAGCGTTATCCCATGGACATTCACTGAGGAGCGCATCCTCCACAGATGCGGGACGACCCCGCCATGCCACCCCTCCGGTTCAATCGGGGCCCGGGTCCCGGGGAGGCGAGGGACTCGCTCTACCGTCCGAGAATCGAAACCTCCTCCGACGCGTTCAGCGCACCGTGCACCGACGATGAAGACGAGTACTATGACCCCACGCTGGAATGCTTCAATGTCGAGGTCCCGCCACAGATGGCCAGGTTCACCGACGTCTCCAGCGACGACGCGGACGTACCGCCACGACGAGCTCCGGCGCCGGCGGCGCCTTGGTCCATCCGTAGCGGCGCCGCACCCGCCGCCAAAACGCCCGCCTCACGAGATTTGCAGGAACGAATCCGGCGAATCCGCCCGACTCCAGCGATCGGAGCAAAATATCCAGCGGGAGCAGTTCTCAGCGGCAGTGGGGGCACCTCAAGCTCACAATGGCGGCGGACGCGGCGGACCGGGCCGGGAGCCCTCCATTCCCGGCATAGCGGCCCCGTTCACCGAGCCAGCCTCAACGTGGCGGCGGCGCCATGCTGGTACGGAAATGCCCAAGCCCTCCACCGCCGAGGGTAGGCGCATACGGAAGGCCTCCGTCAACTCCTTGACAAGGCGGCGGTGCAACAGTGAGTTCCGCTTCGGGATCGGGCCGTGACGCCACGGGCGGCGAGAGGAATCTGGGCGAAGTCGGCGGGCCTCCGTCCACCGGATCGTGAGCCAAGCCCGGCAAGGCCCCGATCCGAGCGCTGGATGACAACCGTTGCAACCGCCCGATGCCTGGGAACGCATAGAAGACCCGCACCGCGACCGCAGGCCGCGCCCCCGACCTCGGGGACGAGATCGAGCGACAACGGGCTCGCCACGAAGGTGGCTCGCCTCGGGGGACGACAAGCGACGAGGCGCACAGCAGCGGTCGAGAGGACCGAGGGTACTCCCGATCCGCCCGGCCTCGGGCCTTCACCAGGGGACATCGAGGGCACCACTCCCCGCTCGTTTCAGGCCCCCGAGCCATCTCGATAAGTACGGGAGAGACTCGTCCCGGGTATGGCCGGATGACTATCGGCCGGCATGCCGGTTCGCGAGGGAGCACACGATGACAAAGTGATAATCGAAATTTGCCCCCATGCCTCTCGAGTCGCCCCGAGCTTGGTGGAACACCTTCCACCCAACCTCATATCAAACTCGGGCGGACTTCGTGAGAACCTTCCGCGGTAACTTCCGAGGGCACATACCTACGCCCGGTAACTCGTGGGATCTCCGAAACGCCGACAAAAATCCGACGAATCCTGCGCGACTACATCCGGCGCTTCTCCAAGCAAATGGACCGAGCTCCCTAATGTGACGGATTTGACGCCATCGGGGCCTTCTTGGCCGGCACCACTTGCCGAGACCTCGTGAAGAAGCCGGGGCGCCGGACTCCCACCGAGGCAAACGAGCCGATGGACATCACCACCAAGTTCGCCAACGGTGAGGAGGTCGTCGGGGCTCGCTCAATCGGGGCTCGCAAGGGAAAGCGCAAGGAAGAGGAGCCCGAGGGATCGCAACCTCGGGAGAGCAAGAAGAAAAAGAAGAAAGATAAGAGCCGCAAGGGCAAGGGCCACGCCACCCAAGCGGACGATGAAGACATGGTGGCTGCGGTCGATCGCAAGGGGCCCCGACCCCCCGCCACAAGAAACCTTCGATGACATGCTCAAGAAGCCATGCCGTAACCATAGCTACCCGGTCAAGCATACCCTCGGGGAGTGCAAGAGGGTACGCCAACATTTCGCCAAGCTCAAGGCCATCCCCGAGGGTGAAGAGGAAGAGGCTCCGAGGGTGGCGCCAAGGGCAACGAGGAGTTCCCCGAAGGTGAATAATCGCTTCATGATCTTCGGCGGCAGCACCAAAGAATATGTCCGTGCGGCAACAAAGAAGAAGGAGCGCCGGGAGGTCTATGCCACGGAGCCGGCAACCCCGGCCGCGCAAGTGGTCGGACCAGGCCATCACCTTCGACCAAATGGATCACCCCCAAAGACATCCCGAACCCGGGGCTTATCCACCGGTGGTGGATCCCATCATCGCCAACACTGCCGGCTCACCAAAGTCCTAATGGACGGAGGGAGCAGCCTCAACCTCATCTACTGAAGAAACCCTCGACCTCCTCGGGGTAGACAAGTCCAAGATCCGCCGAGGAGGGCCGGCATTCAATGGCGTCGTCCCCGGCAAGCGCCTAAAGCCCCTTGGGCAGATCGACTTACCGGTTTGCTTCGTGACCCCTCGAACTTCAGGCAAGAGACTCTCACATTTGAGATCCTTGGGGTCCGCGGTACTTACCACGCACTCCTCGGGCGGCCCTCGCTACGCCAAGTTCATGGCTGTCCCGAACTACACGCACCTCAAGCTCAAGATGCCGGGGCCGAAGGGTGTCATCACGACCGGCCCTCGCACCATCATGCATACGAAGTGCGACGTGGAAAGCGTGGAGTATGCCGAGGCACTCGCCATTGCCGAGGCACTCATCGCCGATGCGAAGAGAAGCTTTGACGAAATCACGATCGAGCATGAGGCCAAGCGCCGCGCCAGGAGCTTTCGAGCCCTCCTCGGGCACCAAGAAGATCCCACTCGATCCCAAGAACCCGAAGGAGAAGCCGCCGACCATCAGCCGACCTGATCCAAAATAGGAAGCCATGCTCGTCGACTTCCTCCGCGCAAATGCCAAGACGTTTGCGTGGGGACCCCTGACATGCCGGGCATACCGAGGGATGTCGCCGAGCACTCCCTAGACATCCGGCCGGGCTCAAAGCCGGGCCATGCAACGCTTGCGCCGTTTGATGACGCCAAGCGGAAGATCATCGGCGAGGAGATCCACAAGCTACCGGAGGCCGGATTCATAAAAGAAGTATTCCACCCCGAAAGTGGTTAGCTAATCCTGTATTAGTAGAGAAAAAGAATGGGAAATGGCGGATGTGTGTGGATTACACTAGTCTCAACAAAGCATGTCCGAAAGTTCCCATTCCTTTGCCTCGAATCGACCAAATTGTCGACTCCACTGCGGGATGTGAAACGTTGTCCTTTCTTGACGCTGTATTCCGGTTATCACCGGATCAAAATGAAAGAGACCGACCAGCTCGCGACCTCGTTCATAACACCCTTCGGGATGTATTGCTACCTCACCATGCCCTTTCGGGCCGAGGAACGCCCCAGGGCAACATACCAGCGTTGCATGCAAATCATCTTCGGGAACTCATTGGAAGGATCGTGGAGGCCTACGTCGACGACATAGTGGTCAAATCCAAGAAAACGTCGGACCTCGTGGGCGACCTCGGGAAACCTTCGAGTGCCTAAACAAGAAGGGAGTCAAGCTCAACCCCAAAAATGCGTATTCGGGTCCCCCGAGGGATGCTTCTTGGGTTTTATCGTCTCTCAACGAGGCATCGAAGCAAACCCGACCAAGGTTGACGCAATCACCAAGATGGGTCCGATCCAAGGTCTCAAGGGAGTACGTAAGGTCATGGGCTGCCCGGCTTCATTAAGTAGGTTCATCTCACGCCTCGGGGAGAAGGGCTTGCCCCCTCTATAGGCTTCGCGCAAGTCCAACGCTTTGCTCGGACCCCGAGGCCGAAGAAGCCCTCGGCAACCTCAAGAAGCTCCTAACAAACCCACCGGTCCTAGTACCGCCAAACCCAGGAGAAACCCCCCGCTCTTATACGCCACCGCCACTACCCGTGGTCAGCGCGGTGGTCGTAGTGGAGCGTCGGGAAGAGGGGCACACGTTGCCGCATAACGCCCGCTTTACTTCATTACCGAAGTGCTTTCCGACACCAAGACGAGGTATTCGCAGATGCGTAAGCTATTGTACGCCATCGTCATCGACACGAAGGAAACTTCGCCACTACTTCCTCGCGCACCCGCCAGCCGTGGTATCCTCGTTCCCCCCGAGGAGATCCTCCAAAACCGAGAGGCCACGGGAAGAGTGGCGAAGTGGGCGGTGGAGCTCATGGGCGAAACTATATCATTCCCCGCCCGCAAGGCGATCAAATCCCGTGTCCCGGCCGACTTTGTGGCGAATGGACCGATACCCGGCCTACCCCCGCACCCATCCGGGCCGAAGTCTTTGGACCATGTATTTCGATGGATCCATGATGAAGGCAGCGCTGGGCTGGTTTGCTCTTCATCTCACCCCCTCGGGGTTCACACGGTATGCCATCCGGCTGCATTTTCCTCGCCTCCAACAACGTCGCAGAATACAAGGCGCTGGTCAACGGCCTCCGGATCGCGGCGGACCTCGGAATCCGACGGTTGGAAACCGGGGGGATTCGCGGTTGGTCATCGACCAAGTCATGAAGGCCTCGGCGTGCCACGACCCGGAAGATGGAGGCGTATTGTCGGAAGTGCGCAAATTGGAGGAAAAAGTTCCATGGGCTTGAGCACAAGCATACGCCGAGACGCTACAACGAGGCCGTAGATGAACCGGCCAAGGTCGCAGCAACCCGAGGTACCATTCCCCGAACGCCCTCACCCGAGACCTCAATAAACCCTCGGTCAAGTACACCCCTCGGAAGTACCCTCGGGGCTCACGAGGGCGGCACACAAAGCAAGCCACACCCGAAGCTATGGCGGTCGACCCGGTCCCCGACCGAGAAAACCGCCCGATGGAGTACCTCACCCGAGGAGAGCTACCCGAGGACAAGACCGAGGCTCGCCCGCTAGCCCAAAGGGCGAAGTCCTTCACACCGATTGGAGAGAAAGGGGAACTCTACAAGAGAGGGAGCCTCGGGAGTATACATGCGATGCATACCCTCGGCTGAAGGCCAAGAATTGCTCGTTAACACCCACCGCGGGAATGCAGTCATCACGCCGCCCGAGGACTCTAGTCGGTAAAGTCTTCGTGCAAGGCTTCTACGCCCCTCGGCGGTGCGAGACGCGAACCAAGTCGTCTTTGCAAGGAATGCCAATTCTACGCGCGCAGGACGCACCTCCCAGCTCAAGCACTGCAAACCATACCTCTTACGTGGCCATTTGCTGTGTGGGGACTCGACATGATTGGGCCCCTCGAAAAGGGCGCCCGAGGACACACTCACGCCCTAGTCGCCATTGACAAGTTCTCCAAATGGATCGAAGCCCGAGCCATGGTGAACCCTCACACAGGGGAAACGGTGAAATTCTTTTACGAATATCATTTCCCGTTTTGGAGTCCCGAACTCCATCATCGCGGACAACGGAACCAACCGTGGGGAAGAAGTTCCTCGACTTTTGCGACGACTATGGCATCCGAGTGGATACCTCGGCCGTAGCTCACCCGAAGACCAACGGTCAAGTGGAGCGTGCCAACGGCATGATCCTGCAAGGGCTCAAGCCGAGGATCTTCAATCAGCTGAACCAATACGGGAAAAGATGGTACCAAGAGCTGCCGCCGGTTCTATGGAGCCTTCGAACAACGAAAAGCCGAGCCACGGATTCACCCCATTCTTTCTAGTCTATGGGGCCGAGGCGATCTTGCCCACGAACATTGAATATGGGTCCCCAAGGCTGCGAGCCTACACCGAGCGGGGGCAACCAGCGAGCGAGGCAAGACTCCATTGACCAAGTTGATGAAGCCCGAGACGTTGCGCTCCCGCACTCGGCGAGATACCAACAAGCTCTGCGCAAGTATCACGCCAAGCGGCTGAAGCCTCGGGAGTTCCAAGTCAACGACCCCGTGCTCGCCGAAGACAGACAACAAAGGGCGTCACAAACTCACGGCACCACAGGAAGGGCCTTATTTCATCGCCGAAATATTAAGGCCCGGAACCTACAAGTTGAAGAACGAGAAGGGCGAAGTCTACTCCAACGCCTGGAACATAGAACAGCTACGTCGCTTCTACCCTTAAATTCCGCACTAGAAGTCAAACATCAGTGTTTTTTTTCACTCAATAAAAGATCTACATCTTTTTCACGAAAAAAGTGCTTCTCGTGTAAACCTTAAGGGAGTCTTAGCCTCGTCCAAAGACAAGACTAAAACTACCTCGGGGCTACATGGGGACCCCCTCCTCTTCCCTTTTTCAAAACTTTTTCTCGAAAGAAAAAAGTTTTCTTGCGCATTCTCGAAACAATCGTTTAAGTTGCGAAGGTCGCTCACGCACAAATCCAAAGCAAGGTAACCGAGGCAAACGGACCGCCCCTAGTGGCATCCGTATGGATCTGCCCTAGTGGCGTCCACGGTTACCATCTCACGAGCGAGAGAAAGCAAGCGACCCGCCACACAATAAACGAACAAATTCGAGAAACGCAACATAAACATAAATGCACCCGCCAAGGCCATAGACCTCGGGCGACGCCATTGTTTATATACATCCATCTCACAAGCTCCAATTTTTTCATACAAGGAGAGGTCAGGGGGCAGGATGGGCTTCATCCACTTGCGCCTCACGGCAGGCCGACGAGGAAGCTTCGGCGCGAGCAACACCCTCGACAACTGGCTTCCCCGAGGGAGGCGTCAGACCCGCCGGCGCATCCTCGGACTGGGCCGTCCCACCATCTCCGTGTCCGCCTCATAGGTTGACTCTGGGGGAGTACGGGGGACACACTTCATCCTCGAAGCGGGAGGCCAACCGGTCGCGGCGCCGTCCCACGAAGTCGCATAACGCCCGAGTCTTGGCGGCATCAGCAGCATCCCTCTCGGCGGGATCAACTTCCTCCTCGTCGTCGGAACCGAGGAAGAAGCCTTTCGCAACGCCGTCCAGCACATTGGACTCCATCGGGAAGTGAGAGCAGAAAACGGCCATACATGTCCGCACGCCGGACCGGAAGGCGTTCCGGAGCTCGGACCTGAGGTAGCCACCCACGGCGCTCAGGCGGCTGCGTGCTGAGGGGCCAACCTCCCGGGTTGTCCGCCCCAAAGCGGCGGACGAAGTCCGACAAGGCCTCTTCCAGCTCCCGGTACGACTTCGCTCCTGCTCCCGGCCCCTGGCGCCCGGCGTGGCCGCGGTGTTCACGGCCTCGGTCCGGACCTTCTCCGCCTCTGGAAATTGGTGCTCAAACCGAGTTAGCAAGACAAGACGATTGAAGGCAAAGCTCACTAAGGAAGAAGACGTACCTTGGCACTTCAGGTACCCGGCCAAAGATCACGCCGTGCTCATCCGCGGCGACTTGCGGAGCTCCTCCTTCTCCTTCCCCGAGGGTCTCGCCCTCGGACACCAACTTCGCCGATCGAAGTGTTCAAGGCGTCGCACATCTCCGCCGCTTGCCGCCTCCTCCCGGGGACCGGTCCCGCTCGTCATGGGACTCCTTCAGGGACACGGAGGGACTGGATCCGAGCCTCTTCAAAATCATGGCTCATCGAGCCATGTCACCGCCACTTTGCGGCCTCGGACCTGGCCTTGACAAGCTCGGCCTCCGGGGTCCGCCGTTGGGACTCCCTTTCTCGGCGAGGGCAGCAAGCCGGGAGGTCTCGCTCGGGCCTCGATCAACTTCACCCGAGTTTGACCAAGGGCATTCCAGTTCGGGACGTTCCGGCGAAGGAGCTCGGATTTCTCCCGGGCGAAGCGACGGAGAGTCTACAACGACAATACTACTCATCAAGATGCAAGCACAAAGGACATGCAGCGGGGATGGCCGTCAAGATACTTACCGCGTCGACTTCCGCGAGACGGCCGGTTATGGTCTCCCGATCGTCGCTAGGCCCCTCGGCGGCCCATCGACGGATCTGCTCGTGGGTTCTCCACTCCAGGACCTCGGGCGGTCGTCGACCACCGCGCGGGGCGGGCCCCGGCGTGCCACCCGGGGTCAAAGGTGGACCGCCCCAGCGGGCCCGGCTCGAGAGGGATACATCTCCTCCACCGGCAACTCCCCGCAGCTCCGGGAACCCGGACCAATAGAAGTCCGGGGGCCCTCGGGCCCGACCACGGGCACCGTCCTCGTCATGGCCGAAGACGACGCCGCCTAGGGCTGCCTCGAACTCGGACACGTGGAGTAGCGGGAAGTCGGGGTTATACGCCTCGTGAACCCCGGATCGGCGAGGGTCGGCGCGGCGGGACTTGCGCGTCCGCCGCCATGAAGAGCTACTCTTGCGAACTCCCTGACAAAGGGGCCCGACTCCTCGGGATGGGCGGCGGCGTCACGACCCCCTTCGAATGGCGCCATCTGCTCCGGCACCGAGGCGACGCCATGGGCCACGACCAAGCTCTCCGTGTCGACCACCATCGGCCGAGTGGCCGACCCACCATCGCCACCGGGGGGCTGCACCACCTCGGGGGTGGCCTCGGCAGCCCGGCTCGGTCCGACCCCACCTGGGCTCGGGGGGCGCCACGGGAGGATTCGGCGAAGGCAGCACGATATCTTGGCCGGGCGACCCCGGCTCGGGCCCCAAAATGAGGCTGAAATGCTAGCCTTCAAGGCCTTCTTGGGGTGCGGAGAGCCAACGAAGCGGCCCCCGTTTCCTGAAGTCAAGAACGTGTCGATAAAGCAATCATATGCCGAAGAAAATCAAGGTTGCAAAGGCGCAAGGAAACTCACGGCCCGAGGGATCGCCCCTCGGCGCCGACGAGGCTCGGAAGGCTGCGACCTAGGCGTCGCACTTGACGCGCGAGCCGTCTCCCCCACGACATTCGTGCGCACGGGGGCTGGATCGGGACGGGGGGTCGCCGGCTCGTCCCCCCGAACCGTGCTTCGCGGCGCCGGGGTACCCGCGACAGGTGGCGTCGACTCCTCCCTTCGGGCCTCACCCTGTGACGCCGAGGTGCCTACATGGCCAACGCCAATGGTCCTGAGGACTCGGCCGGAAGAGCCCTCGGGCGCACGGGTGTCAGCAGTCCCCGACGCCTCAGGCTCAGGCTCGGGCTCGTAACGAAGCCCCGACTCGGTCGGGAGCCCCATGGCTCGGTCTATCCGAGCCGCCACGTCGTCATCCGACGAGTTCACGCAGAACTGGTCCTCCGGATCCTCGTCCTCTTCGGTGGTCGAGGTGTCAGGTGACTCGCCCCGCCTCTGCTGCTCGGCCCGACGCTTCTCGCGAGCCACGTTTCTCTTCTTCTTCTCCTCCTTCTTCAACGCCAGCGCCCGCTGCAGCTCGTTCCGAGCACGGTTCGCCGCCCGGCGATCGGCATCCAATGCCGGCACAGGCGGAGGGGAGTCGCGGTAATCCAGACGGCCCTGCAGGAAGAAAGAGTGAGAACTGCCATGGCGACAATGCACCGAAGCAATGCAAGGACACCGAAGTCAAGAAGCACTTACCAGGGAGATATACCCTCGGTCAGGGCGCATGGGGATCTCGGGGATACGTGTCGGGGTGTTGGACCCCAACGCATCCCTCACCCTCTTGGCCAGGCCATCGGTGGAAAGCAGAAGGCCTGACATCCGGCACGCACCAAGACCGGCGGCCTCGGGGGTCATCTGGCACATGAGCAAAGGGCGAGCCATCAACGGCAACACCCGACGCCGATGGAAAGCGGCGACCACGGCAGCAGCATTCACGTCCTTCCCTCGGAGCCGCAGGACCGCCTGCCTTAGGCCCTCCAACCGATGATGATCCTCCGAGGGGGGACCCCAGTTCCACTTCTGCGGGCGATGCTTGAGGACACGCCCGGTGTACACGGAAGCGCGTTCGTCATTGCGGAGGTAGAACCACCGATCTTGCCACCCCTTGTTGGAGGAGGTGAGCTTGGAGACGATGTACCCATCAGCTCGGTTTGGCTTCGTCTGCTCCGAGCGGACTTGGAGCGCGCAACCTCCCCACGCTGCGGCGCCCTCCGTGGTTGGCCCCCGCGCAACCGAGGCGGTGGTAAGGTCCGCCTTGAAGAACCACAACCAGAGGTCCCAATGCGGCTCGATCCCCGTGAATCCCTCACAAAGAGTGACGAAGATGGCGGCCTCGGGAGATCGAGTTCGGGGCGGATGGTGAAGCTCGATTTCATAGTAGTGGAGGATCGCCCGAATGAACCGGCTGCCGGCATACCGGCCGCGCCGGTGAAGATCCATCAAGCTCACCACGTAGCCATCGAGGGTTAGGCTCCTCCTCAGTCCAATCCGAGCAATCCACTCCGCCGCGCTTCATCGGTGCGGGACGAAGAAGCCCTTCATCGACGAGACGCCGGAGCTTCTCCTCCGCCGCCGCCGCCCTCGGCCACGGCTCTCGATCGAGCACCTCCCTCACGCCGTCACCGCTACCCGACCGCGCCATGGATGAAAGGGAGGCGAAGGGTGGCAACCGCTAGCAACCTCGATCACACGAGCACAAGGCAAGTGAATCTCTCCTTAATCTCTCCCACACTATCTCTCTCTCCTCCGATTGCCGCAAAGAAGAAGGCAAGAAGGCGATGGCAAAGAGCAAGGGGAGCAACTATCCGCCGGCGACCCCTATATTTATAGGGAAGGGAAGGCAAACCGCCGGCCTTGGGCAATCGAACCGACTCTCGGAATGGACGGCCCATGATGGAGAGAGAACCGCTCATCCAACGGCCAAGCCGCGCGGTGGAACCGTCAGGCGCATTAATGCACCTTGACGGAGCCCTCGATCTCCGCCCCTGACAAGAAGACGTAAGGCCGCGTCCCATCAGGCTGCAACAGTCGCGCCACCTCGGCGTGGCGACTAGACGCCTCGTCTTCCGGTCGAGGGTAAAACCGTCCGGCCACCCATATCCGGCCAGGCGCCCGACCACGAGGGGCAAAAAGTCATCCGTTGACGGTTCCCGCCCCGGCGAAACCAAACGAGCCTCGGGCCGACACACCCTACGTTCGGAGGTTGCCGGGCTGGGCCCACGAGGGTTTCTACGATAGTCGCCTCGGATAACCCGAGCCGGGGACGGGAGGGAAATGCACAACCAGCTATACCCGGCCCCCCGGGGCTCTGGATTTCTGAACGTGTTTAAGGCCCGCGGGTGCTGCTTATAGAGATGTCCCATCCGTGAGAGGCCCACAGCCCTCGGGGTTGGTCCGCCCAAACCCCGGGATCTGCTATGCGGTCCGGTGAGGTTCTCATGGGGTGAATCCTGGATCACATAGCCGACCCTTTGCTCGCAAGGGCACGGGCACCCCGCTTAAAACGGACCCGCATAACGCTCACCGGAGCACGACACATTCGGGCTTACGGGGGCATTCGGACGTGTCTCCCCTCCTCCCCCCTTCGGGAGGGCGACAGAGGAGCGTATGATCAAAGTCGAGGAGGCCTGGTCGACCTTTGCAGCAGATAAGCGGGGCCTCGGGCTGCCCACGCAAAAAAACAAACACGCTCCGCACAAACAAAAGCGCAATTTAAGAGCTGTTTTTCGGTCTTGCCAAATAGTGCGAGACATAAAAAGACCTCGAAGGAATCCGCCATTCCATTCGAGGCCTCGGGGTTACACCCCAAACGGAAGACAAGCACCCTTTGTAGACGAACCACCCCGAGAAACAACAAGGCGACGGGACGGGCGGAACCCCGGGCGAGTCCTCACTCGCCGGGGGCTCGGGGCTTGTCCGGGGACCCAAATATTGGGCCCCGAGACATTCTCCAAACTATGAGAACCCGCCGGCCTGCCAAGGCCCAAAAAAACCTAGCCCGCTATCATCCCGCACGGAGGGGACGGCCCGACGGACGATGGACCAGGCCATTGGCCACGACGCTCACATAACGACGAAATCGCCCACGGACGCCCACAAAGCGGCCCAAATGGAGTCACCACGACGTAAAGAGCTCATCACGCTCACGAAGGACAAGGTCAAGGACCTCCGCCAAACAACGAACCATGACGTTCCACGTCGACAGCAGCCAAACCATGGCTCGGACTCGACCACGCATCTCCGTTTCGTCCGAGGCTGGCCTAGCTCACCGGCCCGGAGAAATCTCCGCCGTCCGAGGGTGGCCTAGCTCACCACCCTCGGGCGCAAAAACTCCGCCTCGCCCGGGGAGACTAGCTCTCCATCCTCGGGTGAGGCAGCCCAACCAGCCCGTCTAGGGTCGCCGACCCTCGGGCGTGGGAGGTTCCGTCCGGAGGAAGGGAAACCGCCGCATTCAATGCGATCGCACGACGGCGAGGCGCGAGCCATCAATTACGCCCCGTCAAATCGAACTGCCGAATCGTCTCCCCAATCCGACTGATGGGACGCAAAGCTGAACCAGTGACGTGTTACACCACCCGGCACGGGAAACCAGAATGACACTGTTCATTTCCCAGAGCACCGTCAAAACGCCACGTTGGGCCAGACCCTCGGGCACTTGACACGCATAGCCAGCAACCTCTGGGACCGGCCCTCGCCATGCAGACTGTGAGGGACGCCTCACAGGACCCTCGGGGCCGCGCCAGGGGACGGCACGTCCACCATCGGATCAGGACGCGTGTCTTCGTCAAGCAACATCCAAGCCGCCCACCCCCGGCGGCATAAGACATGCAACCGGTGTAGCCTCGGAATTAGCCACCTAGGCGTCCACCACTGCGTGTAAACATTATCTCTCTCCTTCTCCTATAAAAGGGGAGTAATGCCTCATTAGAAAGGAACTTTTCGAGAGGATTCGATTCGAGCCCGCTCAACTCCAGTTCACACGGAGGAAACTGCACACCACCACCACCATAACCACGATCGTGGGGCTTGAGACCCGCGTCTCTCCCCCGCGGCCGCCTGTAACCCCTACTGCAGGCTCACCTTTGAGCGCGAGGTAACACGAGCAGGACACACCCCCCGCTGGACGTAGGGCCCCGTTGGCCTGAACCAGGATAAACCCGGCCAGTGTCGTGTCCATCTTGCGCTACGCCATCGAGGGAGGAGGCACACGGCTTATAAATTCTTTATTGCCGGCACCGAGGCACCCACCGTTCCTCGAAACGCCGACGGTAGGGGCGTGTAGAGCTCGGTGACGGCCGAGAGAACCTCAACGCACCTCCGAAGACCCGTCGGGAGGACGCGTGAGGAGTGCTCTAGGACCAGCGTGGCCGCCTAGAACGCCGACAAAGAACGCTGAGTTCGCCGCCGAACAGCAACGTAGAGGGGTTGAGGGAAGAAGATGACCTACAAACGGGACAGGAGATAGATTGGTTGTCGATTGGATGTAGATGGGATCAAATCGCCATGAACCTCTTTATTATATAGAGGAGGGTGGTCTTATCCTTTTAGGAAACCGTCCCTGACGTTTCCAAGCATTAAAACCGACCTAAACACGATTGGAAACAAATCGGTTCGGATCTCGCACGGACACGGGCCTGCGTCGGGGTGACCGGACGCGACGATCGCCTTGACCGGGCCGCTCCGTCAACGGGTCCGGCCGACTTTCCAAGAAGGTGCGCGGCCCGGCTCGCGGCATGACGACCCGACCGATCCCGGGACCGACGCTGGACCGGACTCATGGGTGCGTCCGGCCGATGCCCCAAAAATCGGCCCGATTCCAAATTGACCGACCGGACTCACGGAGGAGTTGGCCGGGGCTCCGGTCGGCGCTGGTCCGATCGGTTTAACGAAAGGTCCGCAAACCGATCGTGGGGCGCGACCGACCGACGCCGTGACGGTCGCTGGACCGGACGCGCTGTGAGTCCGGTCCACGTTCAGCCTTTTTCGATCCTCCTAAGTCCGGAAATTTGCGGTGACTTGGACCTCCAAAATATGGCTAAGTCCGGAATTTTGCGGTGGGTTAGCTCTTCGAGAATATGGCTAAGTCTGATTTTTACCGTGACTTAGACCATGCCATTTTTGGGTGTCAACAGTAAAAAATATAGAAAATACAGAAACCAAAAATTAACACAAAATGAAGGAAAGAAGAAAGCACTATGCCAATTCAGGAATGACCAAAACAAATTTCTTCAGAAAATAAATTTCCAAATGCTTTCTATGGAAGTCAGATAGCAGATAAAATTATTATAAATACTAGACAGATGGCAGACACAAATTTCTTTAGAAAACAAATTTCCAAATGCTTTCTATGGAAGGCAGATAGCAGATAAAAATATTATGCATACTAGACAGATGGTAGACACAAATTTCTTCAAATAACAAAATTTCAAATGTTTTCTATGGAAGGCAGATATACAACATGAAATTATGACAGAAAATCAAATATTCAAAAGATTCAAATATAACAAGTCAGAATTACAAACCAAAATTTAAAAATTTACACCAATATTCCACTAAGTTTACAATGCACACATAACTGTAAATACTCCCATAGAAGACTGTAAATGCTATAAAAGCTTGCATGCAGATCTAGTTGCCAAACATTTGCATCAGTCCGTGGTAGTATTTACACACCAAATCTATAAGAGAATTTTAAAGGGCAATATTTTAATTAAACAGGACAATAAAACACAACTATTTCCAAATTATAGTACTGTACAGTTTTACCTTGAAGAAGATGCCTGGCAATATGGTTGTAGAAGCTGTAATGATCAAGTGAACAGGCACACTCTAGAATCCTTCAAGGAGATGGCTACCAAGAGATTCAAGCAGATCTTTGACAACAAACAACGCCTCAGCCTCTACGTCGGACTGAACCTCGAACTGAGCAGCCGCTTGTGAGTAAGATAGATGCGAACAAATCAATAAGAACTGAATAAATTATCAAACAAAAAAATTGAAACAAACAAATATTATCAGATTAATTCTATGGAAGGCAGAGATACAAAAAAGAAAATAAGACAGAAAATCAAATATTGGAAATATTCCTATAGAAAAAGTCAAAATTACAAAAGCGAACACAAATTCACAATCACTCTCCTACATGCAGGAATTCCTACTATACAGGAACGACATAGAGAAGCAAATTTTCATTTCAATATTACTTGAGTTGTCAAGAAATGTCACCTGTCAAAATTAAAAATAACTTCTCTCCACCTATAACTCCATGCCTCACTGTCTTGATCCTGAAACAAGGGAACAAGCATATGAAAAAAAAAAAAATAAGCATAAGGAAAAGTAGAGGAGTAATATATCCATGATCTGGTGGACTATTGGACTCAGCCAATGATCTGGTGGACTATTGGACTCACTTCGGCATCATCAGCAAACATATATATCCATATACAGGAAGAAAACAAAACATGGAGAACTAATATGTATTATTACAAACCATGACAAACAAAAAGTAGCAGCTGATATATTACAATAGTACACTCTGCTTCAGTTATTAGCTTGTGTGTCTTGACTCCTATCAACTGCTCACTGAGCAGCTCGTCCGTTCCTCTGTTCTCAAGCAAACGGAACACTTGTCGTTCCCCCACCTGAAGCATAATGTAACAATAAATTAGTGCAACTGACACAAACCTGACAGAGTGGGAGAGTAAATATGTAGCTGATCATCACAAGAGTACAACCTCTGGAGAGAACGAAAAAGATTACAACATGCTGATGCAGGTACTATGCAGTTTTACCAAGGCAAGCGACCAAGTATCGTCCAAAGGCAAACAAAGCAAAGGCTCCATAACAATTCCGCAATATATCACAAGCGAGAGAGAAGTTTGAATTCCATAGTGAAATTATCTGAAAAGAATCGAAAACTGGAATGGGATATCACTTTGTGTCAGTACCTTTGCATTATAAGGAAAATTAAAGGAGATCCTAAATCAAAGCATCCCAACTACTCTGAAAGGACTGTTCTTGACAACCACAGGTCCAGTCATCCACACCAGTGCTAAAGCCAGTTAGTGAAACATCATTCGACCATTCATATGTTGTTCATGAAGTAGTGAAGAACTACAATTATATTTTCTAAAGATAGTTCTCTGTTGATGCGAAATGACAATTAGTTCTAGTAATAGCATTTCTCTACCTCGACTAGGCATCTGAACAAACTGAGCTAGTGCTTACAGAGGCATAAACAGGCACACATGCAACTGCCATCAACCAGGAACAACTCCTAAAATTAGTAATAACATTGGCATGCAGCAGGCTCCCAACTTGAAGTAAAAGCTCACCATTCACTTCGTCTCCTATACCTATACAGGTTCCCAACTTTCCACCCCAAAATCGAGAAAGGCCAACAACAAGGCTACACAGACCACGCATCCGCGCTGGATCAAAAAACAACTACGACAAATTTTAGCTTGCGCAATGCCCATCCACAAAAACAGGACGACATAACGCCGCAACCGCGATGGAGCAAAACCACGATAACAAATGCCAGATGTACAAGGTGCATCAGCAGAACACCGCCGCGACCGATCACGCATCCACGATAAATCAAAACCTAGGAACAAACCCCAATTCACCAAGGCGCATCTGCAAAACAAAATTAGACAGAGCCACATCTGCGCTAGAGAAAATCATGCCAAATCAACGAGCAACATCACCGGACCACGGCGGCACAGATCCACAAACACCGATGGATCAAAACCCGGGCCACAAAGCCTAGATGAACAAGACATCGAACCACCGATAAATTCACACATTCTGAAGAAATGAAGACATAAACAGCACGCAAACCACTGACTAACGTGAACCCTAGCAACGATATGGATACAAACACATGAAGGGAGCGGAAAAACTTAGCTCGCCAAACCCTAGAAATCGCCGGCGCCGAGACAGGGAAACGATGAGTCGCCGAGGGTCGCCTGGAGGAGGACGATACGAAATGAGAATGGGGAATGGGAAAAGGGGGAAACGGTGGCGCCGACAAGCGTACCCCACATGTCACGCATACACCGCGGGAGTGGTACACACATTGCCAACGAGGAAGACAACAAACCGCGAGATCGAGACGGCCCAAGACAGGCGGTGCCAAATCCAACGCTAAAAAAAAAAACGGTTGCCGGAGAGCCGAAACAACCGGTTAAATGATAGCATTTCTCAATAGGAAACTATATGTGGCTGCCCTCATTTGTCGAAGAGCAGTTCCATGTCCTCCAAGCTCGCCTTTGGTCTCCGGCGGCTGCATGTACACAAACACAAACGCCGCGCCGCCGTCACCGCAGCATAGATGAAAGTCATGCTCACCACCGCGCCTCGCGTGAGCTTGTTCACCGCCATGGCGAGGCTTGAGCCCCGTGGCACGACCCGTAGAGGCAAGACCTCAGCGCTGTACGCCGACACCATCGACCAGCACTCGCACGGGCCACGACGGCCAGCACAGACGCCAGGCATGCCGCGGGGTTGCTGGGCGACGCCGTGGCTGATGCCGCCTGCGCATATACGCCACGCTAGGGCAGCCGCGGCCAGGCGACGCTAGCGGTGCTTGGCGAGGAGGAGCTGCCGCCGCCGAGGCGGCCGGTGAAGAGCATGCCCACGAGGATGAGCACATCTTGACGGGCCCGGCGGGCCATGGTGGCGCCGGGAGACGGACGGAGTCGTCGACACCATGCCGACCGCCTTGAAAAACCGGGCCAAAGGCTATAGAGGAGGTCGGGCCGACGCCGCATGCCATTATGAAGAACTCGCAGCCCGAGGACGCACGCGAGGATCCGCCCGCACGCCGTGGATGGCCGCACGGCGAGCCGTCTCGCAGACACGGCCGACACCATGGCACCATGGCGTGCAGCAGATGCTGCTGGTGGCTCGTCACCGACGGCTCGCTTGATCTCCTCGAGCCGAAGGTCGGCGTCCCGCCAGGTGTCCGACGTGGTGCAGGAGCACCGCTGCTGCCGCCGCGGGTGCCCCCACTTCGCGCAGCCACCGCGCGACTCTCGCATAAACAACACACCGGGCGCGATGAACACAAAGGCGGATCACGGTGATTACGCATATGATACGCCACCCGAAGTCCCGAGGTGCAATCGACAAAGCCAGCGAACGCCAGAAGTTGGACACCTGGCCGAGCAGGATGCCGGCGTTGATAAATATCCGCACATCGATGAAATTCTTTGTCATTAAAGATGACAAAAGCGAACTTGGAATGTATCCAAGATGTGCATACGCACGCCTAGCATGGATGAGAGGACGCCACGCAGCGTGGACGCCGGGCGATATCTCGGCGTTGTACACGGGGCGATGATGCAGCGGGCCCGCCCGACGCCAGGGTGACGAAACGCGCCGCCATGAGCGCGGGCGAAGCTAGTGACGAGCGCCGCCGGCCATGAGGAAGGCGTTGGCGGGCACGAGGGTGCAGCGGCGGGCCAAGGTGGTCGGCCACCCAGCCCGGCAGTGAGGATGGACGCGAGCATGAAGACATTCATGAACCCCGAAAGCACCTCAACCTCGGCATCGGTGAGCCCCACGTGTAGAATTTAATCTTAGCATAAAACATGTAATACATGTACACAGGATCTTGAACTTAGTCTATCACAAGACCACTACTCATCTAATGCGGAAATACCGAAAGTACCGAGAAGATTAGTGCTAGACCAGCATTGGCGGTCACCATCGGCGCCTCCGGTGGTGATGCAATCATCGGTGGTGGGGTAGATGAAGATAGATCACCAGGTGAGGGTTTGGAAACCCTCTATGGATGATGAACTTGATGTGTCGGGTAGCGGTAGCCTTACGGGACGCCACCGGCACGAGCTTGGGCGGAAACGAACCTTCCTAAACCCTCCAAATGAAAGTGATCTCGGTTAGTGATTTGACTCACGTGGAAAATGGATGGGTGGAGATGCGAGGGGCCCTCCTCTTATATAGTGCGTTGTGGGCTAGGGGCCAAACCCTAAACGATCTTAGGGTTGCCGCCCGATCACAGCAGAGATCTGATTTGTTGGATATATATGATAGGTGGATCAATGACTTAACACTCAATTAATCTCGTCATTACCTCGGGATTAGCCGAGATCACATTCCAACATTCTCCCACTTGATCGAACGGCTAATGCATTTATGCGACTAATGTTCGACTTACTCTTATGTTCACACTCGGTACTATAGCAAGACTAGACCAATGCGTCGTCAAGTAGCAATAATCACCGCTGGACCCCATTACCCATAGTTCACTATAATACCTTGATAGAACGCTTACTTATTTGGGAGTACATGGCCCTATTACCCATCTCGGAGGCTCTCCACTAAACCCATGCTTACTGCATGCTTTGTTTGTATACGTTATGTGGTAAGCCCTTAGGAAGCGGATCCACGAGCATCATCTTAGTACTTATATGCTCAACTTTAATAGTCTGATCCTGGGTTCTATTCTTCACAACATAATACTTTAGGTCTAAATGTTTTGACCCATCGGTTGGTTTGTTGTTACCGGAAAAATAGTACCGCTGACTGATTGTTGTAGTACATAGTAAGAGGTTTTGAAATGTTTGTCGATAATTCTTAGGCCGGGACAAAATTTTTATGCCAAACAGCCCGGCTTTGTTGCCTCATAACAAGCAATAACTTCAGCTTGCATTGTCGATGATGTTGCTATACTTTGCTTAGTGCTTTTCTAGGAAATTGCTCCTCCAAAGAAGGGTGAAAATATAGCCTGTTGTGGACCTCCTATTATTCACACACCGTCCCTAGATCGGCAAAATGAATAACCCACAATTTCAAGAGAATCGACCTCCGATATGTGAGCATTAAATCTTTGGTGCATTGACAATAACGTAAAGCTTTCTTAACACCATTCCAATGGAACAAGCCTGGATTTTTCTGATATCGCCAAGCATCCGGTTCTACGTATGCCAAGTCCGGATGCATACAAACTTGTGCATACATAAGGCTTCCGACAACAGAAGCATATGGTTTATCTCTCATCTCATCTAATTCTAACTGATTCTTAGGACATTAGTAATCACCAAATTTATCACCCTTAGCAAACGGTACAGGGTGTGGTAGCACACCGATCCATATTGTACCTTGCAAGCATTTTCTCAATGTATGCTTTCTGTGATAATCCTAATACTCCTTTGGTCCTATCTTGGTTTATCTCAATGCCAAGAACATAAGAGGCTTCACCGAGATCTTTCATGTCAAAATTAGATGACAAGAAATTCTTTGTCTCATGTAACATATTCTTACCATTACTTGCTAATAGAATGTCATCAACATAGAGTACTAGGATAACGAATCGTCCACCTTTTATCTTAATGTAGATACAATTATCCTCTCGATTCTCAATAAACCCGAATTTCTTAATGACATCATCAAATTTTAGGTACCATTGTTGTGACGCTTGCTTAAGCCCATAAATGGATTTCTTTAATTTGCACGCCATGTGCTCCTTACCTTTCACAACAAAACCCTCCGGTTGTGCCATGAAAATAGTCTTATCCAAATTACCATTTAGGAATGTAGTCTTAACATCCATCTAATGTAGCTCTAAATCATAATGAGCTACAAGAGCCATAACTATTACGAATGAATCTTTCTTTGAGACAGGGGAAAAGTTTCGTTATAATCAACCCCTTCTAATTGTGTAAAACCTTTGGCTACGAGCCTAGCCTTAAACCTCTCATTTTCCCTTTGGAATCACGCTTAGTCTTGTAGACCCATTTATAGCCTACTTGGTTTGACTCCATCGAGAATTTCCACTAATTCATAAACTTTGTTTGTGCTCATAGACTTAAGCTCATCTTGCATAGCCTCCATCCACTTATCTCGAATTCTTATCGGCTATTGTCTCTTTAAAAGAGACTGGATCATCTACTTTCCCAACATCATACATATCTTCACTTAGATAAGTCTCATAGTAATCTGGGATAGCAGATCTCTCTGTCTTGATGTGATCTTCTTACAGGGTTCATTAGGGATCACAATTGGTTGAGGCTGAGGCTGTTCATGTGCCTCAATCTCATCCTCAACTATTGGCTCTTCCTGTTGTGGCCCATTAATTTGCACATTTGAGTTCTCAACAGGAATTTCAATGCTAGTAGCCTGGGGCGCAGGTGTACTAACTTCGGCACAAAATCATGTATTATTGAAGTTGTATCTTGAGTCATAGGTACATGTAATTCAGCCCGCATCTCTTCAAGATTAACCTCATGCCTTTGCGAGCTCCCACCGATTTTTGCATCCTCTAGGAACATAGCCTGCCTTGGTCTCAACGGCGATCGGGGGGCCGGTGAAAATGATATCCCTTAGAATTGTCGGGGTATCCAATAAAGAATTCTTTAACTGAGGATTAAATAACTTAGCTTGAGCGACACAACCCCACACACGGAGATAATTTAGTGTAGGCTTTCTCCCAGTCCACAACTCATAACTTACTAGGAACTTTATTTAGGATGTGCGCTGCTGTCTTTAATGCTTCCATCCATAAACTAAGCGGCAAGTTAGAACAGGTGAGCATGCTACGCACCATGTCCATAAGAGTACGATTGCGACACTCGCCACTCCATTTTGCTCAGGTTCGCCTCGGGCATTGAATATTGGGCAATTATGCCATTCTCCTCAAGGAACTTAGCAAAAGGTCCTACGATTACGGCAAATGGAGCATGTCTCCCATAATATTCACCACCTCGATCGATCATACAACTTTGATCTTAACATTATGCTAATTTTCCACTTCAGCCTTACATATCTTAAATTTTTCTAGTGATTCGGATCGATTGTGTATGGGGTAAATATGTCCATAGCGGGAGAAGTCATCTATGAATGTAATGAATGAATCAAAACCATCCACCGACGTTCTTGGGAAGGGTCCACATATATCGGTGTGAATTATTTCTAATAGACCCGTACTTCTAGTAGATCCTTTCTTAATTGTCTTAGCAAATTTCCCTTAATGCGGTTGGTGCACTTTGTTTGGAGTCTAAAAAATCTAATGGTTGGTGTATCTCTTCTTTAATGAGGCGTTCCATTCTCCCCTTCGAAATGTGGCCCAAATGACGGTTGCCATAATTCGACGAGGTCTCATTATCACGCTTGCACTTATTTGACTTATCGCACACATTCATTCTGAGAATCGGGTGATATCTTATAAAGCTTATCAACAAGAGGAGCGACAAAAATTGGAATATAATTAAACTTGATGATGCATTTATTATTGCCAAACTCGCAATTTACCATGAAGTATCTAATGCTAAAACTGAAATAAGGTTCCTCTTAAGACTAGGAACAAATAGCACATCATCAAGTGAAGAATGAAGCCACTAGCTAATTCTAAGGAGAAGGTCCCAACGCCTTTGACTTCAACTTCATGTCCATCGGCGACTCTAAGACTTCGCTCCCCTTTCTTATAGTTCTCATCGTCTTGAACACCCAATAATGAATTGGAAATGTGCACAAAGGGCACCTGAGTCAATCCACCAAGTATTAGGGGAATAATTTGTTAAAAAAAGACTCATCAACAAATGAGACAAAATCCTTACCATTCTTACCACATCATTCCTTGAAGTCCGGACAATACTTCTAGAAATGCTTAGGCGAGCCACAAAAACGACAAGCATTAGGGTCATTATTCTGAGCATGATTCTTACCATTATTATTCCCAAAATTCTTACCATTGTTCTTGTCGAATTATTATTATTATTATTATTATTATTATTATTATCATCATCATCATCATCATCATCATCATCATCATCATTGTTTTTATTTGGCTTGAACTTCTTCTTAGGGCTGCTTACTCCCACTAGACTCGGCTATATTCTTACCCTTGCCTAAAGCAACAAGGTTAGTTGTATCTTTCTTTTCTGATCTCTGCCTTTGTTCCTCCTAAACACAATAGCTGATGAGTTCAGAAATGCTCACTTCCCCTTCTAAGTATTGTAACTTGCTTTAAACGGGGTGTAGTGAGCTAGCAGTGAAAGTCATGATGAAATGCACAAAAAAGCCCTCAGAAATGGACATACCAAGTACCTTAAGCTTAGCAGCCATGTCACACATGCTCATAATATGTTCCCTAATTCCACCTTTCCCATCATAGCGTGAGGTACACATTTTCATGATAAGAGTGCTGGCATAAGTCTTAGATGAGCTCTTAAAATTTTCCTCAATAGAGGCAAAGAACTCCTTAGCAGTAAGCTCCTCACCACTTTCTTTCTTATCAGGGATTGCTCCCTTTATGGCAGGAGACATCGTGGCTTTCATGATCATACCAGCCATCCTATAGCTCTCTTCCCACTTCTCAAGATTAGAGTTGTAGGTTCTTAGGACATCATTAGATGCATTTGCATAAGGAGCAACAAAGCTTATCCTCACGTAGTGCGTGGTCGTTCTCACGAGGGCCCGAGCACGACTAACACCTTATCCTTCCATGCAAGAAAATTGGTGCCATTGAGGGGTTCGATGTTGCTAATGAGGCCCGCAACATTGCTCACTAAAAAATTATATCAAAATATCTCAGTTAATACTGTACGAGAAAAGATGTAACTTAAAAGCATGAAATTAAGTCAACGTTGGTCAGAAATAAAATCATGCTTAAGAACTTGAATTTGCATCACCGTTGGGCAGAAGACAAAAGGAAATTCATCTTAAATAACTCATAATTAAATCAACGTTGGTCAAAATTAATTATGAGCAAAATCTCCAATCAAACTTCTCGTTGGTTCCATTTAATCAGAGACCATCTTAAAAGTACAGGGCGGATCTTAAGATTTATCTCAGCGAGCAAGTTTATATGAATAGAAAATAAACTCACAACTGATGGAAATTAACATTAACTAACTCAAAACTTAATTAAAAGGCTTAAATAATGCGCTAATGTAAAATAACAAAAAGAAACTTAAATTCTAAAAAAAATAAGACTTAATTTTTTGTCCCTTATGCGAAACCGGCTGAGCAGCAGCCCATAGGGCACCTACAGCACGTGCGGCCTGCTAGGCCCGCACGGCCTCTCCCCTTGAGGCCCAACAACGGCCCGCCAAAGCAAACCCTAATGCTGAGCAATCTGAGCCATTCATCTTAATCTAACGGCCCGCGGTTGATCCGAGTTCATATAAATTGGGTAAAAACCCTAGCTCACTCGGTCATTCTCACTCCCTCTCCCCTTCTTCAGCCGTTATAGCCAACAGAGAGAGGGCGGAGGAGCACAGCGTGGCGTGGCCAGCACCGGCCATTGGCTAGGTAGCGAGCGCGGCAATGGCCGGCGCCGCGTCTCCATCTAGCCGGTCCCGCCGGGTGCTTCAAGCCCGCGGCGGCCTCATCTTATGGCACGGCGGCGGCGGTGGTTGGCCGGCCCCGAGTGTGGTGGTGGCGGCGCCCCTCTAGTGCACGCGCGCGGTGTAACAGATGGCCACGGCGGCAAAGGCGCCCTTATGCCGACGGGGGTGGCGATCCGGCCAAGGTGCGGATACGAACCACACATGCATGAGTGGCCCGAGCCACGGCACGGGCCCTAGTGCTGGTGTGGCCCGCCGTGGCACCAGCCTAGGGCGCCGGGTACAAGCCTTGCGCTCACGCACTAGGCGCCCACGGTTCTCTAGTGGCGACCCGGCTTGAAAGCAACAAGTACGAACCACTTTAATCTAGTGTGGCCCTTCTCAATCTTGTTCTCAATCTCAAAAGCTAAATTTTAGGGTAAGGGTTAGGGTTCCTAATTTGGGGATTTTTGGGACTTTGCTCGGGTTTTGCCCAATCACCTCCTTCTTAATGCTTACTCAGTGATCAAAAGGCACGGAAAAAAATTACTAATTTCTGATATTTAGGGTAAACCGAGACTAATTGCGATTAACAGTGAAACCCTAACCCTGATCACTTAGGATAATCATGAAATTAAACTTAGATCAGATCTAATTGAGGTCTAATCTTATTCAAAAATGAATCTAATTCAGCACTTAGTAACATAGACTTGCATCACGTATTTAGAATAAATCTTAACAAAGAACTAATTTGCATCTAATCGACTTAGTTGAAAACTAATCTAACATGACAGAGGCATAAAACATGATCTAGCACTTAATAGGGTCATGATAGATCCGACCTAGAGCTCGATACCAATTGTAGAATTTAATCTTAGCATAAGACATGTAACACATGTACACGGGATCTTAAACTTAGTCTATCATAAGACCACTACTCATCTAATGCGGAAATACTGAGTGCGAGAAGATTAGTGCTAGGCTAGCATTGGTCATTGCCATCCGTGCCTCCGGTGGTGATGCGGAGTCATCGGTGGTGGTGTAGATGAAGATGGATCACCAGGCTAAGGGTTTGGAAACCCTCTACGGATGATGAACTTGATGTGCCGGGTTGCGATAGCCTTCGGGCGCCACCGACACCGGCTCGGATGGGAAACAAACCTTCCTAAACCCTCCAACGCCCGAAAGTGATCGGTTTGTGATTTGACTCATGTGGAAAATGGATGGATGGATGTTGATGCTAGTTAACAATCATCATCAACCTTCAATATGACATAAGAAATGCATAGAAATGGTCACAAAACATAGAATTAGGGTTTAAACCGACAATTTCCATGAGTTTTGGTGATTCTATGTATTTTTAGGCATTAAACAAGAAAAGGGCAAAGCATATTCAAAGAATACGTATTCAAGCATATTCCAACTTGGCACCTATGAAAGAAGGATCTAGAAGGCACCAAAAGCCAAGCCCTCGATGCTTGGGGCCACCTGGCAGAGGCAGAGCATGGCCATACTCTCAGGGTGCACGGCCGAGCCCTGGCCCCACCTGTCAGCCTCAAGGCCGCTAGGTCGGTTCTCCACCGCCTTCAAGATTACATCTAAGCCATTGACCAAGGTCAGTTTGATCCACGGGCCATGGTGACTCCCAGACCCCTATATAAGCAAGACCCCGCCCGGGCGAGTATGAATTCATTATTCATCTTTCAACCCGGATCAACAAAGAGAAGCCCTAGGTCTTCTTTAGTTATAGAACTAGAACTAGAAGCTCTAGATCGAGTTGAAGAGTTAGTAATCAAGTTCGTAGATTAGTTTTGTAGTCTCCAAGAGAGATTAGAACTAGTCTTGTTTAGAGACTAGAGAGAGGGTGGAAGGAGAAGTTGGGGGAAGCGCCGGGCATCGGTGTCTCCTCTTCGGCTTGTACCTCCGGGATCAAGTTCCATTGGAGCTTGCTTCTGAGACTCTACAGTGGATCAACTTCTTATGAGTAAGTAACATTATTCTTATTGTTCTTAAGGTTTGCGACTGTTTTATTAGAGTACTTCAATTCCTGTCACTCTTGAGTTGAAGTTGCTACCCCTAATGTAAGCGTGGTGCTTAGACTAGATAGCTCGTGGATGCACCCTACCTTCCGGATCGGTGGTAACTAACGGGGGGTGACCTCCTGCCTCATTAATTCTCTGTAGCCCACCTCCCATTGGATAGGACTAGCGGGGCCTTTTGCTTAGGATCGTACTCTTTGCTAGTGTCTTTTCTTATGAATAATGTCCCCATAAGAACAATATCAACATAGCTTGCAAGCGTGTAAGAACTAGACAACCATAGTTAGCTCCCTTACCTCTATATCCTCTCACCCTTGTTAGCTTTCGGGGATCTAGCTATAGCCTCAGCCACTCTCTCACCATTCTCCCCGTGGATACGATATTTAAAACCCTCTTCCCGGGTGAAGTGCTACATCGGTATCCGTGCGCTTGCGGATTGTTTCTCTTTGATCATTCTGTGGGCATAACAAATACCAACAGTGGAGACGCCAGGGGCACCTCCTCATATAGTCTTGTTGTGGGTGTTTGCATTTGTTAACGCATAAAAGCAGATAAATCCGCAAGCGCCGCGGATGCCATTGTAGCTTTCACCCAAGAGTATTCCAGGGGTATCGTATTTCTCCTCGGGGAAGCAATGGTTAAATAAGTTGATAATTATCCATCATGTATTTGCTAACTAGTATACCAAATAGATTAATGCGGGGTAAGGATAAGATCGGAGCTTTAGACAAATGACACACACAGGAGAACTCCAACATAAGATAACAGAGCAGACAAGCAAAGCTTGGAGGTCAACGGGAAAGGTCAAGGTTCCTATGTTCTTCTCTATTACTGTGGTTCTATTCTAGTTCATACCAAGGGGAATAACTAAGCAGAGGGTTAAACATAGCAATCACACCATGGCACTTCGGAGCAGTTGTTCCTTTCCAATTCTCGAAAAGACGGGAAACGGTAATCGGGGTCGAGCACCAAAAGCTCTACGAAAAACACCAACACATACGTGGTGGACTACAAAGGCCCGGGTCGGAGCTGTCACCCCCGGGGCTACCACAACTATTCCGTAGCGTTGAAGCAATCTCGGGTAAACTCTAGCCCAGACACCGCGTCTACGCTAGCGATTACGAAACTAGTTTCACGTGAAAACTAGAATCTTCGGTCGAATGGAGATCCATGCCAAAATGTAAATACTATACTAACCATACATAGCTAAACATCTAAGTATAACTAGATAGTCATGAAGGGCAATTCAGTAAAAAGGGAAGATAAATATATATTGAAAGAATCAGAGTCTTACAGAAGGACCGGGAGAAGAATTCTCCGGACCTCCGAGGGCTCTTCCGTAACATTGCAACTCTCCCTATCTCCACACTCTAGCTAGTACTACAACTACATCTTGGAAAGTGAGAATGAGAGACTCCTTTGTGGTGTCTTTAGAAAGGGGGTGCCCCTTTATTTATAGGAGGGAGGAGGTTGGTTTCTGGCTAATTTTGGCGCCAAACGAAAGTTGCCCCACATGCAGCCGCCGCGTGATCGTCGCACGAAACCGCCATAGAAAGGGCAGGAACTCGCGCCACTTTTCGGGACCGGCCGCCGCATTGGGCCAGCCGGCCCAAGGGCCTCGGCTCCCGGCCTCCCTCTTCTTCTGTCGCGCGTCTGGGCTTCGGTAGAGTGGGCCTATGGTGGTGCACGGGCCAGATTGTTTGCGAGTTGGTCTTCTTGCTTCTTCCTTTCCCTTGGCGTTCTTTTGAGTGCGCTTTTCATCTTGCTTGGCATATTTGTGAATGTTTATTGTCCTTATCTCCTCCTTTCTCCTTGCTCTGCATTGGACCATTTGGGGCTTGGTCTATCTTGTATATTTTCCTTAACTTTGGGCCCATTACCTATATGTTTTCACACTTGTCCTGCAAAACAAGGGAACTCACCAAAACTTGTGGAATTGGTTAGCTCAAATCCCCTATCTATATTGTTTTTGTGAATTATATACTCTTATAGGCGGTATAAAATGTGCAATAAGGACCGCCAACAGTGGGCTAGGGGGCCGAACCCTAAGCGATCTTAGGGTTGCCGCCGATCACGGCAGATCTGATTTGTTGCATATATATGACTGGTGGACCAATGACTTAATAGTTAATTAATCTTATCATTATCTTGGGATTAGCCGAGATCACATTCGAACACCACGTCCTCCCGCATGAACAGCACCACGCCGCTCATCAGTGTCGGGTCTGCAACAAAGCATGCACAGTTCGGAAGCTTCTCTCTCCCTGATGCATGTTAAATGTCGCCATTGATGATAGTCACTTGGGCAACGTTTACGTACTGTAGCCATGTAGCTTGGTGGTGACGCAGGCAAGCGTGGCGCAGACGAAGGGGAACCAATTCTGGCGCAGTGCACTTGCTGGCAGTGTCAGCATCCCCGCCACCGACGAGGGAAGGTGCGGGGCCTCAGTGCCATATTGGCGCCGCTGACAGTAGCCTGTGCCATGGCGTGCGGCGGCGTAGCTCCGATCCTAAGCTTGGTTTCCCGTCGTCAGCACTGGCGACTTGTATAGTGTTTGCCTGTTTGGGTACTTGTTTAGTACAAGGTCATGTTGTCATATAGAGTACTAAGTAGTGTTAGAGTTCATCTCCACCAGTGGGCCTTTGAGCTGCGCCCTGATCAGGGGCGCCCAACCCTATATGGCTGGCGGGGGGCGGCTCGAGTCACGACGTTGCCCGGAGCCGCACACCACTGACACATCAAATGAGATGCCCTATCCGATCAGGGAGTGCAGCCAGCGATGGGAAGCTCCGTCACCGGATCTGCACCACACCCGTCACCGCCGCCAACGTCCTCGCCACCGCAAGGAAGGCACTGCTGCCACTGGTGACCGCGGATGCAGTCACCCCTCAACACCGACGGTTTGCCACCCGTTGCCCTCTCTCTCCCTTTGGATCCAGATTGTTTACCATGATCGGTGAAAGTTTTACCCACGGATCTATGTCTAGATAATCTTAAAGATATATTAACAAGTAGTTGGCAAATTATATGCCCTGAAAGGGACATGAGAAAATACCAGCAGTGAGCACGTGACAAAATAACTGTGGGTGTTGGACCAGTGCAGCTCAGCGTTCAGCGCGCGCCATGGGTTTATGAACCGAGTATGTATGATCTTCATTGCGCCCGCTCCTGTAGTGCCATCCGCTCCCTGATGTTGACCACGGGCATGTGATCTACAACGCCTGCAAAGGGACTATTTTAAAACAGGTGTGACTTGATGTGGAACCAAATAAAACTGGTGAGTTCGATCGCCAATACGATTTAAGGCCCTTTGAAACACAGGATTTGTACAGAATTTTAACAGGAATTAGTTTATGTTTACAGGAAAAACGCGGAAAACAGGAAACATTATGTTCCATAGGGGACCTTAATTTGTCCACCTGATCAAAGGACAGCACGATTTGATTTGTCCATATGAGACTAAAGGTTGCTACAATCTACTCCTTCAGTTGCTGTCCTTGTAGGGTTGTCCTAAATTATTTATTATTCTTACTCCTAAGAATTTCTCCTTTTTTCAGTATATCTATCTTAACAATTTTTCTCATTTTTTGTGCACCATTTTTTTTTTTTCATAATCCCTGTGCCTAGAGCTAAAACGATAAATATTATGGGGCTGAGACAGTAGTATTCTGTTATTTTGCTTTTTTATTAAATAGTAATTGTGTAATTTTGTATTTGAATATGTAGGAAAACTAATTCTAGTCCAATTATATGGTCTATAGAGAATTAATTGCTAGTTCAATGATAAAGTGTATATATATACTTTCAGATTTGCATGAACAAATGTAGTATTAAAGTAAAGGACAGTGGTGGAGGAAAGCATAGGAGTATAGGACTCCTAACAGAATTGAGTAACTGAATGAGAACAGAATACGGATTCAGGTGTTGGATCGTTCTTCAGAGAAACGATTCGGCATTTATATATAACTAGGAAATATGCCCGTGTGTTGCTACGGGTGCACAGGTAAAAAAACTTTTTTCTTCCTCGGTCATTTCTCTAAGGCTCCGTTTGGATGTCGACATTGGAGGCCTTGGCATTGAATTGGCTTCAATACCAAATCATAGTAGAATTGGTATTGGGTTACAATACCAAATCCATTGTTTGGATGCAAATGAAATTGCTAGATGGAATCGAAAGAGCCAATGAATACAGATTCTTGTTTGGATGTCTGTACAATTGGCATTTGAGAATTGACCGCCCTTTTCTCCTCTTCTGGACACCGGACCACGCTGGCAGCGGAGGGAGGACAGGGGAGCCTTTGGGTGGAGCTCGGAAGTCACGAAGAGCGGCGGCGGCGGAGCAGGATCCCGCGAGGATATGGGATTCGCGACGCTCTCCATCCCCTCGCAAGGCCCAGAAAACATCGAGCGCGAGGAAGAAGCGGATCCAGTCTATCCAGATATGACCGGACTCGAGGAAGAAGGGAATCTTGGCACTCACCGGTTGCCGGACTTGAGGAAGAAGGCTGGACAACAAGCTCGCCGCTCCTCTCAGACTCCGCCGCATAACCTCGCGACGCCGCATGGTCCGCCGCCGCCTCACGCGAGCTCACGTCGCCGCTCGACCGCCGCCCGCCGCGACACGCACTCGCGCCGCCCGCCGCGCGGACTCCGGCAAGGACTGGGGCGGAGGGGGGCACGAGAGGGGTTGAGGAGCGCCGACGAGGAGGATGGGGGACGGCGAGAAGGATGGGGGCCGGCGGGGGGCGATGAAGGAGGGCCGACGAGGAGGATGAAGGAGCACGATGGAGTTGCGGGCACCGGACTTGAGGATGACGAGCGGAGTTCGATTCCGCATAATACCGCGCGGAAGTGCTCGGTATCGCCGAGGGGTACGCCTGTGAAACGAATGCCGTGCGGAAACGGGTCCAATGTCGAGACCCCAATGCCATGCGCATCCAAACACCTGAATTCAGCCCAATTCCAATGTCGAGGCCTCAATATGGACATCCAAACGGGGCCTAACAGGCAAGATGAATTTTAGTATTTAGTGATTTTTTATTATATATGTTGTGTTTTTTGAGCGTTTAATATGCTATCTTTCAGTAATATATACACGAAATCTGAAAAGTTCACTATATGTCCACCTATAATAATTTAGGGGTCACATCGGGTGTCACATAATATGTCATATTGAGTGTTAAGTATAATTAATCTATTATTAACATATGTTTACTATAGCACAGCATACGTCTCGCAAATTAGTCTTAATTTGTGCATATAGTTCCTAAAATTAGTATTATATATTTTTATATTTAATAGTCCAAATTTATGTCCGAACATTCGACTTGAAAGAGGAAAGATTCACTCGTTGCCAGGTCATGTCTACGAAGGATGTAGTTAAATAGGATTCACTCGTTGTCAGATCATGTCTATGAAGGTTGTAGTTAAACTTATCTATCTCTTTTTCTGCCCGCGCTATATGGGTCTTAATTGGGCTTGTTTTTTTTTTTTTGAGATTACACAAGTACAACGCAGATGCTCAACACGCACGCACACTCACCCCTATGAACACACGTACGCAAACCCTACCCCTATGAGCACCTTCGAAGGACTAAGCTGGCAAGTCTTGAAGTTCCGAAGTCACCACTGGCGCCTCGGTATCGACGGGGACGTCGCCTACCACTTAATGCACAACGCCGGAAAATCCTGAAATAAATCCAGGATAAAGTGTCGCACCCAGGATTAATTGGGCTTGTTATTGGACATGGACGGTTTTCTGGTGCACGATCAGCCCCGCACGCGGCCTGTGGCAGCCAGCGTCGATCAGTCGCTGTTGTTCCCGTCACCCGTGCCCGCTAGCGCGTGTTGCCAGTGACAGCAAACACAGGGCCTTGCTGTCGCGAGGCACAGTTGGTGACGCCGTGCCCCATGCGTCCACTCCGGTCGCTGAGATACGCTTGCCATCGTCCTCGCCCTCGCCCGACTGCTGTGAGAGAGACTCGGGCATGCAGTTATAAGGAATTTTGCCACGTAGGAGTATAGGGAGATGTCCACGCGCCTTCACACATGCGAGGCTTGCGAGCTAGATGAACGGCTAGTCCACGTCCGGCAACTTCCCCTTCTGCACCGACGCGATCCATGCGATCGTCGAGTAGCTGCCATGCCAGCATAGTGATCTTGATGCATGGCAGAGATTGAAGAACGAACTAATAACATTGAAAGAGATGTAGTGTACATATACCAGAGCGACATGACGGACGGCGAGGGAGACATCGGAGCTGGGTGGAAGTTTGGGGAGCTGGGAGAGGACGAAGTGGCAGGAGCCGAAGATCATGATGAAGTAGGTGAGCTTGATGTCCTTGCTGTTGCACTTGTCGTCGCAGCGCAGACCACGTTGTCGAACTTCTGCAGGGACTGGCCGCCCGTGACCACGTAGAGCATGTTGAGGCCCACCTCCACCACCAGTTGTTGCGGCACGACGATCCAGAGGCCTTCTTGCCGAACGCGTGTTGTCCGAGCTCGTGGTACTGGTCAAACTCGGACCAAAAATTGTTGTACCAAAAATTGGTGCCGATACGGACAAGAATAGGCGGAAGAAAAATTGATGCCGATACGGGCACGAAGAGGCAGACGGATAGATCAGAGGCAGATTGGCAGAAATTTCTTTGTTTTATTATTAGGTATAGATATAGATACGTTCAGAGAAACGTTCAGATGTGCCTAGAGCCTCGGCCAAATTATCGACTCACAGGCCGATTTCTAGGATTACCGGACCAAGGCCCCCAGAGCCCATAGCAATCAGCCACTCGCTCGGCCACCGCTCTGCTAGTCCCCGCCGTTGGCTTACCAGCTACAGTGATTCCCTTCTTCCTTTTCCTGACAAAGGTTAAATGGGTTTTTTTTTTTTTTTTTCCTTATGCAAAGCTGTGTTAGGACCAGGATGTCCAAGTTCGGGCCAAGCCTAGCTGGGCTAAGGTACCTATCAGCCTTTCAGCCCGTTTTGCAATTTTTGTAAAAGGAGCAAATGTTCGTTTCTTAAATTTCAGCACAAACAAGCTGCCACGTGGCCATGCACCCGGTGCCGTTTGTGATGGAAGCAAGGACCACGCACCACACCATGGATGGAGAACCAAATTCTCCTGGTCCCTCCGCCGCCCCTGACAACAACAGAGCGTTCTGCTTGCTTCTCCCACTCTCTTTCGGCGACACAGATCAGCCATGTCTCACAGTGGCAGCGACGACGGCCACACCGCGCCGCTGCTGATCCCACCCCCGGAGTCGACCGTGCCACGGTGGTGGAATTGGAACCTGTACCCTTTCGCCTGCGCCACGCTCGCCTCCATGACCACCGTCCTCATGGGATACAGTTCGTCCCTCCCTCGTCCTACTCTCCCTCCCATCGTCTTCAACCTCTGGCTCATCACAAGCAGCCGATGCATCTGTTGTGTGCATGCCTGCTGATCTCGCGGTGATGAGTAGCGCGGAGCTCTTCATCCGGGCGGACCTGGGCCTGACCGACGCGCGGACCGAGGTGCTCACGGGCTCCATGAACCTGTACATGCTCGCGCCCATCCTCGCCGCCGGGTGGGCGGCCGACCTGCTGGGCCGCCGCGGCCGCGCCTCCTCCTCGCCAATGCTTTCCTCGTCGCCGGGCGCCTCCATGTCGCTCAGCCGCACCTCGCCGCCCTCATGGCAGCTCGCTTCGTCACCAGCGTCGGCGTCACTACTACTATTCCGATTTTCCATGGCGGTTTTTTTGATTTTCCGTGGGCGGTTTTTGAAACCGCCACCAAGCTAGGTCACCGAAAATGGGTTGATTTTCGTGGCGGTTTTTAGGCCCCCAAAAACCGTCACCGTTAATGATACGTGAAAAACAAAAAAAAAAAGCCCGTGATCCGGGCCCAAATGGGCCCGGATTCGACCGCCCGCCGCCGGCTGCCTCCGCCGCCGCCGGGCCGTCGCCGCTGCCCGGGGCCGCCGCCGCTACCGGGGGCCACCGTCGCCGCCGCCCGGGGCCGTCGCCGCCGCAGGATCTCGTTGCCGCGCCGCCGCTGCCGGAGGGCGCCAGCCGGATCCAGCGCCCGTCGGCGGGATCCGCCCGATTCCGCGCCGTCGGCAGCGGATCCATCAATCCGCCACCGCCGCCGCCGGCACCACACCCGCCCGGCCCCAGGAGTTCCGACGTCGGCGGATCCGGGGTTGCCCCCGCCGGTGGAGCGCGCCCGCCGCGCGCTGATCCGCTCGGGGCCGCCGCTCCAGCCTCGGGGCCGCCGCTCCACCGTCGCCGCCTCAGCACCACCCGGTCGCCGTCCGCTTCACTTCGAGCCGCGTCGGGTGAAGAATGGGGAGGGAGGAAGGAGGCCGCGTCGGGTGGAGAGGACCGCGGCGGCGTGAAGTGTGGGGAGAGAAGGGAGGGAGGCGGTGGAGAGAGAAGAGGGAGAGAGAGAGAGGGGGACTGGTGAGTGCGGCTGTGGGTGGAAAATAATGGGTTAGGGTTTCACTCCTTAGGTTATATACGTCCACCTTTTTGTTGGGCTAAATGGGCCGCGAGATGTGCAGTGGGTTGAAACTCTGGGCCTCATTAATCGTGGTGGTTTTTTTTATAAAAACCGCCACGGAAAATCGATTTACCGTGGCGGTTATTATAACCACGGTTAATATAAAATAACCGCCACGGTTAATCGTGATATTAACCGTGGCGGTTTTTCAAAAAACCACCACGGAAAATCAATTCTAAATGCTGTGTAAAATCAATTGTGTAGTAGTCGCGTCGGCCTCTCCCTCGTCGTCGTCCCGTGTATAACGCCGAGACGATATCGCGGCGTCCACCCGTGGCGTCCTGTCCTCCTTGCTTGATGTCGGTATTCTCGCCCATGATTTCGAAGGTTCGTTAGTTTCTCCATTGATGGACGTGGACGGCGTGCTGCGCTTTGCGGCGTCGTTATAGATTTCCAACGGGCGGGCGGCGTCGTGCCGTGCCGGGCTGGCCGCGCCCGTGCCGCCACGGGCCACCGTGCCTCACGGGCCGTGCCTCTGTGGGCTTCGTGCAGGGGTCGGCCCGAGCCCGTCCCCACGGGCCAAAAATCGCGCCCGGGCCGGGCGGGTCGAAAAAAAAGCGTGCGTCTTGCGGCCCACGGGCCGATATTTGAAAAAACACTCAAACATGATCTTTTTTTTACACAGATTCCATCAAACATATGAAAAGCACAACACAAAATGACACGCATTACCACAATTTAAAATTCACTGGCCTCACCAATATATGTATAATATTAAACAAAATATGAAAATATCGTTACTAATATACCAAATATGTACAATATTATCACTAGTATATTTGACACCGGGCCTCACCGGGCCTTCCCTATTTTGATGGGCGGGCCGTGCGTGCCACCGTGCCCGGGGTCGGCCCAAGCCCGCCCGCCCTCCTCGTGCCGGGCCAGCCGGGCCACGTTGCCACCGGGCCGGGCCGTGCTCGACCGGGCCAAAACACCGGGCTTCGGGCCGGGCCTTCGAACCACGGGGCGCATGGAAAAGTATAGGCGTCGTGCAGATCTTTATCAACGTCGGCATCCTTCCGGCGACGTGTCGAACTACACTTTCGCCAACCTGCCGCCGCACCTCAGCTGACGCTGCGTCATATGCGCTGCCAGAGTGCTGCCACCGGTGCTCGTCGCCGCCGGGGGTGCTGGCCACGCCAGAATCGCCATGGTGGCTCGCGATGCGCTGGCGCACGCGCACGCACGCGCCGCGTGCTGTCGCGGACCTCGGACACCCGGCCGAGGCCGACCTCCCTTACTCGAGGAGATCAAGCGCCCACCGTGCCAGGATCCAGAGACGACGATGACAACGGCACGTGCACGGAGCTGCTCGTGCGGCCACCGGCGGCCGTCGCGACGAATCTCGTCTGCGTCGTCGGGCTGCAGTTCTTCCAGGAAGCGTCGAGGCCGTCGTGCTGTACAGCCCGCTGGTGTTCAAGCGCGCCGGCATGTCGTCGGACCGCGCGGTGCTGGGCGCCACCGTCGCAGTCGGAGCGGTGAAGACGGTTTCCATCCTCGTGGCGACGCTCCTCTCCGACCGCCTCGGCCGGCGCCTGCTTCTGCTGGCCAGCATGAGCGGCGTGGCCGTGGCGATGGCGTCCCTGGCCTTGTCGCTCTGGCTCGGCGCGACGCCGGCGGCGTGCAACGCTTCCGTGCTCGCTTTTGTCGACGCGTTCTCCGTCGGGTTCGGCCCGCTGGTCCCGACGTACGACGCGGAGGTCCTGCTGCTGCGGCTCCGTGCGCGGGGCACCAGCATGGGCACGGCGGTCGGGCGACTGGTATGCGCCGCGGTCAGCATGACGTTCATCTCTCGCCGGCGCCGTCACCATGCCTGGGTGCTTCTTGCTGTACGCCGTCGTGGCGGCGGCTGCGTTTGTGTTTGTGTACATGCGGCTGCCGGAGACCAGGGGCCGGAGCCTGGAGGACATGGAGGTGCTCTTCGCCAACTGAGGCATGGTACCTCTGTCCGTGGTGGCGTGGAGAAACACGAACAAGTTCTGGTTGCATTGTTTTGTCCGGTAGTTGTCGAAAATGCATGCCACTAGTAGCAGGGGCGCGCGCATCCGCGCGCCCGTGCTGCATACAACTCACGAGATTACCACACTAATGATGTAATTCCAGCTCTTCAAACAGAGTTCAATATCGCAGTCACCAAATCCACAGCCATTAACTTGAATATAAATATGAACTGCAAGCTCAGAAATTCCAAATTCTGACTGATCAGATCTAAACTTTTACGTGCCTTAAATTTAGTGGAAAAGGCAACATTTTTTGATTCAAATCGAACCGTTTTGAGCCAAGAGAACAAGACATATTTTAACTTACAATTGAATTGTTTATTTGAAATCTTAAAAAAAAAAAGATAAATGAAAATCAGGTAACAGATCGTCGGCCAGAGTGCAACGGGAAAAGGGTCCCTTCTACAGCCTATCAAATGATCCAGGAAGGTAGTGCCGCTACTGCTCATGGTCTTTGGGCTTGCCACATCCTCTGTGTATATAAGCACGACGCTACTCTTTAGGACCGGCGCCATTCAGAACTTTAAGGTTTCCAAAGCATGGTGAGCTGTAGTTACCTGTGGCGCATAATGCCAAAATTTTTGTATGGAAGAACTTGAGCAACATTTCGGTTAAACAGGAAACCAACTGAATCAGGGCTATTGACATTGCAACATTAGTTCAGGCTCAGTAATAACATTAGTTCAGCGCCAAGAAATTTCACATTTGTCGTCCAGAATAGGTTTCAGAATTATTGCTAAATACTGGCATGAAAAAGAACATGGCAGTTTTGCCTCAAGCAGTAAAAATTACTCACGTTCCAACATGCTGGAGAAGCTTTGTCGTCTCTGAAGTTCGTGAAATGAAGACAACTTATTCAATAACTCTTGCTTCATTTGGTCTTTTTGATTGACCAATACCAGCAAGAAAGAGGTTCCTCCAAATGCTGAGTAGTGTCCATTCTTGTCTGACATTCTACAAATTGGAAGGAATATTCAGAAGTTCTCTAAAATATACATTAATCAAATTGATGACACTTGCAATGGGATGACAGCTGCTTTGAACTGAATGCAACGCTGTAACACCAGCAACCTTGAGGCCATTGTTGATATGGTCCAGTGGCTTTCTAACTCTACATCTACTTTTTTCTATGACTACTATCCATAGGCAGATCAAACATGACAACGATATACATGCTTCATTATCCTATAGTATTGGCCAGGAATACGAGGCACGTAACAGCTATATGCTAAGGAGGTAGGCCAATACATAATTATTGCTGAAACTCTAACCTGAGGAATAGTTCGATGCATATATATTGTTTGTGCTCTAGGAAAAAGCTCAGTATACAATTTTTACCACACAGGGCTTAGATTATTGGTTAAGAATCATTCATAACGAAGAGGTCAATGATTAATAGCAAAAATGTGAACCTGAGAGATAAAGTATGAAATGTTTACCTAGCTTGATATGTTACTTCAGGTTAACTTGGTTGAACTACCTTCTGGTTTGTGCTTCAGGGTTAGAGGTCCAGTCTTGTAATGTTAGTGCACATACATATATTTGATCTGAGAAAAAAATACATACCGACACCATGCTATGAGTAGGATACCCATGTAAACAGAGATTGCTCTGTATAGTGAAATTGTGCAAGCCATTCTCCGCTGCTGTAGCAGCATGCTCCATACTCTGTCCATTGTAGGAGAATTCCACATTTAATAAGTATGAACAATACGCAAATTAGAATCTTAGTAACAGTAACACCATGCTATGATAGGATACCATGTAAACAGAGATTGCTCTATATAGTGAAATTGTGCAATATGCAGGAAATAAATTTTAGGCATGTCTTGGATGAAGATAGAAACTGATGTACTTGGTACTGAAATTATGAACATATATAGCCATTTTCTTGTGGTTGCTCCATGAATCAATGTACCAAAGAAAAATCTACCAATCGCAAAAAACCTAATCTGACCAAAAATATTAGACTTTCAGAATCAATTTATCATTACACACGGAGGTAAGGGTTCATAAATCACAATGAAAACTATAAATGATTCTGAATATTATGGACGCCATGTAAACTGAGGGGCCCTTGATTTGTCTAGACAAATTGTTACTGACACTTTAGAGGCGAAAGGGAACAACATTCATTTAAACACTATATAATATATCTTATAGGAGGTCAAGACAGCATCTATAGAACAAAGTAGGTACTCCCAAATATTCAGAAACAAACTAAGCCATAACTCAACTCAACATGGAGTAAGCAAATTTGGATTATATAGAAACTAATGTCACTCCTTCAGGAGATGAATCAACACGGAGGCACCCTTTTTAACTTATGTACCATATTTACTCAAACATGTATAGATTGGGTGTGCTTTGCAAACAGCATGTGCAGCGAAACGACACATACAGGTCTATCATGTAACAATGGTAACAATCACTACTACAATAAGCTGCAATAGGGGCGGCTCATTTGCTGCTGCGCCCCTAACTCTCCGTTCCTACGATACCACACCGTAGGGGCGGTTCCCCCCGAGCCGCCCCTATCTGTGGTCACCGTAGGGGCGGCATAATAACAACAACGCCCCTCATTGTGGCTTTCATTAGGGGCGGCTCAATATAAACCGCCCCTAATGAAGAGAGATACGGTAGGGGCGGTTTAATCTATAACCGCCCCTAAAAGGGAAGACTATAGGGCGGTTTAATCTAAAACCGCCCCTACACTGGATTTGGCGCCAAAAAAATTCAAAACTGAAATATATATACCCGCCTCTTTAAACATCTATAATTCACAACTATCACAATATATGTACATATTATATTTAATAAACATCTATAATTCACAATTCTCACAATATATACATATTATGTTCAATAAAACCATCTATAATTCACATAACTCACAAAGTATCATCTCCACTACTCAATCTTACAACAAACATTCATTATTCACATAAGTTACAAGTTCAATCTCATCTCTTAGTTCACCTCCCTATTGCTAGTCTTTCCCACTCACGAAAATGTTGAAGTAGTGGATTCGCCTCAAGAATCGGGAAGATCGATTAAGGTAGCAACCTTTTGGATGTATAGCATGATCTAATATGAAGTCACAAAGGCTAGCCACGAGTTCCAAGAGGTCATCATCTCGGTAAGGGTCCCCTTTGTCCCTCCCTGGCGTCTCGCCTACACAATTAGGAGATAATGCTGTAGTTAGCCTATATATAGAGACACATAGTGAGCATATACATAGAGAGAGAGGAATGAGCATATATACCAAATCCGGGTGTCTCGTGTGCGAGAGGTCAATTTACTCATCGCCATGCATACGTAATATCCACAGTGAACACTTCCAGGCTTTTGCTTGGCACACTGTGTATATAAAATTGTTAGCAAATACATTTGAGATTATGCAATACTGAGGTAGGTCATACTTACACAAGTATCTGTTTTTGGCCTTGCACTCACTCACCCTTCATTACGGCAAGATGTCTCCCATTCAACTTTTTTCACATACCAACGGTATGCCCTGTTGAAATTGATATTCACAAATACAACGTGTTAGTATGTGACAAAAAAGTTAGGAGGTTATATTGAATCATATAAGAGGATTGTCGTTATTTATACGATTTGAGAATCTCTATGAAGTCGGAATAATGTGCGGGCGGAGTGTGCAGTGAATCCAAAACCCACGCGACGCTGAGCCCAAGATCGACGCATATAGCGATCCAGTGGTTACTGCATAAATTCAATCAGAGGAAAATGATAAGCACATTTGCGTATAATATGTATTAACCAACCATTATATACAGATTGAACTTACCCGAAGTGGTATGGTAGCCATATAGTATGATTGTGTTCGAAATTCTTGAAAGACACGGCTAAGTATGCCGCCATGTTAATGGCCGCGTCCTTCAATGCCTTCTGCCGGATTTTCTCTTTCTCCTCCACGGTCTCTGCACCCGCTAAGTATCTGTCATCATGTTTCCATTTCCTAGCAAATGCAAAGCATGTTTGTGCTATTTGTCGAGGATCCATGTATGCAGCTTTTCAGACACTGGAACTGTTTTTGCAAGGTGCGCTTGCATACTAAAAGAGATCGATTAGGTTAGTTACAACGTTATCAAAATATCGAAATCATACCATATTAAGAGAGAAAAGGACTTACACGCAGTAGATGTGAACTAGATTAATGTCCATTTCACCGAGGTGAAACAATGTTTGCATGTCGTCGAAAGTGAAGGCAATCTCACCACCAGGTCCACCGAGAAGGTTATCGGGGTAGTGGAGTGTTATCTCGGTTATGTCTGTCCTCTCAGATACCAACAAGTACCAATCATGAAACTTTTTCATTCCACGCGGCATCTTCTGCATGACATCGTTTGGAAGGAATATCTTGCCTCTTTCATAATTTTTCGGGCAGTTCCTTGACCATCTGATTCTTCCAACATCAGGATACTTTTTGGCCGGAAAGTGATTGGTGACTGAAGGGTCAGAAGTCTGTCCCGCTACTTCTTTGACTTGGTTCTGTGGCTTGAACTGATCATGGGCGAACCACCTAGACACCAACGAGACGTCCTTCATGGCCACAAAGACGGGCCTGCAATGGATTGGATACTTTTTCCTAAGCTCCGACTCCTCCCAAAAGTCCTCTGATGCCATAACTTGTTCGGTACGAAAGGCCCCTGGCGGAAGCTGCATGTCTGGAATTTGCTGCTTCTCTTTACCCTTAGGTTCTTTCGGAGGCACCTCTGTTTCTTTCGGAGGCACCTCTGTTTGTTTCAGGGGCACCTCCGTTTCAACTGCAGTGTCTTTTGAAGGCACCTGCTCTGTAGGACGTGGAGAAGAGTGTGGCATCTCAGGCATTTGTCGGTCACGAGGAGGGGAGTGTGGCATCTCAGGCATGTCTTCGTCACGTGTTGGTGAAAGTATCTCCCCTTCCTCGATAACTCCTTCTAGCCGTGGAATATTGGGTGGGGGAGGCGAAGAACCGGTTAGTACGATGTCTCGTTTGTGCCAGAGGATGAACTGTCGAATGCATTGCCCGACTTTGGACACCCCCTCAGGAGTCGGGTGGTCAAGGTCATAATCCATGTAACGAGGCTCCACGCTATGCACCTCGACCCTAGTGTAGTCTGGCGGGATAGGCCTACCGTGCCACCTGCCCCCAGGGGGATGTGCCACACCCGTTGCGACAACGTTGACAACTTGAGCCCTTCCGACGAGAACCACACACTGGCAACTAGTTGGTTCCCGTATGCGATCGACGGGGGTTGTGCCTGCAGTGGAACCTTGGCTGCTAGGAACTTCCGGAGGGCTCTCGACAACTGCAAGTTGGGCCGGCGGGTTCGCAGCCAGGCCTCTTTCCTCGAGCGCCTTCGCTACCATGGCCATGACTGTGCTTTCAAGCTCCGACGCTCGGCCTCTACCATGCTTCTTGTATGTGTGTTGGTCCTCTAGCTGCACCATGTCTTTTCGTGAATTTAGACCATCCTTCGAATTATTCGGGTCCATCAAGAGACCCATGGTGCTTTGAAAGACATTCTTCTTCACGTGCATAGAATCAATTGCATGGGGAACCTCAAACTCTGACCAATATTCGAGATACTGAAAGAAGATGGATTGTTTCTTGAAAGGTACGCCTTCGATAGGAGGTGTACTTCGATCTCTGATCGTCCCATCTAGATTCTTCTTCCGTAGACAATGTGCAAGTTTTTGACCATTCGTACACATGTTGTCCATACGTCGTCTCTGGAGGGTCTTCAGTCTCTACAGTGTTGTTGAACCAGTGTTTGTATTTCACGCTTCGGTACTTGTGATTTTTCTTTAAGTGGCGTCGATTGCCCAAGTAAACCACCTTTTTGGATGCATTTAGATACACCCATATAGTACCATCCAAGCAGACCACGCATCCAGTCTTCCCTTTGATCTGTCCAGACAAAGCAAACAATGCGGGATAGTCGTTGATAGAAACAATGATTATGGCTCGACATAAGAAGTCCTCCTTTCGGAACGCATCATACATCATCACCCCTTCCTTGAATAGTTTATAGAATTCTTCCAACACTGGCTCAATAAACACGTCAATGTCAATGCCCGGTTGTTTCGGACTGAGATGAGAACAAAGAAGGAAAAAAGGTACTTTCGCAACCAGTTGGGATGGCACAACCACGTTGGGATGTTGTACATTGTCAAGAACACTGGCCAAGTGCTATGGTCAGTCATCCTCTCATTGAAGGGATTCACTCCATCGGTGCTTAACCCAAACCGTACATTCCTCGGTTCTCGAGCAAAGTCTTTGTGATTATTATCAAAGTTTTGCCACTGAGTACCATCGGCCGGGTGTGCAATCTTATCATCATCTATCTTGCGCTCGTCTTGCCACCACGTCATCAATTTGGCTTCTTTGGGGTTTAGGAAGATTCGCCTCAAGCGGTCGATCCACCGGCAGGTACCACATTACCAAGGCAGAACTCTTCTCCTCGCTTCGGATCAATTCCTAACGGAGTGTCCTTTTCGAGATTAGAATCACACTAGGCTTTTTCCCACCCTTCTTTCTCTTGTTTCCAATGGAGGTCTCTTCCCCGTTGTATAGATTGTTGTTCTTGTACCGACTAGCGCCGCACCTAGGACATTTATCCAGCCCCTTGAACGTGTCACCACGAAAAAGGATACAATGGTTCGGGCATGCATGGATCTTTTCAACACTCATTGTCAATGGACTTATAACCTTTTTTGCTTGGTAGGTATTCACTGGTACTGAGTTTGGTTGTGGCAGCAACCATGACAAGAGACGCAACAGATCATTGAAACTACAGTCCGACCAACCGTACTTAGCCTTCAAGATCAACAGCTCAAGCACAAAACGTAGTAGCGTCCAGTGCGTCGGACAACCTTTTTCAACACCATACACAGTTTCCTTCGATGCTGCTCTCACTCTCTCTAGGTTCTCTACACCTTTCACGCTGTTCCGTAATATTTCTGGTCCAAAGGCATTAAGCATGTCCTCCAAATAATCACCGTCATCTTCATCCCCTTCACGTGCTACGACATCATCAGCAACATCACCTTTCCCCATACCATCATCGACATTTGTGTCGTCCATACCATGCCAACCATCATCATCGCGTAGTTGACTATCATGCTCAGGGTTCATTTTATTTTGAAGCTTATCTACACACTGAGAGAAGCGCTCTAGGGTTTCGGGGTCATCTCCTAGATTTTTGAAGTCGACGTCTTCACCAACATAATTTTTCACCGTGATGAGTCCGCATCGTGTAATCTGCAACAAATCCTCGTGCAATCAAATGTTGTTTGATGGTCTTCACATCTCTATATGCTATCTCGTTCTTGCAATCACGGCACGGACATATTATGATATCCTCTTTCAATGTCTTCGCATGATTCTCGGCGGCTTCAATAAATTTATCCACCTCACAATACGAAAATCATCCTTCCACCTTAACGTGCCATACATCCAGTCATTCCCTGTACTCCATCCTTTTAAAAACAAAGAAAAAAAATCAAATGTGTAGTTAGTGATATATATGAGTACATATGCATGGCAAACTCTAAATGGTTAAAATTAATAATTGCATTAATATTAAAGTTGAAGCACACACTAAAAAGGTTATCATTTTAGAAAATTTTAGAAAAAAATAACCGCATTTGCACATCATATGAGAGAGAAAAAACTTGTTAGAAATTTAAACTAAGAATTAAAAAAAAAAGACATGTTCATCAACCATGAACACATGAAACCCTAGCTATTTTATTACTCCACTAAAATCACATGTAAGAGCCACTAAAAAATGGGTCTAGTTCAATACTCTTACTAATCTCCGCTACCACTTCCAATCCTAAGCTCTACTTTGCTCCATATAAAGCTCAAGCACCATAAAAAGTGAGAGGAAAGCAAAATTCAAATTACTCCACAACTAACCATACAAAATCGAATTAAGTGGTAGGATTAGCATTTCCTTACCTTTTGAGCCTCCCCACCAAAGGATTTGAGTTGAAAACCTCCCCGCCTTAGTAGAGCAATTTTTAGGAGGAGCCCAAGGCCTCCCAACCTTTTTTTTTCGAGTTTGAGTGAGTGACCCGAGGAGGAAGAAGGTGGCTGGTTCGGCCTTATCTACAGACCGCTATAGGGGCGGTTTTTGAATGAGCCGCCCCTACTGTTACTACAGCAGGGGCGGTTCACATCCAGCCGCCCCTACTGTGCCTTCATTAGGGGCGGCTGGATATCGAGCCGCCCCCAACAACAGTAGGGGCGGTTCGTAACATGAGCCGCCCCTACTGTGGCTTCGATGGGCGGCCCATAACCCCCTCCCGGGCCGCACGCTGTAGGGCGCCTCGTAAAACGAACCGTCTCTAATATAAATTGGGGGCGTTCCTACAGTAAGCTTTTGTAGTAGTGAATGCATAACCTAAGGAAGTCATGGTAAACTAAAACTGAAGGAAAAAGTACCACCTGTGCTCAAACTATAAGTTACTGATTTCTAGGGTTGAATCCTGCACGCAAAAAATAGAACCTTTTAAAGGAGCCATGAGTGAAACATTACATAGGCACCGTAAACAGTGCTAAAAAAGTTTCAGCTTATTTTATTGATTCCTTTGTATCATTGGGCTTGCAAAGAGTTGAAATAATATCATACATGAATAAATGAATAATACAAAAGCTCAGACGTAAGGCATGCCTTGCTTCTCTGAACCTCTAAATCCTTCACTCTAATCACTACTGCTACACATGGATGTGTACATGTCAGCTATGAAGAACACACGCCGTGCCACAGAGGAGTTGCTGGCAAGAGTTGCAGGCTAGATAACAGCTGTGCACACTCAAACTAGAAGGAGGGAAAACTGACATGGTCATTCTCTAGCAACGTGGATGCATATCCCGTGATTTGATTGGCAATCAATTAACCAGGATGATATACAGTGTTACCAAACCAAGTAAAATCACAGATGTACGCACCAAGGGTTTCGTGTGCTCACACGCGAAAGAAGGCGAACCGGCATGAGGAGGCCACGCTGCAGAACGTTAATGGCGGCAAACAGCAGGCCAGTTCGCCTCGCTCCATCGCCGAGGACGACCGCCGACGCCGCTGCTCAGCCCGGGGCGCCATGTCACTATCGCCCGGGAACCCTAGGTCGGCACATCTGGCGCGCCAGGGCCCGGCCGACCAGCAGGGGCACGAGGGAGGAGGAGGAGAGGAGACGCCGGAGGAGGAGCAGGGCCACCGCCGCTGCGTGCCGCTCGCCCAGGCACTGCCACTACCATTGTAGAGGAAGGACCAATGTTCAACAGAATTGCATCCAGAGCATGATTTTGCATAAATTATAGAAAGGGACACATTTTGAAAGGGATTAAAATGCAGCAAGGATCATGCAGTTCAATATGAAGTTTGTGTTACAACATAAGCTACACTGGCCGGAAACAATTTTTTTTCCCACCGATATGATGTAGCCTGAAGTTCAGGCAAAATTAGCCTAAAAACAGAAGACAGCAGATCAAAGCAATTGGATGTAACGAAGGAAACATTTTATTTTGTCATATCCATATAAAAGCTACAAAGCTGTCATAGAAAATCAACCTTGATCTGTAAATGTTGGATCAAATGTAGATGAAAGTCTTCAATTCGAACCAAGCTGAGGATGAGGAACACAGCAAATGGCAGTCATTATATAAAAGCTACAAAGCTGCATCTATGTCTAAATGAACCATACGACTGATGCACAAACCCAAATTGATTTTTTTTTTTTCTCATTTTAGTGTAACTTCGACTGAGATTAAAAAAATAAGACTGTGGTCAACGTAAATCATGTATTCAATCATTGGGGCTACTGAATTATGTAGCGACTCTAAGTCACAAGCGTATACCAGGTGAATATCATAATTTTTAAACTAATCGAGGCAAGAAAATTTGGATATGGGGATAACATAAAATCAACTTTAATCTCTAAATGGTGAAATGTAAATGAAAAGACTCGATTGGCAACAAGAATCGAATGCATTGGGCAATGGAAGGAAAAAAATACAATCGGTAACATGTAGCTAACAGTAAGCATTTTCAATTTGTCAAAGAATAAAATGACCAAATAAATAAGTAAATACCTTCACATTATAGTGCCTCTTCTAGGCAGGAACCCACATTTCTAGAACATATCGTGGACAAGGCAGCCGTCTGCCGATAAATGGGGAAGCAGGAGCGATAACCTGGCAAGAACAACAAACGTCAATGAATACGAACACAATGATATTGTCATAAATGGCCTCGTCGTCCCAAATCATGAAAGGCATCAGAGATTCAGAGCTGATAAGGGCAGGTATCACGTCATGGGCTCATGGCAACAAACAATGATGCAGAAGCAAAGCCTAGCTAAACAAACAAAATCGACATGAACAGACAACAACTCGCAGGTTGCGATAGTAATGCCGAAACCATAGAAGCATCGGTCCTAAACTATACAAAGCATGCGAGGCATCATACAACAGTAAACTGAAAAGCATTCGTTTCATTCATTGAATATGCTCTGTACTGACTCTACACAAATTGTCGCAATTTATGAGGCCACTATTGGCTATGAACATAAAGGAACTGCTTCTATGTTGACTAACCTTGATAAGGCTCAAAGAAGAAAATATCATCATCATCTTGTTGGTGGGTCGACCGGCTATGGTTCTACTGAAATTTGTCCACAACCACAAGACCCACACAATCAAGAACCCATTACGAACTATGAACCATTTTTCCCAGTGCTAACACCTATTCAAATATCTACATTGGTCAAGAAGACATTTACTCTATAGCGGCATTTGGCCAAAATATCAATCTCAGAAACAACTATGAAGGAGTGGCTGAGCTCAGATAATATTATGATCACCATTTCTTATTTGTTAGAAAACACCAAAAATAGATTAACCATTGATTCTGCTGGTGTGTAGTTTGAACTGAGACATGGGAGTAGATATACATGGGAGTAAGATCAGTGGTCGACCAAATACAAGGATAAATTTTTGTAGGATTGCATGCTTTTGGACATAGAGTGATTAATAGAACTAACCTGAAACATGGGGAATTTGCAACCTTGAAGCAGCAGCGGATGATCAGCTTGACAGAAGAGTTCCTTTCTCCTCCTTATGGAATGTTGAGCATAACCTGAACCTTGAGAACGCACAGTGACACAGCAATCCTATGGAAGGTTGTGACCATATACACATAAGCCTGTATATTGGGGCAATATGCATACATGCTGATAGTGGGTCTTGAACATTTTAAATAGTACCAGGTTCAGTAACCACTGCATCTTTCAGTAAGCAGTACTATTTATGGGTTGGATCTAAAAAATAAAAGAATAGCACAAAGGAACCTGTGGAGTACTAACCTGCAATGATGAATGTGTTTTAGATCACGACATTTTTACTGCAAAGTGTTTCAAACAATACAAAGTATGGTTTTGCTGAAAAATGAGAGGAATACCGGAAGTTAGCCAAAAAAATTTTTGCAGAGAGAAATAGAACCAGCTTAATTGAAAAGGGCAATGTATACCTTGAAGATAATTCTTTCAATCAATCTGCACTATAGGGGCATCAAAATTGTTAAATTTGAAAATCCAGTGTAGCTTGGGTGGCAGCACTGGAGGGGTACAACTGTAGGAGGTAGATATTTGAGCCAGAGGAGCAAATACTGTGACAAGAAGCAAGTTACCATTGCATTATAGACAGGAAATAACAGTAAGTATAGGTCAAACAGAAAGAAATCACAAGCAAGGTTTGATGAAACATAAGAGCATAGTATATGACAATCACACAAAAGCATCAACAAAATGGAGCATAAGGTATGTATAGATCGAAACATTGTGGCATTTTGTACAGAGCAAATTTGTAGACCACTGGCTTGAAATAAACAACAATGGATAGGGCCCATCATTAACCGAAGGGCAAACTGCAAGCAGGCATGCCTGTAAACCACAATTGCCATTGCAAGGGTATTTTTGAAGCAAAGAATAACTCTTCCAAGGTCACCTTATTAATAGGCAACACATAACCTGTATTTACATAATCAGAAGCATTTATATGCTGTGAACCTAAAAAGTGCAGATGCAGCAGCAACAAATGGTTTCTGAGTTGCACCCCTATGTTTGCCCCGTGGATTTTCAACTGGACTAATCAAAGTATGGACAGGTGGGAGAGAAACGATATTGGAATCGAGGAAAGAAAAGAAATTGAGTTCCCTTACCGGCAAGATAATAAATCGGTTACAGTCAGGGTCGAAGGCGCGTACAGGAGGGAGGAAGAGCGGGAGGCGCGTTCAGTGTGGAAGACTCGACTCCAATCTCCGGAGCCGGCGGCAGCCGAACCCTAGGGTTTCCTGTAGCAACAGCAGTTGGCGCCCGAGCAGCGATGTGAGGACGCGCCAGTGGTGGTACGGCGCCGGGCGGCGACGACGGGGCCTGCTCGCGCGCCCGTGGCGCTGGTGGCCGACGGCGGGGCACAGCAGGGCCGCCCCGTGGAGCTCCGATATCACCTCGCCGCGGTGGATGAGCGGACGCGAGACCGGCCGGGCGACGCAGCATGAGGAGCGAGGGGAGGAGAAGAGGAAGAGGAGGAGGGGCGCCGGGCCGCAGCCACGGTGAGGCAGTGGCGCGAGCCGCCGCCTCGTCGCCCTGTTCGCGTCGGGAGAGCGAGAGGGAGAGACCGATGGGAGTCACGGGAAGGAGATGAGACTGGTCGGTTTTTTTTTTTTTTTTTTGTCCTTGAATTGCAGGTGGAGCCGAGCTTATATTTGGCTGGCTGGCTTCTAATCAGAAGCTGCGGCGAGCAGCGGAAGCCAGTGAGAAAATCAGGTTCTCGCGCAGATTCTTCAGAAGCAGAAGCCGGCTGAAGAGATCCTATCCGTCCCACGCTGGGATCCGATGGCGGGAACAAATTCAGGCGACGTGGCTGGTTGTTCTTTCGAGGAGCCATTGCCATTTCTATCGGTTAGATGTTAGTGACTAATACTACAATGGACAACATGGCTGCTGTCGAGGTAAAGGTGCTACGTCTACGTGTGCACAAGATTTAGGCTCCAGATCTGAACTTTATCGGCATTACAACTCTAAAGTTCAAAGAATGTTAGAGTGCATCCATGTATGTCTCTTTTCAACTGCTGCACTGTTATTATTAAAGAAAACGGAGCTCTGATCAGTCCGTGCAAATCATTTTTATTTCTTATCCTATAATAACAATTCCAAATCCAAAATAAGATCTAAAAGTTTTGAACAACGAACACTCCTCTGAAATTTCCTTTCACTAGTGGAAGCCCTTCTTGCCAGCTGCAATCACATCACAATCATAACTATCTTATCTTATGTAAAAGTTATCAATTATTTTAAAGCATGCATGTTGAAACCTATTGATTGGAATATGACCTATGAAATTGGCAAACATGAATATGACCAGCTGCGCTGCAACTACAACACACTCCCATGCTAATCATCACTTGAAGAAGAGAACGCCAATATCCTCCAAGCTCCGGCCTTTGGTCTCCGGCAGCCGGACGTAGATGAACACCGCCGCCGCCACGGTCGTGCTGGCGTACAGGAAGAAGCACCCGGCCATGGTGATGGTGTTGGCAAGCGAGATGAACGTCATGCTGATGACGCTGCACGTGACCCGTTCGCCGCGATGCCGAGGCTCATCCCCAGCGCCGCGCAGCTGCAGCGGCAGGATCTCCGCGCTGTGCGTTGGCGCCAGCGGCCAAGTCCAATCGAGAACGCGGTGACGAACGCCAGCACCGACGCGGACGCACGCCGCCGCCGCCGCTGGTGATGTCGTCTCGCCGGGCGCCGGGCGCACAGCAGCGCCATCCCCAGCGACGTGAGTGTGATTGCCATGCCGGCGGCGCTGGCGAGCAGCAGCAGCGGGCGGCGGCGAGGCGGTCGGACAGGAACGTGGGCCAATGAAGATGGACAGCGTCTTGACCAGCCCGACGGCGATGGTGGCGGCGAGGACGGTGCTCGTCGACGAGATCCCGGCTTTAACACCAGCGCGCGTGTACAGCACGATAGCGTCGATGCCGGAGGCCTGCTGGAACGTAGAGCACGAGGACGTTGGTGATGATCCGTCGCACCATTGGCGACGGCCGCACGAACAGCTCCCTCAACAGACCACCTGCGCCGCCACCCACCAGCCCCGCGGCAACGGGCGCCGCTGATCTCCTTGAGCCGGTCGCGGGCCTCGCCGGCGCGATCGGAGGTGCGTTCCAGCACGACGCTCGCTCGCCATCGCCGGCGCGATCGCGAGCCACCGGGCGACTCCGCATGACGAGCACGCCCGCGGCCAGGAGCAGCGGCGGCGGGACGCCGAGAGCGAACATGACGCGCCAACCGAGGCGCAGCGGCAGGCCGGGCGAGCGCGTAGTTGGAGACGTAGCTGAGGAGGATCCCGCCGTGATGAAGACGCCGACGAGGGAGGAGAGGAGTCCCCGCGAGGAGGCAGGGGCGATCTCCGCCCGCGTGGGACCGGGGCACGGCGACGGCGAACCCGACGCCCACACTGGTGACGAAGCGCGCCGCCATCAGCGTGGCGAAGCTGCCGCCGAGCGACATGGCGAGCGCGCCGACATGAGGAACGCGTTGGCGAGCACCACGGTGCCGCGCCGCCGATGGCGTCCCGCGGTCCAGCCCGCGCCAGGATGGAGGCCAGCATGAACATGTTCATGGACCCCGATAGCACCTCCACCTGCTCGTCGGTGAGACCCAGGTCGTCGCGCATGAACAGCTCTGCGCCGCTCATCAGCGCGAGATCTGCAGCAGGTGACGATGCATGATGAAGCACGTAACAGCGAGAGCATGTATGTAGCAGTGACGAGTGGACACGTACTGTAGCCCATGAGGATTGTGGTCATGGAGGCGAGCGTGGCGCAGACGAAGGCGAACATGTTCTGGCGTGGCGGCGGTGGCTCCACCTCCACGATGCACGAGGGGAGCAGCGGCTCGGCGATGACATCGGCGGTGCCATGGTGCTCCTTGGTGTCCATGGCTTGGGTTTCTTGACTTGTCGCTGGTGATAGGGCCTGGTCACTGAATATATCGGATCCCAGTGTGTGTCAGTGTCAGTGTCAGCTCCGATGGATGCTGGAGAATTATTTGAGATGCAAATTGTTGCATCAGGAAAGTATAAAGGGGATCGAATAAGCAAAGTGTATGCATCTTGCAAAGAAGATATGAACATATATAATATGGTCGTATGAAAGAGGACAATCAGACAAAGCCATTCGATTCCGTGGTAGAGTAACATGATTCAGACAAAGCCATTAGCTTAGGAGAATTAATGACAGTGATTATCACCTAACACGACATGAGGGGCCCATGGTGACATGAATGCCACTAGCTCGACTGAGGGCAGTCCCAATGGAAGAAACTGACACGCTTTTTTCATAGTAAAAGAAATCACTTATAGAAACCATTCTTCATAGTGGTAGTTTCTTTGAGTAATAATTATTTTCTCTTTCTCTCTCCTAATTTCACCAATGGGGAGAGTTGCATTAACCCCATAGAAACTAGTGGTTTCTCCCCAATGGCAAATTCATGGTTTCTTGTGCATTGGGTCAAGAGTAGACATGGTTTCTCCATGAAGAAACCATTTCTATGATTTTTGCTCTCTTTCCTCATTAATTAGGCTGCCACATCATCATTTTGCTTAGTTGGCAAACCATTTAATAGAGATAAAAACTACCATTAATACACTATTGGGAGTGCCCTGAGGTGAAAGCTGAAGGTGGGGCAGTGACGACGGGAAGAACACGACGCACGGGGAACCGGATCGGAGGTACTGAAAGATAGTATAAGCTGCTGATCTGACGATGGATGAAAAAGGCGATACCGCGAACATGTGATCTGTGCATCTCTCTTGTGGGACGGTATTTGGCACCATGTCGTCACATGCCGATCGATGTAGAGTAGGCGTGCATGAAATGGAAAGAATGTCTTTGTATATGCTAATAACTGTCTTTACATACTCGCCCGTCCTAAAAATGTTGGTCGTTTTCGGTTTTTGTACCACAAGTTAGACTCGATTTGTACAAAATACGTGTAACATTTGTATCTCCAAATAAATTTATTAAAAACTAGATTCAAAGATCTTTTCAATGATACTAATTATGTATGATAAAGATTAATAATTTTAAATATATAATTTGTCAAAGTAGTTTCTCGAGCGCAAGCGACAAACATTTTGGGACGGAGGGAGTGTGCTCACTATATTTATGTGTTTATTTATGCTCATTGTGTAATGGAAAGAAGAGATATGAATCAGAACGGACTCGTACAAAGATGACAACCTATTAGAACTCGTCGGCGATCTTTACAACTTCATATTGGACCAGATTGTAAGCGCCAAAGGCCTATACCATGACAGAGAGTCTGATTTAGGGACACATCCTCAGTACCAACATCTTCATGAGTGGCTTAGGTTGTTGCTTGAACCTGTGAAAGCGAATGATAGGCTCAGTACCAACAGGATTTGATTTTTTTTTTCGTGGCCAATTGAACTATAAGGGCGGTTCATGTTTTGAATTTTTTTGACGGCAAAATCAAGTGTAGGTGTGGTTGCAGAATGAACTGCCCCTACAAATGAAAATGATAGGGGTGGCTACAAAAGCACTGCCCCTACAAATCATTTTTGTAGGGGCGGGGAGTACGTGTTACCGGCGGTGAGTGCAGTCGGCTATGCAGTGGAGGCCAGTCAGGGGAGCTGTGGCCGGCCTTTGCGGCGGTGACGGAGGGCAGTCCTGGGGGCGGGCTCCAGCGATGAGGCCACAGCCACTGACTGGCTCCCCTGGCCCCAGCACCCCGCGCGTTGGGCGATGCGGGAGGCCACGGTGGCTAAGCAGGCCGGGGCCGACGAGGCAGGCGGGCACGGTTGGAAGGCAGACAGGCCATAGTGAGGTGGCAGGCGGCCGCGCCGCGTCAAGGAGGCAGGTGGGTGGCGAGGAGACAGGCGTGCTCGGTGGGGAGGCGCAGTGGGGATGGTGACAACGTGCGAGGAGGCACCGCGGAGACGGAGGAGGTGATACTGGGACGCCACTGAGCGACACATGGCCCATCCAGCGGCCCAAAAATCGAGTGACGCCAGGGGTTAAAACACCCCGGTGAGAGTTAGCTTTACCGTTTCTAAGCTACATGCTCAAATGTTCGCCATGCTAACAGGTGACCAATCATTTCGGCTCTGCTATTTGTAAACGACACCCTTTGTACTCTTATGCCAGCGGTTTGCTGCTAATGCTAATTAAATATGTTTGTTTCTTTACTCAAAAAAAAATGTTTGTTTCTTTGTCAAAAAAAAAAAATCTTGGATAACTAGTCGTCGTAGTCTCGGCGCCTCGCTACAGGCGACTCGAAATGGTTCCCGGGCAGTTTTAGAGTTCTTCGCTTTCCTCTCTCGATCTCCTCAGTTTCTTGCTCTGATCTCGATCTGATTTCAGGGCTAAGTCCAGTTTCCCATCCTCCATCAGTACGTCCACTTCCAAATCCTCCGCTTCGGAGGCCAACACAAATTTGCTAACCCAACTCGTTCGTCGGTGCTTTGCCGGCCCCGGGCCAGTCGCCATGGACAAGATGGCGGACTTGATGATGAACCTGAATTTGTCGGCTGCGGAGAAGAAAAAAAGGTGAAGCTTGGGGAGGATGTGATACGAAGGAGAAGTTGGGTGGTGATCTGCATAGGGCGTTCGGGAAGTTGCTGTCTAAGAAAAGCGTTCGTGCTGATGTGATCGAACAGGCGTTAGGGTGGATTTGGTGCCTGATGAAAGGGACTGAATGTAAGGATCTTGATGACAATCACTTCCTCCTTACTTTTGGTCAGGCAGCAGGGAAGAGGAAAGCTCGATGAAGGTCCTTGGATGGTGTCAAACGAACTCTTAGTTGTGGCAGATTTTGATGGTTCAAAAACCATTGATGAAATCGTCTTCGCTTTCATCCCGATATGGGTCCGGGTGGCGAATTTGCCAATGGGGTTGATGAATGGAGCCACTGCCCGGGCCATTAGTGAGGAGATTGGGGAGTTCATGGAGATGGAGAAGGAATCAGACCCAAATGAGATTTTGGCGGGCAGGTTTTTGCGCCTCAAAGTGAAGCTTGATATTCGCAAGCCATTGATGAGGGGTGTTACGGTGTCATTGGGGGAGGAAAAAAATTGCGTACTCCCCCGGCGCACCGTCCGCCCGTGCACTCCCCTACGTGGACGGTTCTAATTGGTTTGCGAGGGAACCCATGCCGCGTCCTTCCGTCCCGTAGCTGTTGCGCCAACAGAGCATTGCAATACGGCTCTTCTAATTGGCTCGCGGCCTGCAATACGGCTCGGCTCCGCCGGCTCAGCTTCAGTTCGCGCATAGCGTGACCTCGCGGCCTCGACTAGGCTCCGCTTCAGGTTACCATCGTAGGGTACGAGTATAAACCTGCGAATGGTTTGAGTTAAAACCGGTTTTTCGGTTTGGTTTTTTTATTTACGCCCATACGGTTTGGGTGGAAATGGGCTAAAGAATGTATTGGGTTGGTTCGGTTTGGGTAGTAAGTAAAATGGGTTGGTTGGGTTTTGTATTCGGTTTTAGTTTTTTGGTTGAAAACGGTGTGAAAACCATGGTTTTAATGTAGGTTGAAAACCACGGTTTTAGTTTTTTGGCATATCAATATGTGGGCTCCACATCGAGTCGATTCTAGAAATAAAAGCTCGCTCACACTTTAAAATTTTATCGAAATTAATTGAAATTTATTGCAGATAATTAATGTAGCAAGCAGTTACTTCATGCCAATTGGCGTTGCCGATCAATATATGGGCCTCACGAGTCGGACCCTATAAATAAAAGCTCGCGTTCACACCTTAAAATTTTATCAAAATTAACTGAAATTTATTGCAGATGATTTAACGTAGTAAGCAGCTACTTCATGCCAATTGACGTTGCCAGATCAATATGTGTGGCCAACATTAGAAAAAAATCAATGGGTTCAATGATATATTGAAATAAATTGTGGGTTGGGAGTGGTTTCAAATGAACTCAAACCAGAGTTTTCTTAATGGTTTGGTTCAGTGTGGGTTAAAATAACAATAAGTTTAGGGTAAGCTGGTTTCTGTACATGATGGGTTGGACTGGAGTGGTTGATTTTGGGTTGAATGCTAGTATGGTTTGGTGCAGTGATGGGCCAGATTTCAACCCACTAGTAGGTTTAGGTAACGCTGTCGTTGGTTTCCTTTGTCGCACGTGCCCCGCGCGCCATCGCCCTCACTCCCTCGCGTCGAATCGTCTTCTTTCCCCGCCCAATTGTATCGTAGCGGCGGTCATGGCAGAAGAACGGCGCGGGCGAAGCCTTTACCCGACGACGGCCACGGCGACATCAATGGAGGTGAACGAGAGGCAGTTCATATGATTAAAAAAATAAATACTTCTGCGGCACGGGAAGAGTTTCTTGTAAACTAAAATGCTGTTCCTGCTGTAACAAACGGAGATTCCAATTTTATTCTAGGATGGCACAGACGGAGCAGCTGTTCCTGCTGTAACAGGGATCGCAGAGTTGGGGTCTCCGAAGCCCAGTTGCAGGGAGTTCTCCGAACACAGAAAAAGGCGTAGCGGAGCCGACGGGATTGGAGCCGCGTCCGTACGCTGCGGGGCCAGAGGCGGAGCCGAGCGCCGGGCCACTCGCGAACCAATTAGAACCGGCCACATAGGGGGGAGTACGGGGCGGACGGTACGCCAGGGGAGTACGCAATTTTTTTTCTTGGGGGAGAAGGAGGAAGACCGTTGGTGCCCTTTGTCGTATGAGTTCCTTCCTGACTTTTGCTACTATTGTGGCATTATCGGCCATACGGATAGAGTGTGCCCTTTGAATGTGGAGAAGAAGGCTGCAAGGGTATTTGGAAGAGAACTTCGTTTCATCCCACCAAAGAGGAGGTATGGCGGTGCTGGTCGAGGGTTTTTAGGTAGTGGTGGCAGTGGCGGACGAGGAATCTCGGGAGGCAGCGGATCCTCACCGGTAGATAGGAGTTCTGGTGGGAGATCGCGAAGAAATGCTCTGACGTGGAGGAAGTCTCCGGAGAAGATCATGGGGGTTGCAGAGAGAGAGGGGAAGAAAAAGAGGTGGTGAAAAGTCGTTCGAAGCTAGCTAGTAAGGAGGCTATGGCCCGAGAGGATGCCCTTTCTCTGGAACAAAAGATGTTTGATTCGCGGAAAGATGGGAAGGAAACGGGCGACGTGAACAGTGCTCTACACGCCATGCACGTTGCTGGGACATCGTCCCCAGAAGAGCAACCTAGTGCAACGGTGGAACACTCTAAAGCTAGGGGGAAGGGGACGTATAAGAAGATGCAGAGAGGGGAAGTGAGAAGCCCGAAGGGGAATGTGTCGCTGAGTTGGCACAAAAAGGGGCGTGGATGATGATTTGTTGATTGACAGTGTGGTGGTGACGAAGAAGGGAAGGACGGGGGAGTCAGAGAGTATTGTCTCCGATTTTGTACTTGTGAAAGCGGGGCTGTCGGAACAGCTCCGCGGGGCCGAATGAAAATCATAGCATGGAACTGCCGCGGGTTGGGGAACGGCGCGGCAGTTCGAGGCCTTCTGAGCCTTTAGAAGGAGGAGGACCCCGACATCTTGTTCTTGTCCGAAACCAAAATGGACGAGCGCAGGATTGATGGTTTTAGGTGGAAATTGGGGTTAACAAACATGATGGCAAAAGATTGTGAAGGGAGAAGTGGGGGTTTGGCAATTTTCTGGTGGCGAGGTGTTGATGTACATGTCTGCATGATGTCTAGATTCTACATCGATGCGGACGGACGGAGGAGGATGGCTTTGTCTGGCGATTTACCGGCTTCTATGTGGAGCCAGATCCAAAATGCCTGTCTAGGAAGGCGGTGAGAGTTTTGAATGCGGCGAGACGTTGTCCGTGGTTGTGCATGGGTGATTTTAATGAGATCTTACTTGGTGGTGAGAAGGAAGGAGGTCCACCAAGATCGCAAGCTTGCATGGATGCTTTCAAGGAGGCTCGGATGATTGCAGTATGACTGATCTAGGTTTCGCTGGTGATCCTTTCACATGGTGGAACAACAATCATGCTGATGCAAGCTATGTCCATGAGAGATTGGATCGTGCAGTGGCGGATAGTGAGTGGAGGGCCCGGTTCCCAACCTACAAGGTTACAAACGGTGACCCCAAGCATTCAGACCACCGTCCGGTGATTGTGGAGACTGATTGGGGGTCTTCTCACCCACCGAGGAGGGCTGGTAATCCGAGTTTTCGTTTTGAGGCTGGATGGGTACAGGAGGATCAATGTGCTGAGATCGTTAGTAATGCATGGAAGCTTTCTATAGGAGCTAGGGGGGTAAGGTTGAAGATGCTTTGAAGGGTGTGGCGCTCGACCTCCAAGATTGGAGTAGAAACATCTTGGGAGACCTGGAGAAGCGTATAAAAAGAGCTCGCAAGGCATTGGAGGAGAGGCGGCGGGGAGCTATTGACAGCAACATAGCTGATCGTGTGGAGTTGCTGAAATTTAAATTAGAGAGATTGGAGGAGCAGAAAAATTTATATTGGAGGCAGCGAGCAAAAGTTCATTGGTTGGAGAAGGGAGATAGAAATACAAAGTTTTTCCACCAATATGCTAGTGAAAGGAAGAGGAGAAATAGAATCCAGAAGATCGTGCTAGAGGATGGGCGTGTGATGGAAGAGGAGGATGACATAGTGGGGGCGGTGACTAATTTTTATAGTGACTTGTTTGCCTCAAGTGCAGGTGGGAATGTGGATGATCTATTACAATGCACTAACCCCCGAGTCACGCCTGTGATGAATGGGATCTTGTTAGAGGAGTTTTCGGATGAAGAAATCAAACAAGCATTGGATATTATTGGTAATCTGAAGGCACCTGGTGTTGATGGGATGCCAGCGATTTTTTATAAGTCCTACTGGGATAGTAGAGGCTGATATTATCCAGGAAGTGAAAGCCTTTTTGTCCAGATGCCGGAATCATGGAATCTCTTGATAGTGGTGGTGCTCATTCCCAAAGTGAAATCTCTTGACAAGCTCAAAGATCTTCGTCCGATCAGTTTATGCAATGTAATATATAAAATTGCATCAAAGGTGTTAGCCAACAGGTTGAAAGTGATCCTGCCTTATATCATTTCACAAACCCAAAGTGCCTTTGTTCCGGGTCGTTTGATCACGCACAATGTTCTCATTGCCTATGAGATGAATCATTTTATGCAAAATAAAAGAAGCTGGAAAGAGGGGTACGCGGGCGCTCAAACTTGATATGAGTAAAGCATATGATAGGGTGGAGTGGACTTTATCGAGAAAATTATGGGGAAAATGGGTTTTGTTGAAAGATGGATAAACCTGATTATGCAAAGGTATTGTTACAAAGAAAATACCGTATTAAGGTAAATGGGGTCCCGACAGAGCAAATCAGTCCAACAAGGGGGCTGCGACAAGGGGATCCTTTGTCCCCTTATCTCTTTTTATTATGTGCTGAAGACTTCTCAGGTCTAATCAATGATGCAGAGGAAAAAGGAAGAATTTAGGGGGTGACTATATGTGATGGAGCCCCAAGTATCTCTCATCTTTGTTCAAGAGATGACTCGTTGTTTCTCCCGAAAAGCAAACGAAGAGAATGCAGCTCATCCGTGGCATGTGCTACAAATCTATGAGATGTGCTCGGGCAAAAAATAATAAGGATAAGTCATCCATCACTTTCAGTAAAAACACAAACGATCAGGACAGAAGAAGATTTATGCAGGTTATGGAGCTCACACAGGAGGGCTTCAATTCAAAATATTTGGGTTTTCCCACCTACATGGGGAAATCCAAGGCAAGTCTCTTTGCTTATTTAAAAGAGAGGCTATGGAAGCGCATACAGGGGTGGAAAGAGAAGCTGTTATCAAAAGCAGGAAAGGATACTCTTATAAAAGCAGTGGCACAAGCTATCCCATCTTATGCTATGTCATGCTTTGACCTGACAAAGTCTCTATGTGATGATATGAGTAAAATGATCTGTCGCTATTGGTGGGCTCAGCAAGACGAAGAAAATAAAATGCATTGGGTCTCCTGGGAGAATATGAGTAGAAGAAAGGAGGAGGGAGGACTGGGTTACAAAGATCTACACCTTTTTAATCTAGCTATGTTGGCTCGTCAGGGATGGAGAATCATACAACACCCGGAGTCCTTGTGTGCACAGTTGCTTAATGCAAAATATTGCAGGAATATATTGCCCTTACAGGCTAAAGAAGGGCTGGGCATATCATACTCTTGGCGTAGTATTTTGAGGGGACTCAAGCCTTGCAACAAGGATTAATATGGCATGTTGGGGATGGATCTCACAACAAGATTTGGGAAGATCCCTGGATAGAAAATGAAATTTCTAGGAGGCCGATTACCCCAAGGGTGCGTGTCTTGGTGACAAAAGTTTCAGAGCTACTGGACCCTGTGACCGGTTCATGGGATGAAGGTGATGGTGCGTGATATTTTTGGCCTGAAGATGTGCGGCATATTCTGTCAACCCAACAAATCCTGGTCATGATGATGGTTTGGCTTGGCATTTTGATCATAAGGGTCAATTTTCAGTTAAAAGTGTCTACCATGTGCTTGATGATGTCAAACACAGGGTGAATGTTAGGCAAGAGGGTGAATCAAGCAACAATGGAAGTGATGTGAAGCCAACGAAGGTGATTTGGCCCAAACTATGGAGCCTTCCATGCCAACCCAAGGTGAAACATTTTGCATGGCATCTGGCACGCAATAGTTTACCTCTGAAGATGAATATTCGCTGCCGGGTATTCTCCTTGACACAATATGTCCGGTTTGCAATCGGCTTGATGAGGATGGAGGCCATTGCTTTCTCAAGTGCAAAATGGTACAATGGTGCTGGTCTGGACTGTCTTTGGAGCCTATACGTCAATTGCTATTACTAAAAAATTCAGCCTGGGAGGTGATCGTGGAAGTGATTCAGATGAAAGAGGACATGTGTATCAAGATTTTATTGTTACTTTGGCGCTGGTGGGATGTGAGTGTTAACACCGAATTTTGGTAAGCCTAAGAGGATGACAAGTAGGCCAGTGCAAGATGCTAATAATGAACTCGTGAAGAACATTCGGCAAAGGATGGGTACATGCGGCATTTGGGAACTCTCTTTGCGGTCGGCTATCTATGACAATTCGGCAAATGAGAGGTAGGCAACCTTCCGTGCGTTCGGCTATCTACAGTAATTCGGCAAACAGAGGATGGCGAACAGAATAGCCGAAAGTGAGAAGAAATCACGATGACAAGGCCAGGTCGACTCCAAAAAAGCTTGGAGCTTAAGTTATCTTATTTTGTTAGGGTTTTTCCCTTGTAATCGTATTCCTTTAGGACTCGTGTCATGTCCAGGGTATAAATATAGACCCTCGACTATTGTAAGAACCTGTTCACAATCAATACAACCAAACCGGCCCCGTGCCAACTTCGAGTCCTTTTGTCGTGTCGTCGAGTTCTTCAAGAGAAGCCATCGATCCGTCGACCTCCGTAAGTTCCGGCAACCTTGCTATCATGTCTAGTATCATGCGGTGGATTTAGATTATGATGCAAGTAGTCTTGTTTATCTCGACTGGATGGCCGTGCGGCAGGCGTCTGCTTGATAATCAGGAAGTCTTTGCTTATGCTTTGTTATCTCGACTGGATGGCCGTGCGGCATGCGTTTGCTTGATAGCTTAGCGAGGCAACGATAGTTATCGGCTCTATTAGATTTGGCAAGATCTAGTAGATTCATTAAGTTACCACGTGTTGCATGCTTTTAATGTTTTATATATTTGTAACACTCTTTTTGCCCAATCTAGGTTGATAAGGCTCGGCTCCATATTTTTATAGATCTGTTTGTCCTTTAATGTTTTTATGTTCATCTTATTTGTGACAAATAGATCACATGTCTACAATAGCCGAAGTTAGGTCAATCTAGGTTGTCACGTGTTATGGTTCATGCATGTTAGATGTAAGTAGACCTTGACAACTAGGTATCGTGTGTGGCGGATGCGTGGTTTTTGGGATACTCTAGAGCTAGTCATCTGGTGGACTAGATTTCGGTTTAATCGATAGGTTTTACTTGTGTTTACTTGTTTGTTCCTTCTTCATGGACCCCAATTAAGCAAACTTGCCGAATATGGTTATGCTTTCACGAGTAACGCAGTATTCATAGATCTATTTGAGTAATTGCGTGCTTTTAGCTTCTCATGACTAGATCGTATCATGCGGTGGATTAATCTAGTTGTAAGGAGTGGTGTAGATCTCAAGTGAGTGGTATCATGCGGTGGATTAGCTTGCTAGGGTTTATGCTAGACGGGTTTAAGAAGGCTAGACGTGTGGCGCACTAGTTGGATTAGGCCTATGCATGTTTTATTCAATTAGATTTATATTTATGAGTTACCTGTTTATATCTATCATGTTGGATGGTCTTATTGGTCCACGTTATATGCTTTCAATGATACATGATGTTTATGACCAGTTTCACTTGTTCAAACACGTCTTCTTTATGTTCATTCGCAATCATGCTTTACATGCCTTTACTTTCATAATAGCCGAATGCTTCATTTAACTCGTTGGGCGCACAGCTCCCATAGCCGTATGTCATCGTAAGTGGCTTCAGGGCCATATATATGGAACTGTCCGGGTCTCACCCGCACGTTCCGGCTTTTGTATCTAACAATCTTGCTCCTTGTCGGGCCAGTCAAACTAATCGGCACGCTTCCGGATTCCATCCGCCGGCACCTGTTTGAAGCCACACTTTCCGGCTTGCTGTGTGTGAGGCACAAGGCGCTTTTGTGTCAACACACTTTTTGGCACGCCCGATGGGACACCCAAGTTCAAGTTCAAGATGCCCGAGACCAAAGAACGACCACATTCTAGAAGTGACCATGGACGACCGCCGAAGATTTGAGGAGATTGATTCAGCGAGCATGTGAGCAGCCAAACAGAAGTGTTTGTTGTCTTTCTCCAAGAACAAGAGCAATAAGATCATTCAAAAGCAAGCTTTGGCCGAGAGTCCTTCTTCCACACCAAACTCGACTACACCAAGAAGAAGATGCTAGGAAGATGTCGAGTTGATCCACCAAGCTTTGGGAGATACCATGACTAATCACAACTCAACTTTCCCGAACACTTTCCGCTCCATCATGGTCAAGACTTTCGCCCATCGGGCCGATAAATACTTTGAAGAGACCGTGGGACCAATTGGTGGACCTACGTACTTCAATCCACCAAAGACTGCTGGAGGTGAGAGAGCTGCTGGGAACGGTGGAACATCTGGATCCGGTGAAGCGCCAAAAGGAGGACTAGCGCCTAATGAATCACAGCAGCAACCACATCCTACTTAAGGCCAGATTGCATTTGGCACTACAGGGAATGTGCCACACTCGGCTTTCGAGTATCTCTAGCATCGAGGCAAAGCTGCAAAAGAATTTGTATGGAGATTGGTACACCGAGTTTGTTGATTACTCTTCTCTCAATGCTCACAAACCCGTGGTACAAGAATGCTTCGGGTCAATCTGCTGGAGGACAAGGATATGGACCTTCAGATTCATGTGTCGATCTCATCTTTCATAGGATGACTGATATGATGCAAAACCAGTTTGGATTGAAGCCTAAAAATCAATCCTACATGTACAAGTCTCCATATCCGTGAGTGGTACAACAAGGTGGCGCTTCCTCCATGGGTAAAACCTACAATGGACCTAACCAAGTTTTCTGGACAGGATGACACTAGCACCATAGAGCACATCAGTCGATATTTGATGTAGCTAGGTGAACCTTCTGCGGATGAAGCCCGGAGGATTTGCTACTTTCCATTGTCTCTCACAGGCCAGCTTTCACGTGGTTTACTTCCTTGTCGGCTAACTCTATTGGCACCGGGTAGAGCTGGGGCAAAAATTCCATTCATATTTCTTCACGGGTACCAATGAGAAGAAGCTGGTTGATCCGATGAGCTTAAGGTAGAGACCCAATGAGTCACCACAGGAGTACCTCCGCAGATTCAGAGAAACCAAGAATCTTTGCTATTCCTTGAATCTACCCGATGATCAGCTGCCAGGGATGGCCATAGCAGGTATGCAGCCGAATGTCAGAGAGAAGCTATTCGGCATGGACTTCGATGATCTTGGCCAGTTGTCACAGTGGCTAGCAATGATGAATAACCAAGCTCAGGGTTTCAGGAGAGACAACCGCTTCTAGAAGGGTAATGTTGCTAATGAAATGTATCAAAGTTTTCTGGAAGAAGCGGATGAATATGATGATGAAGATGAAGTAGCTGCAGCTAAGCTGGTTTGGGCAAAGGAGCCTACTCAAGTTAGTCAACGCTGGTTGAGGCAGCACAAGGTGACCTATGATTTTGATGTCTCTAAGTCAAACAAACTCTTTGAGCCGCTAGTCTAAGAAGGGCGTATCAAATTGCCAGAAGGACATCCAATGCTACGTCCCGGAAGGGGTAAAGGACAAGAAGTACTGCGGCTTCCACAACACCAACTCACTCCATCAATGATTGCCGAATGTTCGAGTGCGGATATAGAAGGCTATCCAAGAGGGGCACTTGAAATTCGATGGCAAGATGAAAGTTGATGGTCATCCTTTCCCTCAGAGTATGGTTTCTTTCTCCATGAATATGGTTTCTGTGAATGACCCTAAGAATAAGGGCAAGATGAAGGTGTTGACCTCTGATAGAGTAAAAGAAAGTGGTGCCGTGGACCCTAATCGGCAAATCACTCGAGAAGAGCTACAGCCAGAGGGTTCGGTTCCCGAATAGCCTGACCGAGAGAGGTGAAACTTCCAGGCCTAGGGTCACATCACGTATTTTATTAAACAAGTGGCAGAGGCAACAAGAAAAGGAGTATTACCAGGAGCAAAAGTTTATGGAGGAAAGACAGAGATATGAGGAAGAGATGTACTATAGGGAGTAAGAAGAGTACATGAGAGAACAGGAGCAGTCGCATTGGGGATGCTCATTTTTTAGGCATTGTTGGAATGAAGGTTTGAAAAACGCCGCCTAGGAACTACCCCGAATGCGTGATCGCACTTTGAGTACAAAGCAAGTCTCGAGCCAACCGCCGTCCGGTCCATGAAAGACTTGGAATTCAGTTTCCTGAGGACGATCGGCGCTTAAAAATGGGTAGCTCTAAAAATCAGCGAGGGAAGAGGTTTGCAGATCAAAACTGGGCTGATTATGAGGAGTATGATTAGGAGGAAGGTCCTTGTTAATATGTATGGCAAAAAGGACAGTGGTGCCCTCCAGGACTGAGGAAAAGCCAGAAGAGGAGAGTCCAGCGTTTGAGGAACAAGGAGCTTAAACTAGCAGCAGCCGAAAGGAAACAGGTGTGGCGTCCTAAGAAGAAACCTAATGAGTCCGGGTCCTTTGGGCCGATGCATGCATGGCTTTCTTCCTTCCATCGAGTTCAAGGCTCTCAAAAATCGATATTCAAGAAGAGGTGTATTCTGACTTTGATGAAAGTGTGTTTCAAGAATTGATGGCTCAACTTGTCTTGACACAGCAGGCAGTTTTTGAGAAACCAGTCAAGAATCGCCATTTGAAGCCACTTTATTTGAAGGGATATGTCAATGGCAAGCCTCTTACTAAGATGTTTGTTGATGGAGGAGCTACCATCAATGTTATGCCTTACACCACTTTCAGAAAGCTTGGGATGACTAGTGAAGATTTGCTGCAGACAGACATGGTTCTCAGAGATTTTGCCGGCAATCCTTCTGATACCTGGGGAGCTGTACACGTTAAGTTGATGATTGGGTCCAAAACTTTGATTACTACCTTCTTTGTCATTGATGGCAAGGGGGCATACAGTCTACTTTTTGGAAGAGATTGGATCCATGCTAACTGCTGTATTCCTTCAACCATGCATCAAATTCTTATTCAATGGGTTGGAGATGATGTTGAGATTGTTCATGCTGATGATTCTGTAAGTGTTGCTGCTGCAGAGCCTGCTTATTGGGAGTACGATGGTGTTGATTGTTTCTCTGGCAGAGTATGGGGAGAAGGTCCTGTAAATGTCTTCAATAGAGATCAACAGCCGATCCAAGCAGTCGGCTCTCACAGTAATTTTTAATGGGTAATCCAATCGATGGCAACAAAGGGAAGCTAGGGCATGGTTTTATGTCGGCCGACAAGTTAGAAGAAATAGATATTGGAGATGGTGACAAACCAAGGCCGACATATATCGCTGCTAGCTTAGATCAAGAGTATAGATTAAGGTTGATAGAACTTCTGAAGTAATTTAAAGATTGTTTTGCTTGGGATTACACAGAGATGCCTGGATTGGATCGTTCTATTGTTGAGCATCGGTTGCCCATTAAACCTGGATATCGTCCTTATAAACAACCTCCACGAAAAATATATAAAGAGGAGGTATTGGCCGACGTGAAGAAAGAGATTGAAAGATTGTTAGAAGCAAACTTCATTCGGCCATGTAGGTATGCAGAGTGGATTTCAAACATAGTACCAGTATACAAGAAGAATGGAAAGATGAGGGTTTGTATAGATTTCAGAGATCTTAACAAAGCCACACCAATGGATGGATACCCGATGCCAGTTGCCGATTTGCTAGTAGATGCAAAGAATGGGTCATGAGATCATTAGCTTTATGGATGGGAATGCTGGATACAACCAAATCTTTATGGCAATTGAGGATATTTCGAAGACAGCTTTCAGATGCCCCGGTCATATTGGTTTGTTTGAGTGGATTGTAATGACATTTGGATTGAAGAATGCCGGTGCAACCTATCGAGAGCCATGAATTATATCTTTCATGAGTTGATTGGCAAAATTGTAGAAATCTATATTGATGATGTGGTGGTCAAGTCCAAGAATCATGAAGGACATTTAGCCGATTTGAGAAGAACCTTGGAGTGCACTAGGAAACATGGTTTAAAAAATGAATCCAAACAAGTGTGCTTTCGGGGTCTTGGCCGGTGAATTCTTGGGATTTTTAGTTCATAAAGGAGGAATTGAGGTTGGGAAGAAAAAGCATGGAAGCAATAGACAAGGTTGTTCCTCCAACTAATCTTACAGAATTGCAATCATTGCCGGGCAAGATTAATTTTGTGAGGAGATTTATATCCAATTTATCGAAAGGATCTTGCCTTTTTCTCCATTGTTGAGGCTCAAGATGGATCAAGTGTTTTATGGGGTGACATACAACAAAAGGCTTTTGATGAAATCAAGGAATATATGAAGGCACCACCTGTGCTGGTACCACCACAACTTAACAAGCCTGTCAAGTTGTACGTGGCGGCCGATAGCCCGACGATAGGATCGCCCTCATGCAAGAATTTGAAGGAAAAGAAAGAGTAGTAGCCTATCTTAGCCGAAAGTTGTTAGATCCGGAAACAAGATATTCAGCAATAGAGAAGCTTTGTTTGTGTGTTTACTACTCATGTACCAAGTTTCAAAGATTATTTGTTAACTGCCGAATGCGTGGTAGTTTCTAAGTTTGATGTAATAAAACACATGTTATCAATGCCGATTTTGAATGGAAGGATCGGCCAATGGGTTTTAGCTTTATCGTAATTTGATTTGAGGTATGAATCGGCAAAAGCAGTGAATGGTCAAATAATTGCTGATTTTATTACTCAACATCGTGATCTTTCGCTGAAATGATGAGCATTGCGCCTTGGGCTTTATTCTTTGATGGCTCGCCTTGTGACAAAGGCGGTGGTGCTGGTGTTCTTCTCGATTTCTCCACGAGGATAACTTTTGAATATGCTATTCCCATTGAGCCTTATGTTACCAATAATCAAGCGGAGTATGAAGCATTGCTTAAAGGACTTCAACTTATAGAGGTAAAGGTCATGTTGCGCTTGAGATTTTTGGGGACTCTAAATTAGTAATCAACCAACTGACCAGCCAATATGGGTGCAAAAATGATATATTGAGGAGTTACTATGAAGAATGCCGAGAGCTTTTGAAAAGTTTTTGAGTAGTAACCTTGCACCATATTCCTAGAGAACATAATGAAGAGGCAAACAAGCTAGCTCAAACCGCTTCTAGTTACCGTGAGAATCGAGAGGTCTTTGCTATAGATGAGTATGCTTTCGGTAATAATCAAATGGTTAATGATATGGAGGAGTGAAATTGCCAATTATCTCGTGAATCCATCACAGAAGGTTTCCCAAAGCTCAGGTACAAGGCTCTCAAGTTTGTGCTTCTCGATGATCGATTATACTATAAATCCATAGATGGAGTGCTACTCAAATGCTTGGATCAAGAAGAAGCCAAGAAGATGATGTATGAAGTGCATGAAGGATTATGTGGTGCACATCAGTCACCCTATAGGATGAAGTGGATAATTAGAAGGACGGGTCATTTTTGTCCAACCATGTTGGAGGATTGCTTTGAATATTATAAAGGATGTCAAGATTGCCGAGAGATTCGGCAATATTCAAAGAGCTCCAAAGATCTTGCTATGAATCCAATAATCAAACCTTGGCCATTCGAGGGATGGGGCATAGATTTAATTGGTCGATTCATCCTCCATCCAGTAAGGGGCATAAGTTTGTGCTTTTGGCCATAGATTATTTCACCAAATGGGTTGAAGCTATCCCTTTGAAGAAAGTTACATCAAAAAATATGATCGCTTTCATTAAGGAGCATATAATTTACAGTTTGGGATCCCTCAAACTATCACAACCGATCAAGGAACTTAGTTTACTTCCTCGGAGTTCTGTGATTTTGCTGAAGATATGGGGATCAAGCTATATAATTATTCTCCTTATTATGCACAAGCCAATGGCCAAGCGAGGCGTCAAATAAAATTATAATCAAAATTATCCAGAAGAAGATTGATGAGAAGCCAAAAAAATGGCATTTGGTCCTCAATGAAGCTCTGTGGGCTTACCGAATGGCTTGCCATGGATCTACACAGATGTCTCCCTATGAGTTGGTATATGGTCATCATGCTTGTGTTGCCGTGGGAATTGCGGTGGATTCTAGGCGAGTTGTGTTGTAAAAAAATTTGAGGAACGAGGATTATAAAGATCCGATGATGGATGAATTGGAAGATTTGCATCAAATTCGTCTTAAGGCATTGGAAAATATTGAAAGGAACAAGATGCGTGTTGCCAAATACTATAACAAGAGAGTTAGAGTAAAACAATTTGCGTAAGGGGACTTGGTTTGGAAGGCTTTATTGCAAATTGGAACGAAGGACAAGGCATTTGGCAAATGGTCTCCAAATTGGGAAGGACCTTTTCGGATATTGAGGTGTGTGCCTGGCAATGCATACATTTTAAAGACTTTGTTTGGAGAAGAATTTACAAAGGCCATCAATGGGAGATTTCTCAAAAAGTATTATCCCAGTGTTGAAGTTGATTCGTGAAATACAAATTGATTCAACACAAATAGCCGATGGATAAACATCGCCTTTAGCCGAAAAATACTCCATGGATTGAGAATAGCCGACACAGCATGTGTCGCCTTTAGAGAGTAAAAACAAACACACAACAAAATTGAGTTGTGAAGAGAAGTGGCTTTAGCATTTGAGCTTAGTAGGTTTATCGGAGGAGGAGAAAGCTGAAGCACATTGAATGTGAATATTAGGCGACGCGTGAACGTGCCAGAAATTGACTTTTTTTATTATTTTCAGCAAGAAGTCGAGATCTAATCGGCTAAGTTGACGTCACGCATTCGGAAAAACGTTCTTTGGATTGCTCTATTCGGGAGAGCTCAGGGTCGATTGGCAATCAAAGAAAAGAAAAGTGAAATGCGCAATCGCAAGACAATCACAGACAAGCATCTGAACATTGGATAAGCATGCATCAAGAACAAGTTATTATTATCCAGTTCACCCTAGTACAAACTACTCCTCGAACAACTTGTTGAGGACAGATTGAGCATGGGTGGACTCGGCGATGGCTGCGGCGTGATCCCCGTACTGCTCCAGGCATTCGTCGATGTCCTCAACGCCCCTCCCGGAGGCCCGCCACTAAAGCCGACCGGTTGCACGGAGTAGTCCTCGCCGGTCTGGGTTGACATGGCTGCCAGCCCCATGGAAGCACCGAGATGAATGCCGTGAACGGCAACTTCATCGATGCGGCCCTCCACTGCGTCCAGGCGCGCCTCTGGAGTCTCCCCCTGGGCGTTCACCTTGCTGGCGACTCTGTTCGCCGCCGCCTTCAGGTGGTCGCGTTCTCCGCCGACAGGGCTGCAACAAAGTAAGCAGATTAATCGGAGACAGGGAGGAATCATGGAAAAGATTCAAGCAGGGTTTTTCTCAACCCGGTGATGGCGTCGCAGAGTTGCCTCCTCTGGTCCTCCCAGTCGGCCTGCTCCACGTCGAACTGCTTGGAGACCTCCCAAGCTCCTTCCGGGCCTCGTCCCTTTCCTTGCGGAAATTGGCGGCCTCCCAATGAGCATATTGAGGTTCCTCGTCCTCCGCCGGACCCCAAGGGTTTGGGTCGTAGGAGTCGAGGCGTGGTCGGCGCCGACGAGGAACCGGAGGAATCGGAGGAGGAGGAGCTAGAACTAGAGACTGGGTGCATCAGAGTGCCCGCACCGGGCGGTGGGAGAAGATGGCTTTGGCCAGTGAGAACCCTCGCTCTAGCAGATTGAAAAATCAAGAATCAACAAGGGTGAACAGAGGAATAAAACCGCAAGGGGGCACGAAATCGATCCTTACCCGTAGCGTTGACGGCGCGCCGTGCACGGCTTCCCTCTGCTTCCTCCTCGGTGGCGCGCTTGCCGCGATCATCACCGTTGGCCATTGCTACTGTGCAAACGCTTGGATTTCTTCTAAACTGCTTGAAGGAGAAGGTGAAGGAGCGGAAGCAAAAGCATTTGGTTTGAGATATCAATGAAGGCCGACGGGGGAGCGGTTTCATTTATAGGCCGGCTAGCAAGGTCGTGGGCCGTAATATGGATGGAGTCATGGTGTGTATCCCAAGATTAGATCAGGAATGCCAAACGACACAAAGAGATTTTTCGGGCCGTTGCCGATCAGGCTGGATTCGCTAAATTAAAACCCTTACTACTTCGAGGGAGGATCAGCTATGCTCTTAATCAGCAAATTGAAGGCGTTCGGCTATATTTTCAATCAGACGGCTGAAGGCATTCGGCTATATTTTCAATCGGTAAATTGAAAAGCAAGAGCATAAACTACAACAAAGTCTAGAAGCAAGAAACGTCTGATCATTCAAAGATGCGGTGTATAGCACTTAAAAGTTTTGGCAAGCAGTTTACATGCTCCGATGGAGCTTAATTGCAGCTATGGCCTCGACCTTGATTCCTTAATCCTGGAATTCAGCTGTTCCAGTTGAGCTTCTAGTTGGATTTTCTCCTTTTCCATAGCTTCCAGTTTGGGTTGCAATATCTTCAAGGAGCTTTTGGCAGCCTCAATCTGGGAGTGTAAATCTTTAGCCTTCTGCTTCTTTACAGTTCTATCATTTAGCAAGACAGACCTGGAAGCTATGTTCCTGCTGGCCCTGGTGACTGCAGCAAAATGATCATCCAAACGAGCCACAGATTCCGGTGCAGTCTTGAGGGCAGGAGGGATCTCTTGATCAATAAGCTCGGCTAAGGCTCTTATTCGGTTAGCTTCCCTAATCAAGATGTTTATGTCCTTATCCAGCAGAAGGACAATGTCTTTTAGCCGAGCTTGGTTCTCTTCAGACAAATTCTGCTGTGAAGTAGCCTCTTCACCTTGTTCAGTGAGGTATTCATCAAGGTTGAAGGAATAGCTGGCAGTCGGCTTGGGGTTGTCCTGAAAAGGAGATGTGATTAACCGACTGAATAGAATTTTTTGATAATGATGAATCAAGGCAGGATGTTACCTTTGTGATGGGGTTTACCTCTGAAATTTGTGCACCTTCACTTAAAGGAGGAGCATTGAAAGCTTGCACAAGCTGAGATTCTCCTTGGTCATGCTGGCTGGTGTCGGATGAATGCACAGTTATAGGAGATCCTTGCTCAAACACAGCCTGATCCTCAATTGTTTGTTGCTGAGGAGAATTAACTTGAGTACCAGAAGATGATGAACTTGAATCATGATGAGAGGAGGACTCTTCTGCCATTTTCTCAATCAGTTGATCTGTTTCTAGGATACAAAAATGCCAAGATGAGAACACTATGAAAAAAACTTGGCAAGAGGAAAAAGGAAATTATCATTTGAGAGTTATTACCAATCTGCTCATTAGTTTCATGGACTTCTTTGCTTGTAGCAAGAGTTTGGGAGGATCTCCCACTAGTTATTGGGACACTCACCGGCCCTGAAGTGTTTATTTGCAGCTACACAATGGGGAATACAGTAAAAGGCCAAATTCATTGTCAAATAATAATCAAAAGGATTTATACCTCGGGGAGATGGTTTGGCCCTTCTTGACCTTGGTTTCTTGGGCACATTGACATCTTTGCTTGACCCAGCTAAAGCTTTCCTTTTTCTGGTTCTTTTTGGGGATGCTCCAACCCAAGCCACAGGGGTTTTCATGAAAGCTTCCAAAGTTAGACCATTGTGTCCTAAGGCCGGCTTGGGGCCAGCACGGTGATACTGGACCACCTTGGAGGGAGGAGTAGGCTCAGCATCCTGAAAATGATATATTTGGCCAGGATATGCAAAATTAGCCAAGAAGCAGGAAATTGTGGATTCAAGGAGGTTACCTCGCTGTCAGAAGCAAATTGAGGTTGCAGGTCTTGGCATAAAGGATGTACTGGTATGTTGAAAATGTGAGCATGCCATTCTTGCCACCAAGAAGCCAACAGGGGATGAGCAGCTTCTATCAACCCAAATGGAGATGGTTCATATACTGACAAGTCCCATCCAAGCTCAAAGACCTTTTTGGCTTCTATGTCATCTTTTATTTCTTCCCTGGGCCTTATGACATTGGAAAAGAACAGCCTTGGGGGCAGTTGGCCACATCCTAATTGTCTGGCAGCCATATTTGGATGGTAAAATTCATAAGAGGGATGCAGTAACCTCCCATGATGGAACTCTCGCCGGCGCGAGTGCATGGCTTGATGAAAGAGTTGAAAACCTCTGTAGAATGCTTATCTGAACAACCAGACTCATAGTTGAATTTACAAGGAAGGGTCAGATCTTCATTTTCTCTGTAAGGAAGCCAGAGTACATTGTCAAAACCTCTGAAGAAAAGCTTGAAGAGGTGGCCAATATCCATGTCAATGATGATAGAAGATGCTGCTTCTCCATATGTCTGACAAGCTTTGGTCTTTGCTTTTCCATCTTCAGCATAACTAACTGAAGGAAAGCTCAGGTTACGAAGGTCAACAGAGACTATCTGGTGCATGTACAGTTGTAGCCACATTTGCACTAACCACCAAGGGCCATTCACACAGGATATTTCCCCATTTTCCCGCATTTGGGCAAAGGTCCGGTGCATCATGTGATAAACAGCCCCTAAAAGATATTTGCCCAACGGAATTTTGGCACTACCGCCTAGATCCTCAGCCATCACGATGTGATTCAAGGTTGGTTGATTGGATTTCCCACAGAAGATGAATCTGCACAACCACATATTCATGAAGGCTCTGTATTCCTTATCGGACCAGCACCGGATGACATATATGTCTTAATATAGGCTGGTCCATCCACCTCCTGACTTGACAACTTTTTGGTTGCTGGTTCTCCTATATTTAGAAGGATACACTGGCTCTGTCACATTCAAACCAGTCATCATGAATACATCAGCCAAAGTGATGGACATTAGGCCGTGGCCAAAGATAAAAGAATTGGTAGCATCAGACCAAAAATGAGCGGCTGGTATCAGAAGGGAGTCATTCATGGGCGTTTCTGACAAAGATAGCTCTAAAACAATGATGTATATCTGTTGACGTTTCTTAACGCACACAGATAAATCCGCAAGCGCACGGAATTGTCGTTGTAGCTTTCACCCGGAAATATTCAGGGTATCGTATTTTCCACAGGGAACGGTTGCGCTCTAATCTTTGAGCAGGGTCACCCTAGGATAACTATGAATAGTGAGGTATCTCTATGGGCTCGGGTTTCGAGGCAGGATTTCTAAAGTCCGTTGTCTACTCACTTCGGGCACCGCCCACGCCAAGGGCGACAAGTCCGGCAATTAGCACTAGCCGCACCGAGCGAACGGGGGATTTCAAGGGACGGACAAGGCTTGTCACGACCAAGCCGCCTACCCCTCAACCGTGGGATGCGCCACAAAAGGTAGGTGAACGCTAGCCCAAACACCACGTTTGCACTACCATCCACAACGCTTGGGTCGTACAAGGTTCCCCGGTCAAAGAGTTCCTTCTCCAAGAGTTACGACCCGAAGGTACGACTACCAATCCCGCAAGTCTACAACAGCTAAGATAATATACTTGAAGAACAATAAGCCGAAAGATAATCACAAGCTTTCTCACCAAAGTGTAAGTAGCTTGTAGAGGTACAAGCGACGAAGTGCAGACAACTCCAAAGACTCCGACTTCCTAGGAGCCGCGGGCACACCAGGGCGGACCGGCAACTCAATTAGAAGGAACCAAACTTCCTTCTAGCCTTTCCTCTCTCACTCTCCATTAGAACTAAGAGGGGGAAGAAGAACAAGAATGGAACTCTCTCCTCTCTATTACATTGTGGCTCCTCCTTGTGTTGTATGGAATTGGTGTGTGTTGAATGAGGGGGAGAGAGCCTCCTTTTTATAGGTAGAGGAGAGGGGCTCTTTGGAAAATGGCCATCCTCACATGGAAGGAACCAAACCGACCTTGGAACACCTTCCTAATCAGCCCAAACCGACCAACCAAGGGCTGGAAACCCCGTTTGGAAGGTGCACGAACCGCCTCCCTGAGGTTGGGCCGAAATCCTCGGGGAGGTGCGGCCGCACCAGGAGGTGCTTGGCGCACCCCCCCTGGCTCGGCCGGCCCGGTTTCGGTGGGGTGTCGTCTTCCGTCATGAAAAGTTGTGGGCCGGGCTTTGCTCGCCCGCTTTTGATGTTTTGGGTCGATTTGCTCTTGGGCTTGAGTTTTGCAATTATGCGCTTTCCGGATGGCGTACTTTGGTCCATTTTCCACTTGCTTTTATTATAAATCTGCAAAATAAAATACAAGACACTACAAGTGGAATTTATTAGTGATAAATGCATATGAGTATAAAAGGTTTAATTTTACTCCTTTATGGTAGTAAGTTGACGGAAAAATATGTCGTTGGTTACCGTCAACAAACTCCCCCCTGCTTACCCCTTTGCGCGTCCTCGAGCAAAAGAGATAAGTACTTGGTTGTTGATCAGGAGTTGCTACTATTCCGATTACGTTTTACAAGTGCCGGGGTTATAATAAGATTTTCTACTAGAGTTTGAATAAAATGGCACATCTTTTTCCCACCCTTTTATTACCTTTCATCGTAGCGGGGCTTTCTAGCTTTTCTCAAAGCCTTGGGGCGGTTGCCAGATAGAACGGTTATAACAAAGGTGCTTATCATTCATCCTTTTGATCAACTTTTTATCCGGGTTTTTATTTAGATAAAATTTTATTTTTATATTTTTTTTCGAGAAAGCATGGGCTTTATTGCTATATATTTTTTTTTTTGGAGAGGTGGGCTCTGCTCGCCCTAGACTTTTGTCTTTTATTTCCTCTCTTTTCTTTTTTCTTTTTTTTTTAAGAGATGTGGGCTCTACTCGCCCTTGGACACTTGTCCATTTTTCATCTCATTTTTCATCATTTTTTTTAGCATAGCCCATATCTTTTCTCTTTTCAAAGTATAGATTCCCGGATGTCAAGTTTCTCTTTTTTTGGGCTAAGTCATAGCAAATCCATTTGTACCATATCGTATTTGGCAACAACTTAGACTAGATAGAGCCTATGCAACCCACATGAATCAGGTTTTTCGGGATGAGTTTTTAGAATTAGCCACTAAACCCAAACTTTAGAGAAATTCGAATTATAAACTAGGCACAGGGCGAAATATAAGACAAAGCAACTATTCATCATTTCAACGAGGGACTAAAACTAAACATTTTCATAGCTCATATGTATAGGAATGGAATTTTTGTCTCCCCCTTCTTTTTTTTTTTATAGCATAACTCATCATTTCATAAGATAGAGAATATAATCAAAATGTGAGATACACGTTACCTTTCTTGGAGTCCTCCCCAAGCTAGCTCTTTACTTACCTTTCATGGTTGTACTAGCTTGTGCGCGCAATGATTTGAGTTGTGATTGGTCGCGTGGTTGGAGGCTCCCCCAAGCTTGCCTTTTGATGTCATCACCAAAAACAGGACAAAAAACTTGGGGTTGAAAGGTATATCCCCTCTTCTCTCATTTCTCCTCCTTACCTTCTCTCCCCTTTCTTTTATTATTATTAATGTGAGATGTGAGAGTGAGAGTTTTGCACAAACCACCGTTTGAAGGGGAAGGAGTTAATGGTAGTCGTTCGTTTCATCCTTCTCCGTCGTGAATTGCTCTCGGTGTTCGTGCATTTGTGTTGGGGAGATCTCGGATGGGTTTGCTTGTATGCTTGAGAGACCTCCCCACACTTATTATTGTACCTACTTTATTTTAAACAAAGAAAACAAAACAACAACAAACACATGGCTCTATCGACAAGAATACCGTGGAGCCTTTATTATGATGATTATATATTTTTTTTGTTTATTTATTATTATAATTTTTTTCCGTTCACCTTAGCATCACTCGAGCAAGGCTAAAATAAAGAAGCATTGAAAACATAGCCTTGATCATCTCCAACATAAGATACTCCCATGACAACAAAGCTTGAGTTCATTAATCAAGATCCAACACCATGTCGAATTTTGATTAAAGGAGATCTTTTTAACCTAAGCACCATGCTCAATTTAAAAAGATCTATGAATGCATTACGCGTGTAAATGTACCCAAACACAAAGCATATGTCATAACAAAGGAGGCATGAAATTGTATGTTCGTAACTATGGAGACAAAAATGAGTAAGAGTGTTTGGTGAACATTTATTTCCCTTGCATACACGGGATATACTTACCGACAAAGCACCTATGGATGAAGCATTGAAGTTGTTCTTTGCGGTTTCCGTGATGGCCCCCTCGCCTGTGTGCACCTCAAGGCTAGGCCACACACACACACGTCTTGCATGGGCCATGGGTCTTGATGGTAGCAACAAAGGATGAGAGACAAACCCTTCTTGCTTGTTGAAGCAATGATGGGTGGAGTCAGCAAAGATTTTGATATGTATCTTGACCATGCGGGGCCAACTCCAAGCTCCTCTCTCTCTTATTATTATTATTATTATTATTATTTTTCAACATCAATTTTCTTTTTCTTTTTTTTTTTTCTCATCTCTCTTTTTTTTACCTTGTCTCTTCTCTCTTCTTTTTTTTTTTTTTTTTACATTTTTTTCCTTTTTTTCATCTCTTTTTTTTAGCAAGGCAGGGCTGACATCATCTTTTTATTCACTCATAATTTTTTTTGTATGATCCCTTGGTGGATGGAACTTGGGATTGTCACCATCTTCCCCACACACTTAGACTTTTGTGTAAAAGTCAAGTGTGCAAGGTCCGGTCTCCTCTTGAGCATGTTCCATCACCCATGAACATCATAAATATATTTTTTTAAGCCCTCATGTTCTCGAGCCGCCGCATGCCTCTTTGTTCTTCTTAGTCGATCTCCACCCGAAATGGTTAGCGACAAAGAATACCCGAAGGTGCATACTAACTTGATAGCATGTTCTTGCTTTTATTAATAAGAAGAGAAAAAACTTTTTTTTTTTTTTTTGATAGTCCAGGGTATCTCCCGGCGGTGCTTTTTTATGGTCATAAGCTTGACCGTGGGAAAACATCCTGCAGCTGATGGTGGTGAAGTTCCCGTTTCACCACTAAGAATTTAGCTTTACGCTCAAGCTGCAAGGTTAGCGTCATCATGCTACTACGAGGCTTGCAACCATTCTTTAAAAAGGTTTACAAAGAGAACCAAGAGGTGGTTGTAATTTTCGTCGAAGCACTCGGCTAGAAGCAAGACAAACTCAAGAAGACCCAGAGGTGAGCATGTAAGAAGTCTCAAGTGACAACTTGTTATGCTCAAAAAACAAATTTACGCTTGGTTTCAAGAGTTGTCGCTTCGTGCATGTCCATGGCACATGAGGTTTTTCCTCAAAAGATGTGTCATGAAGGACGAACGTTGAATTTTGACCATTGTCAAGAACAACGCCTCTTAGCGGCCGTAGGGACATGACTTGCGTTAGTGTGAGGGCGACAGGTGTTTCGTTTCACTAAGATGTGAAAACAACTTGGGTGAAACGAGTAGAGTTATAAACTTTGCCTTCTCGAGCGGGTTTTGGTTGGGAAGATGCTTCGCCTTTAGGATGTCTAGGTGTGAGGCGGAAGCAATCTTTCCCAACTTCTCATCATGGCTTCCCTCTATAGGTTTTTCGTGAACAAGCTTCTTTTTTTTTTCGAGAGGGTAGCCTATGAGAAGATTGAAGTCAAGGATCAGAGAGATATGGAAGTCTAAGTGCACCTCGGTTCACGAGGTTACGCCATCATCCTTGAATTCAATCGCGAACTCCGGGGATCTAAGCATTCCTTCCTTCGGTGTTCATGGTTCGGGAGAGGGCTCAACGAGTCGGTTCCAATGGCGGTAAGGGTAATGGCTCGACCGATGAGGGCTCCTCAATGCTTGACATGCCCTTAATGTGGAGGGGAAAATGTTCTACAACGGGAGAAGCAAGCTTCTCTAGGATGTGTTCAAGGGTTTTCTTATGTTCCGTTGTAGGTTTACGTGCAAACAACCCTCCAATGGTCATGTCAAGGCATAGGGCAGCATCTATGTCAAGACCCAAAAACATATGCAAAGGCACACTATCGGGTAATGACAAGTCTAGGCTAATATGTATAAACATTATATACCGGCCTAGGCTGCACCTATGGACTCCCTTCTCATCCTATTTGAAATCGAGGATTGTCCTTGGTAGGCATTGATGGGGAAGAATGCTAGACAAAAATTGTCTTTGAGTTCTTCTCGGTCCCCATTCAAACTTCCTACGACAATAGTGTACTATTGTTTTGCTTTCCCTATGAGGGAGAGCGTAAACAAATTCCACATGTGAAGTTCTTGGATCATGCTAGGAATGCCGAGACATGATCATAATCCCTCGAAATCTCGTAGGTGGCAACATAGATTTTCAAAATGGTCACCGGAGATGGAGTGCCCGAACAAAAGTTTTTTTAAATTAGGGTGAGTTCATAGCCGGATAAAAATTTTGGATTTGAAAAAGATATTGGCTCTTGTGAACTCCCCATTGAAGCGAAAGGTTTTTGAAATTGAGTAGGCTTCATTTTGAAAAAGAAAAATAAATAACTATTTTTGTGTTTTTTTTTTTGATACAACACACGGGTGCTCTAGGCTCGAGAGAATTACGACTACCGTTCCCGACAACGGCGCCGTAAAGCTTGTTGACGTTTCTTAACGCACACGCATAAATCCGCAAAGCGCACGGAATTGTCGTTGTAGCTTTCACCGAAATATTCAGGGTATCGTATTTTCCACGGGGAACGGTTGCGCTCTAATCTTTGAGCGGGGTCACCCTAGGATAACTATGAATAGTGAGGTATCTCTATGGGCTCGAGGTTTTGAGGCGAGGATTTCTAAAGTCGGTTGTCTACTCACTTTCGGGCACCGGCCCACACCCAAAGGGCGATGTCCGGGCACTAGCACTAGCGCCGCCGAACGTGGGGGATTTCAAGGGACGGACAAGGCTTGTCACGACCAAGCCGCCTACCCCCTCAACCGTGGGATGCGCCACAAAAAGGTAGGTGAACGCTAGCCCAAACACCACGTTTGCACTACCATCCACAACTCTTGGGTCGTTACAAGGTTCCCCGGTCAAAGAGTTCCTTCTCCAAGAGTTACGACCGAAGGTACGACTACCAATCCCGCAAGTCTACAACAGCTAAGATAATATACTTGAAGAACAATAAGCCGAAAAGATAATCACAAGCTTTCTCACCAAAGTGTAAGTAGCTTGTAGAGGTACAAGCGAAGCGGGTACCGACAACTCCGCACTCCGACTTCCTAGGAGCCGTGGCACACCGAGGCGGACCGACAACTCAATTAGAAGGAACCAAACTTCCTTCTAGCCTTTCCTCTCTCACTCTCCATTAGAACTAAGAGGGGGAAGAAGAACAAGAATGGAACTCTCTCCTCTCTATTACATTGTGGCTCCTCCTTGTGTTGTATGGAATTGGTGTGTGTTGAATGAGGGGAGAGAGCCTCCTTTTATAGGTAGAGGAGAGGGGGCTCTTTGGAAAATGGCCATCCTCACATGGAAGGAACCAAAACGACCTTGGAACACCTTCCTAATCAGCCCAAACCGACCAACCAAGGGGCTGGAAACCCCGTTTGGAAGGTGCACGAACCGCCTCCCACGAGGCTGGGCCGAAACCGCCTCGGGGAGGGTGCGGCCGCACCAGGTGGCGCTACACCCCCGGGCTCGGCTTTGGCCCGGGTTTCGGTGGGGTGTCGTCTTCCGTCATGAAAAGTTGTGGGCGGGCTTTGCTCGCCCAGTTTTGATGTTTTGGGTCGATTTGCTCTTGGGCTTGAGTTTTGCAATTATGCGCTTTCCTGATGGCGTACTTTGGTCGATTTTCCACTTGCTTTTTATTATAAATCTGCAAAATAAAATACAAGACACTACAAGTGGAATTTATTAGTGATAAATGTATATGAGTATAAAAGGTTTAATTTTACTCCCTTTATGGTAGTAAGTTGACGGGAAAAATATGTCGTTGGTTACCGTCAACAATATCCATAATTTCCCAATTCTCACCATGTTTTCCTCAAGGATCCTCCGATATCAATTCCGCCATCCTACGATTGGAGGAAACGGCCAAGTCTTGAAGGTATATGGCCATTGATTCGGTGGGGTGACCCCGAGTTGAAAGGAATCCTCGAGTTTCTTTTCGCAATGAATTGATCGGGTCCGGGTTCCCCATTGGTCCAAGAAAATAAGAATCTGGTTCGCGGTGTAAGGAATCAAAATTCCGTCTTTGTATTCCTTCGAGAGAAAGGGGAAAAAAATTGAATCGAAAGGAGGGAATCGGACGTAGAAGTTACCGAATGTGCGGGATAAGCAAAGATTACCTCTGGAATTCCATCTTGGGTTGCCATTGAAGATTCGAGCTTGAACCCGGCAGCACTCTAGGGTTTCGAAAATTTGGGCGGCGGCTGCAGTGTCGAGCGAGAGATGAAGTTTTGAACAAAGTGTTGACCTAGGCAAACTGTAGAAAACGTGGTCAATTTTGGAATAAAATTACTTTTATCCCAAAATTGAGGGGGCATGTGTTAACACCGAATTTTGGTAAGCCTAACAGATGACAAGTAGGCCGGTACAAGATGCTAATAATGAACTCATGAAGAACATTCGGCAAAGGATGGGTACATGCGGCTTTCGGGAACTCTCTTTGCGGTCGGCTATCTATGACAATTCGGCAAATGAGAGGTAGGCAACCTTCCGTGCGTTCGCTATCTGCTGATAGCATTCGCAAACGAGGGATGGCGAGCAGAATAGCCGAGTGGGAAGAAATCACGATGACAAGGCCTCGTCGACTCAAAAAAAGCTTGGAGCTTAAGTTGTCTTATTTTGTTAGGGTTTTCCCCTTGTAATCGTATTCCTTTAGGACTCGTGTCATGTCGGGTATAAATATAGACCCTCGACTATTGTAAGAACCTCGTTTCACAATCAATACAACCAAACCGGCCCCGTGCCAACTTCAAGTCGTTTTGTCGTGTCGTTGAGTTCTTCGAGAAGAGCCATCGATCCGTCGACCTCTGTAAGTTCCGGCAACCTTGCTATCATGTCTAGTATCATGCGGTGGATTTAGATTATGATGCAAGTAGTCTTGTTTATCTCGATTTGGATGGCCGTCGGCGCGGCGCGCCGCTTGAGAATCGGGAAGTCTTTGCTTATGCTTTGTTATCTTGATTTGGATGGCCGTGGCGGCGGGCGTTTGCTTGATAGCTTAGCGAGGCAACGATAGTTATCGGCTCTATTAGATTTGGCAAGATCTAGTAGATTCATTAAGTTACCACGTGTTGCATGCTTTTAATGTTTTATATATTTGTAACACTCTTTTTGCCCAATCTAGGTTGATAAGGCTCGGCTCCATATTTTTATAGATCTGTTTGTCCTTTAATGTTTTTATGTTCATCTTATCTTTGTGACAAATAGATCACGTGTCTACAATAGCCAAGTTAGGTCAATCTAGGTTGTCACGTGTTGCGGGTTCATGCATGTTAGATGTAAGTAGACCTTGACAGAACTAGGTATCGTGCGGCAGATGTAGGTTTTTGGGATACTCTAGAGCTAGTCATCTGGTGGACTAGATTTCGGTTTAATCTGATAGGTTTTACTTGTGTTTACTTGTTTGTTCCTTCTTCATGGACCCCAATTCGGCAAACTTGCCGAATATGGTTATGCTTTCACGAGTAACGAGTATTCATAGATCTATTTGAGTAATTGCGTGCTTTTAGCTTCTCATGACTAGATCGTATCATGTGGTGGATTCATCTAGTTGTAAGGAGTGGTGTAGATCTCAAGTGAGTGGTATCATGCGGTGGATTAGCTTGCTAGGGTTTATGCTAGATGGGTTTAAGAAGGCTAGACGTGCGGCAGACTAGTTGGATTAGGCCTATGCATGTTTTATTCAATTAGATTTATATTTATGAGTTACCTGTTTATATCTATCATGTTGGATGGTCTTATTGGTCCATGTTATATGCTTTCAATGATACATGATGTTTATGACCAGTTTCACTTGTTCAAACATGTCTTCTTTATGTTCATTAAACAATCATGCTTTACATGCCTTTACTTTCATAATAGCCGAATGCTTCATTTAACCTGTTGGCAAACAGCTCCCATAGCTGTATGTCATCGTAAGTGGCTTCAGGGCCGTATATATGGAACTGTGCGGGCTCACCCGCACGTTCCAGCTTTTTGTATCTAACAATTTTGCTCCTTGTCGGTTTCAGGTCAAACTGACCGGCACGCTCCGATTCCAACCGCCCGGCACCTGTTTGAAGCCATGCTTTCCGGCTTGCTGTGTGTTCGGCACGGTGTGCTTTTTGTGTCAACAGTGAGGAATAAAATAAATCAAGGGGAGAAGGGACTGTCAGGAGATGCAGTTGCAGTGGTAGTCACACAACTCATGGCTGATCTGGGCAGAAAAAGAATTCAGCAACCGGCCAGTACACAGCCGCCAATGCCTCCAGGATGGTGTAAACCTCCAATAGACCTACTAAAGATTAATGTAGATGGCTCCTTCATTCTAGCGAATTTGCAAGGAGGTTGGGGCTTCATAATTCGTGATCATGATGGAGAGCCGGTTCTTGCAGGAGCTGGACGCCTTGGTGCATTACCAAACGCTCTAACAGCTGAGGCAAATGCATGTAAGCAGGCTCTCCAAGCGGCCACTGACTATGGCATCTCAAGGATTCAGTTGGAGACAGACTCGGTTGTTCTCAAGCAAGCTTTGCAGTCTACTTCGATGGACTTGGCGCCATGTGGAATGTTAATCATAGATACTCGTTCCCTGCTGAGAGAACACTTTATGTGTAATGCTATCTTATCTGTTCCTAGAGCTTGTAATTCAGTGGCTAATGATCTAGCTAAATTAGCTCTGAGTTGGGACCCCGGTGAGCTCCATGTGTGGGCTCTCCCCCTCCCAGAGTTTGTAAAAACAATTGTTACTCGCGATTCGGTCGAGTTCATGGTTGCAATGCAAAGGCCATAGAGCCATAATTGTTATAAAAAAACTCTTTAGAATAAAAAAGCAATATCATGCTATATATCGATCGATATTCATTCGGTGAAGAACACATCCATGTCCTCTGAAGGTGTAATTCTGTCATAAGCATTGCCATGTGTATGCTTGGTCAGACTGGAGAGTAGGAAGGCTAAGTTTGAACTGTAGCAGTTGTGCTGTGCACGGTGAGCGCGCCCACGATGGCGAGGTCCTCTAACAGTTTTATTTCTACTCCTTTGTATCTATGTTTAGGTGTGTGTTCAGTTGCTTATTGTAAGTGAGGTGCTGGTATAAGTATCTCGGGACTCTAGTGTTTGAGTTTAAGTCAAGAACCGCCATTGTAAACGTGTGTTGTTGAAACCATCCATAGTGAAAAAGGGCACTGTCTCCCAGTGGTCAGCCGGACAGTTGTGATCGCCATTGCTGTATTCTTGTGTTCTTCATCGAATTCCTCGTGTTCTAGGTTAGCCACTTGCATAGAGGTCTGTGATTTGCATGTTCTAAACCAACATTTGGTATCAAAGCCATAATCACACGCCTGATCCACCATACATCTGCGGAGATGACAGGGAGCGGTTCCGGCGGAGGCGGCGGTGAGCGCGGCGAGCGGTATGTGTACCCGCAGCTCACCAACGTCGATTACACGAGCTGGAGCATCCATGTGCAAGCAATCATGGAGGACCAAGGTGTGTGGGAGGTAGTAGAGCCATCAGCGGAGGCGGGAACGTCCGAAGGTCAGGCCACGGCGGCGGCGAAACTGGCAAAGGACAGGAAGGCGAAGGCGCATCTTCTTCAAGCTCTGCCCGATGATCTACTCATGCTGGTGGCGAAGATGAAGACCGGGAAGGAGGTTTGGGACTGCCTCAAGGAGCGGTTCGTCAGTGCGGATCGTGTGAAACGATGCGAGGCTACAAACCTTGATGAGCGAGTTCGATGCGCTGTGCATGAAGGAAGACAAGAGCATAGATCAGTATGCAAGCAAGATCTCAGCCATGTCGGGTGAAGTACTCCAACCTGGGTGGATCCCTCGGCGACAAGGCTATGGTAAAGAAACTGTTCGATACTATACCTGATCGTTATATCAATATGGTTGCTGGGATCGAGCAGTTTGTGGATCTGAAGAAGCTCACATATGGAGATGCGGTTGGTCGACTCAACGCATTTGAGGAGCGAACCCGGCAGGGAGCTGGAGGCGCTAGGGTGACGGCAGGCAGCTGTTGCTAACTCAGGTGGAGTGGGAGGCGCGACAGAAGAAATCATGGGGTGAGTCCTCGGGAGGAGGGCGTTCACAGTCTGGTGGGAGTCGTGGCTGGGGAAGAGGGTGCGGGCGGGCAAGGTGTCGTGGCCGTGGTGGGCGCGGATGTGCCTGATGGTGGTGGCAAGCGTGACAAGAGCCATATCAAGTGCTTCAAATGTCACAAGCACGGCCACTATGCCAATCGGTGTCTAGAGGCAGAAGAGAAGAAGGGAGATGAAGCTCATCATGCTCGAGTGGATAACTTCGATAAGGCATTGATGCTCACGGTCACGGAGTTGCCGGAGCCGTCGGTGCTCATGCCAAGGGCAGTCACTGGGGTGCAGCACACTGCTGTGTTCCTAGATGAAAGGAAGGTGATGCCTGAGTTACATCTGTCTGGAGGTGATGGAAGGGCAGGAGATGCCTGGTATCTGGATAACGGTGCAAGCAACCATATGTCTGGTGATGCAGACAAGTTTCAGGACCTTGACACTGGTGTAGGAGGCAAGGTCAGATTTGGAGATGGTTCAACTATGGAGATAAAGGGAAAGGGGACGCTGTTGTTTCAGTGCAAGAATGGAGATCAGTGGGTATTGCCAGATGTGTATCTCATTCCAAACTTGAAGAGCAATCTAATAAGTCTTGGACAGCTTACTGAAATAGGTCATAGAGTTGTGATGGATGATGAGTGGTTAGAGGTGTTTGACAAGAGCAGGAAGAGACTGGTTCTGAAGGTTGAAAGAGCTACAAACTGTCTGTACCAAGTTGAGTTGAAGAGCTCAGAACTTGTGTGCTTGCTGACAAGAATGTCTGAAGATGCTTGGCTTTGGCATGGAAGACTGGGTCATGCAAGTTTCCACACTCTGAAGCAATTGTCAGAAAAATCTATGGTGGCTGGAGTGCCAGCAATCACACATCCAGATACTGTCTGTGAAGCTTGCTTAGCTGACACAGTGGCGTGCATCAAAACCCCTAGAGTTGCTCCACATTGATCTGTGTGGGCCTATCACACCTGCAACAGCAGGAGGTTGTGGGGGAATCCCCCCTGGGATACCTCACGACCTGTACTCCCGGGCCGCGACCTTATGGAGCCCGGCCTGCGAGGTCTCGGGTCGCACCTCACACGAGCTCGGCCCGAGACCTGTACCTTCTGAGCCGCGACCTCCTGAGGTCGGCTGCGACTTGGAGCGCGGACTAAGTCATCGAGCCCGTGGCCCGCACAACACCTGGAGGATATCCTGGAGATACGATTCGATAGGATAGACTCCGATCCCGGAAATCTTGTAACAGATCGTATCCTACCTCGTAGTTTCCATCTGTAACCCTACCCCCCGTCTATATAAGGCGGGTAGGGACCCTCTCATTCGACACATTACTCTCATTGTAACCATCCAGAATAACAGCGTAGGACATAGGGTTTTACGTCATGCCGACGGCCCGAACCTGGATACATCGGGTGTCTTAGCGTCTCGAACTACCATCTAGATCTCGATCTCTCGCACCGCCCGCCCGAAACGATCTACCTCCGAGGACGCCCCCGGATGACTGTTGAGGATTTCTCTTCGACAGTTGGCGCGCTAGGTAGGGGCGTGCGTGCTGATCTATATTGACTAGATGGCTTTCCTCGTCAGCACCAGCGCCGGCAACTCCGATCGATCTCAGAGCCGCCTCTGAGGTCGTCTTCATCAACAACATCGGCCGCAATCCGATGCATCGCGAGGCGTCGCCATTGTCGCCACTTTTTCCTTCCTTCGCGTCGGTGTTGCGGCCCACCTGCGGCGTCAACGTCATCCGAGTTCTTCAACTACGGGACTGCATGACGGCACTTCATCCAGATCCCATCGGGGCCACGCCGACCACGCATAAATCCAAAAGCTTGCACCAGATCCATATACGTGTATACGTACACATCTGTACATGGCATGCATGATGCAAGTATGGGATGAATAAACTTGCTTTGTGGATCCATCGGCGCTCCAATCTAAAAAAGCTAAGTCCTGGTTTGCTTTCCAATTAAATATTATGAGATACGTATTTGTATGAGATTCTTTTTGCTAATCTTTAGGAATAAAAGCTGCGGCAATCCCGCACCGATAGCTTCTTCAACGCCGGCCTCTCCGATATTGCCGGCACCTACGCCGACGACTGCGACCTCGCCGGCACTAGCCCCGGCACTGACGTCCAGCAGCCCGATTCATGATCCGCGATCGGCTACATCGACCTCCACGGCAGAACAAGGACACCGTCGATCCACCACCAGGCGCGCGGCGTGACGGCGCACTGCAGCAACATGCAATTTGGAGGCCACGAAGGCAGCAAAGGACGGCGCACAGCCGCCACACGTCCGTCTCCAGGCGCACGCGCAGCACGCGGAAGCCAAGCAGATACGCATCTTGCCTGCACAGACGGAAACATCAAATAGCTAAGTTTTCGTTACGGTCAAATATTCTTGTATACTTGCATGTTACCAGATCCGATCTATATGGCCATGCACAAGCAAAATTCAGTTGTGATCCTATCCTCATCACCAAGTAGCTACGTCACGGCATCAACAACGTGGAGCGCGTCTCCGGCCGGCCCAACCGCATGTTGCGATTCGGCATTCGATCTGCCGTGACCCTCGTCACGTTGCTGTACTTTGGCTTGCACGGGCATACACACGTAACTGATCTTTTTTTTTTTTTTTTTTTTTTTTTGCGACCTGGGACACACGTACCTGATCTGGCACTAGATATGTACAAGGTTGATACGGATAAATCACACGACGAATCGAGCAGCTAAGTCATTTTTTTTTCTTCTTTTCAATTAAATATCCTATGATATACGCGTATCTACCGGTGCCTCCATGTATATTGGCAGGAATTTGGATGTGCCTTCCCGATATCTCGCGGCGACGTCCGGCTGTGATAATCCTCGCCGTCACCCATGGAGAAGCTCTCGATGGTACTCATACATCCTTGCCCAACACACGTACTGGTGTCTCACGGAGACCAGCACATCATCTATTCATCGCCATCCTCTGGCGGCTCACGTCGACGTTCGGCACGGTCGACTCATCGTGGCATTATGCACAGCCGTCAAGGGACGAGCAAGATAAGTATAAGCAATCAATAGCCTTTGGCTTGCATCAATCTTGTATTCTTTCATGCATGCACGTAAGGCATATGTGTACAGATCGGTAGCTGCAAGTCTGTTTTCTTTTGACTCTGTACTTCCAAGATCCGATCTTGTTTCCCAGCATGCAGTTCGGAGTCGGACGACAGATCGTGCCACGTCGATGGCCCTTGCCGTCGCTATGGCTCTAGCACGAGCTCTCGCCGATCGATGACCCTCGACGACCCCACCGCCGCTTACCAGAAGGATTGCCGATTTGTTCTCCAAACAGCTCGGGACGACCTCCATGACCAGCACGATGAGCTCCGTCCGAGCTATCACGAGAGCTGACGAGCACACCACCGATCCCTGAGTCGGACACAGCCGTTGGTGTTTCAAAGCAAGGCAAGCAAGGAACATACCTGTGACCTACAGGGCCATGCAGGACACGACTTCCTCATGTCAAGTGACGCGAGCTGTCCGAATTGTCGAATGAGCCGACCACTCCGCCGATCGACAATCGGGCTAAGTCAAAGCTTTAATATTTTCTAAATATTCCCTCGGCTCGGTGTCACGCACCCTACAGCCTCTTGTCACCTCGGCTTGGTGTCACGCACCGCACAACCTCTCTTCACCTGGGCTTGGTGTCACACACCATACAGCCTCGTCGCCTCGGCTCACACGCCGAACAGCCACGCCGAACAGCGACGTTCCGACTTGCGGCTTTTTCAGAAGTAACCTCTGTTCCCCGACCTCTCCTTTCACGTTCAGTCGGCTCCATGGGCCCGCGTGGAGGGATGTCGGCATTGGTTCCTAGGTGTCTACCGAACCCTTCACAACATGCCTGGACCCACGGTCTGACGTTAATGGGTGCGGGCTAGCCCGGGCTGAACGAGCTCAATGACGAACTAACTGCTCGCGCAACTAATAAATGAACACAATGTTCATGGCTGCTCAGCCTGCACACCAACATTATGTACTACCCCTCTTCATATTTATTTTGCAGGAACCAGGTTCGGACGCCGAGCTCGACCCTTATGCATGGGGACTGCGCATCCGACCTCGCCATGCTCGGGGACTGCGCCTCCATCCTTGCCATGCTTGGGGACTCACTTCTGATCTCTTCTTGCTCGGGGACTCACCTCCAACATCACGCCGCTCGTGCCATCGCCGACCTCTTTGACAGCTCGCCGACCTCTCCGCCTTGCCGTACAGCTCACCGACCATGATGTACAACTATCAAGTTGCTCCATGCTGTCCGGATCAGGGTGCTGATTTTGGGCAGCTCGTCGGGGCCTTGATAAGTACATCTATGCTTGGGGACTGTATAGTTGAGAAGCTACAACGACCTCGCTCGTCTTGACGCTCTACGCTCGGGGACTTCGTCAAGTACCTCCGGCAGAATATGTTCACAGGTTTTGATCTACACTTGGACCCTGGCACCACGTGACCTCGTCACCTGCCGTCAGGCTCGGGGACTAAGTGGGCACACTTCACCTACGGTGAATTGTGCTTTGACCCTTCACCATCGGCTCGGGGAGTCCGACGACGCCAACCCGACCCCAACGCGGCTACGATTTCAACTTGACCCTGGCGCCACGTGGCCGCGCCACCTACCGTCAGGCTCGGGGACTAAGTGGGCACACTTCACCTACAGTGAACTGTGCTAATTTCTACGGCGACAACAACTACGTGAAGGCTACGCAAGGTCCGCATTCGCAGAAGTGTTTTTTGCGCTAAAGTGGGCATACTGGGAATTGAAGAACTTCAAATTTTTCGGTAAAAGCACCTTACACCCTCCGGCACATCACACGCGACCTCCGCTGACGTCATCCGGAGCTCGACCTCGGTGAAATAGCTCGGCTTGTTTATCACCGACATCGATGGACAGCTCGAAGACTTGCGGCAACAACCGCCGACCTCCCGCGAAGTTCGGCTGCTGGACCTCGCCACTCTGCGACCTCTCCACCGACCACGAGGACCTCTGACGACTTCGAGGACCTTTACGATGACTTCGAGGACCCCCTACAATGACTTCGCCGTCCTCTACGATCGCTTCACCGACCTCTCGCTCCTGACGCCGACCTCACGTGAAGACTTGCTCGTCGGCTACAAGGAGCTTAGGGACTAGTCTGGCGGGGGGAATCCCCCAGGATACCTCATGACCAGTACTTCCGGGCCGCGACCTCATGGAGCTCGGCCTGCGAGGTCTCGGGTCGCGACCTCACGGAGCTCGGCCCGAGACCTGTACCTCTGAGCCGCGACCTCTCGGAGGTCGGCCGCGACTTGGAGTGCAGACCAAGTCATCGAGACCGTGGCCCGCACAACGCCTGGAGGATATTTGATAGGATAGACTCGATCCCGGAAATCTTGTAATAGATCGTATCCTACCTCGTAGTTTCCATGCGTAACCCTACCCCCCCCCCCGGTCTATATAAGGTGGGTAGGGACCCCCTCATTCGACACATTACTCTCATTGTAACCATCCAGAATAACGAGCGCAGGACGTAGGGTTTTCCGTCACGCCGACGGCCCGAACCTGGATACATCGGGTGTCTTGCGTCTCTGAACTACCATCTAGATCTCGATCTCTCGCACCGCCCGCCGAACCGATCTACCTCCGAGGACGCCCCTCGGAGGATCTGTGAGGATTTCTCTTTGACAGAGGTAAGAAACATTTCATGCTCATAGTTGATGATTACTCTAGATGGATGTCTGTTTTTATGCTCAAAAGTAAAGATGAGGCAAGTAGAACATTTGCAATGTACAAGAATGAAGTAGAGAATTGCACTTGTGAGCATATCAAAACAGTAAGATCAGATAGAGGGGGAGAATTTTTGGCTGCATCTTTTAGAAGTGTGTGTGAGCAGACTGGGATTAGAAGGCAATTTACAGCACCATACACACCTCAGCAGAATGGTGTAGTTGAAAGGAGAAATAGGACAGTGATGAATATGTCTAGATCACTAATGAAGAGCATGAGAGTGCCAGGGAAGTTTTGGGGTGAAGCTGTGAGGCACTCAGTATATTTATTGAACAGGTTACCCACTAAAGCTTTGAATAATCAAACTCCATCAGAATTGTGGAATGGGAAGAAACCACACTTAGGTCATCTAAGGGTGTTTGGCAGTGTTGGACATGTGAAAAATATTGTACCACATCTAAAGAAACTAGATGACGTATACACCCATGATGTATTTTGGAGTGGCGCATGGGAGCAAGGCTCATAGGATGTTCAATCCCAAAACCAACAAGATTGTAACTAGCAGAGATGTTGGTTTTGAGGAATCCAGAAGTTGGCAATGGGATGTTCGCATCGAATCGCCAGGAGATGCACGGGGTTCGGTGTCAAAATGGCAATGAGTTTGCTACTCATCTTGATGTGCCCTGATTTTGCAAAGGATGATGTGAATGAGTTACCTCGGGGAATTGAGCTGGAGAACTCAGTTGATGTTGGTGGAGCTGGTGGTGAAATTTCAGAACCGCCAGTAGCGAGGAATTGAAGGCAACAGAGGGTGGTTCACCAAACTTCGGTATAGTCACCGCGGGGGAGTTGGCAATCGGGTAGCAAGTGATGTAGTGAGTAATAGTGACTATGATGAGTCACCATTGAGGTTTAGAAACCTTAATGAAGTGTATGATGAAACATCATAGGTTGAGTTGGATTCAGACTCAGAGATAGAAGCTTTACTTGCATTGATGGAAGAGCCAGTCACATACAGAGATGTTGCAACTGACAGAGAGTGGGTGGCTGCTATGGACAAAGATGAAATTCAGTCCATAAAGAAAAATGGAACTTGGGAGCTTGCAACATTGGACTTAAGTGGGTGTATAAGTTGAAAAGAAATTCAGAAGGTGAGGTGGTAAAGCACAAGGCAAGGCTGGTTGCTAAGGGTTATGTGCAGAAGCATGGGGTGGACTTTGAGGAAGTGTTTGCACCAGTAGCAAGGCTAGACACAATCAGTACATTATTAGCACCGGGCAAAGAAATGGGATGGGATGCTTGGGTTCACCACTTAGATGTAAAATCTGCATTTTTGAATGGAGAGCTAGAAGAGGAAGTTTATGTGTGTCAACCAGAAGGCTATGTGCAGAAAGGCAAGGAGAATATGGTGCTGAAACTAAGCAAAGCACTGTATGGTTTGAGACAGGCTCCAAGGGCCTGGAATGTGAGGCTTGATAAAAGTTTGAAGAAACTTGGATTTGTGAAATGTGCAAGTGAAGTAGCAGTATACAAGAGAGGAAGTGGGTTAGGTGCAGTGATACTTGGGGTGTATGTTGATGACCTGATTGTGACAGTGAGAATCCGGATGCTATTGCAGAGTTTAAGAGGCAAATGACATCCGAATTTGAGATGAGTGATCCGGGGCTCTTTCTTTTTACCTTGGGATTGAGGTTGAGCAGCAAGCTAATCATGTCACAATCAAGCAGTCAAGCTCTGCCAAGAAAGTGTTAGCACGCTTTGGGATGTAGGACTATAACCCAATAAAGGCTCCAATGAACCCTGAAATGAGAATTGATGCGGTAAAAATGGGGTTTTGGATGCAACTGAGTACAGGAAAGCCATTGGGTGTTTGTGGTACTTGCTACACACAAGACCAGATTTGGCCTTTGCTATTGGGATAGCAAGTAGGTTCATGGAGAAACCCACTGAGATGCACAAAGGTGTTGTCAAACAGATATTGAGGTATTTAAAGGGAACACTGGAGTATGGCTGGGTGTATACTCAGGAGAAGAAAACTGAGGTCCCGGTGGGATATTCGGATAGTGATCATGCCGGTGATGTAGTTGGGAGGAGAAGTATAGGAGGGATGGCCTTCTATCTCAATGAAAGCCCGATTACTTGGAATTCACATAAGGAGAAGACTATTGCACTATCCTCTTGTGAAGCTGAATCCTTGGTAGCCATAGCGTGACTAGGCGGGGGCTATGGCTCGAAACTTGTCGAGATAACGGGAACCCACCACAAGCAGTGAAGATGTTTGTTGATAACAATTTAGCAATTGCTTTAATGAAGAACCCTATTTTTCATGGGAGAAGCAAGCACATAGATACAAAATATCATTTTATTAGGGAATGTCTTTGAGAGGGGTCGGTTTCGGGTGAAGCGAGTTAGCACTCAAGATCAGAAGGCAGATTCTCTAACAAAGGCTTTGTCGGCAGTGAAGCTGGGTATCATGAGGCACTTGCTTGGAGTTCGTGATCTCGGTGTATGCCAGAATTAAGGGGGAGATTGAAGGTGTAATTCTATCATAAGCATTGCCATGTGTATGCTTGGTCAGACTGGAGAGCGGGAAGGCTAAGTTTGAACCAGAGCAGTTGTGCTGTGCGCGGTGAGCACGCCCACGATGGCGAGGTTGTCTGACAGTTTTATTTTCACTCCTTTGTATCTATGTTTAGGTGTGTGTTCAGTTGCTTATTGTAAGTGAGATGCTGGTATAAGTATCTCGGGACTCTAGTGTGTGAGTTTAAGTCGAGAACCGCCATTGTAAACGTGTGTTGTTCAAACCATCCATAGTGAAAAAGGGCACCTTTGTCTCTCGGTGGTCAGCCGGACGATTTGCCATCGCCATTGCTGTATTCTTGTGTTCTTCATCGAATTCCTCATGTTCTAGGTTAGCCACTTGCATAGAGGGCTGTGATTTGCGTGTTCTAAACCAACATCCTCGAGGCTCTAGCCCTTGGTCTCCGGCATCCAAGCATAGACGAACACGCCGCGAGGCCGCCCCTCGCGGGGCGCAGGAAGAAGCACCCGGGCATGGTGATCGCATCGGCCGGCCGAGATGAACGTCATGGTGACCAGGGGCACACGTAAGCCGGTTCACCGCCATGCCAAGGCTAGTGCCACGAGTGCGCAGGCGCAACGGCATGATCTCGGCGCTGTATGTGCCGCCAACGGGCCTAACCCAATCGAGAACGCCGCCATGAAGGCCAGCACCGACACGGCGCTAGCCGCCATGGTCGCGACGGCGCATGCCGCTAAGCCGACGCATGACGCCACGCCCGGAATGCTATGGACCGCGGCCACGCCCGCCGTGCTACCGCTAGGGAGGCGACGCCGGCTAGGCGGTCAAGAAGCGTGGCCACCAGGGCGAAGCACATCTTGACAACGCCGACTGACCACGGTGGCGCCAGGGGCGGCCTTGTTGGATGACATACCTACGCGGGGACACCAAAGGCTGTAGAGCACGATGGGCATCGATGCCTCGATGCTTCTTTGCTGGAAGAATTGGGCGCCCGACCACGCCGATGAGGATCAGATGCATGCTAAACGATCAGGACCATGAGCTCCTTCCGAGATGTTGGTACCTCGATCGCACCACTAACGACTGTGGCTCCATGATTCGGCTTGATCTCCTCGAGGCCAGGCGAGGTCGGCCTCCGCGTGAGTGTGAGGTGTGCACGAGCACCGCTGGTCGGCCACGCCAGCGCGCATTGCGAGCCGCGGCGACTCTGCATGGTGATCACGCCAACGGTGAGCAAAGACCGGGGAAGAAGCACGCCGACGCCGTACATGATTCGCTAGCCAAGGTGCACCGTAAAGCCGGCGAAGGTGTAGTTGGACACGTAGCTCGAAGTAAACCGAGGCTAATGAACATCTACATGAGCAGAGCAACCACATTTTACACAAATGTTTAGGACGAAACCGGCAACAAGAACATTCGCTCCATGGTGCGCATACATTGAGAAAGGACGAGCGGAAGCCGCGCATGGACGCCGGCGATATTTTGGCGTTGTAAACCATGGTGACAACGATGGAGAACCCTGAGCCAATGTTGGTGATGCAAAATATGGCCATGAGCCATGTGTAGTTGCCGCCGAGGCGACATAGCGAAAAGCGCCCGGCTATGAGGAAGTCGTTGGCGAGCAACAGCGTGCCGCGGCGGCCGAGGAGGTCGGCCCAGCCGGGCGGCGAGGATGGACATGAGCATGAACATGTTGATGGAGCCTGCCAGCACCTCGATCTGCGCATCCGAGAGGCCCAGGTCCTCCCGGATGAACAGCTGCGCGCCACTCATCAGGGCCAGATCTGGAGGCAAACACATGCACGGTTGCAATAACTTGCTACTACGAGATGGGTTGAGTGGTGTAGACCATCAGAATGTTGTTCATGGACACGAGCGTGGCGCAGGCGAAGGCGTACATGTTCCGACGTGGCGGCGGTGGCCCGACCTCCACGGTGGACGAGGGGAGCAGCGACTCAGCGATGATATCGGTGGCGCCATGGTGCTCCGTGCTCCTTGGTGTCCATAGCTTGGGTTTCTTGACTTGTCGTTGGTGATGGTGAGAGGCCGACGAGATAGTGGCCTGGTCACTAAATATATCGGATCCCAGTGTGTCGGTGTCGGCTCAATCGGATCTTTGGAGAATTATTTGAGATGCAACAGAAAGTATAAAGGGTGAAAGTTTCACGGCAAAGACTCCCGACGCACCCGTTATGAAGGCCCCGTCGTCTCTCCCAGCGACCGGGGTGACTAGCCGTCCCACCGCCAGGGGGCCCCACCTCGCCGGCCTCCCGGCCGCCGCCCGCCGGGCTCCTTACCCGCCCGGTGGCGGTGGCCACCATGAAACCCAAAAAGGCCCCCCGTGGCACCACCCCTCCCACCCCCCGTCCTCTCCCCTACCTCCTCTCCTCTTCTTCCCCGTGAAACCCTAGGCACCGGCCTTGCCGGGCGGTGAAAGGTCCCTTGTGGTTTTTGGTAATTGAGTGACAACATTAGGTGGCCTAATAATGTGTGATTGAGATGATACACAGGAGATTAGTTCACATGTGATGACACAATGAAGGAGCTTTATTGCATATGAGACATGACATGGAATCATGTGACCAAGGTGGTGAAGATCAAGATGAGGCTTGGCTTGATGGACCGGTTGCAAGTGTGAAGGGCTAGTCGAGGCTTTGAAGTCATGGACCGCGAGGCGGTAAAGCTTGAGCAATACTTGGCGCCGACGGACCGCCGCAACGGTGAAGAGCATGTGAGGTCAAGATCAATAGACCAAGAGGGTCATGTGATGATATGGAGTGGATCATATCATTTTTGATCGTGTTGATGCATGCGTTGCATCGACACTTGGAGATGGAGAGGAATGGAAATGCGCAAGGCAAAGGTATAACCTATAGGGCATTTCATTTCGCCGGTCATTGGCTCTTAGAGAAGTTTAGGACCGGGTTTAGGATAGATGGCCGTACTATCAAGAGGGGCAAACTTGTTTACATATCGGTCATCTAGTGCCACTTGAGCGATCTAACTTTGCGATGTGTTAGATCGAGTGGCATGGTGAGATCAAGAGAAATTTTTTTGAAAATGATTGTGAAAATGCTAACACACATGCACATGGTGATGTACACTTGGTGGTGTTGGCACATTTGCAAAGGAGAAGTTGTTTCGGTGTTTCTCGGACACTAGGACTGCTCTTGGAGTGGAATACTGCTTTGATCCATTGTGCTTTGGATCAAGTAACCATGTGGGTTGTGTAGCCCTCTGAGTAAGCTTTCCATAGAGTCTTAGATCATCGAAAACGGAGTTCGGATCAAAGAGTTATGGTCGGTTGATCGGGCGATGGTCCTGCAGAAAAAAAGGAGCATCGGACGCTGAGGCTAGCGTAGGACACGTCTGACACATGGCGTCTGGCGCGCCCGACGCTTGTTGCTGAGCGTCCAGCGGATCGGTTGGTTTGCACCCTCTCTGGACTGCGTCCCGGTGGTGCATCCGGCGCGCGGCCCGACGCTTTTGCCGAGCGCCCGGCGCTCTTTTCTAACGGGCTACTAACACATGGCACGTGGAGGGCGTCGACGCCATCTGGTGTGCGGCGTCGACGGTGAGCGGCTGGCGCGTCCGGTGCTCACGGTTTCAGCTCTAACGGCTAGTTTCTCGGTTTGGGCTATTTATACACCACATACCCGACTTGTTTCGGGTGTTGAGCACACTTGGGCCTTGGTGGCTTGTGTTGTGGTTCTAGAGAGCCCTCCCAGTCACTTGTGATTGATAGAGTTCATCCAAATCAAAGTGAGGAGTGATTCTAGTATATTCGCGTTGAGAGATCGCATTTGTGGCACTAGTTTATCGTGTTGCAAGCCGGTGTGCTTGTTACTCTTCGAGGTTGCCACCTCCTAGACGGCTTGGTGGCAAGAGACTTCGTTGAAGCACGCAAGTAAGCTTGTGCAGTGCTCCGGAGGAGTATTTTTGAGAGGTCCGTGCTCGCCTCGCGGGGATCGCGAAGAGCAACACTATGAGAGCGTGTCATTGAGTTACCACCCTTGTGAGTGGTGTCTTGGAGAGCCTTGAGGGGCCAACTAGCGGAGAGCCGCCTAGTCCAAGAACCATCGAGGTGTTGGTCGACACAACGAGGAGTAGGGGAAGTTGGCAAGCTTCCCCGAGACCTCGGTAAAAAAATCACCGTGTCATCTTGTGTCCACACTTCATGGTGGTTTGCATTCTCTTGATCACAAGCCTTGTATTTACTTTCATATATGTATATATATATATATATATCTTGTGCTTGTGATTGTGTAGTGTTGTTGTAACTATCTAGCTTGTGTAGCTTGTTTAGTTACTTTGCTTAGTTTGTGTAGCTAAGTAATTTGAGCCATTGGGTTAGGCGTGTGTTGCCTTGTCCATTGTACATCTAGTGAGCTTAGGTAGGCTTTGTGCTTTTGCTCATTAGAATTGTGTAAGAGCTCCCCTCTTGTTTGAAGTACTAGTTACTTAGGTTTGTGTGACCTTGCAAGCTAGAATTGTTTAGGAGCTCAAGCTAGGCTTATCACCTCATTTTCTTGGTGTAGGATCTTTGAGAGGTGATTTAGAGTCATAGCTAGAGGGGTGAAGTCTTCGCTAAGCGAATAGTTTTAATTCGTATTATATTCGGGTTAGCCATCGTAATTAGTTTTAGAAAGGACTATTCACCCCCTCTAGTCCCCATCTCGACCCTTCTCGTGGTATCAGAGCTGTGGTCTCTCATTTAGTGGTCTTAACCAACCCGAGAGGATGGCAACTAGTGGGCTAGATGATGCTTGTTTGAGTGACACACATATTTTTGATGGCACACACTTTGCACGGTGAAAACACCATATGCTTGATCATTTTTGTGCCATGGGACCTAAGGTTTCGTGGGTTGTCACTAGTGGTCTCACTGGTGTCATGGACCATAAAAATCTAACCAAAGCTCAAAGACCATTGTATGAACTTGATGCACATGCATATCTTTATCTAATCGATGCTATGAGCTTTGACATGTTTGACAAGGTGAACCATAAGGGATCCGCACGTGAGATGTGGGAATCCATCAAGAACACCTTCGGTGATGCCTCCACATGGGATGATGGCAAGTTTGAGGATGAGACATCAAAGGTGGTGGTTCATGAGGATCTCATACTAAGGCTTTGCCTAAGTATGTTGCACCTAACTTGAGAGGACCCAAACAAGTTTGGGTACCATCAAAAAGTGGATGATTGTTTGTAGGTACCATGGCATTGGAGGCTTGATTCAATTGAGTTCACTTTGTTCATCATTCATTGAGTCAAGCATTGAAGCCTATTGCTATTCTTAACCCAATGCCAAGTCATGACAAGTGAAGTCCAAATGAGCTACAACATACAAGTGCAATAATTCAAGTTGTGGTGATTTATTGGAACATTTGAATGCTTGCAAAATATCTATGATGATGCTTGCTATTTGATGATCATGACCTACAAAGGTATATCCCTAGTTGATCACATATGTTTGGGTGCATATGAGTAGATTGAATTGGATATATATGCATATGTTGCTTGCTATGAGATGCTTGAATGGATTGAATGCTTAGTAGTCAAATTTAAGTTGGTTTGAATGGATATGATCATGAGATGACTTTTAGTATGTGATTTGAATGGATATATGTCTTGTGATGGTATTCAAACAAGTTAGCTTCAAGTTTGATTCAAATTGATGAAGCATAGCTCAATTGCTCAAATCTGTCCACTATTACGAAATCTGAGTGAGCAGTGATGTTAGCCATGTTTGGATGATCAAATCTATTTGGAATGGCTTGAAATTTGGTATACATGCTCTATACTTATGATACAAGTTGCTGTAAAGATTTCATGATGAAAAGATACGGGATACTTCGGTTTTGGAGTAGAACTTGTCAACCATGTTGCAGCAGTTTTCAGCATGTAGTAGTGTGAAAAGATGTGAAATCTGGTAGCAATCCATAAGGACTTTGAAGCTCAAATTTTTATGGCTGCTATATGACTTAGTGTTGCACATCTCCACCAAATTTAGTGGCATTTTAATATGTACATTGAGAGTTATGGATTATTCTTTAAGATGTACAAAATCTGCCAAAAAGTGACAAACATTGGATTGATCAAGAGTCACTTCAATTGAAAGGTCCTCAACTTAGAATCATGATTATAAGTGTTTGAGGCACCTAAGTTTGGTTTTGAATTGAGTTAGAAGCATGACAAACTTTGAGTACAAAGGCCATTGATTTGGGGAGTGTGCTTTGTACACCTTTGGCACTCAAGTTGGAGATCAAGACCAAGCTCAACATGGAGAGACAAGTTGAGTTCAAATGATAATTGGATATCTGTAGTAGAAAGAAAAGGACTTAAAGAAGAATCAAGCTTACTCACGATATTAAGTCCATCACTTGGATCAATCAATTAAATTCAATTCAAGTGAGTGTCAAAGGATACTTCTTAGTGAGATCACTTCTCCCTAGAGAGGGCGTGCCGCCCATGGATGGGATTGATAAGTGGGAGTACTTGGAGAGCCAACATGGAAGTGATGATCTAGAGATATTCAAGATGCTTAGTTGAAGAAATCAAAAGGGTTGATCAAGAAGAAGCAAGCAACACCCAAAAGAGAGTAAAATTCAATGCGAAAATTCAAATGGTATTCTCTCATGCAAGCAAAGATAAAAAAAGAAAGCAAGCCAACCACAATATGAAGAAAGTGCACTTGATCATAAGTGGTTTTCAATTCATATGGGTGAAGCATGGAATTCATATTGGTATATTTAGTCTTCACCAAGCTATTTAAATTGGACTTCACATTGCTATTGCAGAGCAAAATTGGAATCATATTGACTATCCTCTACTCCATGATAGCCAAGGTATCATTGTATTGTGTATGATCATTTCATCCCTTACTAGTATGCGGTTAGTGCATATAGTACATGCCTAATAGGATCATGCATGATAAATAAAAGTTTTTAAATTCATTGCTACCACTATTGCTTGAATGATTATATGATCTAGTGGTTTGTATATGAATTTGTTCATGAGCTAGTGATCCCAAGTACTTGATCTATTTTGGAATGCTATCAAGTGACAAGTACAACATTGGCAAGATAACCCTTCATGAGGTGTGAAGAAGCTTGTCATTGGATCAAACCGGACTTGGAAGCTAAGGCAATTCATTTTAGTTCAAGTCATCAAGAAAGAAGCTCATGGAAACAATCTAGTTCAAGAATTGGTTACAATTGACAAATCTTTTCATGTGGCATCCACATTGCAAGTTACAAGATATGGCTAGATTATTACCTCATCTTTACACGTGGTATCTCTTCACGTGATATTCAACTCAAGTAATATCTAGTACATCAATCGGTGGTTCCACAAGTGATCCTCAACTATAAGTGATCAATTCAAATCAAGAAACCTACCCTCTCCAACAAGAGCTCAAGTTGTTCAATGGATTGACATATGCTTTGACATAGGGGAGGAGCCCCACTATAAGGTATCAAGGTCAAGGATCTTACAAGTGACCTACATGTGGCATTTCTAGGTGGTCTTCATGCTTCCACATGTAGTAGTTACAAGTAGTGTCATTCCAACATATGGTTGTGTCCATCAAAAATAAAGATTCAAGACTCATCCATCTACCCCTAGTATCACCCTTTGTATCAAAAAGAGGCATATCTTTTATGAAAATTGATGACAAAGGTGGAGAGATTGGAATAAAAATATGCGAAATAGGATATGGGGAGAGATTGGAACATGGACATGGACCAAGAGGGAGCAACATTAAAGAATTGAGAAGGATCAAAATTCTTGGACATGAGAAGCACACAAGTTGGGGGAGCAATCTCATGAACTTGAATGATTGCATTTGATATGTGCATATTCATGTGCTTGCTTGCATTTGCATAAGTTTTAAAACTTTATATGCAATGCTTGTGTGGTGTATGCTAGTTATAGAACTTGATTGATGATATGATAACTAGCATGCATAGGTTGTAGCTAGACATATATATGTTTCATGTGAATCAAGAGCCATTGCATATAATGTTGATCTCATATGGTATCTTGAGTTTTGGTGTATGTCTAGTTACATGAATGATGCTACGGATGAACTTCAAATTCACAACTCCGATTGGTATCACGCTTCAAAGGTTTATCCTATACACCTTAGCATCACTTTGTAGTGATAACCCTCTCAAAATTTTCATATTTATGCATGTGTGCAAACCTTGAATTCAAATCAATTGGGCACACATATAGGGGAGTTACCACTACCAAGTCGGTTTTTATGGTGCTTATCCAAATCTTGACATAGAGCTTAAATGTTGGATAAGTGACATAAAATCCAAACCAAGTTAGCAATTTATACTTGTATGAAGTGCTAACTTGGAATTAATCTTAAATTCCATATCTTTGTAGTGTTGCAATCAATTACCAAAAAGGGGGAGATTGAAAGGACCCTTGTGTTTTTGGTAATTGAGTGACAACATTAGGTAGCCTAATAATATGTGATTGAGATGATACACAGGAGATTAGTTCACATGTGATGACACAATGAAGGAGCTTTATTGCATATGAGACATGACATGGAAACATGTGACCAAGGTGGTGAAGATCAAGATGAGGCTTGGCTTGATGGACCGGTTGCAAGTGTGAAGGGCTAGTCGCGGCTTTGAAGTCATGGACCGCGAGGCGGTGAAGCTTGAGCAAGACTTGGTGCCGACGGACCGCCGGCACGGTGAAGAGCAAGTGAGGTCAAGATCAATGGACCAAGAGGGTCATGTGATGATATGGAGTGGATCATATCATTCTTGATCGTGTTGATGCATGCGTTGCATCGGCACTTGGAGATGGAGCAGAATGGAAATGCGCAAGGCAAAGGTATAACCTATAGGGCATTTCATTTCGCCGGTCATTGGTGCTTAGAGAAGTTCATGACCGGGTTTAGGATAGATGGCCGTACTATCAAGAGGGGCAAACTTGTTTGCATATCGGTCATCTAGTGCTACTTGAGCGATCTAACTTTGCGATGTCTTAGGATCGAGTGGCGTGGTGAGATCAAGAGAAAATCCTTTGAAAATGATTGTGAAAATGCTAACACACATGCACATGGTGATGTACACTTGGTGGTGTTGGCGCATTTGCAAAGGAGAAGTTGTTTCGGTGTTTCTCGAACACTAGGACTGCTCTTGGAGTGGAATACTGTTTTGATCCATTGTGCTTTCGATCAAGTAACCATGTGGGTTGTGTAGCCCTCTGAGTAAGCTATCCATAGAGTCTTAGATCATCGAAAATGGAGTTCGGATCAAAGAGTTATGGTCATTTGATCGGGCGATGGTCCTGCTAAAAAGGAGCGTCGGACGCCGAGGCTAGCGTAGGGACGCGTCCGGACGCATGGCGTCCGGCATGCCCGACGCTTGTTGCTAAGTGTCCGGTGGATCGGTTGGTTTGCACCCTCTCTGGACTGCATCCAATGGTGCGTCCGGCGCGTCCGACGCTTGTTGCCGGCGCGCCAACGGCTCTTTTCTAACGGCTACTAACACGTGGCGCGTGGAGGAGCGTCGACGCCATCGTGCGGCGTCGACGGGTGAGCGGCCGGGCGCGTCGGGCGCCACGGTTTTCAGCTCTAACGGCTAGTTTCTTGGTTTGGGCTATTTATACACCACATACCCGACTTGTTTCGGGTGCTGAGCACACTTGGTCCTTGGTGGCTTGTGTTGTGGTGCTAGAGAGCCCTCCCAGTCACTTGTGATTGATAGAGTTCATCCAAATCAAAGTGAGGAGTGATTCTAGTGCATTCGCGTTGAGAGATCGCATTCGTGGCACTAGGTGATCGTGTTGCAAGCCGGTGTGCTTGTTACTCTTGGAGGTTGCCACCTCCTAGACGGCTTGGTGGCAAGAGACTTCGTTGAAGCACGCAAGGAAGCTTGTGCGGTGCTCCGGAGGAGTATTTGTGAGAGGTCCGTGCTCGCCTCGCGGGGATCGCGAAGAGCAACACTACGAGAGCGTGTCATTGAGTTACCACCCTTGTGAGTAGTGTCTTGGAGAGCCTTGAGGGGCCAACTAGTGGAGAGCCGCCTAGTCCAAGAACCATCGAGGTGTTGGTCGACACAACGAGGAGTAGGGGGAAGTTGGCAAGCTTCCCGAGACCTCGGTAAAAAAAATCACCGGTGTCATCTTGTGTCCACACTTCGCGGTGGTTTGCATTCACTTGATCACAAGCCTTGTATTTACTTTCATATATATATCTTATGCTTGTGATTGTGTAGTGTTGTTGTAACTATCTAGCTTGTGTATCTTGTTTAGTTACTTTGCTTAGTTTGTGTAGCTAAGTAATTTGAGCCATTGGGTTAGGCGTGTGTTGCCTTGTCCATTGTGCATCTAGTGAGCTTAGGTAGGCTTTGTGCTTTTGCTCATTAGAATTGTGTAGGAGCTCCCCTCTTGTTTGAAGTACTAGTTACTTAGGTTTGTGTGACCTTGCAAGCTAGAATTGTTTAGGAGCTCAAGCTAGGCTTATCACCTCATTTGCTTTGTGTAGGATCTTTGAGAGGTGATTTAGAGTCATAGCTAGAGGGGTGAAGTCTTGGGTAAGCGAATAGTTTTAATTCCGCATTATATTCGGTTAGCCATCGCAATTAGTTTTAGAAAGGACTATTCACCCCCCTCTAGTCCCTATCTCGACCCTTCAAGCGGGGCTAGGCCATTGATCCGGGTCCCGTGGGACCGGATCCGCAGCCCCCTCCTCGCACTGGTGGACGGCGGACGGAAGCAACTTCAAGGCGCGCGCCACGTGTCGGGCTCTCACCGACTTCGCGACCGGGCGTGCGCATGCGAGGGCCGGAGGTGAGGCTGCTGCAACACGAAGGGGCCGGGCGGCCGCGTCCCCCAACCTCCCTCTTCGGCCTTCTCCCCCCAAGGGCTCCGGCGCACCTCCCCAAAGATGGGGCCCGTGGCGCCGGCCGTGGTGTGCTCGCCCACCGTGGCGGCGTCCCGGGGCCCTGCGGCCGGGCCCAGCGGTGATTTCAGCTGAGCCAAGGTGGCATGGTCGACGGTGGAGCCATGGGCGCCGCCAACATCATTGCGGTGGCGTTGTTGGCTGTGTCCGCTACGGTGTAGCACCCACACCACCGTGGTGTTGGGGCGGTGCGCCCGTTGTCTAGTTCACCTCGGGGGAGATGTAGGTGAAACCCATCCCTCTTGGGATGATGTTGATGGTGCCTTTGGCGTCGTGGCCTTCCTGAAGGTGACATTGGGCATCTCTTCCGTGGGCTTCTGGGTGTCGTCGGCTTGGAGGTCGGCCCTGCCTTCTGGGAGAAAGCCCTGCCTTGGAGGTCTCCAAGGCCAGCGACGAGGCATCCTTTTGGGCGTCCTGCCATTCCTGGAGGCATCGTTGAAGATCTGGCATGCCTACCTCCGCCTCATCGGGGAGTCTCTCTCTGTGCCCGTTGCACCTCACTCCCACTCACTTTGGTTTGCCTTGCAGCTCTTGACCTGTCCACTCGTTTATCTCTGGTTCGTTGGCGGATGCTTTGTCATCAGGGTTCGTTGGCGGATGCTTTGCCGTTGTGGTTCGTTTGCGGATGCTTTGCCGCCGTATGGTCGGCCTCCTCTTGGGCAGCTTCTGAGCTGCCGAGAGTGATGGCTGTGGGTTAGTTCGTTGGCAGACGCTTTGCCGCTGTGGTTCCTTGGCGGATGCTTTGCCGCCGTGTCGTTGGCCTCCTCTTGGGCAACTTCGAGCCGACGAGAGTGATGGCTGCCGGTTGGTTCGTTGGCGGATGCTTTGCCGCCGTTGCCGATCTTTGGATGGTCTTCTGTGGGGTGATCTGTGTGTAGCGGTTTTGCAGGCACAACTGTAGGTCCTAGGTGTTGTGGCCTTTCGTTTCCTCTTTGTATCTTTTTCTATCTCTTTTTCTTGTTGGTATGTGTAATCTAGGTTACTTGCTATTATCTTAGTGGTTACTAACCTGCACTATGAGGGTTCTCTCATAGCCGACTTGTAATTCTCTCTTCTTAATGCAAAACGGGCTATACCCCGCTTTCGAAAACAAAGAAAGTATAAAGGGTATCGAATAAGCAAAGTGTTTTGCACCTTCCAAAGAAGGATATGAACATGTGGTCCTATGAAAAAGGACAATCAGACAAGCCATTGCCATTCGGTGGTAGGTAACGTGATTAGCACTGGGTTACCTTTTTGCATGTTTGCCCACGCCAGCTTATGAGAAATAATGATAGTGATTATCACCTAACACGTACGGGGCCCTTGCTGACATGAATGCCGGCTATCATGGCGTGACATGACTCTACCTTAGAAAAATTATATTGTTTGTATGATGTTGGATGAAGATAATTTTTATATGAAAATTGTATGTTGACGATATAAATAAATTTTAAGTTTAGTTTTTTTTTTTTTTTTTGAGTCCATTTAAATGCTCAAAAAAAATAATATAAAATTTCACCCTCATAGTAACCCTATACTAGCGTTTATCACATTAAAAAATAATATCTTTCTTGTATGGTGTCCAATAAGATACTTTTTTTATAATAAAGTTGTTGGTCTCAATGAAGTCTACAACTTTATAGTTTTGAGTTTTTATATTTGGAATCATTCAGATGCTTGAGAAAACAATATAAAGTTTCAGCTACAAACGGGTACAGGGGTTTATTGCCTCACGCAAATTACATCTTTCTTATGTGGTGTCAAACGATGACATCAACTTTATAGTTTTGAGTTTTTTTTTTCATTTAAGAGAGTTAAGATACTTAAAAAATAATATAAATTTTCAGGAACTTATTAGTGGCATACCAGAACTTGCCTTTTGAGAAAAATCATATGCATATTTCTTATTTGATATACTAGTTCATCAACCCGTGCTCTCCCGACGGGTTTGAATCAAAATTAGTTAGTGTTTTCTTTTCTTTTTCCTCTAATACAATAGGAAATCATCTAAGTCCCTATATAATTGTGATAAACTTGTCTTTATTAACTAAATGTTTTTGTATCTACATATACATAGTCTTTCCCTTTGCTTGTCACCGCCGTGTAACTTTAATATCCATTTAGTTGAGACCACAACAGCTTAGCTTAAACTATAATGACTCTTGTTGCAGCCCACACCTTATATGACATAATGAATCTAATTATTTAATTTAGATTTTTATTATAATATTATTAATTCCTATAATTTTTATCTCAAATAAACTTGAAACTCTTGTGCTTATAATATCTATAATGAAATCTCCTTTTGTACTTCCTACAAATAAGAATTTTTTTTCATAAATTACACTCTTAAGTACTATAGGATGGGGTAGTGGTACTAATATCAAGAAGATATGTAATTTTAATTCCTTTATTTTTTTTGTAAAGGCCATTGATTCATTACTTGATAGGTTATGAACAAATAAGACTTCTACGAAAAATTTGGTCATGGACTATTTACAATGGTTTGGCAACATATGGAAACTATAAGAAAATAAGCGCAAAACTAGTAAAACCTTATTCTCTCTAGCTCTAGTAAAAGTTAAGTACTTTTTTAATTATGAAAAAGATAAGTACACACGTACATGTACATTTGTTCCCAGTGAGTGCTCACAAACTATGTGATTAGGTTTACTATCTTTTTACTACCTAAAAAGGATGAAAGGGAGATCATTTTTTCGTGCGGTAAAAAAACACTACGATCCTTCGGTCCGCCCGTGCGACCAAAATGATCGCCGATCCCTCTCCTTCCTCTCGTGCGAAAAGGAAATACCATGCACCGGTAAATCCGGCATCAATTATTTCCTTCCCAAATTTTGCCACTAATCTCCTATCCCCCGGACCCCTTCCTTGAATGCCACTCAACAAAAAAAACACCGCAATCACCGGCATCCTCATCGTGTACAAAACCGGGCGGCCGTGCGATCCAGGAACGCATCCGTCGTCCACGCCGCCGACCTTCCCGTCGTGAAACCCTAGCACGAATTGTTGGTTGTAGCGTATAGCAGCAGCTAGGACGAAATGCTGCTGCCTGTTGCCAAGATGGGTGTCGGCGCCAAGGCCTTCGCCGCCGTCGTCCTGATCAGGCTCATGTACTCCGGCATGCACGTCATGAGCAAGATGGCCCTGACCAGGGCATGAACCCGCTGGTGTTCCTCTTCTATCGACACACCACGGCCGCGCTCGTCCTCATCCCTGTCACCTTTGTTCTCGAGAGGTCGGTCGTCGTCCTGAGCTGCGCCTTGTTGATATGATTTCTGATTGGTTTGTGTTTAATATAATTAGATGCTATTTTGTTCTGATCGATGATGTTGTTTGTTGTGTGCAGGCGAAAAGCTAAGCCGATTACGTTGAAGATCGGATGGAAGATGTTCATACATGCCCTCTATGGGTAGGTTCAGTTTACACTACTCTATCGTGAGATGTGATTGCAATCTAAGGGTTATGTTGTTTGTTTACTCTTTGCCTTGTCAGTATGCTCTGTTTAATAAGTCAGTCGATACCTGAAGTTCTGAATGACAAAAGCTTTGCTTGCAACACTTGTACTGTACTTTGATTTGTCATGTAGGAGTAGGAATTCAGGTCCTTGTTTGCGTCCTTTACCTGAAATGACTGGATCTTTGTTTATTTTTCTCTCAGGGTGACAGCATGTGGTGACTTGTTTAACCTCGGCCTCAACTATGCTTCTGCTACGTCGTCATCAGCATTGTACAATGTTCAAGCGGTGGTCACATATTCATCCTAGCCGTCATATTTGGGTAATATACTAATGGTATCGATTCCCCCAGTAACCTTTAACAAATGACATCAGGCAGAGTATAATAAAACCAATCAAAAGAAGTATATCCGTGTAGCATATATAGTCGTACAAAATATATAAGACGATCATACAAGCAGTGCTTCAGTTTACCAACTGAAGAAGGATATACACCACCTGTGGCTGTGACAGGATGGAGAGTCTGAAACTGACTCGGTTCCACGGCAAAGTGAAATTCGCGGGCATCCTATTCTGCATCGCCGGCGTCACCATTCTGGCCTTCTACCAGGGCCCAATGTTCAGATCCTTCAACCACCACCATCTGTTTCAGAACGGCAGCAGCAGCAGTGCCTCTGCAGGAGCAGGAGACACACACTCAAAGAAGCAGTGGGTCATGGGGATCTTCCTCATGACACTGTCCAACGTTCTAGCAGGCCTCTGACAGTGCTTCAGGTACACACTTTCCATCCATCTATCTCGCTTTCCGATTCGATCGAGACTGAAGTAGAGTGTTCATGGAGGACACGGTACCTCCAAGCTGCTTTTGTATTGTTGAAAGAAAAAAATCTGACTCTGCTGTTGAAACCAATGAACCAGGGGCCACTGATAGAGGACACCTCGAAGCTGATGAACACAACGCTGCAGATCTCGTGGGCGTCGCTGCAAGCCTTCCTGGTGGCCGCCGTCGAACTTTCCTCGTTGCTCGCCGCTCCATCATCCTGGTAAGACAGTCGCCGAGTCTTGATTCAACAACGTGAACTGTTTCCTGGCTCTCTGGTTTGTTCTTACCACGACGCCATCGTTCACGCAGGGATCCACCGTCCGCCCAACGAACAGGACGCCGTCTCCATGTCTTCACTGCCTTCAGGAACGCCCAGGGTGAGTTCTGAGATCGTCCTGTTGTTTTCTGTCTCCCCTATGCTTTCCCGTCAAAAGCCGAGGACCGGACTTACATGGTTCGATGTGCTCGCCGCCATCATATGGCAGCCACCGTGTGTGTCTCTGTGATCCGCTCGAATTCCAAGCTGATCCAATTGCTAGCTTGATGACATCACATGGTGACATCATATGTTTTCTGGCCGTTTTCCTTTGGAAAAAATAAATCATACAATAGAATATTTGGCTACTGTTCATGGTCCGGCAATCTATTCTGAATTGTTTAGCATGTCTATTCATGGTCCGGCAATAGAAAATGCTTCTCTGAAGATGTGACGTTTGTTGGGTTAGCGATGCTTTTCCTGAACCTGTAGAAAATGCTTCTCTGAAGATGTGACGTTTGTTGGGTTAGCGATGCTTTTTCTTGAACCTGTAGAAAATGCTTCTCTGAAGATGTGACGTTTGTTGGGTTAGCGATGCTTTTTCCTGAACCTGGGTACAGTGCATCATGTTTATATCTCTACACAAACATAAATAATTTTTGATCGCTTATCTGCCTGCTGCCACACTGCTATTGCTGCTCTCTGCTTGCCGACACAACCAAAGGTGAGTTTGGAAAATACGGAATGTCTTTCCATGTTTTAGTAAATTGTTTTGAGGTAGCAAAAGAAGGAACTTAAATACAGTTACCATGTAGTATTTCAGTTTCTTTGGCTTGATTGATTCATATGACCGGCCTACATCGGAATCTTGATATGGGTGGGATGAAGGTGATGCAACTGGTGCATGAGCTTGTTCAGGTTGACACTAGCAGGTACATCTAAGCTCTTCGATCTCACCAACAGAGGCTGTCATGCTCAGGATCATTGCTCATCGGGGCTTAACATTACTGAACTCTGCATAGCGAGTCCTTCACCAGAGGTTACATTTATCATGATCCAATTGGTAGGGGATTGGATGATTTAGATATTTTTTCAGCATTTTCTTATGTGCTCGCCACTGCGTCGAGGTAATCTGATCGTAAGGTATGCTTTGGTCGCAGCCCTCTTTGTTCATGCAACGTGAAAGATTTGGCCTGGTTCAGTGCTCATGCTGAAGTGAAACCTAAAAATCTAAGAAATACAACATGAAACCTATTTGATTGTTTAGATGACTTCCAATATTATGCTAAAACTATTTTTTGGTCAGCTGGCTATTCTTAGTTTGTATCTTAAGTTTGAGACTTGAGTAAAATGTGTCTAACTTTAGTTGTTTTATGTTTTTTCCTTTGGAACTCCAATGATGGTAGTTTAATTACTACATAGAGTCTATATCAATTTGTTGATGGTTATTCTCCGGCTTATATATATCATCACACGTTCAGTTTGTTCAGTATTTGAATGGTTGCAGCAGCTTATCTTAATTTATTCATGTCGTGCACCTGTTATATGGGCAAAGATTGGGACCTTGAGAGCTTCTCTAAATTTATTCTGGGTTGCTGGGTGAGGGCAGGGAGGTATCGAAAATCCATTCAAGAATGAAAAAGCTCCTCCAAGAGAAACCAAGAATGACATCGCCTACTTGGATAGATCATGGCTGGGAGGAAAACGGGGGCGATTTCTCTATGGTGAGTGATCATTCAAGCATATAGATGTTAACTGGTGCAGCTGGGGATAAATGAGTTACGTACTCTTCTTTGCCTGTTTCTTGCCGTTAGCACCAAAATGTAGGTTCCCCTTTGTTGGAAATAAATGTTTAGGGAGAATCTATTCCTGTCATCTCATATTATTTCTTTAAATTTGTGAATTTCTGCAGCATTGGGACGTCTCTACAATGGGAGACGAAGAGCGAATGGTTGACGAACTGAAGTTGCTCATGTGATGGTTTCTTAGTCAATGAAAAAATTGGATAGAGTATAGTAGTAGGAGTGGTGGAAAATAGTATCTGCTTTGTGATGAGACATCTCTTGAGCTTCAGGGAGGTTCTGCTTTTTTGTTTAAGGGTGTTTTTTCTACTTATTTTTTCTTGTTTGATTGTTGGTGCCAAGCTTAATAAAATCACTTGCGAGCAAGGTCCACGGTTTCTGTCATGAATAAGTTCTTTCTGACATGTTTATCATACTACGTACTCGGCAAATTTCTATAAAATATGCTGAAAGTGATGAATTTCTACAATACATGTCCGTGTGGAATAGTCATAAACTCGCAAATATCTCGCAAATATCTGTACGATGAGGACAACATACTTTGAAAGTTTTATAAGATTTTTCAAGACACGTGGTATGAGCTTGCGACATTGTGGTATTTGTGACTATGTTAACGTCACAAAACTTAAGTGTTTGGATTAAACCACTTTAATATAATTGTTTAATTTCACAGTATTATTATCTTATCTTACGGTCCATGAGGTTTTATATAAAAATTTAGTTACCCAAAGAGCAACGCACGGGCACGATACTATTACAGAAAAGCCCATAAAATAGAGTTTACAAACCCGTGATATTCATGATTGATTGTGTTACTTTCACAAAACTTGTTTGGATTGAATGTCACTTTAATATTATTGTTTAATTTCATAGTATTGTTACCTCATCATGCGATCTATGTTTTTATATAAAATTTTGTTATCCCGTAGCAAACGCACGGGCCTTTAACTAGTATCTTTTGAATTATGAAAATATATCATGCAAAGTTTTAACATTGTACAAAAACATGCAAATCAAGACCTATAAAGATCTAAAAGGAAAACTAAATTGTTGACTTATATTACAGTTTGATGACTTTGCTCAAGCATGAATGTCCAAAAAGCAGTACAAACATCATTAACACCACTTGAGTTGATCAATTTTTAGTAGAAACATGTCACACTTCATGGATATAAAACACCCAAGAAATCGAAAGCATCCAAAGTATTTTATCTTGGACTACAATATAAGAGCATTTCAAATAGATGTTCTAAAATTTACTTTGTAGGTCATTATTTGAATATTCATTATCTCTATGTGTTACGCACCAAAATTTTCTATTTTAGGATGTGACTTAGAAAACACTAAATAACAACAAATGATTTTATTATTTTCTAAAGTTTTCAAATTAAGTTAAGTTGTTGACATTCTAGATAGTGAAAAATGTGTGTTTCTAAATTTTTATAACTAATTAAATTGTTTTGTTGCATTCCATGCCTTTGCATAGTGTTTTTGTATGAAAAAAAGGAGCTTAAATGTTTTCAAATCCATATAGAGTTTAATCCAAATCTAATCTCTCAAGATCCTTGATCAAACTTCCATATCTTCAAACCAAGATCATATCCTTAAAAAGCATGCCGTAACCGTTGCCTCGGATCAAAGCCCAACCATTCTCCTCTTTGTTGTGGTCCAACATCAAGCCCAACCAGCCCTCTATCTGTTCCTCTCCCATCTCCCATGTCATCCTTGAAATCCCCTCCATCTTGCACCAAAATATCAACCAAAACAAGAAAAATATCAAGCATCACTACTACAAAATTTAACTTCCGTGGGCGGTTTTTGGTTTTCCGTGGCGGTTTTCGTAATCGCCATGAAGATAAGGCCACGGTTAATCGGCCGATTAACCATGGCGATTTTTTTGACCGCCATGGTTAATCAATTAACCGCGGGCGGTTTTTAATGGCAACCGCCACGGTTAGTCCATTAAACGCGGCAGTTTTTCCCCGGCCGACGACTTGACCGTGGCAGTTTTCTAAATAACCGCCACGGTTAATAAAAATCTAAAGGTCTTGTAAAAGATTTTTTGTAGTAGTGCATGACCCTTTGCCTTCCTACCTCTTCATCTCCCATCTCTCCCCCTTCATATATACCTCTACCATACCCCTCATATCTCTCCCTTCACTCACTCCAAGAACAGATGTGTGACACCCCTACAACTTATCCTCCTCCCCCATGGCTGCCCTGATCAACAGCAACACAAGAAGTAAGCCCTGTCGCACTGCATTGTCGTCATCAGCTGTCGTTGATGTGTCTCCTTGCTCGACCTTACCACCCCCTAGGTGAGAACACTCCATCATCACCCCATTTTGTTCTCAAGTTCTTCCTTTCATATGGAGTACCTTAGATGATGTATGGTTGATCCCCAGCAAAGTTTACCGGTTGTATGTGTTGCTGTCTGTTGACGGTAGTTAACGTCAACTTTTTACCATGATATGATAGAACTTATGAGAACAAGAACAATAGAAGATAGGGTTTATACTAATTATTTCCACGAGTTTTGTGCATACTCAGTTTTGCAGGTGAACTCCGGAAAACAGCAGAATATCAGAGAGAAAAGAGAAGAAATAGAGAAACGGAAGAAAAGGACCAAATCAGGGCGATTAGTATAAATTCCGGGACCTAAAGGACAAAAGAAGACAGCTCGCGAAGGCCAAGGCCCACACGTCAGGATGTGGGGCGGGCGGCCTAACATGTGGGGCCACGTGGCCTCCCCCTGTGGAGCCACGTGTCCTGCTTCTGGAATCTTCCTACAACCGATCTATGGAGTAGATCTAGGCCGTCCAATCAAGTCAGTTTGATCCAAGGGCTGAGATTCATCCTATGGAGCTATATAAGCAAGGGCAGACCTCACCCCTAAAACCCTAATTCAGTCTGAGAGAATTCAGATAAGAGTTCCAGAGATCAAGTCCAGAGCCACAAACCCTAGTTCTTCAGAGTAGTTCTAGTTCTAGAGAGATTAGCTACATAGTAGTAGATTAGAAGGAGATCCAAGTCTAGGAAGACTTGAACTTCGGATTCTGTCAAGGTGTTATATAGGTACATTTTATATCTTTTTGATATATTATTTACTCAAGTTTATCTATGGCATTGTTCTTATTATTTATTATATTATTCATTGCTATGTTTATTGTTTGCTTTAATATGTCTAGTAGAGTTAGATATTTATTATGGATTGCATGCTTAGGATTGTATAGCCCTCATCTTGTAACGTGCAAGATAGGTGTTATAACTTATGTAAGCGTGGTGCTTATATATGTTATATCTCGCAAATGCCCGCTATATGCCGAAGTCGTGGGGTAGATCGCAGGGGTTACAGCCTATTGAGTCCTCTGTAATCCTTCCTCCGTGTATAGTGAATGGTAGGTCGTGTGTCGCGAAGAAGGTGAAGATCTCATTATTGAATCCTTCCTAGTTGATGGCCCTTGAGTATGATATGAAGTAGTAGTACTAACAATGATAGCTAGATGTTTTCACTAATTAGAGTTTAGCAATAGCATGTGATGATAGTTACTCATGAGTAAGTTTTCCTTATATTACCCATGTTAGTCCTTAGACTAGAATACTCTGTTGAATCTTTATATTTTATGATGGCTTGATCCCTGCATTTATTATTTATCATTTATCCTTATCATACATATCTTTATCATATTTATTATTTATCTTTATTGTGACATTAACCCTGTTGTTGAGTAGAAGCATTATTCATTATTGGTTATAGCTATTCCATATATAAGGACATTATTAGTGCTACGCATATCTAGTTGTTAATACCTTCCTTGTGGATTCACTACTAGGAATCCACCCTTGCCCAACGCCTATATTTGGTTGCAATATGGCTATTTTGGTTGCAACCGGTATCAATTGCATCTAAGTTCGGTGGTCGACCGATGGTTGCGGTTGGAACGTCACAATAGCCTCGGGCAACCACTTAAGATGTGGCGTTGCAACAGATCTGTCACTATTGCAAATGAACGGCAAAAGCCTCACTGCAACCAATACTTGGTTGCAAGAACAAATATTGCAACGAACAAAAAGACTAATACAACCAATACTTGGTTGCAAGAACAAATATTGCAACGAACAAAAAAGCGTAATGCAACCAATACTTGGTTGCAAGAACAAATATTGCAACGATTGGATTGGTTGCCTAAGGTTCTATTGCGACGAAACGAATGTGTTGCAATAGAAAAATATTACGACGAAAAAGAATGTGTTGCAATAGAAAAGTATTGCCACGCCAAAACTACGTGGGCAATAGATCATATGGTAATGCAAACGAACTAGTCTTCAAGGTAATATGTGAAAGTTGCAAACGAAATTGTGTTGGTGGTAATAGAGGGCACTTGCAACAAACAATTGTTGGTGGCAATAGATAATATTATAATGCAACGAACTAGTCTTCGAGGTAATATATGAAAGTTGCAACGAATTTATGTTGGTGGTAATAGAGGGCACATGCAACAAACAATTGTTGGTGGCAATAGATCATATGGTAATGCAAATCGAACTAGTCTTCGAGGTAATATATGGAATTTGCAACAAATTTGTGTTGGTGGTATTAGAGGGCACTTGCAACAAACAATTGTTGGTGGCAATAGATGATATGGTAATGCAACGCATAAAGTTCGTCGCAATAATGCATATTGCAACCAAAATCAATGGTTGGCTATTATTCTATCACAACCCGGGAATTTGAATAGCAGTTTTTAAATTATTTCCACAGCATGCACATCACATATAATAACTGATACATTCATTAATTTAAATTTTGTCTCAAACCAAAGTAACACAAAATGAACAGAATTCTGCTTAAAAGAACATGACCACAACTAACAAAATAAAGACGCCATATTTAACTAAGTTCACAACATTGTTTAGCATATAATAAATCGCTCTAAATATGTGTTCGCTGGTTGCTCCATCGCCCATCAGCTACACCATCACAAATAAGCATCTTTGTAACTTGTCATTCTTGTTGGTGCCGGTCGTCACCATTAAGCCGTAGAAGCTTTCTCTAATTGTTTTGGCTATCCGAGTTTCTCTGCATTTCATGAAAACATAATAAATCGAGTTTCACAAAGAAGCTAAGATCAGTGTCCACTTTTAATGCCAGAGCCTACATGTATGGTGGTGCTAAAAAATCAAAATTCCGAGTTTTTACTGGAACCAGGAATAATAACAGCAAGGTCAGCCTTGTAAACAGCATGCAAAATCCCATAACAAAAGTAGGATACAGCCAATCATGCTTTTTATTTAGATATCATCAGAACTCACCATGGGCACCTTGATCCTCTTGCCGCAATTCAGAGATAGCCTCATCGAACACCTGTAATAAAACTAACACATGCAAAGGTACAAGACAAGTTAGTCCAGTTAAATCTGAACTAGTTCACTACTAAAGAATGGATCTTTACCTAACAAGGTACTCCGTAGTGGAATGCAATGGCCCACCTCATGACTAAAGAAAACTCAAGACACTAGCTAAAAATTAGATAGCTTCTAAAAACAATAGAATACTATGATATATCTCCTGAAGGCACTAGCAGTAGCACACAACACCCAAGATTTATGCTTGCAGTTGAAGAGAAGACACAGGCTCTATCGCTAGAGATAAGGCATTGAAATATGCATAAGTGCAAATAGTCACTGAACTCTTAGATATGATATACAAGATACAACTGGACCAATGCAACATTTATTTTACAAAAAACAACACCAGTTTGTCCAGGCTGCAGAAACCTATAGAAGGAATTAGTAAAGCATTGGTCGAGTTCAGAAGTTACATGCCAGGACCCGAATTGCAAACCACTGAATATTTAAATGCTTTGAATATACAGTGCTGATGTAGATGCAACAAAAATAAATGACAGAGAACATATATAAAACTAGCATGAACCCCCGCGCATTCGCGCGGGCTAGTAAGCTTTGACCCATAAGATTTGACAATAGAAAACTGCAAAATACAGTGTATGTTGATGTTCTTATATGTAAATAACATTTGGGAGAAACAAATACAGGAAGTATTAAGTACGGGAAGAAGCAAGAAGGGTAGTGTCATAAACGTGAGACCTACAACATTATAACTTTAGTTAGAGGGGAGGGAATTTTTCCGGGTATAACATAAGGTGGTTGACAAAACTACCAATCGGGGTTAATTTGTAATGTCTTTCAAGTTTGAGATTATTTGTAAATAAATCAAAAGTAGGGATAAATGGTAGTTTATATGAGTAATGATGTATCATAAGAACTCAAATGGGAATGTGAAGTGCACGTGATATATTACTATAAGGAATATGGGAAGCTTAAGAACAAATAAAGCAATGACATAAATGGATGTGCATATTAGATAAGGTGATTCAGAATGTAGAAGTGTTCAGTATTCACAATGGCTAAGCCTCACTGATATGTGAACAGAACAATATTGCTGATGTAATTAGCGAATGAAAGAGAATCTGCAGGCCCTTTTTTTTAACAGGTGCAGTGAGTTAATAATGTAAATGTTTGGTGGGTCATGCACGGGAAAAAAGGTAATGATTTGGGAGGAGGAAACATGTAGCGAGGTAAGAAGACTTTATTTGTGATAATGCACTTACAACTGAGATGGGACCATTCACTGAGTTCTGTCTTGAGCAGGCCTACAGGAATTCATGCTCTGTTAAATAATCTGCATATGTGAAAGAAAGATAAATTATCATAATGCCCTGATTAGTAAAAATAAATTGCAGTGGGTTACAGAAATTCAGTGTTTTAAACTGAATCAAAACAATAGCTTGGATTGATGGGTGTGCAGAGCCTAATTTTGGCGTCCAATCAGTTGGAGGTTCTGTACTGTGTGCATTGGCTGGTTCCACGGTTGCATAATCAATCTGAGTTGGGTAAGATCTTATATATTTTCTATCTTTGTGACCAAGGGTTGGGTAAGATCCTTCCTTAGTGTTGTTTCCAATGCCCACATGATGTTTTCTATCTGGATTGCAGAGAGCTTTTCAGTGACTTCACTATAGAGCTCCTACAGTGAAATATGGTGTTTTCCTTTTTAATTGTAGCTATAAACTAAGTATTAAGTAGCAAATATTGTGAACACCCCCAGTGGAATGCCCCCTAACAATTGTTTTTATGTGCGTGCACAGGCAGGATTTTCTGAAAGCGTTGTTGAAAATTTTTTCTGGCCGGTTAGAAGCCCTTCGTGGCTGGCTATAAGCCTCCCTGGTCGGCTGCTGTGTAAAATCCTTGTCGACTGGTGCTTGGCTGCTGGCTGGCAACAAAATGATTGTGACTGATTACCTCGCCACCACAGTCCCCTGGACAATAGAGTTTGGTGTGGACCTAGACGTGCTTAGGGAAACGTATGAAGACCATGACAGAGGTAGTATTCTCTTCTAAAGTGTTCATCTGCCTACCATAGCCTTATGTCTAAGCTACATTCGTTGTGATGAAATGTAGATGAGCAGGCGGTGCTGAACCCCCACCGCCACATGTTTGTATGCATGAGGATGGCTACTGCACCTCAGGTACATTAGTCTGATCAAATATAACTCGAACATATGCTTGATGTACAGAATCATATGCAAGGGACTTACTTCTACACTAATGAACATGCAGATCTCACAGAAGATGATGGCTGCGGCTGGGAGTCATCAGCAGCTGGCACCTATGATAACCAACGAGGCTTCTGGTGTGCCTCAGTCTTAATATGGTTGTGTGAATGTATTGATTTATATACTATGTACATGCAAATTCTTCACTCAGCATCCCAGAAGATGAACAGTATGGCTGGGAGTCCGATCGATCCTGGCATCTGTACTAACCAACGGAGGTCCTGCTGCGGCTCAAGCATGTTCTTAGTTTGCTATGTTAGAACCTCGGCAATAGCCATCCTTAAAAATTGTATCGTTTGACTTTGCCCGACTGCTCTATTTTATTCATGTGATGTCAAACACCCGTTCCTGGCACTAAGCTTACTGGACATATCTATCTATTATCTTTTGTGCTTATACACTGAATTGTATGGTGCCTGTGGCCCCATCGTGCGTGCTGGGGCGCGCCAAAGACACTCACTAGTGTTGTATGATGCCGGGAAGGATGCAAACCACTCTGCCCAATCGAGCTATTTTCCCTAATCAAATTAATTATGATTTTATTAATCTAAAGATATACAAAATGGCCCACAAGCCATGGAGAGGGAGTAGCTCTCACCAGGCCCGTATATATCAGGCAACATCAGGACCCAGTCAAACACGAACGTAAATTTCACCTCTGACAAACTAGTTTAGGACTTTTTTATAGAGGAGAGTGGCCGCGTGAACTAGTGGCGCCGTGATTAGGTTAGGACTCGGGAAAAACTGGTTTTGTGTTTTTTTCTCATCATGCGCCGGTCGGGCTGGGTGGGCTGGGCCTCTTCTTTTTTTTTTTCTAATTTTTTTCTCATGCGTTGGTGGGCTGGGGCTTTTCTTTTTGTTTTGTTTTCTTCAATGCGCAGGTGGGCTTAATTAAGTCTCCAGCTTTTTTTCTAAGCGCAACCAAAAATAGTCTAATGAATTCACATAATTCATTGGTGGCAATAGAAGCTCATTGATATAACGAATTGTTTTATGGATGCAACAGGCATATGAGCTATCGCAACAAAGGTTAAGTTTTAGACAACGACATTTCATCGTGGTCACAGGCATGCATAATCGCAACCAATTAAATATTCATGGCAACAAACACAGTTCTATCACAACAAATTGTTTTACGGATGCAACAGGCACATGAGGTATCGCAACAAAAGATAGATTTTAGACAACGTTATTTCATCGTGGCCACAAGCATGCATAATCACAACCAACTAAATATTCGCGGGCAACAAACACACATCTATTGCAACGAATTGTTTTCTGATGCAACAGGCACATGAGCTATCGCAACAAAGATTAAATTTTTAGACAACGTAATTTTATCGTGGCCACGAGGCATGCCTATTCGCAACCAAATAAATATTCGTGGCAACAAACATACATCTATCGCAACACTAAATCGATACTATCGCAATGCTCAAATAGTTGTGGCAATAGGTACCCCTAAAAGCAACCACCTTTTTGACCGTGGCATTAACACTAACCTGTTGCAACGAATGTTTCAACAAACGCAACCCAAATTTTTGGTGGCCATAAGATCTAGATATCGCAACCCATAAAAATGTTGGTCGCTATAAAACTAAATATTGCAACCAAATGTTTGGTGTTGCGAAAAAAAATGGTGCTCTAAGGGTCAATTCCTAGTAGTGATTCGATACTCTAGAATACTCCAAGGGAAAATGCTACAATGGTATTTATTATTCTGTCCCCTTGCAGAGTCTTATTTTATATTCTTTATTCCTTATCTTATTTTCTGCCTAGTTGTTTTATTCTATACCTTGGTATACTTTCTAGTTGCACAAGATGGATTGACAACCTATCTTACTAGAAGTATGGGTTCTCTTTTGACTAGTTTATTAGTGGCAAAGTAATTTCCATAATACCAGTACTGTTTGGGGTCATTGCTTTTATAGTTTGTCCTGCCGCCGTTGCTATATTAGTGATGTCGTTAAGCGGTGTCAACACTGTCATTGTAGCCAGTTTTTCTACTGTTGACTGAATCCACGTTCCTCGCTATTTCGTGACTCCAATCATCAATCCGTTCGGTCAAGTTGTAGATAACAGGCTTGAACATGTTTCTGTAAAAGGGATTTTCCAAAGGATTTGTGGAGTTAGAAATGGCCATCACCGTGCCTGCTGTTCCTGCTGCCTTAGCAGATTTCAGCTCTGTGTGCTTTTGGCGTTCTCCGCTAATCCGCTGACCAACCAACCATATGCCCCTTTTCACTCATGTCCAAGACATCCCTGCACATTATCCTACAAGTTTGTTCTTCTATGCAATCCATGATTGCCGAGGTATGGAGGCCTAAGTGCATGTTACACGTGCTGTCTAAACAGCAAACCCTCTGTTTTTGTCAGTGGCGTTCCCGTTGATCCATTGAACCCCTTGATGCATCTTTTGGCAGAAATATCCTCTATATAGTTGCACATGCCCCTGCAAATATTCATGGTCATAGTATCAAGTATGAAATAGATATTAACCTTTTGTTGCTAGATGTCCTCGCTGTCCTGCAGCCGCGCTGATGTCGGTTGGCATGCGCATTCCCATTGTATTGCCGCTCCGGTGGTCACGCCATTCGACCACAATGTATATCATAAACGCCCACACCTCTCTGCAAGTTTTCTTGTCCTTATGTACCTTAACATTGGGTTAATAAGCATCACTATGCCGCTTCTCCTGCCATGCCAACTTCTACGCAATGCCTTTGTTGCCATCTTGTTCCTTGGCTATCCAAAGGATCCAAACATCATGTCTTTTGCCGCAACATCCTTCATACAATACCTTGCAACCACACAAAAGTTATCACCTTTGGTCTTTGTTATAAACTTGCACTCGGTCATCTTATCCGTCACTATCCGCCGATGTGCACGTCATTGATGCCTTTTAGCGTTCCTCGCTAAACCGTCAACTGTTGCATGAATTACTAAGCCCTCCCACATGATTGTGTGTCTTTTAGTTGCACATGATCTTACCAAGTTTCAAGACCATAAGTTCAACTATGCCTTTTCATCTATACCATGTTCACATGAATATAATCCATTCCATCTATACCTTTCAAGACTCACATCTTTTAATCGTGCCTCCCTGTTTTGGTTAGTTTATGCACTCACGATCATAAAACAAGTAGTATGCTTTTAAAACTTTTATAGATAATTTTTGTAATGATGGTGTTCACAAAGTGGATAACGTCAAATTTTTAACATAAATAAATAGAACAAATGAGAACAAGAACACTAGAAGATAGGGTTTATACTAATGAATTCCATGAGTTTTGTTGCATACCCAGTTTTGCAGGATGGATCCAGGAAAGAGTGAAAATAGAGAAACAGAAGAAAATGACCGAAATAGAAGCATTAATATAAATTCCAAGGACCTAAAGGACAAAAGGAGACGCCTCGCTAAAGATGGGGCCCACATATCATAGTGGAGGGCCCGGCATCCTGGAGGCCCGGGGCGGCCGTCCCTACCAGGTGGATCCATGTGTCCAACTTCTGGAACCTTCTTCCAACCGACCTTGAGATCAAATCTAGGCCGTCCATTGAAGTCGGTTTGATCCAACGGCTGAGATTCATCCTATGGGGCTATATAAGCGGGGCAGACCACCCCCCTAAAACCCTAATTCATTCCTGAAGATCATTATCTGAGTTCCTGAGATCAAATCATCTAGAGCCACAAACCCTAGTTCTTCAGAGTAGTTCTAGTTCTAGAGAGATTAGCTACATAGTAGTAGATCGAGAAGGAGATTCAAGTCTAAGAAGGCTTGGACTTTAGATTCTATCAAGGTGTTCTATAGGTACTTTTATATCTTTGATGTATTTACTCAAGTTTATCTATGACATTGTGCTTCATCTTTATTATATTATCTATTGCAATGTTTATTGTTTACTTTAATGTCTAGTAGAGTTAGATATTTATTATAGATTGCATACTTAGGATTGTATAGCCCTTATCTTATAACGTGTAAGATATGTGTTATAACTTATGTAAGCGTGGTCAGCTCTTGCAGCCATCCCTCGGCTCTATGCCATCACTTGGCGAACTCCACCCTTGCCCCGCACCACCCTATCGATTGGTGCGGGGACACGCGGCTCTCTCGCTTTGAGGCATCTAGCGCCGCCCGGTTGCTATACCTCCCAAGTGGGCCTCGGTGGTCCACGCAAGCCTAGGCGGCCACGCTGCCAGCCACCGCCCGGCCCTCCCCTTGGCACACACGCCCGAACCACGGCCAGCCTAGCCCTCGCGTGGGACCTTGAATCAGAGCCGCGTGGGGCCTTGAAGCAGAGCCGCTCCTCTAGCACCATGGCCGCTTGGGCGTCTGGCAATAAGCACTGAGCCGCGGGGAGGAAGAGGCGAGTGCCGCCACGGGGTACGGAGGTGGGGTGGGGGTGTGAGTCTTAGAGAGATAGGCAAGTCATGTTTCTTTTCAGCACTTCATTGTGTGTGTGGGGTGTGGGGGTTGTCGGCCAGGTGAGGGCAAAATGAGAGAGTTTGTTTCACTTATATATGTTGTCAGATGGTCTCCTGGTGGGCCGACAAATTCAGGGCATCATTGGTGATCAGTGGGCGAAAGTTAGAATCTGCCACCAAACCCGCAATCATTCGGGTATCTGAACCCAAAAGTTGTGGTTCCAAAACTGTCCCCAAAACCAAAACCGCTGGATCTGAAACCGCGGATATCCACTCCCAACGCAATACGCTGGCATCCTTACTGCTATACCTGCACGCCAGCAACGACCCATTGGAGCTCGCCAGGGACACCATCCGGGTTAGCCGGGGCAACCTCCTGGGCACGTAATATATATGGCCAAGGTCGATTGCCTACCAGGGCAGTTTCTCGTCAATGACGGGTGGCACCGAATACCCATTTATGCTTCACAGGATTGCCGAGCACTACAATTCTCAATCCAACTATATTCTAGAGCCTTACCCTTGCAAAAATCTTACCATGCACTCTATAGAAATAAGATAATAAAATTTCAGAATCTAAGAACTTAAAACTTAATTTTGGACATTACTCCATCAAGAGTGTTTGAAAAAATAAGATAATAATAGAATTTCAGAATCTAAGAACTTAAAACTTAATTTTGGGATTCTAAATTTTTTTTCAAAGCGTGCCCATTGACATGTATTGCATTAAGAGAAAATAGAGTTTTACACGTTGCACCCTTTAGCCAAAACAATTGGCGCGCAGTGCACAAAAAGCACACAGACAAGAATCGCCCGGCTTAAACGGCGGTGTGGTACGGTTGTACTAAAAAGGTAACTATTGCGCGACGACGAGAGAGGGGGGAGAAGAAACGGCTACAGCTGCAGACAAGAACCTCCTTCAAAGCCGCCTCCCGGGCCGCATCATGGGAAGAGCCCGCAGATCTTGTCGCTTGCGGACGAAACGTCGTCGCCAAAGTGTTCCCCGGAATTTGGTCGTAAGCTTCGGGACTGAGTGCCCGACGCCGCCCCTAGACCGGGCGTCCCTCAAGCTTGCCGAGCAACACCAACAACGCCTGCCGCTCGTGGTGTGGATTGCGCTGGTCCTGTTTTCGCAAATACTTTATGATCCATTCCTCATCGGTGATTTTTTTTTTTGGGCGGCCGAGGTCGGGCTCGCTGCATGGCGGGTGACCGCCCGGCCGAAGTCTTGGACGGAAGCAAAGAAGGCACGCCGGGCGTGCGCCTCAAGTGACCCCCCGTGACAACGACCGGTGAGACCGGGGTCTGGTAAGGAGAGGCGGCAGGCGCGCCGAGTGGGCTCCATGTCGGCATCTCTCCCATCTCCTCCCCGCAAAACGAACACCGAGGCGAGGGAAGGAGCGCCACAGACGTTCTCTCCCGCCAGCGGATTCGCGCAAAATGTCCCCCGAAGGCCTCGTGGAACTTCACGGCGATCGGGGTCCGCGCGCAAGGCACCACGCCCTCGTGTCACTTGGCCCACTTGTTCAATCGACACGCCGCTACCGCTTCCGGCGGGCGCTCGCGAAAGCGTATTTGGCGGCCACCGGTCGCTACGACGCTGACCCGGGGCCAAGCCGCCGACAACCCTTGACCTCGCCATGAGGAGGAATTTTGGCGGTTCTCGCCAACGGCAAAGTCAACGGGTCGATGAAGGCCGGTACCGGCCGCCGGGCGCTGGGCGGAGGTCGGCGGATCGACCACGGGGCAGCCGAGGGAGGAGGCGCGAGGAGCCACATAGCACACCCCCACCGCCAACACGGCAAATACCGAGGGGCCGAGCCGAGCCAAGCGAGGCGGCGACGCGGGCGGACGCCAACGCGTCCCGGTCTCGACCCTCCGACACCTCCGACACGCCCAAAGCCGCAAAGAAGCCCCCCACCCCGCCGGGCGAGCGGGCTAGGGCCGGCGGCGCGATGTGGCGAGAGCGGTCCGCCAAGACCGCAGGATCCTCCGGAGCCTCCGGGCCATGGGGGCGTAGCGCAACCATCCATGCAGAGGCGAAGGTGGCTCGAATCGCACCGCCACGGGCAGCACACATGGTCAGCGACGATGAGGAGGCCTCGAGCTCATCGAAAGCATCGGGTCCACCCGAAGCAGGTTATCGCAGCCGCCACGCACGAGCGAACGGTCCCGAGAGGGGCGGCTTCATCACGGAGGCAGCAGGCACGACGCCGCTACGCACACGATGGGCTCATGAGTCGAGTCTCCTGTCAACCTGAGGCGGCGGAGGCCACAAAACCGGTACGCCGACATATACCTACGTAAGGCCAACTCGTGAGGAAGGCGGCGAGGGCAGACGACGACGCCGCATGTCAGAGCAAAGGCTCCCCCGCCGGGCGTGGAAGAGGTGGCGGCGATGTGGTCGGCCGATGAACAGCTGGCTCTCGCGCCCGCTTGCCGCAGCGCAGGCCCGTGACCGCGCGCCGCAAAGGAGACAACGCGGACGGCAGCGACATAGCTCATAGCGACGGATCCTCCGCAGGCGCTTGAAGCATAGGCCTACGAAAGGCCGGCCAGGCGGCGACGGCGTGAGACGGGCAATCTGTCGCAGACCGGGTTGGCGCAGACGCGCCGCGTGCTTTGGAGTGGTGGAGGACGCGGGCCGCCCACAAAGATCCAGCATGGATGCCCGCACACGCCCCCACTACCGGTGGGCAGAGACGCGCGCCGCCCGAGGCGAGGTGAGCAGCGACGTGTTCGCGCCTCGGCGCCAGAGATAGACACACCGCAATCCGCGCCTAGGGCCCTCGAGAGGTGCCGGCTTAGACAGCGCCGCGCTAAGCGGGCGCTATGATGCGGGTGGGAGCCCCAATGTCGGCGTCGCCACCATGCCGACACCGCCCGGTGCCGACTGACGCCGGCAGAGTCAACAACACGCAAGAGGGTCGGGCTACCGACTAGCTGGGTCGGCCGGGCGATTTGGAGAGGGCAACCACGAGCCGCCAGGAAGGTAGTGCGGGTCGGCCCCCCCGCGCACGCCGCTTCGCTGTCATCCCAAATGGAGAGGATGCCCCGAGCCCACCGCAGATCTCCTTCGATCCGCCCCCGAGGATGGGAAGACGGGAGCGGCAGTGCGGGTGGCGCCCGGCCTGAACGGCCACCGCAGCGCCGTGAGGAGGTCGGAGACGAGGCGGCGGGATAGCCCGCCCTCTGGGACGGGGTGAGGGGAGGCCAGGCCCCTCCCGCCAAGGATGACGGCGGGCGGTGAGAGGGGGGCCAGCAGAGGAGGTGCCGGGCGACGAAGGTTGGCTCCCTGCCGCCGTAACCGCGACCGATTTCTCGACGGGCCGCGGGACAAATATGTCCGGCCGGGGAGGGCGCCTCAACGAGGCCGACGCTGGGCGCCGGCCGGAGGGAGATGTGCCGGCCTCCGAGGCGACGGGGTCGGGCAGGACGCCGCTCGCGGGCGCAGGTGCTGGCTGAGGATCCGCCGCCCCCTCACGCTGACGACGACGACGAGGAGGTGGCAGCAGCCGGGCGGCGGCGGGCCTCGAAAGCACCGCCACGCCGCTGGCTTCCGTGGCGACGGCGCGGTTGGACGCCAGCTCCAAGGGCAACGGGGCAGGCTCACCGATCCGACCGTGGGTCGCCGATCCCTCACCGACACGACGGGGAGGGGTGGCAGCCGGCGGCGGGCGCCCACTCGGCGCGGCCACGCACGGGCAGAGCACATCGCGGAGGGGGAGGTGTGGGGGCTGGACGGGAAGAGGGGTGGGGAGGGAGGGGAGGCGGAGGCGGAGGCGGAGGAGGGGACGGGCGCCGGGCCGGGTGGTCCGCTGGGCGGGCCACCGCCAAAAGCAACGGTCGCCACCGCCAGGACCACCGCACTCTACGGTCCATCTCTTGGGATTCTAAATGATTTTAAATCGAAAAGTTTTCAACTTTCTTTGATATTTCCAACTTTGACATAATGTTGGTATGCATAGATTTGGAGAAAAGTTATAACTTTTTTGTGTTACACCTATTTTTAGACGTGTCGGTATGAATCGCCTTTAGAAATGGATTGCTAGAACCATCTCTAAAAAATGGAGGAATCTTTTTTCCAAAATGGGAGGAGGCAGCTAGCATAGAATTCGAAGGAATACATATATAACGGTAATAAGGAAACCCTTTTATTCAGTATAGTTGTAAACAAACAAGAGAAGTTACATATGTGAGGGAAAGCTAGCATACAAATAGTGCATATACATACATTGGAAAGCATACATATTGAATTCCAATCCAACTTGGCAAAGGGGGTTACTATGATATTTTGATATATCAAATAGAATAAAAATATGCAAGCAAACAACTGTGCAAGTCACCACTGTAGTTTATTACATTTACGTAGCGAGTAGAGTTGGCGCGCCGGTTGAATAGGAGTAGTTGTATGCACTATTCAGCTGGGGAGCAATTTCTTTTATATTTCAGCTTGTTACTGCATGCTGGCTGTCGTGCTCTTGTTGCAGCTCTGGTTTATCTTTTTTGTCGCAGACGTAGAAAACCAGACAAACCACGAACACTACCGGGCCAATCATGACGACGACTTTGGTGGATGTCCACCACTTGCGAGCGCTGCCCGCCGCGTAGGCACAAACGAGGGCGAGCAAGTCCAGCACCATTGCTCTGAACAGCGGCAAAAGATGCACAACACGTCGAGCTTGTTCTTTCTGGCGATCCCCCGGATCATCCGGACAAGTAGCCAGGCGATGATGTTGATGGAAATCATGAAGGAAATGGAGTTGCAGTAGAAGAAAGCGTTGTACCGACGCTTGCTGATGTCGTAGAGGACCGGGTTGCCCGCGGCGTGTCCGTCGCGGTCGTCCCTCCAGGTGCCACCAGGCGGCTTGAGGCCCGTCAGGTACGTCACGCTGGCGCCCAGTATTCCGACCAGCATCAGATACATCATGTCGCTGAGGTCGCAGACGCCGTCTTCATCTTCATCTTCTTCAGGATCATCAGTAGTCTTCGGTCCACCACCTTGGTTTTGTTTGGCCTTTTTATCGTTGCGTCTCTTCACGTAGATGGCAACCGCAAACGCTGCAACTGTGAGAAGAGAACCGAACACCAAGACAACAATGGATGTCTTGAGATGGAGGGAGCTCCCAGCAGAGTAGGCACCCATGAGGCCCAGCATCCCGGCCACCATGCACACGTAGAGAGCGTAGCACCGGATGCCCGGCTTGTACAGGTTCTGGTTGAGGAGGAGGACGATGAGCGCCACCGACGCCATGAAGCTCGCCGCGTTGCAGTAGTAGAACAGCTTGTAACGGAGCCGGAACTTGTCTAGGAGCACCGGCAAGCCGGCGTTCCCGCCCTCCTCCCAGGTGCCTCCTGGCGGGGTCAACCCAGCTTGGTATGTGAGCGTCGCGGCCAGGATCGCCAGCAGCAGCAGCACGTCACGCCTCTTCTGCAGCTGCTTCTCGTCCTTCATGAGCTGCTTCTCCGCCTTGGTGTAGAGTTTCTTTTCACCCTTTTGTGCCGGGGTTCTTGGACGCTCAACGTCACCGCTCTTGTTCTGCAGCTGCTGCTCCTGGTCGTCGTCATGTTTTTCACCCTCTGCTGCATTGCTGCCTGAGGCTGCCGCTGGCGTAGCCGCCTCTGCTGCGTTGCTGCCTGAGGCTGCTGCTGCGTTGCTGCCTGGCGTAGCCGCCTCGGCTGCGTTGCTGCCTGAGGCTGCCGCTGGCGTAGCCGCCTCTGCTGCGTTGCTGCCTGAGGCTGCCGCTGGCGTAGCCGGTGCTGGGGTATCTAGCGTGAAGAAGACGATGTGGATCACCACATAGATGAGCACGACGCCAGCCAAGGCCACCGTGTACACGGAGGTGGTGGTGTCCCTTGCTCCCCCGGTAGCGAATGCGCCGATGAGGGCGAACAAGTCCAGTATCATGACCGCCTCCAGCGCGTGCTTCTTGACCAGACGGTCGCTCAGCAGCATCACCATGATGGCCAGGGACGCCACCAGGGCCGCCGAGTTGCAGTAGAAGAAGATCTTGTACCGCACCGGTGCGCCGTCAGGAGGATCGGGTCTCCCACGTTGTGACCGTGCCGCTTTCCGCCCATACACCGCCTGGTGGATCCACTCCGGCTGTGTAAGCAATGGTCGACACAAGGATGGCAAGCAACTGAAGATCTTCACGAGTCTTTACACAGTAATTCTTTTCCCAGTAATTGGGTACCTTATCCCCACCATCAGTTTGTGTTTTGTCGCTGTTAATTGTGGATGGTAAAGTGTTACATGACATGGTAGTAATATATAGCACGCGCGGCTATAACAATTATACCAATAAATTTACTACTTTACTGCATTTCTTTCTAAGTGATTATCCATAATTTGGGTAGGTTGATTTCTAGCGATGGTATTATTAAGTCAACCACCTCTACAAACTTTTTTTTCATAAGCTAAAAGCGCAATACAACAGCATTGTAACACTACCAGACTATAACTTTTTCATGTCGGTTCCAATGTTTCCTGTAGGTTTTGTTAAAACCGTCGTGAATTTGAATAGATTCCCCGTCGGTTGCTAAAACCCGTCGAGGAATGTGGCTAGCTATTCCTCGCCGGGTCTTAAGATGCCCACAGAAATGTAGAAACCGTCGGGGAACCTGCTTTTGACTCCCCGACGGGACGCCCCCAACCGACAGAGTCCACCCCGCGCGACCCTTGCCACCAAAATAGACGGTGATGTAGTTCAGGAATGCTCCCCGACGCGCCCACAACGAAAATAAAAAAAATATATCTTGGCAAACCCTAGCCTTATCTCCCCGCTCCTATCTCCTTCACCCGCCGCCACCAAGCAGGTACGACGCCCGTCTCGCTTCTAGAGGCTCCCCCGCCCCCCCAGGAGCTCTCCTCCGCTGGCACCATCACCGCCCCAAGAGGTCTCCCCAACTCCCGCCCCACCGCCCCCAAGTGCCTCCCCCTCGACACCAAGCCGTCGCCCACCCGACACCCCTACTGTCGCCGCCCGCGCAGCCCACGCCCCCAGAGGCTCGCCGCGCCCGCCGCCGAGGGGCTCCCCGACGCCTAGCGCCACCGCCACCCCGTTGTGCTCCTCGACGCCGGCGCCGCCGCCTCCCGCCCTCCCTCCCGACCTTCAGCGCCGCCCGGTCCCCTTAGGTGTACCCACGCTCTCCCAACCTCCCTCTCCTCGATCTGCTGTGTCTTCCCTTTCCGATGGGATCTATGTTCACAATTGCATAAAACTGATGAGTTCTACGCTTTGGTTTATATTTAGAACTATTGCACTGTTGACCTCATATCTTGGGCTAATTTGAGCAATCCACAAAAGGGAGTGTGGATTCAACGAAAAGTTCCACAGAGCACTGCTTGCCTAGATCCGCAAAAAAAGGTAATTTTTATTGCTGCTTGGACCAATCTATTTTTCAGACAAGTGGCAATTTTCATCAGATCTTGGGAATCATTCTGTATTTATGATTATTAAACTGCATCCCAAAGCTTAGTGCAGAGCATGCATCCCTAGATTGCTAGAAACATTCTTTAGCTAGGATGCCATTCTTTCCTTTGCCAATACTAATTTAGTTCTATAGATAGAAGAAAAGAAATGCATGATATTTTCTGTGCTGCACAACATATCAAAAACAAAATAAGCCTGTGGACTACTTTAAGATGCATTCAGTTGCAGAATTGATGCACCTCTTTTCTTATAATTTATCTATCCAATTTATATGTTTTCATTTGTTGCAGTCATTGTGTTACACAGTTTTAGATTTGGTGCCTGTACAGAACAGTCTAAGAAACTAATGTTAACATGCTTGTCATGATGCTAATTGCGCTTGGCACTTTCAAAAATTGAATTGGTGCATTCCTTCTGTCTTTTGGAAAATTTTGAACTGGTGCATTCCTTATAGTTACTGCAACTTCTTTTCATGGAGAACTGGTCCATTTGCTGCTGCACAGATTCAATTATATTTTTTTCTTTTTCCAGTCAAAATGATAAACTAATTTACTATTTTCTGTACATTCCCTGGTTGGCGGGTGTTCCAAATGAAGTCTTTCAGAGACCTAACTGTTTTGGAGGACTTAAATACCAAGAAACCTCTAAGGTGCCTGATCAGAGAGAATACAACAAGCAGAGGTGCATGACTTGCTACACATGACATTTAATTTGTAAAAACATCTATGCTGTATTAGTTGACTTAGGTGGAATTAAAAGTAGAAATACCCTCCCTTGTGTTCTTTGTTCCCATTTTTTTCCCTATTGACTTAGGTGGAATTAAAAGTAGAAATACCCACCCTTATGTATATTGTGTGCATAATAAATAGGCGTGAGAAGAATAAATTAGGCACAATATTGCAGGAAGGTTTTGCTCTTATATGCTTCAAACTCTATTAAGAATGTTTCCAGAACTTCTTTCTTTTGTAAAGCTTTGTCACTTAAAGGTTTGAATTGCTTGCCTTGCTTGTATCTTTAAGATAAGATACTTTCTCATTTTTCGGAGTACATATTCTAACTCTACTTCTTACAGGTCACTGTCTTTGATGATGCCAACGCCAAGCACTGGGACTCTTGCATACTGGACGCCAAGCACTGGGACTCTTGCATACTGGACATGTTACTATGAACTCAGTATATATAGTAGGCTTAGTAGCTGCACTTGCTTTGTAGTTGACTTGCATACTGCTGTGAATCCACAGTATATAGCTGTCAGTCTTGTATTCCTAGTATCGCCAACAATTAATATGTATGGATATGTTGATGTTTGGATTTTGGCACATGAATGTGATGCAATACATGTTCTTGATGGAGGCTTAATGTGTCTTGTGCGTGGACAAATCAATTTATAGAATTGATAGTTGCCTGGTGCATATGAATTTTATATTGAAAAAATCAGTTTCCTGTCAGCTCAGCAGTAGCTAACACATTCCTGTCGGGAATTCCTGACGGTTGTATGGTCGTGGATTTGTGGTGGCTGGTCAGACTATTACCGTCGAATTGCCGCCGGGAAATGTATCCTGTCGGCCAGCCGTCGAAAGAAGCATCTTTCCCGTCGAGACGTTCGCCGTCGGCCGTTTCGACGGCTGCCCGTCAGGAATACAATTCCTGACGGTTTTCGACCGTAAAGGAAAAAACCCGTGCTGTGGTAGTGTAAAGCCGGTTTAATCTGCCTCTGCTGAGAAAAATAGGAGACAGTTCTAAAAATATATATCTTTGTAGTAGTACGAAAAAAATGTTAGATCGCCATACTATATATGCCATTAGTGGTGAAATATTATTCATCATATATATGACAAAATGTTGCTGTATTGCTAGGCACCACTGTCCTCATCACTACAAATCATAGCGCTACTACACACTAATTAAGTCCTCAGTATTATTTTGTATATCGTGAATATATATTATTTCACCTTCTTAATTAGTGCATTAGATGACAGATTTAGCTACTACCATGGACTTCAGGAATGGAAATCTAGAAGTTTTAATATTATTGGAGACATACTAAAGACGCATATAGTAAATATTTCGATGATAAACATAAACAAAAGAAGGACCTAACTATGCACACCAAGTGATATAAAACGACATATTGTATAGAGTCAATAGTTATGTAAAATATTTAGACATCTAGGGGATAAATTAAGTCCATGCGAAATTATCTTTAAAAGAATTATCAGTTGAATTGAACACGGGTGTAAAAAGCAATTTATATCACTACAAGTTAGGGTGCGTAGTGTCCATTGACTAAAAGTTTTGCTTGTATGTATGTTATTTTGCATTAGTGGAAAATCTATTTGTTAGTAGAGATCATTGAGACTGCTTTTGTGCAATTTTTGCCAAAGAGATACAGTGGAAGAGGAAGAGGGAGTAAATAAATCTAAAAAAATATAAGTTAGCTTCTGCCTTTTGGGGAACTTATCGTTGAGGATGAGGCTGTTTTGATTAGTTACATGTGGATTTCAAAGATTTATGGTAGTGTACAGCTACAAATACATCGATTATAGATCCAAGAACTCTAATTTCTGAAGTGTATTTAAAATGTAAAACAAATTTATTAGCTAAAGGAAAGAAAATCTGTACACATTATAAATTGAATTGGATATGCATGCAGCATTTATAGAGGAAAAACTGATACTGATTCAACAATACTTCATACCTGCCACTGGTCAACTCCCTCGTCTTGGTAGGGAGTTTTTCTCTGTGGGCAACAAAGAGGAGAGAAATAAAGATTTTTCACTATAGATATAGATATAGATATATGGAACATAGTAACTGTATTACGTATAGTTAACATTCTGGGCAAGTCATCAGTGTCATGTTGGCTGTTTATTAGTTACATGAAGATTTCGAACATTTATGCTAGTGTACAGCTACAAATACATACACATTACAGAACCTAGAACTTTATTTTCCAGAAGTATTTAAGATGTAAAATGAATTCATTAGCTAAAGGAAAGAAAATCTGTACACACCGTACCATAATGAATAGGAATAGGCAGATAAATAAATATAATGCATGTATACATTGAAATGATCGAACTAGAAATGCGATTAATAAAAATCGACAGCACTTGATACCTGTTGTTGGAGTTCCTCCTTGTTGCTATTTGGTCAACAAAGAGCAGGAGAAAAACGGAGGCAGCAACTAGAACAATGTAGAAGGTGTGCTTGATGTCCCTGCAGCTCCCTGAGGCGTAGGCACCCCCAAGTCCCAAGAGTGCCATGACGATGGGCCCATACAACGCAAGCTTCGTTACTCGCCCCTCGATGCGCTTCTGCTCCTCGTATTTCAGCTTGTCAAAGCTCACGACGAGCATGATGGCAAGCAGGGACGCCACGAAGCCGGTGGTGTTGAAGAAGAAGAATACCCTGTAGCGATTGCGGTGGAGACCCTGCAGCACCGGGTCTCCGGCGGCGTGGTGTCCCTCCTCCGTGCTCCGCCAGAATCCACCGGGCGGGTTCAGCCCGGCCACGTACCCGATGGTCGTCGCAAAATGGCGAGCACCAGCAGGATCTCGTGCTGCTTCTCGGTGGCCTTCTTCTGGTCCTCTGCTATGCCGACGGAGGGTGGTGAAGGAGGGCTGTTCTTGTGGTCAGGACGGCTGAGTAACCATTTTGTTATCAAGGCGACGGTGGCGTAGGTGATGACGCCTGACACAATCACGGTGGCGCCGCAGACGGTGGTGAACCTGTCGTGGCTGCTACCAAAGGCGTAGGCCCCCAAGAGACCAAGCAGGTCCACCACCATTACGGTGCGCACGAGCTGGAGCAGCAGCCAGTTCCCGTAGCCCTGGTCATCCTTGTGGACAATGAGGAGGAGGAGGCCGACCATGAGCGACGCCGCGAACGAGATGGCGTTGAAGTAGTAGAAGACGATGTAGCGCCCGTAGCTGGTGTCCCGGAGGATGGAGTCGCCGGCGAGATGCCCTTCCCGGAGGTCGTCCTCCAGCCAGGCACCCCCCGGGCACGTTGAGCCCCGCCGCGTAGGTCACCGTCGCCACCAGGGTGGCCAGCAGCAGCAGGTACTTCTTCACCTGGTACTCCGTTGCTGTTTCGGTATTATAGGTCCGTCGCCAAAACTTGTAACGTGCAGGGGATTGGGATCCGGCCATATTCTAGCGTTGGGTGATTGGAGCGACACTCGATAGTGATGCTCAGCTCTGCATGCATTGAGTAGCTTAGTGATGCTGTATCCATGGTCTGAGCTCATGTACCAATTTATAGAGCGGCGATCCGGCGGGAAGAAACAGCTAATAAAGTGCTCTGCGTGTGTTCCAATGATGGCATTACTTGATCTGGTCATCTTATTATTTTGGACTTTATTCCGATCCATTGCCAGTCCAGCGTTATCGAATTTGGCCTTTGCATTGGGCGTCTCATGCAAGTGAGCATTGTCAGCACGTTAGGTTTCGGTCCCTCATGTCATTTCTCGTGCACACTTTATTTGTTCCCAAAGCCTAATCAACAAATAACAAATACTAATATACTGCAAGAGTACTCCTACGTGTCATTCTGTATGGTATATCCAGCATGCATGCATCCTGCAGATATATAATAAATGGTTATATATTTTGATATGCGGTTCAACTACTCCTACATATTCATATATAACAAATGTTGGCAGCATACATGCATTTGCATAGGTGGATACAACTGCTTTGAGGATAGTGCTAGTCTACATAAGGCACTAATTAACCAAAAACAGACCCAATAACTTGCATTATGGGAACCCAAAGAAGGAGTTATATATACAGGCAACCAATCAGGAACCATATATATATAGCGTGAACTACATAGTAGTACTAGTAATGATCAAAGCTATGGAACACTGACCGCTGTGTGCATCCGCTATCCCTACTTCATATATATTATATAATACTAACTTGCCAATTTATTCATCATATACTAGTATACACACATAACTTCAATTAGTACAAAGAAAAAGCTTCTTGCCCAAAATATGCGGGCACTGGCCACTCTGTAAAGCAGATGGACCACCCAAAGGTATCTTTAATTTCTAGCCTTGCTCATGGCGGTATTCCCACGCAACACACAACAACAGAAGAAGTCTGCACGGCAGGTTTCGGTTCCTCGATCATGTCATCTTTACTTGTTCTCGAGTCATGACTTTTTCGAAATTGATTGGGTGTTAGATTTGGGCTGTAGATTATTACATGCGGTCTTTGATCCGTTGTAGTCGACCATTCCATTAATCTCACTGCTGGATGGTTCATTTCGTTTCATTTGATCCCCGAGAGCATTATCCCACTCCGGATCCGGGAATTAGTGGCAATCCGAGCTATTCCCGTCCCACACGCCTTCTTTGAATGTTGGAAACGTATAGATGGCCGCCCATGGCCCTGTGTTTTGGCCTGGCCCAACAATGGCACAGGAGGGTCGTCGTTCCTAGGCTGCTTCCATAGCCCGACATGCTGACCCGGCCTGTCCCAATTTGCACAAGGTATGTTAAGGCCCATCTCAATCATCTCGTCCGGATGTAGTTAGCGAAAACTCCTTACCACAACCCCTTGCGGCCGCAGCCACTATCTACGCCGCCCAGCTTGCTTCAAGATTCACGCACCAGTCAACTCCCATTTCCCACTCATCCCATTCTGCAACAGAGCAAGCTTTTTCCCATTCCGTATGTCCAGTTCACGTGAATAGCTTTTGATTCCACCGCCCTGGTCCATTCCTGTCCTTTTTTTTTTCTCTCTCTCTCTCCGTCTGTTTGCCGATCCTCCTTTTCACCCATATTTTTAAAATACTTTCATAAGATCCAAAATAATTATCATGTTGATTTTAAAGGCATAATGTTTGGACCGCTCGCCTTATTCAAATTATTTATACAATTTAGGAAATAAATAAATTATTATTAAAGTATCTCTAGTAATAAAATAAGTCACATCAAAATGGATGATGTTTATATAAAAAATTTGAATAAGACGAAGCGGTCAAAACATGACATCTTAAAGTCAACATGATGAATTATTTTGAGACGGAGGGAAGTAGCTATGTTTCTTCCGTTGTTCCTCTCTCTCTCTTGCTTTATCCATCTCTCTCTACCCCCCCGTTTCTCCCCTTCCATATATCTTTGTTTTGTTTCACCCATATTCATATTTCTCATATCTATTTATTTTACTACTTTTGAAGCAGCCATCTATCAACATTTTTTCTTCCATCTGGTTAGCAGGGATTGAAACAGCAAATGTACCAGATCTAGGTCTTAAAAAGAAATATAAAAAGGAATTAAATCGAAAACTAAATAGTATGCCACAGAAATGAAATATCAGAAAAAAAAAAAAGAGGAGGGGGATCTGTGACGATGATGTTGAGCTCCATAGCTGGATTAGATTATAGAAGAAAATAATAATGGAGAGGGGCCAAAGTAAAAGGTTGAAATAAAACTCAAATGCATATAGAACTGCAGTAGAAATGGGATCTAGTACTAGATCTACAAGTGACTTGAAGAAATCTTATGGCAGATAAACTAAGAAGCGTATAAATGCCGATTAAGAGTTGAAAAAAAATCAAAAAATCAACTCGAGCGAGAGCTAATATCCTGGATGGAGAAAGTGAGAGAGAGCGTGAGAGACGGAGAGAGGTAGAGAGAGGGGACGGATAGAGGTAGAGAGGGAGAGAGTGAGAAACAGAGTGACGAAGAGAGGTAGAGAGAGAGGGAGAGAGAAGCAGAGAGTGACCGAGAGAGACAGATAGAGAGAGGTAGAAGATGAAGTGGAAGACAGGAGTGTATATGAAGGAATGGAATGAATAAAGAAGGGACTATGGGAATGTAGCGGCGGGTATAGGAAACAGAGAGGGAAAGTGCAGCTGTTGACCAGCGCGAATCGCGAAGCTGCCAGAGCCGATAGATAGGTGATGCGGGCGCAAGTGGTTCTGGGAAAACCGGGTTCGTGTAGTTAGTTATCTATTTGGGCGTAGGTTATGCTCGCCATCTGTGCTCGTCGGTGGGAGCTAGCGGGCGCCGGTGAGGGGAGGCAGCACGCACGCAGGAATAACTTCTCCCGCTTCTTCTCGCCTAGATGACGTTTCTTCTCCAGCGTCACCGACGAGGTCGGGGAGATGTGTACAGTGTTCAAGGCTTAGCCGGTGCCTTGTCGTCTCGAGACGGTGGTGCTACCGGCGTCTTTCATCAAGGATGCAGCGACAGCTTCGGGTATAATGGTAGGGCCGAGAGTGGATCGAGCTCGAGCTTCCCTTGAAGTGAGTGGACGGCGAGGTTTGAACCATGGTTGGAGGTACCCGGGGTGCGTCCCCGGCCGATGCTTCTTCAACGACGACTTCAACCTGGCTATGGCGTCGGGTGTCTACTGCCGCTCTCTTCATGGCTTCTATGGGATGGGGCTCGTCTAGATCTGGACAATGGTGAGTGTTCCTGGCGCCAGAGAGGGACGATGGTGGAGTTCGCCGGCGACTCGTGCACGGTGGCCACGGATCTTTTGTGATTTCTGTTTTCTATAGGGGCGGCTGTGTAAGTTCGTTGGATCAGCTGTCTCCGTATCCTGTATTCTCGTATCTGTATTGGTTGGTGTCTATGTACGTTTTCCTTGGCTACTAATACATATACGTATTATATCAAGAAAAAAGAAAACTAAACTACACACGCCCCTCCGACTTCTCTCTTCCGCTCCGCACCTATCTCCAAGCTACTCCAACGCCAGCGCCTCTCACATTTCTTCTGTACAGTGTGGAAGGCGGCGGTCCAGTGGTGTAGGGGCATGGATGTGCGCGTGCTGCAACACAGCATCAGGCATAGTGGGCCCCCGGGCCGGCCCAGAGTGGCCTGACCTTATATGGCTTTGCCCAGGCCATAAGCAAAGCCCATGGGCTGGCATGGCATAGCACGAAGAGCTCATCGGCCCATGCCTCCAATGGCCCCACAGCATACGTGTCGGCTCGTGCCAACTATTTGGCCATCTATATTCTTTTCCGTATCTTGGCAATGTGGCAGCCACGTAATCACTTGTTTTTTTATTTTGAGGGGAACGTAATCACTTCTTGGCAGTGCATTGAGCCGACAGTAAAGCCAGATCACAGCGTTGAACCGATGTTCGAGAAATAAAATTAACGTGGCCGCCCGTGCATTAACTGTACGCATCCAAAAGTTATTTTCTCTGGGATATGCACAAACATTTGCCAGTTTGGATGTCCATCTGACAGGTCTCCTTTAGGGATCTGTGGCAATATTGAATTCGGAGTTTCTTGAGGGATGAAGGTAATCTTGGTAATGATCGGCCATTTTTGCAGAAGGAGATCATCAATACCTCCAGCGATGTGAGGAGCTCCATGTCTTCAGGAAAGGAGCTCCACTAGAAGTTTGAGAGCTCAAGCTCACGCAAATTAACAAGGAACTGACTACTCATGAAGTGCCTGTAACACCCAAAATTTGCATTTTTGAAAAATAGAATAAAAATGTTTTATTTATGTATTTTGTGCTCATGAAATGTGTAGGGGAAATAATATTTTTCATTAAATTAAAATTTATCATAGGAGTTAGCAACATTGTTGTGCATACATGCCGGTGCATTTATATTATTGTTTTTGAGTGGTTTTTGTTTTAAAGTTCAACTGATTTCAAAAGCTTTTGAAATTGGGATTTTAGATAGCTTTGAAATTAAAAAAGAAATACAAAGGAAAACTCCCTTCTATCCCAATCAGGCCCGAAGGCCTAGCCCCTTGCTCTTGGCCCGGTCCATTCATGCCTGCTCTTGGGCCGTGGTAGCTTGGTCTAGTTCCAGCTCGTGAGCGCAGCGCTGCTGCCCTGCTCTCCTTCTCCTTGCTGTCGCTGCTGCCAGGGACCCACTTGACAGCCTCCCCGTTGTTTCCTTCGAAGCCGAGCCGGACCATCACCGACCCGGCCACGAATTCCTATTGCGTCTTGGTGCAATCCTTTCGCCCGTGCCGCATCCTATATAAGCTACGCGCTCACGTCCGTTTCGCCCTTCGCAGCCCTAAATCCGCAACAGCCGCCTCCTGTCGAGTTACAGCCGCAGCGGAGCCCTAACCCGCCGCCATTGAAGCAAACTCGCCGCTGTCGCCGTCTTGTTCTCGCAGTAAGCCGATGTAAGAGCATCTCCATCCTTCACCGAACTCATTGGTGCTATTATTCCTGTTCGATGTTTGCTCAACCGACGTCGCCTACCGTGCAGCTCGAGTTCGCCGGCCATGGCACAATGACTGCATCATGCATGATCTGCGTGCTCTAGCTGATCCGATTAGCTTGATGACATCAATCTTAGCTTGACGACATCACCTCATGTTTTCTTGCCGTTTTTCTTCATAAAACAAATCTAGAAATACCATGCTAATACACATATATATGCAATCATCCCGTACAAGCTAGTTCCATCTTGCCTTGGCTTTATTCGGTGTCTATACCAAGCAAGCTAGTTGTTCATCGATCCCTACCCTGCTGTTCATCACGTTGCTTTGCAAGCACACCTGCTTCTATAGCGCCATGCATGCTCCAAATTCCACCATACGGAACATGCACGATCAGCTCAACTATCCTACACACTTTGCCTATAGTCTTTGCTATCTACCGTATGGTCTTTTCTTTAAATAATTGGCCATCAGCATACGTATATGTTTCTCTTTGAAGTCTGCTTTTTCTTGCTAACCCAATCAGTAGATCTTATCGACGTAGTCTGTTTACGCTTTAGCATAGACGTTCTTCATACCTCATAATTATGTGTTTATAATTAAATATTTATTTGATAAACCGTATCTCTGATTAGCGTGCCGTTCGCGTCTGAGTGTTCGTAGCAACGTAAGTTTCACAAACTTTTCAACTTGATTTTTCCACTGTTGGTGTACTTGTTCTAATTGTAGCATTGTTTGTTATGCATGATTGGCCCTATATGGTTGTATGTTGCTGATTGGAACCAAGTAGACGATGAGTTTTACGTTGGTGGCCTAGTTGACGATCTAGAAGAAGGTGATCAAGAAGTTCTTTGGAAGAATTGGACTTGAAGAAAGGATCTATATTTAAGGCAAGTATAGCTTGGGACCATCCTTGTTGTCCTATTCACCTTAATTAATAATTCATGATGCATGTGTCCACCTTGATTGCCCTTAAGGATTTCCTAGCTTTTGAATACTTTTACCTTGACTCCCATGGGTTTATGCATTCAGGTAGTATCTTGCTAGCGCTCAACAATATCAATGATGATTAATGATTTATGTAATGAATTATTAAAGGTGACTTTTAGCAACATGGTTCATAGGGCTTAAAGAGCTTATGTTTTTGTTTATGATGCTCTTAGCTCTCCATAAGGACTTATCCTTTGGCAAAATCCGGGATTTACAATACAGCCGTGGGGGGGCTACGTGGCTCGGCTCTAGTTGGTCAAAGGACCTTATCTATCTTTGTTGGTGGTTTGCCGAATGGGAGAAACGGATTGTATCGCTTGTTGGCTGCTAACATTTATAGATGAACCTTTGAAAGGCTTTATATGAGTTTCTAGTGTTTGGGAGTCTAGAACCCATGCAATGGAAAGTCATAACCCATAGTGAAAGTGTACACCTCTGCTTGAGAGTTAAAAACTGATATGTCACCCGTGTTCACGGTCACGAAACGGCCCGAAAAACCGAGGGAAGGATTTACTTTTGTTGGTGATGTTGTTCATTATATACTTGATGGTTATACCTGTTTACTTTATTTGCTCAAGTTAAACATAATGATCATATCTGTCTATCCATGAGAATGTGGGAACATGGGAACCTTGATGCTAATGCCTAAAATTGTGACTTATATTAAAAGCTAAATGCAGTCAAACCCGAGTGTCACCGCCCGAGCCTCATGAACCCCAAGTTATATTTGCGGAGTTCGACATGGACTCACCCTTGCTATTTCACCACAACTCAGGAGGAGTTTTAGGCTTGTGATCAACCAGTCGGTCGGTCCCTCGTGGAGTGGAGTCTACACCCAAAGGTCGGAGTCATCTTTCCGTTGTCCGCTAGCTGAGGTTATAATCTTTTATACTATGTACGCGTTATAAAAGCATTGTTTGTTTTATGATACTACCTCTTATTTGTAACTTGACCTCCGTGACTCACATATGGTGTGCATTCGGTTTTGTTCTTAAAACCGGGTGTTACAGTGCCCATTTGACGGTTCCCAACATTCTAGTTTAAGTTTCTTCGAGACCCAGGAAATCTTATTAGTGACTGAATATTTTTGCAGTCGCTGATAGTCCATTCATCAAGTGAACTATTAGCTGCTCCATTTCAGGCAAAGTGTTCCAACTGCAGCTTAATATTAGAAGCTCAGACAAATTGACCAAAAGCATTCGCTATTCCAAGGGGGTGCGCGCTGCATCTGATCCATCCAAACTGATAAGTCGAAGTTTCTTGAGGGACTGAGGTAATCTTGTTATTGACAGTATTTCTTTGCAATTCCTCGAGCGTTGTCAGTTCCAACTGCAGTAAGAAATCTTAAGTGAAGGCAAATTTACCAAGAATTCACCAATGCAGGGGGGAGCAGATCCATTCCATTTCTGAAGTTTAAGTTTCTTGAGGGATGAAGGCAATCTTTGCAGTGACAAGTTTTCATTGCACTGTTCGATAATCAATTGATGAATCAGACGTGTGGAGCTCCATGTTCTCAAGCAAAGAGTTCCAGCTGCATCTTGAAATCACAAGCATACCTACGCAGTTGAAGAATCCATTAATCTTGGGCGGAGCATCTGTTCCATCTCAACGAGTAAGTTGAACTTGCTCCACGGATGGAGGTAATCTTGGTATAGTGATAGGATGTTTCCAGAGCCTTCGATAGACAATTACTGTAGTGACTTTAGGGTCTCCTTGCTCTCAGCTAAGGAGATCCAACTACATTTCAGAATGTTGAGAATACGCAGATTAATCAAAAACTCGATAAACTCGAGCGGACCATCGGATCCTTTGCAAAAACAGAACTCATGAGATTGCAAGTTCTCTAGGGTGCTCTGTTCTCGAGACAACCAACTTGGATAGGTCGATCCACTGTAGCCACAGATCTTCAGAGATCTGACTAAAGATGGATGGCGGAGGCATCAAGCACAAGGATCTCATCTTGATGTGGACTCTGATAAAAAAAAAAAAAAAACCCTTGTACTAATTCGTGGGAATGATAACCAGCTTTCAGAAGCCAAGGAATACGTCGTGCTCTGTTCCATTTCAGTAGCAGTTCTGAGACATCAGACATGTATCTTGCTTGTTACATAGCTTGGCTTGACAAGCTTGCCCCGTGCTGGTAACATTTTCAAGTCCTTCTATGTTCTGTCACGAAGGTTGTCCACCAGGTGCTGCTGCAGCTGCTGAATCCCATAACCCCTTGCCTTCCTCACCTTGAAGACAGACAGAGATTGAAGCAGTGAGCAGACAGACTACCTGTTTGCCCTCGATGCATACAATTGCTATGTACGTACTGTTGGTTGTCAAAACGAGAATACATAAATACGTGAAAAGATGATGGGCTGCGCAGGGATTGAGCTTGGACAATAGGCCTAGCACCCAGTCTCCAGGCCCATTTGAATGACGGATGGACAGAACCAGTCAGGTATTAATGAGGATACCAAGCAGATTACCCTTTGTGGAAGCCGGCCCATTCAAAATAAATTCCTTTTTGGCAGTCACTCCATCATCATGATGAAGTAGTAGATATATAAGGTCCGACACCAATGCTTGGGGTATCAGCTAGTAATGAGGGTTGAGCAAGCTTTGCTGGATCCCAGAGCAAAGAACTTGATTCCCCTTTGTGGAGCAGTCCGACACAAGGCAAAGAGTCTAGTTACGTATAACCCAGTAGAGAAGCATAATGTGCTATACTTCTTAGACAAGAAAATGCTTCTGCTAAGCAACATTATATTCCCAGTAACAACTAATAATGCGCAAGGCGTTAGCACATGATAATTTAGATATATGAGGGATTAATCCAAAGCATGTTAGATGGATTGGGATACATGAAAACATTTATGTTTTGAGGGAATTTCCGTGTCTTACTACTGATATTATTATTCCTTTGTTGGTATAATGATGTTTTACGTGCTGTGATGAAGAGGAAAGTTTTTAGGGAATTATATATCTTGTGTTATACAACTGCTATTATTCCACTTTTGTTTCACTTGGAAGTTTGCATGTGCAACTTTCCTCTTCATCAAAGCAAGCACATATCCACACACCAAAAGCGCAAGCGTTACCATTCTCACGCCATCTCTCTACAAGCTTATTTAAATACTAGAAGAGAGGCTAGCACCCGGACACCATGCACCCTGAGCTAGCTTGCTTATTATTTCCCTCCCTGAATATAATAGAAAAGATGAGGCCCGTGAGATATGATGCGGAGATTGCCGGTGGCAATCTGATGGAGAAACGAAGGTAACATGCATGATCCAACCATAGACCTATTTTTGGAATTCCAAATGTGCTATGCTTTTTTTCTTCCCTCAATTTGAGGCCACCAATTTATGTCCTCCTATATCAGTGAAAAAGCAATCACTGTTAGAAATGGGCTGTTTGTATTTAACACAAAGTCACTTGCATCCAATGGAAACGGTTCATTTTCCTCAGCAAGCGATTTCCATAGACAGTTGATCCAATTTTTTCATGCTAAGATTTTTTTTCGTTTTTTTTGGACATAAATTTTATAGTCGCCTTTAGGTGACCTCATGCAAGAAATCGTCTGTAAAAATCAGTTCTTATAGCTAGCTAGCCACCTTCTAAACTGTTAGATCTCTGGTGGTGGTGGTTTGCTCAGCTGGTCGGATCTCCGGTGGTACGCCAAAACCGAACCGACAATAGGTCTAGGATGGGGGGGGTGGGGGTGGGGGTGGCAGGTGTCAGCCTATGTGGCGATGGCTATGCCATGGAGATGGCATGGACCCTGGTGCTAGCATGTCGGCGACTCAAGTTAGAGAGAGATCAAGACGGAGCTACGTAGCATAAAGAAGAACAAGAAATTATTTGGGCTTGAAACAATCGTAAATCCGTTATTATAGTGTTGACGAAGAACTAGGGTTCCACGCCAAGCACACCGGGAGGGCCTTGGGCGCCCACGAAGGTTGCACACAACCTTAGAGTAGTGAACACCGCAGCGTGATCGGCTAGGGCCGATGTAGAGCTTCGGTGACGGCTAGAAGAACCTCCGAACGCACCTCCGGGAAGACCCGTCGAGAGGACGCACGCGAGGGTTGCCCTAGGACCGGCAAGGCTGCCTAGGACGCTGGCGAAATTCGTGGAGAACATCGTCAAACAGCAGGGTAGAGAGAGGTTGACCTACAAGAAAGACGGTAGTAGATTGATTTTTATCGATTGGATGTAGATGGGATCAAATCGGCCATGAACCTCTTTATTATATATAGGAGGGTGGTCTTATCCTTTTAGGAAACCGTCCTTGGACGTTTCCAATCACTAGAAACCGACCTAAACATGATTAGGAAACAATCAGTTCAGATCTCGTACGGACACAGCCTGCGTCGGGCTGACCGGACGCTGAAATCGGGCCGACTGGACGCACCAGTCGCAGCGTCTGGTCGATTCCAGTAAGCACTGAAAATGCGCCGTGAACGCCTGATTGACCAGACTCTTCGACCGGACGCATGAGTCTGACCGTACGCACCGGTCGCTAGCGTCCGGTTGATTCCGATAAGCTCAAATCAAGTCCCATGCACCAGATGAAGGGACGCCCTGACCGGACGCACGAAGATTAACCGGACGGTCCGGTCGCTAGCGTCCGGTCACTTCCAGAAAGCCTTTTTTTATCCTCCCTCAAATTACCGTGCCTTGGACCTCCAAAATATGGCTAAGTCTGGAAATTTGTGGTGCCTTAGCCCTTCATATAATTGACTAAGTCTGGATTTTTACCATGTCTTAGACCAAGCCATATTCGGGTGTCAACATAGAGCTAGCCACCTTCTAAATATTTAGTGAAAATGTCCCATCCTCATTGGCTTTTTCTTGGTAGCGGTTGTATGTGTTCTTGGTGCTTAATGTGTTCAAGGTCATTGAATGGAATTCATCAAAAATGTTTTTTCAAAGCTATAGAACCAATCTTCCCTTGTCCATAACACTTGTCTGTCTCGCATGGATTTCCGCAGCCTAGACTTGGAGCATGCAAAAGAGGCATGGGACCAGTGGGAGATCCACTGCCTGATCCTCTTGAGCCTCTCCCTGCAAGTCTTCCTCTTCCTCACGGCGGACCTATGGAGGCGCAGTGCATCACGCTGGCTAAGCAATGTCCTATGGCTGGCCTACCTGTCTGCCGACACGGTGGCCGTCTTCGTGCTCGGCCACCTCGCGGTCCACGCGCAGGGGCCGAGCCACGAGCTCATTTTGTTCTGGGCACCGTTCGTGCTAGTCCACCTAGGTGGGCAGGACACCATCACGGCCTTCTCCAAGCAGGACAATGAGCTGTGGACGAGGCACCTGCTGGGATTGGTCACCCAGACAGCGGTGGCTGGATACGTGGTGTCCAAGACGTCTTGGTCGGACGCCCGGCTCAGGGCAGCCATGGTACTCATGTTCCTTTCAGGATTCTTCAAGTATGCTGGCCGCACCATCAGCCTTTTCCTAGGCAGTCCAACGAGTCTCAAGGATGGATCCCTACATAGTTTGTCCGGAACGTTAAGGAATCTACAAAATGCACAAGTGTATACAGATGTCTCGTGGTCCAATGATGTTCAAGAAAGATTTGAAGTGATGTTCGATGCTGACAGGTGCTGGGAATTTGTAAAGGAAGCTAATGTCAGACCGATGCTTGATGACATCTTCTTAGTGGATACTCCGGTTGATGATGTGAAGATGACCATGGCTGCAGAAAAGCTACCGGACATGCTGAAGGACTTCAAGGATAGGACAAACCGCTGCATAGCCTACCAGTATGTGGCCGCACATCTGGTACAATGCTACCTATTCCTCTACACTAAGACAGCATTTTCAGTGTTATCTTTTGTTGTTATGTATTTAATAGTGCCTAATGACGGACTGTTTCTTCAGATCCTAACATCCATCCCGATGATCCTGACATACACCCTCTTCCATTGTATTTGTACCGTGACAGCCCTGGTGCTCTTTGCATCTGCTCAGAAGGAGGGCCACTATAGTAAACCAGACATCACTGTGTCCTATATATTGTTGGTTGGGGCCATAGTCCTGGATTTGCTGCCTACCTTCACATCCTTTCTCTCCTTTGTGAGAAAATCATTTCGTCCTAGAACGGTGGTTCAATGTTTAGTCATGAGTTTTTGGAGCTGTTTTCTTCATCGAGGTTGGCTTACAACAAAGCAGTGGTCCGAAGAGCTAGCACAATACAGTATTAGTGTGGAGGACTACCACGGATCATTAACTGTAAACCCATTGGTGCATGGTGTGGTAAGTTTTTTGACTTAACACACACCCCTGTTACTGACGATCTCAAGTTGGTCGTCCTCGACAGGTTGTTATTGCTGCAAACCAGGAGAGAAGAATGGGACTTTGCCAGCTTCCGTGGTGAGAGAGCACTTCGGAACTGGTTGGGCAGCCACCATGAAGTAGAAACTGAAAGGTCAGGCTATGACGCACTGCACAATAGCCTCAGCAACAGAGTTGATTTCCCAACAAGCGTGCTCATCTGGCACATCGCAACAGAGATTTGCTATTTCTCAAAGGACAAAAGAATTGGCACAGAACCTGATGAAATCAAGAAGAAGAAGATCTTGAGCAGAGAGCTATCTCATTATATCATGTACCTGGTGTTCAAGTGTGATGTCATGCTTACAATACAACCAACTCGCGCCTTGTGCACGAGAAAGCTCATGAAGAGCTCACAAAATGCTTTGGACAGGTTCACCAGCAAGATGAGAAGGAAATTGTCATGGTCATGTTTGAAGCTATGAAGGAAGAAGCTAGGAAGAAAGCAGAACAGCAACAAGGCAATAAGGATACTGCTGCTACCTCCAGTAACACTAGGACAAAGGAACTTCTGAAAAGTATGGAGGAAGCAATTTACTCTCCAGTGCTACCTCGTGCCTATGCAGTGACCCAGAAGCTGATTGACATCGACGCCGAAGCTCACCGCTGGGAACTTATCTCCGAGGTATGGCTGGAGATGTTTTTCTACACGGCGCCTCGTTGCGGGGCAGCTTTCCACTACGAGCATCTCAGCACTGGTGGGGAGTTCATCACGCATGTTCTCGTTCTCATGGGTCTTCTAGGCCCTTTTATGCCAAAGCCTGCTGCTTAATGAGGTACACCCTTCTCCACGTCACGGTAATACATCAGCGGCCTTCCGTAAATATTCTGTAAGAAGACTTGTAATGAACTCCTATATTCTTGCGCTTGGAGCTAGCGCGGGAATAGCCATGGGACATTTGTCTGTGTTTCCAGTTTTCCGATTTGGGGTTTCAGGTGTGTACTGTGTTTTAAATTGGTGTACTGGGTGTTGGATACTAAGATTGTTGTATTGAGTCCAATAATTTTTCACAGTCCAATTGCACAGACCAGACTGATGTGTGCCACCAAATCAAGTTTGAGATGAATTCAATTACTAAGTTTGATTTATATTTCTTTTGAGTTTGTTGGTTTGTGATTTATTTTGATTCCATTCCATGATAGATCACTACTCCAGAGAAGCAAACTAGTGATGGCTCGCTATGTCACTAAGTGATGCTGAAATCAAGCGTCTGTAAATTTACATCTGTGATGTGCACAATGCTAGTGATGGCAGCACCACCTTATCAGATAAGTACATAAAAGACACAGTTGATAATCAAAAATCATCTCCAGTATATGACAAATAGCGATGGCTCGGTAAGGCAATACCCAACTATGATTAGTAATGTATGGAAGAGAGAGAGAAAAAAAACAAGTCCCCAAGTCTTATTTAGACTCAAGTCTATGATACCTTCAAGTTAATCAATACTCTTAGACTCTTTGTAGAGTTTGCATTGTGAGTGCTCTTATAGTAACTATCTATATCTCGACGCGTAGAGGCACAAAGAGAGATCTGGGTCCGATCCTAGATCTCCCCCATTCAATTCAATTCGGAGCCAGGATAGAACCAAGCAAGCTGACGAGCTTTGAGTTTTTCGTCGAGCCGCCACAACTAGCACCATAGGAATGCATCCCAACCATCATTAATACAGACTCTACTAAAACCATACAAGCTCATATAACCAGCATCTTGCTTTAATGGTCTCAGTAACATATAGTCTCTTCATCATAAATTATTATTACCTTTTTTTTGTGTTATAATAAGTCAATTTTTTAACATAGAGTGGGATACATGTGAACATTTATTAATCTGCATTACTTGCGTTAACACATGATAATTAATCTGCATTTCATTCTGTTATTATGATCAGATAGCATAAAATTGGCTTCAGGAGATTAGTCCAAACATGTTAACATAGAGTGGGATACATGTGAACATTTATTTTTGAGGCAATACAACCTTGTCTTACTACTGATATTGTGCTATATATTTTAGGTGGTAATGATGTTTTACATGGCCTATTGTGTGTGCAGTTTTCTTCTCAATCGAGGCAAGCATATATCCACACACCAAAAGCGCAAAAGTTAGCATTCTCACTCCATCTCTACAAGCATATTTAAATACGGGAACGGGTCGGACACCATCCTCGCTGTGTGCTAGCTTGCTTATTCCTCTGAATACAAAAATGAGGCTCTATGCTGCGGAGGGTTGGCGGTAGCAACCTGATGGAGAAACGAAGGTAACTAAATTTAAGTTTCTTGTTTCCTTTTGCCGTTACAATAATGGTTTTCTTTGCCCCCTTCTTCTTCTTTTTCGGCCATCCTCCTTCCTCATCGAGCTCATCGTCCATGCGACATCCGACATTCCTCTTTGTATCGACTAGCGCCCAAAGTCGCGGACAACCGGTCAAATTCTCATACTGATCGCCCCGATATAGGATACGGTGGTTATGGCAGGCATCTAACTTTTTGAGTTTCATCGCCACTGGCCGGATCAACTTCTTAGCACGATAAGTATTAGTAGGAACCTTGTTAGGCGTTGGATACGTGGTAGCAAGGTAACTTACGAGCTCATTGAAGCTAGTGTCAGACTAGCTATGACGAGACTTCAACATCAGCAAATTAAGGTTAAAACTCAACACCGTGCAACCCTTCAGACTGTCTTTGTAAAACGGTTCAATTGCTGCCTGCTTCATCTGTTTGAAATTCTCCAGCCATCATGGACAGCCAAACAAAATGTCATCCTTATCGAGGCGGTTCACCAAATCTTCAAAAACCTAGACATCCTCAGGCTACGTCATAGGAGTCTCCTGCTCACCACCCCTCCACCACCACCATCGCCGCCGCCGCCATCGATGTCAGCCCGTGCTTTTCGAATATATCAGATGCAATTGGATCGGCTGGTGGATTTCCTGGTACTGGATCGGCCGGGGGATTTCCTGCTACTGGATCGGCTGGTGGATCTAAGGGTGGAACTTCTTCGCCGTGAAAAGTCCAGACCAAATAGTCCTTGACAAAACCATGCATGATTAAGTGAGATCGCACCATGGTGTCGTGATATCAGTTTTAAGATTCTTGCAAATGAGCAAGGACATATAATCAGCTCCCGTTGATTTATCTCACCGTGTCTCTTCGCCCGAGCAACAAACTTTCTCACTTCATCATAGTATTCGCCCTCAATCCTCTTCATCCCATACATCCAATCCGGCTCGACGCCTCTCCATCTAGTCTCCCCTGCTCTCCATGAAAGCTAAGTGTCGTTATATAGTACTCAAAGCGAAAAAATAGAGGAAGAGAGGATGAGAGCAGAGAAAATAAGTTTCTCTCCTCCATAAATCTAGATCTGGAGGGGGATGCAAAAGAGCAAAAATAAGATGAAGAGGGGCCTTTACGGACTAATTAGTGTCTTTTCCTCCCCAAATCCAAGCCCAAAGTCCCAATTGAAAGATTTTGTCAATTTTTAGGTCAAAACCTCCCCCACAAGTTGGAAGAGGAAGATCCGTGGAGAAGACAAAGGGCGGCCGTGCAGTATTTATATTTGCTTTCGGCATTTTACGTGGCGGGCGCCATAATTTGCCCGCCACATAAAATGAAGATACAGCGTGGCGGCGCAAATGCACCCGCCACGCGGTTAATATGTTTACCATGGCGGGCGTTGCGGCGCGCGCCGCCACGGTTAATCTTCATTTCACGTGGCGGGCCCGTTAAAGGCGCCCGCCACGTGAAATGCTCTTCACCATGGCGGCCGGCCACGCCGTCCCTCGAAATTTCCGTGGGGGCGAGCTTTTGGCCTGCCACGGAAAAAGAATAACAGCCATCACGCAAAAATTAAATCGGTACTAGTGGTGGAACGTGTGGGGGTGGGCATGGGGCAATGGGCTATTTTATAGGCCAGAGAAAAATAGTGAGTGAGTGGCCCAGGAATGAAGGTAATGTCCAGGTGTGGATAGCTGTACGCAGTCCCGGCGACCCGTGTCGCCCCTAAATCCAGCTGCTGCATCTTTGTAACAGTCCAATGTTCTAGGCCGCGGAGTTTGTACAGTGCCTTCTAGGCGATTCCTCATTTTTAATATAGCGTGCAGCTCTCCAGCCGATTCATTTCGAAAAAACTTGCACCACAGATGGAGCTAATCATGGAAGCGACAGAGAATGCTTCCAGAGCAGAGATGCAACTACACAGATCAGATTGTTGAGAATATGCAAATTCACCAAAAAACTCAATAAACTCGCGTGGACCATCAGATCCTTTACAAAAAGAGAACTCACGAGATTGCAAGTTCTCTATGGTGCTCCATTCTTGGACAACCAACTTGGATAGGTGGATCCGCTGTAGCCACAGATCTTCAGATATCTGACTAAGGATGGAGGGCGGAGGCATCAAGCAGAAGGATCTCATTCAGAAGCAAAGGACTATGTCATCTCTTTGTCAGTGGGACATTCAAGGCCCCAACTGTCAAATTATAATCCAAGATCACCGGTAAAATACGTTCCTAGCCGTGACCGCTAAAAAAAAAAAAGATCACCAGTGTTCCATTTCAGTAGCAGTTCTGAGACATGTATCTTGCTTGTTGCAAAGCCTGGCTTGGCAAGCTTGCCCATGACTCCGGTAGATTTTCATGTCCTTCTATGTTTAGTCTGTCACGAAGGTTGCCTTCCTTTTTGTGCTTGTGAGGGCTAGGGCTCTTCTAATGGTAAGCCCTGATAGGGAGGGAGGGCGCGAGGGATTAACCTGACTGTGCTTGTGAATGAACTTAATATCCACCTCACTTTCAAGAAGAAACTTTGAATTTAACATAACCGCTAACCATTTTTCTATTGTTTTGCTCACTTCCTTTCTGTGATTAACCTGACTGCGCGAGGTTTTGCTCACTTCCTTTATGTGAGCAAAACCTTTACAGAAAGGAAGTGAACAAAATCCCTGCTGAACCCAAAGTTCAACAATCAACATTGACATGACAAAGAACATAGCAATAATCTCTTGTACTGAGTCGTTCTTGCAAAATTAACCAGAAGAAAACCTTTCTCTTATTTTGGCATGTTGACTTCCATAACCATCTAAAGGCTGGTGATACTTGTCGATGCCCAATGAGCTGCTGGTAAGCCATTCTAGAGGAATATGAGGCAGAGGCACCCCAGTTGTATTTCCAGATATCAGCATTGTTATTTATATGCAAACCTTGAACAATGTTGGAAAAGTTGATGAACTGGTCATAAGCTTATCTAGATAAAGGCAAGTGAAAAAGCTCATATAGAAATGTGGTTGAAGCTGTCACACTGACCGTAATCATATCATTCTGAGCAAAAGAGTGTAATTCAAGAAAGCTTTGACTTAGAAGGGGCTGATTCTAATGATAATGCCAGAGGAGACATGAAGATCCATCATTTACAGCAGGAGTTGCAAAAGTTTTGAAATCAGTGACCAGTTTAAGAATATCTCTCCACCAATGATCCCCTAAAGATTAATGAGGTATTGGGAAGCCTGTGCCTAGACTAGCTGCACCCATGGAATAGGCTCCTTATTATAAAAAATTGTGAAGATGCTAGATAAGAAAACTTTTATTTTGGATTGTGAAGACACACAGATTAACCAAAAACTCAATAAACTTTTTTTTGACAAAAAAAACTCAATAAACTTGCGAGGACAATCAGATCCTTTACAAAAAGAGAACTCACTAGATTGCAAGTTCTCTAGGGTGCTCTGTTCTCGAGAAAACCAACTTGCATAGGTCGATCCGCTGTAGCCACATATCTTCAGAGATCTGACTAAGGATGGATGGTGGAGGCATCAAGCACAAAAAAATCTCATTCAGGTCCCAACTGTCAAATTATAGTCCAAGATCACCGGTGCGATATGAAAAAAAAAAAAAAATCACCGGTGTTCCATTTCAGTAGCAGTTTTGAGACATGTATCTTGCTTGTTACATGGCCTGGCTTGGCAAGCTTGCCCCATGACGCTAACATTTTCATGTCCTTCTATATGCCTAGTCTGTCACGAAGGTTGCCTTCCTCACCTTGAAGACAGACATAGATTGAAGCAGTGAAGCGGGGGTGCGATCAGGGGAGCAGAGACTGACTACCTGTTTGCCCTCGATGCATACCATTGCTATGTACTGCTGCTTGTCAAAAAGAGAGAGAATACGTACATAAATACGTGAAAAGATGATGGGCTGCGCAGGGGATTGGGCTTTGAGGCTAAGCATCTAGGCTCCAGCTAGCACCCTTTGCTGGATCTCAGAGCAAAGAACTTAATTCCCCTTTGTAGAGGAGTCCGACACAGAAGGCAAAGAGTCTAGTTACGTATAACCCAGTAGAGAAGAAAATGCTTCTAGAATAATGTGCTATAATTCTTAGACAAGAAAATGCTTCTGCTAAGCAACATTATATTCCCCTGTATAAACAAATAACGCGCAATAAGCATTAACATATGATAATTTAATTATATGACTGGCTTCAGGGATTAATCCAAGAATATTACATGGATTGGGATACGTGAAAACATTTATTTTTTGAGGGAATTGCCGTGTCTTACAACTGATATTATTCTTTGTTTGTTGGTATATAATTATGTTTTACCTGCTTTGATGAAGAGGAAAGCTTTAAGGGAATTATTACCTTGTGTTATACAACTGTTCTTATTCTACTTTTGTTTTACTTGTCAGTTTCCATGTGCAACTTTCCTCTTCATCAAAGCAAGCACATATCTGCAAACCAAAAAGCGCAAACGTTAGCATTCTCACGCCATCTCTCTACAAGCTTATTTAAATACGAGGAGAGGCTAGCACCCGGGAACCATGCACGCTGAGCTAGCTTGCTTATTATTCTCCTGAATATAATAGAAAAAAAAAATGAGGCCAGTGAGATATGATGCGGAGATTGCCGGTGGTAATCTGATGGAGAAAGGAAGGTAACATGCATGATCCAACCACAGACCTATTTTTTGGATTTCCAAATGTTAGAAATGGGCTGTTTGTATTTAACGCAAAGTCACTTGCTGCGAATGCATACGGATCATTTTCCTCCGCAAGCGATTTTATGTGTAAAACAATTGTTTGTAAAACTCAGTTCTTATAGCTAGGCACCGTCTAAACCGTTAGTGAAAATGTCCCATCCTCATTGGTTTTTTCTTGGTGGCCATTTTATGTGTTCTTGGTGTTTAGTGTTTTCAAGGTCATTGAATGGAATTCTTCAAAAAATGTTCTTTAAAAAGCTATAGAACCAATTTTCCCTTGTCAATAACACATGTCTGTCTCGCATCGATTTCCTCAGCTGGGACTTGGAGCATGCGGAAGAGGCATGGGACCAGTGGGAGATCCACTGCCTGATCCTCTTGAGCCTCTCCCTTCGAGTCTTACTCTTCCTCATGGCAGACCTACGGAGGCGCAGTGCATCACGCTTGCTGAGCAACGTCCTGTGGCTGGCCTACCTGTCTGCTGACACGGTGGCCGTCTTCGTGCTCGGCCACCTTGCGGTCCACGCGCAGGGGCCGAGCCACGAGCTCATGCTGTTCTGGGCTCCGTTCTTGCTGGTCCACCTGGGCGGGCAGGACACCATCACCGCCTTCTCCAAGCAGGACAATGAGCTGTGGACGAGGCATCTGCTGGGCTTGGTCACCCAGACAGCCGTGGCCGGGTATGTGGTGTCCAAGTCGTCTTGGCCGGACGCCCGGCTCAGGGCTGCCATGGTGCTTATGTTCCTCTCAGGATTCGTCAAGTATGCCGGGCGCACCATCTGCCTTTTCATAGCCAGTCCAACTTCCCTCAAGGTTATATCCTTACATAATTTGTCACGAACGTTAAGAAGTCTGCAAAAACCACAAGAGTATACAGATCACTCGTCGTCCAATGATGTTAAAAAAAGATTTGAAGTGATGTTCGATGCTGACAAGTGCTGGGAATTTGTAAAGGAAATTGATATCTCTTCGATGGTGGATGAAATCATCTTAGTGGATAGTCCAGTTGATGATGTGATGATGACCATGGTTGCAGACAAGCTACCGGACATGCAGAAGGACTTCAAGGATAGGACAAACCGCTGCATAGCCTACCAGTATGTGGCCGCATGTCTGGTACAATCCTACCTATTCCTCTACACTAAGACACCATTTTCAATGTTGACTGCTCTACTTGCTGCTTCAGTACTGGGTACTGTTAGACCATTTCTTGAGTGCCTAATAATCATCGTCGTGATCCTGACATACACCCTCTTCCATTGTATTTCTACCGTGACAGCCCTGGTGCTCTTTGCATCTGCTCAGAAGGAGGGCCACTATAGTAAACCAGACATCACTGTGTCCTATATATTGCTGGTTGGGGCCATAGTCCTAGATCTACTGCCTACCTTCACATCCATTCTCTCCTTCGTGAGAAAACCATTTCGTCCTGGAACGGTGGCTCAATGTTTACTCATGAGTATTGTGAGCTGTTTTCATCATCGAGGTTGGTTCACAAGAAAGCAGTGGTCCGAAGAGCTAGCACAATACAGCATGACCAGGAGGTATAGTGTAAGTGTGGAGGACAACCACAGATGCATGCCATCCATAAAGAAATGGATCATTAACTGTAAACCCATTGGTCCATGGTGTGGTAACTTTTTTGACTTAACACACACCCCTGTTACTGACGATCTCAAGTTGGTCGTCCTCGACAGGTTATTGCTTCAAACCAGCAGAGAAGAGTGGGATGTCGCCAACTACCATGGTGAGAGAGCACTTAGGAAGTGGATGGGTGGCCACCATCAAGTAGAAACTGAAAGGTCAGGCTATGGCGCACTGCACAATAGCCTCAGCAGCAGAGTTGATTTCCCAACAAGAGTGCTCATCTGGCACATCGCAACAGAGATTTGCTACTTCTCAAAGGACAAAAGAATTGGCACAGAACCTGATGAAATCAAGGAGAAGAAGATCATGAGCAGAGAGCTATCTCATTATATCATGTACCTGGTGTTCAAGTGTGATGTCATGCTTACAACCAACTCGCGCCTTGTGCATGAGAAAACTCATGAACAACTCACAGAATACTTTCGACAGGTTCACCAAGATGAGAAGGAAACTGTCATGGTCATGTTTGAAGCTATGAAGGAAGAAGCTACCAAGAAAGCAGAACAGGAACAAGGCAATAAGGATGAAGAACCAGCCAACAAGGATGCTGCTGCTACCTCCAGTAAGAGTGGGACACAGGAACTTCTGAAGAGTATGGAAGAAGCGATTTACTCTCCAGTGCTGCCACGTGCCTATGCAGTGGCCCAGGAGCTGATTCGCATCGACATGGAAGCAGGCCGCTGGGAACTCATCTCAGAGGTGTGGCTGGAGATGCTTTTCTACACGGCGCCTCGTTGCGGGGCCACTTTCCACTACGAGCATCTCAGCACCGGTGGGGAGTTCATCACGCATGTTCTGGTTCTCATGTATTGCCTAGGCCCTTTTATGCCAAAGCCTGGTGCTTAACGAGGTACACCCTTCTCCAAGTCACCAGAATATATATGTCATATATACAGGCAGTGTAATTGTTCTGTAAGAAAACTTGTAATAAATTCCCAGTTTCTTTCACCAATGGCGAGGGTATAGACATGGGACATTTGTATGTTGTGATTGCAATTTGGGATGTGAGTTGTGTAATGACTTCTAATAAATTTGTGTACTGTGTGTTAGATACTAAGGTTGTTGCATTTAGTCCCATAATGCCATATGAAATATTTCGCAAAACAAATCCCTATGAAATCAAGAAGATGACTGAGAGGATAAATTGGTTCTGTATAAATTTACTAATCCAAGTAACTATGAGAGATCATTACTTCGATCTTGTAAATATTTAAAAGGCAACAAACATAGTAATGATGACCAATTCACCTGTGCAACTAGAAGCTTGTGTGCCAATTCCAATTTTCTAATGCGCAAAAGATTTTGCAATCTAGTTCAAACCTTATTCTAAAAATTTTAGAAATGTACATTGCAAGATATCTCATAAGGCAAGTGTTAAATGTAACAAGGAAACAAGGAACCTAAATTTTCCAAAAAAAAAAAATTAAGAGTTGGCAATTTTCAGTAGTACTTGTAGCACACTCAATAAGGCATCACTCCCGCTGAGTCTATGTGGTCAAGTGTTCTGTTTAGGAGTAGGGAACACTAGTACAAGGGTTACTTTCACGGTTAGGCTGAAGCGGGGGCTATGGTCGCCTCAATTACAAGGTCTATGTAAATGGAGAACATTAGAAGCGGGCCAAAGTATATATACAAGGGTTATTTTCACGGTTGTTGTTTCTGTGTGTTCAATATCCCTTATGAGTAGCTAATCTCTTAGACCTTTTTTATATGTGTTCAATATCCTTTATGAGTCTCTTCAATGAGGAAATTTATTATGCATATCTTATAGATTCTTAGTGAGTTGGAGAGCAATCATAAGTGATCTAAGTCAAGATTAGCGATTGGTTATTAGTTGAGTGAGTGCAAAATCTACATCTTTGTAGTCTCTTGTCTTATGATTAGATTAAGTGAAGATCGAAACCTTGTTAGTCTTTGTGTTTTCTAGAAATTCTTTTCCTGATTGATGGAGAATTTATTTGAAGTATAAACTTTAATATATTTTCTAATACTTAGTCAAGTTAAATTATGATTTAGAGCTGAGAAAGTAGTCGTTCAATTGACATTCACTTCATCATATTGATGAACTAGATAACTATATGTTCCGGCACTAATACTTGTGGTATCGACTAGTAATGCTTTGCAGCATCCGAGAGCAAAGAAACCGATTCCCCTTTTGTGGAGATGGGATAATGTCTAACCGCGTGTGTCCGCGCGCGGCACCCTTATCCGCGCCGTCGGTTTGGAGGGACCCCAAGATTCGTGCACAACTGTTCATGAGGACTGGTTTTGAGTTCGTGTTTCTTCTGGATGAGGTGCTGGGGCCATTCATGGCATGTGAAAGTTCTACGGACGTTGGTACCGAACACTTCTCCTCTTCAATGCTGCGCGCCGTGTTCTCAGGCCCACTGCTTGCCTGCCCTCCCAGCACTTTCCCCAACCCCGGTGTCTTTGCCCTCTCTCCTCGGCTCTACTTTTTAGTGAGAGGCGATTTGTGGAGGAAGGACTGGCGTCGGGGGCGATTTGAGTTGCACAGGGCCCCGCCATTGCTTTGTGCTCATGGATCCGTTCAAGCTTGCTGACTATGGAGGTTCTTCACCCGTGGTATTATCTTTGTATCTTCTTGCTTTGCTCGATCTGTGTTGGCGGTTGTCTTGGTCTGATTCTGTTTTTTAGCTAAGTAATATTTAAATCGAACGTGATTATGTCTTCTTGATTAGATCTGTTTTGATAGTTCTTGACGTCCATTGTACTTGTATGATGTATGTCTTGGCGTTCCTAATTACTGATTGTATTAGTGCTGACTGTGGTCTATATATATTGATTTTTCATTCACTGTAGGGGCTTCGGACCCTCCAGATTTTTCAAAAAAAAAAAAAAACTGTTTGTATAGTAAGTGTTACTCCTAGTTGAGTGATTCTTTTTTAGTACACTAGATTTGATTAACTGCATATATATAATGTTTCCGTGGAAATGTATTTTCACGCTTCGTACGGACTTCATGCTAGTGGTATGCTTGGTGGACTTTCTCTTCGTCAAACTGCTGCTGCTTGTGAGTCCTGTGTTGATTGCAAGGGAGACTGAGTTCCATTGCATAGCTGAGAGCATGAGGCAGATGTCTATGAAACACAATAACGTAAGTGGGAGTTGATCTGTTTGTTCATGTTGAAGTATTGGCATGTTCTTCGATTTCAGTGTTGTGCAGCTATATCAAGTCATTTGCTTGTAAATGTTCATCTACATCTAAATTAGGTTGATATAGGTAGCTGTTATGACAATTCTGTATGTTCCATCTGTACATCTTATAGCCAAAGTTTCATTACATTTAGTTTAGTTCTTGTTTGTCTTAAAGTATTCCTTTTGTATTCCCAGGTAGCAGCTTGTAAATGTTGTAAATCGCAATGGTATGAAAACTTTGTACTTCAAATGCTTGAACATGCTGTTAATGACAAAGCCATATGAGTAAGGGTTAGTGAGTTCTAGATATTGAAGCTGTATTTGCAATTTGTATATTGAAGCTCATCTTTCATTACATAATGGTAGAGGTTCCTGAAATGTCTGGCTTTATAGCAAGTGACATCACGTTTCGGATTTTGTTTTGTTATTGTATATATTTGAATTTGAATTGTGCCATACTTTCGAAAAAAAATTGTGCCATACTGATTTAACGCTTCTAGTATAGGACTCGACTGCTTCCCAGTTTTATGCATAGTGTAATAGCATGGACATACATTCATTATTCTTTCATGTTAGAAACTGCCAATTAAATATATTGAGACACTTTCTGTTCCTTAGAACTCTGCTGGAATATACCACGGCTTTCCAACTGATATCATGTTGTGTCACTTCTATTAATATATACATATTGAGTGTACTCATTTTTACCTCACTCTTTCAATCCTGGTTTTTTGGACTTTGTGTAAACTGTATCTCACTTCTTTTTTTTGATGTGCACATTGAAAAGACTGCCATCCTATTGACACTGTACGAACTGTGTATTGTTCCAGTTATCTTCTTGCAACCAAATATTATATTTTCCAGTCGTCTTGCCATCTCTGCCACTTCGCTCTTAACATACGTACTGCTTTTTTGAAACTTGGTTAGCTTCCTTAATGCTTCATGCTTCTCTTCTTATACAGTTTGCTTGCTTAGTTTCTGTGTTTGAAAGCAGTACATGAATCCTGAATACTTAATTTTGCACCTCCGATTAGTTTGAAACTTGGCAAAACGTAAGCTATCATCTCTGTTTATAAAGGTGACCTTCTCACATGTTACGATCACATTTCGAATTCGCTAGCTAGGCACCCTGTCCTTCATATTGAGTATGGTTAGGTCTGTCAGCTTCATGCAGCTTGAGTCGTCATTCAGGAAATGTCCTTTTTCTTGGATTCAGTCCATGCATTCCTCCATTTTCTAACGTCCTTTCTATGTACGGTCCATTGTCGAGCTGGACCTTCGAATTCTTACAGTTCTTCTTCTTGTAATGGGAATTGACAAAGACCTTCAACTCATATAGGTAACGGTGCCAACCTTCTGAATCCTATTATCCTAACCACATCTTTGTGTGCCCATTCCATCAGGTATTGTCTCAATCCTGACTTCCTTGGACCTTTTTTTCCTATTTTGTAATGTTTTTCCTTGATTTGTGTACTCAGAGAGGAGGGCGTGGTTGCTCCATTTTCTATTGGGGCACAAAACATGGAAAACAAAAAGCCCATCAGATTACAGATGTAGAAGAACATGTTGAGGTTGAAGGATTGCTGGACTCAGAGGAGGAAGCAGCAGATCTGAAAAGTGTCCTTAATAAGTTAGTGGGGACAACTAAGCTTGTAGTTGTGTTACAAAAATTGTTGGTCGCTGTGTGTGGATGTGGTCTTGTAGCTTTGATTTACATTCTTTTTTTTTTGTTGTTTAAACAATGAACATGGCAGTGTAGACGGCTGCCTTGTCAAGGCAATGAATGTACTACTTCCGAATTATCTGCATGATCTCAATCATTTGTTATCTTTGAATATTGTTTCTACAAATGAATATGTATGTTTCGTTGCACAAATCAGACAAAAACACTTCTTGGAACTTTTAGACCTCCTATAATTCTTTGTTCCCCGTACCATAGCTTTTAATTTTCAAACGAAACCACATAGCGTACAAATGAATATGTATGTTTTGTTGCACAAATCAGACAACATGATTTGTCAAATATATGAGATAAGGACATGTGGCGGTCTGGCCTCTGCGAGTATGCAAGTACTTCCAAAATGTAGTAGCCAAAGCTTAGTAGAAGGCATTACCAATAAGAGGAAATAGGGAGATAACGGATCAGAGCTTCAAAATTGACAAGTTAGAACATTTTCCATATATTGATCAATGACCGTTGATTAATTACCGAATTCAAGTACCTGAAGGTATGTACCTAAAAACGCAAATTACATTAAAAAATGAGTTATGGCCTTAGCAAAAATTTCTTTATATCAAATTGGATTAAAATGGAAATACTTGCCTACCATCCCACCAAAAGAAGCTTTGGAATTTGCTATAATTAAAAGGACACATATTGTACGTCCAAAGATGATGCAAGCCAGGGAGGATAGAATAGGAGCAGAGGCAACAATTGTTGTGCTTCACCATGTTGAGGAGTCAGGCAAGTACCATGATATGACAAGACAAGCACTTCCAAAACAAGGGCACTCATTTTGGAGTAACGGTAACATTTCAATCAGATTTTAGCGTTCACATAAAAAAAGAGTTCCAATCCTGGAAGCATGGATTGTCAGTCCTGTTGAATGCTTCTTGTGTTTAAATGAAAGATGCAGCGTCACTCGTCAAGAGAACGACAGTACTGAAGTGCCCACTATCATTTTAAGTTGTATTATGTTCCATATGTACGTACACTTCAAAGGGCATAAGAACTCTAGGCCAGCTGCCATTGTAATGTCAGGCTCAAACACAACACAACACAAGGAAAGGACACAGATAATGTACCAGGACAGCTGCCTTTGCAAGGTCTAGTCGATCTCCAACTGTTGCTATCCTCACTGGTGGATCAAATTTACATTTCTTTATGCTCTACAGACTATGTTCCATATCTATGTACATTTCACCCTTATAAACTAAAGATTATGTTCCTTTCTGCTATATTACAGCCTGAATGCAACTCAAATCTCTCTACAGTAGTAGAGCTAGTACCGGTGGACATGCAGCCAGGGTACGAAGAGTTTTGTAGCCATGGCCACCCATCCCCGCAACAGTGTTAGAACCTTTTGGCAACTGTTTGATATTCTGTAACAGCACTCCTTGTCAAACGGTCCATTCAAACTGCAAGAGGACACCAAGTAAACTGCTTATGGATACAAATAAGATGAATACATTTTAGGAATGACAACATTTCACCTAGAGAAACTCTATTGAACAGTAAAACTAGGCAAGAAGCTAATCATTCTGAACTGAATATTATGAATATCCACTATTGAAAAGAATCAAAAGAACATTATTTTGTTGCATCTTCCAACAAGCCATCTAAACCTAGTTCTTTCTATCAGGTATTTACTTCTCCATGCATCATGAAAATGGGATAAAGAATCCAATTGGAATCGAGGGCTCGAGTCTAGTGGAGTAGTGAGGGTAGCAAAGCAGCTGTTACCCTTGTATGGTTAATAGGAAGGAATGCTCCTTTCAGCCAAAGACAACTAATTTATCATTTATTAAATTGGGTGGAGGCCTGACGTGAAATCTATCGTTAAGGGTGCCTATCATCAATTCTCACCTTTAGAAAGTAGCCTTAGAATCTAATCATCTTGTCAATCCCCACTTCAATCGTAAGTTGATTCAAGTCAGCGAGAAAGAAGGGAATTGATATACTCCCTCTGGTTTGGTATTAGATATACTTCTAATACCAAACCAGAGGGAGTACTATGATAAGCTTGGGAGACACAAACATCATTTCAATTTTCAAATGAGAAAGCTCAGCACATCATTTCTTAGATTACACTTGGACTTGGAGATATTAAATCTGCAGGTTGCCTGTCTGGAAATACTTTTTGCAAGTATTCTTAAAAAAAATATTCCACAACAAAGCTTATCATAATAAATTTATATTTCAGTTTTCATGACATTGTGGTGTGATGCAGTATCCTAGGTAAGAAAGAATAATGAGCAAGGGATAAAAAGATTTCCTAGAAAATTGAAGACCAACAGACAACAGAATAATATGATTTCAAATTAAAGTACACATCAAGCACCATATCTCAGATGTTCCACAGGCATAGAAGTGGAAAAAGATTGCATCAAATTTAGTTGAAATGAAAATAAGATTTAATAGGGAATGTAAAGTAGCAGTTGGATTCTAGGAAAATAGAAAATAGTTTCAGTTGTAGTTCAACTTCACTGTAAGTATTGAAGCGCACATTTTGTACCCAATAACTAAGTAACAGTTCAATTCCAGTTCAATATGAGAAGTGAAGCACACATTTTGTGTCATGTTGCTTAGCTTTAATAGCTCCAAAGGTAAGGGTTACATTTAGGAAGTAAACAATATGAATAGCATGCAAGTGAATCTGCAGAAACATAGTGTTGAATTTAGGAAGTAAACAATATGAACAGCATGCAAGTGAATCTGCAGAAACATAGTGTTGAATTTAGGAAGTAAACAATATGAACAGCAAGCAAGTGAATCTGCAGAAAGGTAGTGTTGTGAATACTTTAACAAGTAACCGAAACAGTGAAAATGCTACATTAACCTGTTGAGCAACATTATGATAAGCTCGATTTTTAAGAAACCAAAATGTCATTTTTATAGTTCAGGAATCAATGAATTTTCAGACAAGGGCTAGTAGCCTAGTTCTAATAAATAAATAAATAACATAGAAAATGTTGATTAGTCCATTAGCAAAAACATCTGGACATACATTTAATCAATTTTTGGGTTCACTAATCTAGCATTTCCATTGCCTACAAAATATTCTCTGTTAGTAATAACATTTAGGTACCATGTGATGTGTTGTCTACAAAATTCATTGCCTACAAAATTCATTGGTAAATGGTCAGATGAACACATCACATGCTCTGAGCTATGTACTGAAACTGGGTATCGTCCCCTTGCAAGCAACACAGGATCCACACCTTGAGCACCAGCATTTGCACGAAGAGAAATCCCACCAAACTTGCCACTAGTTGGGGAAACTCCCTACGAAGCATGAAAAAAACATTTACATGGAGCCCAGTCAATTGTATGGAAGATAAATCATTCAACTTAGTAAGGGTGCACCAACTGAGCACACTCCAAATCTGAGGTGATGTGTGATTGTGGAGAAGCATCACTCTCTCGCTGTTTTTGCCAGAGAACCCTCCATCGATTGTGAAGTGATGTGTGGCTGTTTTGATTATTGACATCCTGACTCTCCGATGTGTGCACCACTGCATGTCTGCATAGACCGATGGTCATGTTTCTTCCTATTTGTTCCATCCCTCTGTTCCTTTTCTTCTACTAATATAATATATCAAGATGTGTCCCATGATCAGTAACATCTACCTACTGCCCTGGTACATGTGCACCTAGTTGCCAACTCATGCACACTGAGGTGTTGGGTTTGAAGTGTCTGAACACTTTTATTTGTCTTGGCTCAAGCTGGCTATTCAAAGCCTACCTTAGACACTTTAGAGAAGTTCTCCGATTCCTTTCTCCTAACTTGAAAAGTTCATCTGTTCTTCTTCAGATAAAAATGTAAGTTAATAACTTTTTGTTTGGTTGATGAAACTTTTATTCTGGTTTCTTCACTCTGTGACAATACCATTCACTACTTGTTTACATTCTCTTCCAGGGAGAGGAACTCTTTTCGTGAGCTTCAGCTTGGAGTGTAAGTTCATATTGCTGAGTAATCTTTTATCCTCATCCTCTAGAATGTTCGTTGACTGTTTCTCTGGATTCTGTTTCCTTCCCAATGTTCTATGACCATTTTGCTTCCTAATGTTCTTGGAACATTTTGCACTCATTTGGACAATTGCTGTTATTGTTTATATTTTTCGCACACTTATATTTCCTTTGCTTTCACCTTGGCTCCCAGCATTCTATCATCATACTACACACCCAAGTTACAAATCCTTGTCATGGCATAGCTCTAGTACTTACCAAGGATTTCCCTTTCAGACACTGGCCTTTTTTAGTGTGTTCATGTACACTTCTTCCCTGCATAGCCCATTTTTAGTATTTGCTTGCCTCACAACCATTTTTTTAGTCCAACACCTTCACTTTAAATTGCAGGACCAGCAGCTCCTCTATGCAGGTCGGCAGCAGAATGTAAGCTCATATTGCTCAGTAATCTTTGATCTCCATTCTCTCTAATTTTTATTTATTGTTTTTCTGGATTCTGTGTGCCTCCCAATGTTCTTGGAACATTTGGCTCAGCAATTTTCTTGGAACATTTTGCTCTTTGTGGTGATGAAACTTTTATCATCATCCCGAGCCAAGCAGTCAGAGCAAAGATCTACTTCAAAGGTCCCTGTTGTGAATGTTGTTTCTTGCTGCAAATGTGAGAAGCTTACTTCTATGTTTAGCTACTTTGACAGTCAAAAGGCCAAGCTTCTCGAGAGTATTGGCGTTGGGGGTCTTCTCAAGCTTCCTTTGCTACAAACTGTGCATCCACAACTCTGCCTATGGCCCTATCACAGAGTGGATTTGAACACAAAGTGTTTACACCTTGATAAAGGTGATAAGTTGTACTTTGCAGATCCAGACGTCAATCTTGTGTTAGGAATTCCTTGTGGTGGTCAACCTATTCAGTGCAGCGTGAATCCTAGCAAAGAGACAATTAGTGCCTTCATTGATAAAATATCAAGTGACAGAAGGCCACCATCTGCTACCATGGGCCGGACAGAGCGTAGCCTGTAAAACATTTGCTTAGTAATGTGTTTGTATATTTGTATTATATATTGTGAGCGCAAAAATGTTTCCGACCATGTAGAATGTTCCTTGTATAACCACACTTCTAGTTCTGTTTACTACAGCAAGCCCCCTCTGCTATACTTTTCTTTACCAGTACTTCTCCAATGGTCTCACGTAAGTAAAATTTTCATTCTGATTTCTACTTTAAATAAAACTTGTATAGAGAATAACTGCATCACATTTAGTCTTCTTACTGAATGGTATCTCCACAAAAAATCGATATTTCTACAATTCGTATATTTTTTACTTATAATAATTGTTTTTTCAGCCACATCCATTCAGTATCATTGTGAACTATGAACACAGGTAGATTTGAACATTTTGATTGCATCACATTTTTTCAGTGCGGAATTTGTACACAACTATAAGTTTGACGACTAACTGAAACTCCTGTAGAATGGTAGTCCCTTTCAGATCTTAATTCATAACACTTTCATAGCTATATACGGAAATGGGGATAATACTATTTGTACCTTCTCCGAAGCTATTTGTAACTGGAATCAACAATGCATTGCTTAGTGCATCTGGTTTGCCAGATATTTGAACCCGAAATTGAATCCCAGCCTGAACTTGGCAATGTATTCGCAGATCCGTAAGGAACTTGTCAAATGAAGCCATCGTAAAGGAAACAAAATCGCTAGGGCCACACTTACAGTGTTATGAAGTTCTGCCACTCTGAGTTTCGAACCACCAGCGCCGAGCCTGCTCAGCTGCGCCGCGGAACTCTGGGATTCGAGCCTCCGCCGCACGATGTGCTCGTCCAGCGCGGTCTTCTGCTTCGCACTTTTGTCTCGTACAGCACATTTTTCCCATCGATTCCGGCGGCGGCTCGATGGAATGTTGACCTCCATCTGCTTCGTATGCAGCGAATTTCCTGAAGCTCCACTCGGCTATGTCCATTTGCTCTGGATGTGGACTCTTTGGTGTGGATCCGTACTCTTGCATCTGTAGATGTTCGTCGCTCCTCTTCATTGCTCCACTGTTCAATTTTCTTTTCTTCAAACTCCCAGCCGCTTGCTTCGGTTGGATAAGGTGAGAGCGCGGACACTTCCCCTCGCTTCGTCCTCTGTACCGACAACATTGTCTTCCCGGTTTTGCCCCAAGCCACTGTAGCCATGCCTTCCGTTTGCTTTTGAGCAGAGCAGCACGTATCTTGATGCTGGGAACACTTTTGACGGCCCAGATAACACTGCCGACCGCGGACACACGCGGAGTCTAGTTACAACTCAGTGGAGAATGAATGTGCTATACTCCGGAGGCAAGAAAAGTGTAACTGAAACCAATTAAATCGTGAGCACATGACAATCTGCATTGCATTCAGTTATTGTGATCAGATGGCATAAAATTAGCTTCATCAGGGGATTAGTCCAAACATATTAACATAGATTGGGATAGATGTGCACATTTATTTTTTGAGGGAATACTACCTTGTCTTACAACTGATATTGTGCTATTTTAGGTGGTAATGATGTTTTAGATGGCAGTTTGCATGTGCAGCTTTCCTCTCAATCGAAGCAAGATAGAAACATAAGGTAACTAAATTTAAGTTTCTTGTTTTCCTTTTGCGTTTTTTAATACTCCAAAGTGAGGCTGCATAGCGCTATCTTTCTTGGACTTGATGGCTCAGGTTGAGGATTGATAAGCATGCATGCTTTCCTGCATTCAAGAGCAAAGAATCCCGGGCGTTCATTTTGAGGGAATACCTTATCTTATTCTTTTTTTAAAAAAACAAAAGAGGCAAAGCTTCGGCTTTTAAGAAAGCAGATAGTTGGTACCATACAGTACTGGGGTAACCAGTTCCCAGTGAGCATCACAGAGAGAGCATCACCTAATGCACTGTCTTACTCTAGTTTAGTTGGCACTGTCTTACTCTATTTTAATTGGTAGTTATGTTTTATACTTGCAGTTTTCACCATGTGCCACTTTTCTGTTCATCCAAGCAAAGGATATATCCACACAAAAAGCGCAGGAGTTGGCATTGTCACTACAAGCATATTTAGACACAAGAACCGGACACCATGCATGCGCTGTGCTAGGTTGCATATTCCCCTAACTACAATGAGGCCAGTGTCAATGAGATATGAAGCAGAGGTTGGTGGTGGCAACCTAATGGAAAAAACAAGGTAACAAGATTTAAGTTTCTTGTTTTCATTTTACCTATGTAAATATAAAGAGCTCTTTTACGGTGGTTGGGGGTACTTTCTAGTTACTCTCGGTTCCTAAGCAAATAATTAATACTAATTAATTTTTGAGTGGAAGGTTAGTACCGTAATTTTGTCTCCCACGGTCCCACCACTGGACTTGGCCTCACACCTCTCCCTTGCCCCGTCACACAGGAGCACGAAGCCTTCCGGTCGCGATCCGGTTCGCGGACGACGGCATCTCGCCCTGGGTGCGCTGCACGCCGCTAAATACTTTAACATGCTTCCACGACGCAAGCAGCCAATGCCTGCCGAACTCCCTGTCCAGCGACAAGGTGCGAGAGGCAAGATCGTCGCGTGCCGGCGAAGCGCTGGGCTGCGGGTGCAAAAGGGCCTGGAGGTGAAGCGCGCGGCCGGCGCGGCCATCGTGCTCGGCAACCCAGCGGCCTCCGGCTCCGAGGTCCCCGTCGACGCGCACGTCCTGCCGGGTACCGCGGTGGCCGCGACTGATGCCAACACCATCCTCAGCTACACCAACTCCACCTCCAGACGGACCGCTAGGACCGTCGTGGATGCCCGGCCGTCGCCGGTGATGGCGCAGTTCTCGTCACGTGGGCCCGACGTCCTGGAGCCCAGCATTCTCAAGGCACGTACGTACCATACGTGCAGCGCTAAGTACTAAACATGACACGCCAAACTTTGGTCCAGAGCACAAGTACTACGCGCTAATTTTACCATTTGCCCTCGACGCAGCCGGACATTACGGCGCCGGGGTTGAACATCCTGGCGGCGTGGAGCGAGGCGTTGTCACCGACGAAGGGAAGCTCGACGGCGACCACCGCGTGGTGCAGTACAACATCATGTCGGGGACGTCCATGTCGTGTCCGCATGTCTCCGCCGCCGCCGTCCTCGTCAAGGCTGCGCAGCCCGACTGGAGCTCCGCCGCAATCCGATCGGCCATCATGACCTCCGGTAAACGTCTCAGGCCATGAGGGATTCAGGGCGTCACGCCGCGTCACGCAGCCCTGCCACATCTCTTCTTGAAGTTCTGATTTCTGAACTGAACCATGAACCAAACACGAGCAGGACCGTAGTACTTCAATCATCCATATAGTACTCCAAACATTACTCCTATTATATATTTACCATACTACCCTTAATTACGTAAATAAATTTCAAAATTAGAATTATTTTAATTTTTGTTAGGTCAATTTTAGTATGCACTGGTGCATATGGGCCCGGCCATTTAATATGCACTTAGTGCTTTCTTACGATACCTCTAAAATTAGTTCCTCTTGGTTCCTCTGTCTTTTTTTAGCCGTCGGATCGGGGCGTCGTGAGCCGGCCCATTTTTCGACAATCATTGTAAAAAAAACTCAAATATAAATACTCTATATACTGTATGTATTCTGAGGATGCATAGCCCTATATATCTTTCTTTGACTTGACTATACCCTGAACGTGCAAAAATGATAGGTCAAGGTTAGGCAACCTCCATTAGAAATGGGCATTTCCACTTATGATAACTGGCTATAAGAAAACAATTTCCACAGGCACCATTTAAAACGTTAGTAAAAAAAATGTCCAGTGCTCACTGACCTTTTATTTGTGGTGGTTTGCATTGCTAGAAACGTATACAAATCTAATTTTCTCAAATATAGAAACACTTTTGTAGTAATTTCCCTTAAGTGTAACCACTTGGAGCCTTGTGAAGTTGTCCTCTGGTTGACGCAGGCGTGTGGTAGAGTGGAATCTTACCGATGTATGTACACATCAGAGGAGATTGCTGGCAAAAGGGGCTGGCGATTGCCACTGGTCTTCAAGCCATATACCCAAGCTTAACCTTATCTGAAGTTCTATGCTAAAACCTTTTTAATGGAACAAGGTCTCCCCTTTTTAATTAGAGTAAAATACACGGTAGGCTCATGAACTTGTCCCACCATCCCATCCAGGTCCATATACTTCGGAAACTAGGTAAGTAGGTCCTTGAACTTGTTTAAATGTGTCATTTACATCCAAAACAAGGTTTGGTAGTAGGTTTTGCTACAGTAACAATGGTTTTTGTCTTTTTCTTTTTTTTCATTTCGGTTGAATCTTTAAAACACTACTAGGAATGTGTTGATACATGACGGTTTCCTGTTGACAATTTTTGAAATGGTCATAGAAATTTTTAGACCATGACGATTTGATAATTAGGTGTTAAATCGGTGACGATTTAAACCATTCATCAACAACATAGTTACTTATGACGATTTTGAATAAACATCACTGATGTATACAAGGGTGACATGGCCTGTTTGATGTTGACGTGGACCTCCACGTGGGCGGCTTATTGTGCTATAGAAAAGAACAAAAACGAAAAAAGGAGCCCGACCATGACTTCGAACTCACGGACCGGGCCGAAATTTGAGGGCGAGAGTCTTACCAAGTATGATGAAAGAATTTGTGATGGTGAAAGAAGGTTTTTTTTTTTATCAAATTAAATAAGTGGCCCCAACAAAAACAAATCGCCCCCAAATCAAATCGGGCGGCGCGTGTAAACAAAACCAAATCAAACAAAGGTCGAAGGGGCGGCTGCGCGGGCGTAAGCGCGGCGGCGATGACGGCGGCGTGGGCGTGGAGGCGGCCTGGGTGTTGGTGGTGAAGTTGGGGTGCGGGCAGCGGGCGGGGTCGTAGCGGGCGAAGTCCTGGGGCGACGAACCCGTACGGCGGCACCGGCCAAGATGGTGGGGCGGCAACGCGGCGGCGGCGGCAAAAGCGACCAAGGCCGGTGGCGGCGAAGAAGAATAGTCGCGGCGCGGGAAGCCGCGGGGGCAGCGGCAGTGGGTCGCTGGTCCTCTCCCGCCGAGATCTACGAGCTCCATTGCGGTCCTTTGAAGCTCACTCCTCGATTAGCCCGGCCCGGTATGTATTTGAGGTGCTATCCAATTAGAAATCGATTTTAGGTTGATATAGGTAGTTTAAGCCCGGTTAATGGTCTGTGATGAATGTTGTTCAGAAGCGTATGGATAGGCGATGGATACATGGCAAACTCTTCACGCCTGAATATGTCGGTGGTGTTCGTAGTTTCATACAATTTGTTGAAGAGAGATTTCCTAGAGATGCAGAAATTTTGTGCCCCTCAGAGTCATTGTCTTAACCGCAAAAATCCTTGGATATAACGAAATTGCGGAGGCACTTATTGCTCAATGGGATGTCCAAAGTACATATACAAGGTGGGTTAATCATGGAGAGTCCAACAATGTTCATGTTTTGGAGCAACCAAATAGATGTGGATCCACATTCTAATCATATGGAACATGAGAACAATGATGTGGATAGAGTTGATGATATCTTAACAGGACCTTGAGAGGACTACTGTACCTTCTAATGAGGCAACAAATGGTGATGGCAACCCATCTACTAACCCCGAGTGTGTTTTTCAAAACTCGATGGAAGAGGCAAAGCTTGAGTTGTATCCCTCGCCGCAAAGTGAGTTTTCAAAGTTTTCATGGTTAGTCAAGATGCTCCATTTGAAGTCATATTATAGAATCACCAACTCAGCCTTTCTTTACGCACAATTGCAAATCCCGAAAGCAGATCCCACCCAAAACCAATAATTGTATTCCCAAATCATATGAAGAAGCAAAGAAAATGTTGCATACATTAGGACTGGGTTATGTGTCAATACATGTTTGCCCAAACAATTGCGTCTTATTTAGAGATAAGTATGCAGATCTTGACAATTGTCCGGTTTTGTCAAGCATCAAGATGGAAAGATCCCGTGAATAAGAAGGTTCCGGAAAAAAAGTATTACGGCATTTTCCATTGAAACCTAGGCTTCAAATATTTATTTGCTACCAAGAAAACATCGAAGAAGCACAAAGTGGCATAAGTTGAAAAGGGTTCCCAAAGAGAAGGAAAATGTCCCATCCTGCAGATGGAGAAGCATGGAAAAGATTTTGACAAATGCTGGCCGATTTTTGCCGATGATGCAAGGAACCTTAGACTTGGCCTGGCTACCGATGGTTTCAATCCGTTTGGCAATATGAGATCTTCTTATAGTATGTGGCCTATTTTTTGTGATTCCATACAACTTTCCACCTTGGTCATGTATGCAAGAATCAAATTTCATGATGGCTTTGTTGATCCCCGGTCCTAAATCACCGGCAAACACTTTGATGTTTTCCTCCAACCTCTTATAGAGGATTTACTTGAACTTTGGAAAGGTGTGGATACAATAGATGCTATGACAGGGAAAAAAGTTTACGCTTCGTCTTTTTGCCAGATATGGTGCATTCATGATTATCCAAAGACTTAGTACTTGTCCCCGTCGCACAACTAAAGGTTATCATGCTTGTCTCCATTGTGACAAAGATCCTCCTCGTCATATAAAATAAGGGGCAAGATACATTACATTGGACACTTTGCCGTTTCCTTCCTTGGGATCATGTCTTTGCGACGAACAATGAATATGCTTCTCTACATGAAAGCATAGATAGGCCGTACATTTACTCTTTCAAGAGGTGTTACAAGAATTGGACAAGTTAAAACATGTAGAAGTGGGTAAAAAAAGGAAGCTCAACGGGGCATGTGCCAATTTGGGGTAGGAGGATGAGTTTGTGGGACTTACCATATTGGCCATCTTTGAGGCTTAGACACAATTTAGATGTGATGCACATTGAGAAGAATATTTGTGAACTCCTCCTTGGTATCATTCTTGCCATAATGGGAAGTCAAAAAGACAACACTAATGCTAGGCTTGATCTTGCCGATTTGAAAATTAAACCAGAATTGCGATTCATGACCGAATGGAGATGATTACGACATGCCGGAAGCTAGGTATACATTGTCTAAAGAAAAAAAATTAAATTCTCGTGAGTTTTTGAAGGAAGCAAAGTTTCCGCACAGCTATGCTTTGCAAATATCGAGAGATGCATAACTGCAGAGGGAACTAGCTTGCATGGCCTTAAAACTCATGACCGCCACATTATGTTTGCAAAAGAATATTACCTGGCTGGTATGAGAGGTCTTTTGGACGATGATATATATGTGGCAATTGCGGAGCTTGGGAAATTTTTAGGGAATTGTGCAGCCAAACAATGAACAAAGACATCTTGGTTCAAATGAAGACGAAATACCAATAATACTATGCAAGCTTGAAAAAATATTTCCACCGCCTTTTTTGAAGTAATGGTTCACCTTGCTGTCCATTTGCCCGACGAGGCAATGCTTCGAGGGCCGTGCAATTTGGGTGGATGTATCCCGCTGGAGCGACGATTGTACACTTTGAAGAGGTCCGTTAGGAATAAGGCACGCCCGTAAGGCTCGATTCTTTGAGGCTTATGTTGCGGAGGAAGCCCTCACATTCTGCTCTAGGTATATGGATGATGTGGAGACTAGGTTCAACCGAGCACCAAGAAACCGAGATTCTCGGATCCATCGGCCTATCTTTGTTGATGTTTTTGGGCATGGTGTTAATCGATTGGTGGATATGAGTATGGTTACTCAAGATTATGATCGATGGCTTGGTATGTCTTAAACAATTGTGATCAGGTCCGGGATTATATAAAGTAAGTTCATACCTCTGTATTTTGTATGTTAACACATTTGCATTCTTATCTAATTGCTGAAATTTGTTTGTTCACAGAATGTTTGGAGCTGTTTTAGGGGAAGCAGGGGTGCAAGCAACTGATATTGCTCGAAGGACTAGAATTGGATTTGCTACTTGGTTCAGGAACTATGTAAGTTCATACATCTTGTTATCCATATACATTGCGTAGTAGTTTAATGATGTGCTAATCAGCCTAATCTTTAATCCCTTGTGCAGATGTGGAACGGAGCCGGAGAAAATGTACATGATGATTTGTTTACCTTAGCTTGTGGCCCTGACTTGAGAATAAGATCTTACTCTTCATGTGTTGTCAATGGTGTGAGGTTTTGTACAGTTGACCGTGACAAACATAAGAAGACACAAAACTCTGAGTGGCATGTGCCGGTGGCCATGACAGATAATCTCATTGATTACTTTGGAAGGTTGGACGTACATTATTGAGTTACGCAGACAACAAAGAAGGGATGATGGGAATACTAGATCGGTTGTTCTATTTAAGTGTGAATGGTACAAGCTAGATGGCAAGAAGACCTTACCAAAAGATGATGGTTTTTATAAGAGCATCAATACTTGAAACACTTTGGTGTAAGAATGATTGTTTCATACCGGCCACTCAAGCTAAACAAGTTTTCTACCTACCGGATACTAAAAATGGTGGGAAATGGCAGCTTGTCCAAACGTTTAAGCATAGGCATTTGTACAATGTTGAAGAACAAAATGCACCGAATCAAAATCCATTTCAGCAGTAATGAGTGTATTGAGGAAGATGGGAGGAGAAGAGAGGTAGATGAGAACTTACCCCGGGCCTCCTCGAACCGAGATGATGCAGCTCGACAATCGAGTTGATGGCCACGAAGTTGCACGACTTATGAAACAAAATCATCTTGTTCAGATGGTGAATCATCGATGATGAGGTAGAGGATGACACAGGTGTGGAGTATTGGAGCGAAGAGGAAGCTGCCCCAATTGAGGTTGATAGTGATGATGAGTAGTGCTAGTCAATTTAAACATTGTAATAATTTTTATTTATGTTGGCACAGATGATGAGTGTTGAAGTTGCAACCAGATTCTGTGAAAATCTTGTGATGTTCTGTTCATTTTATTTATTTTGGCACAAATGATGAGTGTTGAAGTTGCACAGCTGACTAGCACTTGTTGTGCCCATGAAAACTTTATAATGTGATGTTCTGTTAATTTTGTCTAAGTTCCAACCAGATTCTGTCAAAATCTTGTGATAGTTTATTTTATATGTTGGCAAAATTTTGTCTAAGTTTCTTTCAAAATTTTGACCAAATTATAACAAGATTCTGTCAAAATTTTGACCAAATTCAAACAAGATTCTATCAAAAAAACAGTCCACATGATAAAAGACTCATCATTCTAGGAAACAGTGAGCCACACATTACTTGTTCATTAGAGCACATTACTTGTTCACTTCTAGAACTACATCCAGGAGAGCCACACACACGAGAAGGACTACAAACAGTGAGTTCTACAATTGTTCACTTCTCACACAGCCACACACAGTACTGTTACATGAAAGGGAAGTTATTTCTTCCACACAATTGCAACCAGGAGAGCTACAAAACAGCAGCAGCACCAATTACAGTCTTCAAGTTGGCAATCTCCAGCTTGACCTCACCAAGCAGGAGCTTCAAGTTGGCAATCTCCAGCTTTCGACACCTTGACCAGCGAGGTTGTTGGATGCCTTCAGCAGCACCATAAGCGTCTTCAAACCACCATTTACCACATCTTGTGCACTTGTTGTACCAGTTGCCCATCTTGCTCAATCAGCAGCAACCGGCACCAAGCATTGGGGGCAGTTGACGATAGCCCTCCCGTCTCCTGAAGAAGAGCTGGAACCCGTGGTGGCCATTGGCGGGCGACGGCGGCAACCGCTGTGCACAAGGGGACGGATCAGCAACAAGTTCGGGCATTTCACCGAACACGTTGAGGGCGGAGGAGGTGCTCACCAATGAACGATGTTGTCCTCCCCGAGATGGCGCCTAGCGGCGAGCTCAGCCTGAGAGAAACAAGGAGGAGGACGCCACGGACGGAATCAGCAAGAAGCCTGCCGCGTGGCGGCGCGAACAATGAGGAAGGAGACGGGGCGGGAATTGATGGAAGACGTTTCTTATTTCACTTAGCGTATTTGTCATTTCGCGTTTTTCGCGATTGTTGCTGCCATGTGGGCCCGGCGGGCCAGGCGTCACAACGCGTTTAAGTACCGAGAGTCGTGAGAGAACTGGACCAGCATCGAATCGAATCGGAACCGAAACATCGCCAAGGCGAGAGGGGTTAACCCTGCCCGCTTCATCGTTGATCAAATCCTCTTGTGTGCGATTCACGTCGCCGGGCGACCGCCGACGCCACGACGTGACAAGTGGTATCGGTTCAGCGCTCGGCGTGGCGGGCGGAGTTCTTCAAGTCCTCGGGCGGCGCGGCGACACGGGATCCTCATCTTCTCGCGGCGGCGCGTTCCCGGCCGTCGCCGAGCTCTGCAACCCGCGACTATCCGTTCCATCCTTACTGCAGACTACTCGACTACGAGGGTGGCCTAAATCTCCTTACCCATCCCTACCCGATCCGCGAAGTCGATTTTATTCCCTTTGTGGCGCGTTCGGGTGTTCGTTGTTAGTTCTACGTGGTGTGTTTCCAAAAGCGGCTCGGTTGGGTTCCTTTGCCCGCGGAGGCGTGAAACCGCAGAAATCCGCACCCTCTAGCTGCAGCTACCGTAAATCCGACCACCGGAACTCACTACTGAGGCGTGAGTTGGATCTACTGGTTGGTGTTGTAGGCGGCGGTGTTCGATTTGGCTGTTTCAGTTCATCAGCCATACCCGCATTGATCCTTGAGGGCGGCGAGGGGGTTGTGAGGCACGTGTTCTCACGTAAAAATTCCATGGCCGTCGTCGGTGACTGCGTGATTCAGTCTCCATCCATTGAGACACCTGATTGATCGCGGGCGGCAAGGGTTGTGGGGCACTTTCGTTCTCCGCGTAAAATTCCTAAGGCTGCGAGGGTGACTCCGGGCGGTGGCGTTGGTGGGAGAGTGTCCGTGAGCTTGGGTTAGCGAGAAGCAAGTCTTCGTGCAAAATCCCTCGGCCACGCCTCACTCTCGGCGCGGTAGTGGTAACAAGCGAAAACAGGAGGTTTTCGAATCCGACGGCTTGTTATCAGTGTTGGTTATTCATTTGTCAATCTGGCGCCTGTTCGACCCTCTAAACAGACCAGTATCCTATTGGACGCCATGTCTCGCAGTGCTGGTACGGAACAGGAATTCATGGACAAAGTAATGGATCAGTTTGATCTGCTGTTCACCCGTGTGAATGATATTGGTGTAACTCAACAGCAGCTTAGGGAACAACTGAATCTCACCTCCCAGGCAATGGACAATTTCAATACTGAGCAAACACGCATTGGTCGCCAGGGTTACGCTAACAATGGTGCTGCTGCGTGGCCCGATTGACTATGAGGCGCCTCAGAAAATGGAACAGGGTTTCCGGGATCGGTTCCTCTGCAAGCGATACCCACGATCATGTTCTTTGAAGTCCGAAATAGACAATGTATTTGCTGAGAACAGAAATTCAGGTGCCCAGGGCAGGGGTGGAGGCCGAGAGCACCATCCTAGAGGACACAGAAACAGGGAAGGCCACAGGGACAGTCTCCCATATCATACTCTACCCAAACTACACTTTCCCAAGTTTGATGGCACCAATCCTAAAGTGTGGAAGGATAACTGTGAAGGCTATTTCAAGTTGTATAGTATACCTGAGGGAATGAAAGTGACTGCTGCACATATCCACTTTGAAGGCAATGCAGCCATGTGGTACCAGTCTTACAAACAGAACCACACTTTCAGAGGATGGGAGCATTTCTGTTCAGTGGTGGAAGAACAATTTGGGTCTGATGATTTCAGATCAGCCCTGGATACTTTGCTCAAGCTCAAGCAAGATGGCCAAGTGGAGGATTACACAGCTCAGTTTCAGGCTCTGCAATATCAAGTGACAATGCACAACTCACAATATGATGACATGTTCTTCACCATGCACTATATGAAAGGTTTGAAGGAAGAGCTCAGAGGTATTGTGGAAGCTCAAATGCCACCCACTGTTCTTAAGGCATCCATCATTGCTAAAATACTGGAGGGTGTGTTTTGGAAAGAAAAGAGCAAGATTTCAAAAGCGACCCAACTACAAACCTCAACAGTTTATCAAGCATGATTCCTCCACATCAACACCAAATCCTTCTCTATGGAGAGACGGACAAACTGCGAGATTACCGAAAGGCCAATGGCCTTTGCTATACTTGTGGTGAGAAGTTTGTGCCCGCCATATGGAGGTTTGTCCAAAAAGATTGAAGCCACGGTGTCAATGCCCCCGACCATCAATGATCCGGATAGGGAATTACCGGATGAAGTTTTGAATGAGCTAGCCACGAAGATGTTCTTGAAGACGATTTTTGGCAAACCGTCTATTAATGCAATATCTGGGGTGGATCAGCTTAAGTGCTTCAAATTAAAAGCTAGAGTGCAGGGTAAAACCATGCTCATCTTGATAGACAGTGGCAGCACCCACAGCTTTATCAGCTCTGATTTTGTGAAGTTGGCTAATTTGACCACCACTCCTATCCCAGCAAAAAGGGTGACACTTGCAAATGGTGACAAGTTGGTCACGAGGCAGGATGGTGTCCCACCCGCGAGTGGTTATCCAGGTCAAACCCTCACAACTAGTATGGTGGTTTTGGACATGCATCCTTATGATGCCATACTAGGGTATGATTGGTTGACACAAAGATAGCCCCATGAATTGTGATTGGGTCACTAAGAAAATAGAATGTGAGGAAAAATGGCGTATCCATCAAGTTCTGGGGCATTCAAATTAACCGAGAAACCACCTTTGGCAATCTCTCCAAACAAAGTGTACAAGTCTGCTCAGGGAAATGACATATGGGCTTTAGCACTATTGAATTTTGTCAAAGATCCACCCAAAGAACAGTCCCACAGTTCCACCAAAGAAGAAGCAGTAGACTTGTTGCTGGCAAAATACACAGATGTCTTTGCTGAACCCACTACTTTACCACCTAAAAGGGCCTATGATCACACTATCCCTCTATTCCCTGGTGCTATTCCTGTCAACTCTAAACCATATCACTATTCCCCTATGCATAAAGATGAGATTGAAAGACAAGTGAAAGAGTTATTGGATAAAGGCCTGATCACCATGAGCAATAGTCCATTTGCTTCTCCTGTACTCCTGGTCAAGAAAAAAGATGGGTCATGGAGGTTCTGTGTAGACTACAGAAAACTCAATGATTTGACAATCAAGAATAGGTTCCCTATGCCTATTCTGGAAGAGATTATTGATGAGTTAGCTGGCTCAAAACTGTTCACCAAGCTAGACTTAAGAGCTGGGTATCATCAGGTGAGGATGTGTCCGAAGATGAACATAAAACTGCCTTTAAGACCCACCAAGGTCATTACCAGTTCAAGGTGATGCCCTTTGGGGGTGACTAATGCCCCCCGCTACTTTCCAATGCATCATGAACCAAATTACGCGGCCATTCCTTAGGAAATTTGTGTTGGTTTTTCCTAGATGATATCCTTTATCTACATCCAACTTTGGCGTAGCATATATATCACTTGGAATTGGTTTTGGATCAGCTGAGGAAACACCAGTTCTACTTGAAGGCCAGCAAATGTTCTTTTGCTCAAACAGAGTTAGAATACTTGGGCCATATTATTTCATCACAAGGAGTGGCCACCGACGGTCCCAAGATTACAAAGAATGTTGAACCGCGAAGCACCAACATCCATTCTTGAATTGAGAGGTTTCCTTGGATTAACTGGGTACTATAGACGTTTTGTCAAGCATTATGGCATCTTGGCCAAACCCTTGACTAACTTGTTAAGGACCAAACAATTTCAGTGGAGCCCCAGTGCTCAACAGGCATTTGAAACAATCAAAGAAGCAATGACAAAAACTCCTGTGCTGGCTCTACCTAACTTTAAGGAACAGTTTCACTTAGAAACAGATGCATGTCATGATGGTATTGGTGCAGTCCTCATGCAACAAGGCAGGCCTATTGCATATCTCAAAGAAAGCATTGGGTGAGAGGCACAAGACTTTGTCAATCTATGAGAAAGAGTTTTTAGCCCTTATTATGGCAGTTGAAAGATGGAGGCCTTATCTACAGAGAAATGAGTTTGTCATACTCACTGATCACAAAAATCCTTGTCATATCTCAATCGGCGCGAATTTTACATTCGATATGCAAAGGAAGTGCATGACAAGACTGATGGGACTCCACTTTAAGATTGTATACAGGCGCGGCAAAGAGAATTTGGCAGCAGATGCTCTATCCCGAGTGGCCCATTTGTACTCCATTCAAGCTGTTTCATCTGCTAAACCAGCCTGGCTGCAAGAGGTATTGAATTCTTACACCACTGATATTCAAGCCCAACAGTTACTCAGACAGTTGGCCATTGTCAGTCCAGACAATGCTGGTTATAGTCTGCATCAAGGCTTGATCTATTACAAAGGGCAAGGTATGGATTGGCGATAACTTCAAAGATTTGCAAACTAAACTCATCTCGCATGCGTCATGCTAGTGCCATTGGGGCCATTCAGAATTATTGCTACCTATTATAGATTGAAAAACACTTTGCCCGGAAAGGAATGAAGAAAGATGTGGAGCTGTTTGTCGGGACGATTATGCAATCGTCAACAAAGCTAAGCATGTGAGTACCTTACCACCGGCCTCTTACAACCTTTACCTATTCCAAATGGTGTATGGCAGGACCTTTCCATGGATTTCATAGAAGGCTTACCAAAATCTGAAGGATTCAGTGTCATTTTGGTGGTGGTGGATAGGTTCACCAAAACAGCTCACTTCTTCCCTGTCAAACATCCATACAATTTGCCGCGATCCATTGCTAAGTCAAGTTTCTTGACAATATTGTGAAATTACATGGCTTCCCTGCTACCATTGTTTCTGACAGAGATCCAGTATTTGTTTGCAACTTTTGGACAGAGTTGTTTGAACTCTTCAAAGTGGATCTCGCATTTCTCCCACGACTTACCATCCTCAAACCGATGGACAAACCGAAAGGGTGAATCAATGCCTTGAAATGTATCTACGCCTGCGATTCACAACTCAATCAAGGAATGGAAATCTTGGCGCCTCTTGCGTAATTCTGGTACAACTCCTCTTATCACTCATCTCTCAATTGCTCTCCATTTAAGGCATTATGCGGTTTGTGAACCAAACTTGGGATTGGCACCACTACCATTGCCTTCCTCCACATCTCCGATGGATCGAGATGGTGGCTGACCGAGAGCTGCATATTGAGTCCCTCAAACAACAATTGGCTCGTGCTCAAAACCGTATGAAGCTCACGGTACCGACAAAAAAACGTAAAGATCTCGCGGTTTGAAGTGGGTGATCAAGTATTACTCAAGTTACAACCATATACCCAATCGTCTGTGGCAAGTCGACCTTACCCGAAGTTGGCCTTTAAATATTTTGGTCCTTACAAGGTGTTGGGCGCATTGGGAAAGTGGCCTACCGTGCGGAACTTCCACCGGACTCCCGATACACCCGGTGTTCCACGTTTCTCGCCTTAAGCCCTATCATGCTGATTACACCCCGTGTTCGATGTTTTACCGTGTTGACAGATTTGGAGGCGGCCGACTCGGTTCGGAAAGAATCATGGATCGTCGGCCGGGTCGTGAAGGGTGGCGCTGCGATTCCACGTGCAGGTCACCCGGACCAAGTTCCCCGACACGGTTCGGACACAGGAAGACTACCACGCTCGCATCGCCGGTTCCTCAAGCGCCCGGCTGGGGACAAGCGCCTCAGAGGCGGGCACGGTCGCGGTACCGACGGGCGCGAACAATGAGGAAGAAGGAGACGGACGCAGGAATTGATGGAAGACGTTTCTTATTTCACTTAGCGTATTTGTCATTTACGTTTCGCAGTGTGTTCTGCCGCCATGTGGGCCCGAAAGCGGGCCGGCGTCAGAACGCGTTTAAGTACCGAGAGTCGTGAGAATCGACCAAAGATCGAATCGAATCGTAACCGTAAACACGGCCAAGGCGGGGGTTAACCCTGCCCCGCTTCATCGCTGATCCAAATCCTCTTGTGTGCGATTCACGCGCCGCCGGCGACTTCGCCGACGGCCACGGACGCGGACAAAGCCGCAGCGAGAAGAAGATGATGCCTAGCCGACGGTGGGGTGGAGTCGTGGTCGAGACCGGCTCGGCTTTGCGAAATGACACGGGCTCACGTGAGGCCCGCGGCCGAGGACGACAGCGCGCGCGTCACGGAGGCCTGCGCGACCGAGACGATGGGGAGCGCGGCGATGTAGTCTGGCGACGGCGGCGGGCGGGCGACGGCGGTGGGTTTGCAAAAACGGGGCACGGGGCGGAGCGGGCGGGACAGAGGAAAACGGGGGGCGGAGCGGGGGCGTGGACAGGGGAAACGCTACAAAAGAAGAGAGAAAGAAAGAAATGAGCAAAAAAAAAAAGTCGTGGCTAGTCAGGTTCGAACCAAGACCTCCAACACGGTTAAAAGTGAAGTACTACCATTGCGCTATGTATCTGTTGCATGGTAGACATGGTTTCAAATTTTTAAAAAACACATCTACTGTCGTTAAACTTCACATTCATATGTATCCGCATTTACAGACATTAAGCATGCGTCCGGTTTTTCTTTTTAATCTCTGTAAAAAATTTGTAAGTGGTATTTCTCCCTCATATGAGCTCCAAATGAGTTCATTTTTTTTCTAAAAAATCTAAATTCATTCTCTATCACGTTGTCATGAATTTACTGCTATTCCATTCATGTGATAAATTTTGACAGACTGAAATTTTTGAATTTCCAAATTTGTAAACTCAAATAGAAATTTGGGACATCAAAATACTTTATATGCAAAACTCTTCAATACCAACTTTGAATAACTCATGAAGATCTACAAATCTTATATTGGTCATTTCCTCATTTCAGAAAGTGATACTAACATGGTGTAACATCGGACACATCTCTTTAGAGTTTAGGAAACTATAAGAGAGACATATGAAATTTGTGAACCATGATAGTACCACTTCCTCAAATGAGGATATGACAAAAATAAGATTAGTAGATCTTAATGAAAGTTATTCAAAGTTGGTAAGAAAGTGATACTAACGTGGTGTAACATCGGACACATCTCTCTTAGAGTTTAGGAAACTATAAGAGAGACATATGAAATTTAGAACCATGTTAGTATCACTTTCTCAAATGAGGAAATGACCAAAATAAGATTAGTAGATCTTAATGAGTTATTCAAAGTTGGTATTCATGAGTTTTTTTCATTTCAAGTCTTTTCGATGTCCTAAATTTGTTTTGGAGTTCACAAAATTTGAAATTCAAGATTTTATGTGTTCAAATTCAATAAGATGAAGTAATGACCAATATCTTATATATAGATCTTAGTTAGTCAAATTATTTTTGTGTTGGCCACTTTTTTAGAAACAAATTATTTTTCATTTCTCATTTACAATGAAATATATTTGTGATGCTAAAAGAAAAAAGTGAAAGCATTATGTCTTTTTAACTGGGCCTGAAATCCAATCGGGCCTCGTTTGGGCGCCACTTTTTTCTTCGAGCGCCAATTTTCCATCCGGGCGCGGGGAGGCGTCAAAATTTGGAGGAAAAAGACTCTTGTATCCTTGCTGCAACCGTTGTTCAGATTTAGGGTTCAGGGGCTGCAAGGTAATTTCGCATGCATCCTACCCGCCGTATAAAGCCCATCTCCTCCCCAATTCCCCACCTAATCCTACCAGCCCGCCTCCCACCTTACAGCCCGACCCAACTACGCCGCCATGAGTCCCCGTGTCCGGGTGACCCTACCCTACCCGCCACAACCCCGTAGCGGCCCCAACCCCGCCATTTGTCTCCCGTTTCGGCCACCGTCTTAGCAAAGGCTGCCGCACACCGACATCCCCTCGGCAAGACCGAGAACGCCGATACTGGGAGTCGGTGCCCCCCATCCGTTAATCGCCGTGAAGCGCCGGCGCCGAGGCGTCGTCGCCGGCGAAACCATCGCGGCGCAAGCCGTCGCCCGCCCCAAGCCCTCGCGCCGCAAACCGTCGTTGCAGAGAAGCCGGCGCCGCAACCGTCGTCAACAAAGCGGCCCGGCGCCGCCGCAAGCCGTCGTCAACTAGAAGCGGTCGGCGCCACAAGCCGTCGTCAACAAGAAGCAGCGCCGCCGCGCAAGCCGTCGTCAACGAGAAGCGGTCCGGCGCCCGCCAAGCTATCGTCAACAAGAAGTCGGGCGCCGCCGCAAGCCGTCGTTCTTGAAGCCGGTGGCGCCGGGCAAGCCCGTCGTCGTCGCCAGCGAAGTCTCCCGTCAACCATATAGCCGTCCGGCCAGCGGCAAATCGCGGCCACCACGGCAGGCCACAACCCACGAAGGCAGCGCCACCAACAATGTCAGCCCAAGAGGAAAGGGCAAGCAAAGAGGCCACGGTCACCACCCTTGATTGAAGGTCAATTTTTTCTGCCCTGCTTTGTACAATCTATCGAGTAGTCCTATTCATGTTCATGCTTGAATTGTTCAGTGTTCCGGGGTTGCTAAGATGTGCGGTTGTATGATAAGGTCAATAATCTATGCCATGGTTTGTCCAATCTGTTGGAGTAGTCCTATACATGCTCATGCTTTGGTAGATTTGGATGCACTGTGTGCTGCAGCGAGCATTTAGTAATGTCTCCATTCCTTTCATGTATGCTTTGGGAGATCTTGACTTTACGGTTATGGTATTTATGTTGACACTCCACGCTTGTTGTACGTTTGTATATGTTTCACTATTTGTAATTGGCATCCTTTGCTTAAAGTTTCATAATGCTCTTATCTCCTACATTCATTAATTGCCCTTGTTAATGCAGAATCCCAAGTTCCTGAATATGAAATGCAAAAGATAAGAAAATGTCAACGCAACAATGCTATGATGGAACAACTAGGCTCGCCACAATTATCATTTACTGTGTTTCGACAAGCAGTTCCACAAAAGATAATGGAAAATAATAAGCACAATGAGGACCCTAACTTTGATTGCAATGATGAACATGAAACTAACAGTGAGGATGACCTAAGTGATGATATCCTAGTACACACTAAGAATAGGAAGTCTGACATGGGCGTACCAAGGTGAAGGTATGACTTGTAACCAATCATTAATGCTTTACCAGCTTTGACAATAATTCACTACTTACGGATTACTTACGATTCATTTATTTCATTTGTTGTAGACTACTATGAGTACGCATGGCATTGGGGGAAAAGAGTGGTGGCACCACGGGTTCAAGCTGCTGTTACTCAAAATTGAAATCCCAATTCAGGGCTTCAAGTGATGTTGAAGCTTCTTGGACTCAAACCGAAATCCCAATCACGAGCCGCAAGTGATGCTTCGTGCTTGTGATACTCAAGATGGTACAACCTTAACGCCCACACTGAAAAGGTTTGTGCTAAGTATATCAACAAGTACTTACTCAAAGCAAATGCCATGCCTTATACGTATCACTAACTCATGTCATGCATTATTCGAGGTGTTGGATGCAACAACAACATGGACACTATACCCAACCTTGATGATCAAACTCTTCGGGATGCATCTTTGGAATGAAAACGTAGATGTTGATCTTGAAGGTATCTTTGCCAGATTCTTATTTCTTACACATCAAAACCTTTCTAGTTTTGTACAATCAGCCTCCACACATGTTAATTTTTGTCTTTGGCGGATGAAGAACAATTTGAGGAGGAATGGATAAGGGGGTCCTAATGTAGGAAAAGGTCTAGAAAGGATGTCTCGCGCAAGGAAGGGCAAACTTCCTATGCTTATTGAACCGAGGGAAGATAAGGCCAAATTCGGTGAAGCTTCTTTGCAATGTTTGCCTCGGAGTGCAACATTGTAGTCGGGGACTATATGCCCATTTTCCCAAAATGGAAGGATTATAAGGACCAAGAGAACCTCTTCAAGTTCTACATCGAAAAAGTTGCGGTGAGTGACTGAACTTTGGGCTATCAATGAGTTACTAATGCAGCTAATAGCATTGTATTGCATGGATTACTGATTGTACTATTTTCAGACACGCTTTAATATGGACATAAGCTGCTGCTCCCGTGAAAAAGGCATGTGTGGCAATGTTGAAGAGAGCTGTTCGCCCGCCAGCGATATAAGCTCAAAAAAGAAGTACTTTGATCCTTATCCACTACATCTAGTGTTGAAAACATCTCCTGTACAATGCATGACTGATGTTCAGTGGGTTCAACTTGTTGAACACTGGAAGGATGAAAAAAAAATGGTAAGCTTTAGGCACTAATTCTTATTTCAAGTTTAGGATCTCATAGGTGCCTGCTGATCACAACTTTGATGTTGTAGTTGATCTGGCGAGAAGAACAAAGCAAACGAGAGCTAGAGTATAGTTTCACCAAACAACCGGATCTCGGAGCTATGAAATGCAAATCGTTGCATTGGTAAGTCTAGTTTAGTTAACTTAAGTTTAATGCATAATGCTTTGTTATCCGTTTCATAGTGTGATGTTCTCTCATTCACTTTGTAAAAAAAACTTAGAACAAGTAAAAGGCTCAAATTTACGGCTTCCTTTCATTCTTTAGGCGGACAAGTACATAGATGCACCACCAAATGGGCTTGACTTATTTAAAGAACTACAACTGCAGCAAGAAGAAAGCCTTCACTCATTCTCATAGAATCAGCTATTGTAAGTAGATTGCCAATGACTTCACTAACAAATGCTACTTTGAATTCAGTATGCATTCAACATTTTATTTTAACTTGTTCCTGTTCCTTGCTACGCTGGTAGGCTGAAATGGAGATGAAGGTGGCTGCTCTGTTGAGGATGGTTGTCAACGAAAGTCGGTCAATGATCTTTGTCTATGAAGTTCTTGCTGAAGACAAAGAAGAATAAATTTCTTGTGAATGTGGGGATCAAGGGCTTACATGTTGATTCAAGTGTTGGAACTTCGCCCATGAGCTACAAAAAGCTTTCGTCGGAGAAGCGTACATCGCCAGATCTCGGGGACACAGTAAACATTCAGCACCAACAATTTGGATGACATGGTGAAGAAAGTCTGCGAACAATAGAAGAAGAAAGGAAGAAGAAAAGATGAGGAGTCCCTGGTCGGGGCAAGGCGAGAGGCCCGATACTCTACTTCGGCGTTTGATGTCCATGATTCCATCGAGTCGGGCAACAAGGTAAAGGTCAGTCGGCGTGGTTTGCTTCTTTTGAAAGGCCGAGAATCTGTGATATCCTATGGTGGTGGTTTACAGAACTTGAACCGTTTTGGCTGTGATGTAATATTTTGGATGTGTGGCTTGAGTAAACATAAAGCATTTTGTGCTGATGCTTGAGACTTGAGAATTCTGTGATGTAGTATTTTGAAACTTGAGACTTGACAATTCTGTGATGTAATATTTTGGATGTGTGGGTGAATTCAAATCGTGGTTGATTTGAATCTGTAGTTGAATTTGAATATGTTGCATTTGAATCTGTGGTCATCTTTGTTGGTTTTGGGCCTTTGTTATTTAGTTGGGCCGGCCTAATATGTTTGCCTAAATAAAAGCCCAATCGCAATATAAAAAAAAGGCCTACGAAAGTAAAAAACATGAATGGGCTGCCCAAGTAAAATGTTTGGCCCGGTAGTCATCCCGACCCAGACCCATTATGCCCGCCAAAGCCCATCCTGATTTCTTTGTAAATCGTAAGTAAAAAAAAAAAAAACAAGGTTTGGCCCATCGGGCCCGTCGGCAAGTTGATGTGGTGTCCTTGCCACGTCGGATGCCACCTCGCGATCTTTGAGATGGCAATGATGACATGGAACCTATCCATGACGGCTACTTTCATCACTGAACAAGCTTGTGAGCCATATGAAAAACCTATCCTTGGCGATGGCAAATCGTCATCAATCTAGCACATCTATGGCGGAATTTTTGAGCAAACATCAATTATGACGAGGATTACGTGACGAATCAGAGGGTCATCACAGATAACTATCTATGACAATTTTTAGGGCGTCTATGACCAACTAAACACGTCATGTATCAACACATTCCTAGTA